>OY728166.1:574089262-575339262 GCA_963277665.1 Viscum album
ATAATTTAGGTAATTTTCGCACAATAAAGGAGGAATATGTTGTTCCAAGTCATTCTTGATCACTAATGTTATGGATATAACTACTGATAGAGTATCTAAAAGAAAAAATAGAGATTCTAGTATGGATTTAATGGGATAATCATATAGTTATCAATTAATTAAATTAATTTTTTCATCACAGAAGATTAATGAACCTCGATCTTATATTTATTTTCATCAAAGAAATATTTCAAAATGATGATCTGAATGAAGAATAAATTTTCACAAATGAAGATATCATAGATAACATTACAAAACAAATTCATAGAGAGAGGTTTTATGAGTTAATTATGAAATATCGTGTTTAAACTTTCCCTTCACATATAGATTTGTTGGAATATAACAGTCATAGTGCTTTGGATTCCATCATAAAAGGGGGAGATTATGTATATAACCCTTATTAGATACAACTACATTATTATTTGATAAGTAAATTACAAAAAGTAAAATTTATTATAAATATGCGTGGAATAATTGAATGATGGAAGGAATTGATGTAGAGATAATATAAATGGCCTGGAAAAAACATATTTTCATTGAGAGATGGAATTATCTTAAAAACATTACCTTATTTTTTAGTGTCATAATAAAAAAACATATCTTTGTGGAATGGTTTTTTATAACATTGATGTAAGTTTTGGGGTTTTAAAAAAGTTATTTATATGATGATGAAAATATAATAGTGTTATTGAAGAGAGTAGTGGAATTATTTATGGATTCTCTTAATTTTCAATGTTGAATGAATGTCATTGGATGTTTTTAGGGACGAAATTTAATGGTTAATAATGTTTGAAAGATTTTATAATGTGATTTTGAATGAATTTAAATGATTAAAATAATTTCTTTTCTCATTTTTGGAATTATGGAATTGTTAAGATGAATAGGAATTTTGGCTATGTTTGAACCAACCCTATATGAGTAAGATATTACTCAAAGAGTGGTGGTTTTAAAATTGAATAAAAAAGGATCTTATATTTATATGTATGATCTTCTATGGTTCAATCATGACATTTTTCTAGTGGTGAGTTTAAAAAATTTCAAAATGGTAATGATGTGTAGGCCATTTAGTTTCAGACATAAGATTCTTTCCAAAGAAGGAAATTGGAAATTGAAAAATAATTTAATTAATAATATAGTTCCATGATTCAAAATATAATAGATTTAGAAAATATTGAAATTTGAAAAGGTATTTAATACATAAAAGTAACATACACTACATGTAATCCAAATCCTAGATTGGAATTGAAGAAATGGAAAAGGCAGTGAATATATACATGAGTAATTATGGTGGATACATACGATTCATTCAAAATATATTGATCGAAATCCAGAAACTGGTAGAATATATATTAGTAAATTTTTTCATACGTAAGGGTAAGTATTTGTGAATTTTTGGATACATGAATATGTGTATGAATACACCTATGATTCATAAGATTTTTGGATATCATAAAAGTGATATTTATGAAATTATATTGGTACATATAATCTGATAGAATTAATTAATTTTTGAGGTATATAAAAATCATAGAATATGATATCTCCATACTTTTATGCATGATATGTATAAAAAATTGGATTATATGGTATTAAGAAATTCATATAATTGGAGGGTATTAGTGACACTAGGTTTCAAGTATATTCTTTGAATTATTAAAATAATGAGATATTTATTAAATTATTATTTAATTTCAAAACAAATTTAAATAAAAATCATTACATAGTTATCATAGTGTAAGTTTTCTCGGTCATTTATATATTATTAACTATAATTTTGATATACTATTTTTTAAAAAATAATGATAATAGGGAACATACCATCAAGAATAGTTGAATAAGGAAGATCACAGAGGATATTGGATCAAAATTCAATTGAGGAATATTTTGAGATCATGTGAGAAATTACAATTGACTCTATAAACAAAAATTTTAGTAGAACATAGTTTATTGAATAAAATTAATTATAATATCATATAAATTCTTGATGACTAAGATTCTTGTTGTGAACTAACATAGTTTATTCATGTGAAGAGTCAGTTACAATTCTATTGTAAAAAATATATATACATGATTTGTGGAATAATATGTTAAAAAACATATAAATTCTATGTATTTATTTATTTGGGACTAGGAAGAAAATCGTTTAAGATATGATTGAATTATGAAATGTCACCTGATCTAATTATAACTATTATTATTAGTGTTTAATGATATTGAATAGGTAAAAAAATTATATATTGATTATTTTCAACTCTAAAATAGGAAAAAAATCATCATAAGTATCTGAATAAACCTATTGTTATTAGTGACAATACTAATTAGGTTTTATTATTACACTATGTACGAGAGGGAGACAGTCTAATTCCAGCCTTATTTTGTGTTAGTGTTAGAAATTAAATATAGGTAGAATTTGATAGGTCCTAATAAACTATAATTTGGTACTCATTATAGTAAAAAATAAGTAACCTAGGATAAAATATGATTACAACAACGTGTATGTAACAACATTGGCATGAAACCTTGTAATAAATTATTGGTGTGATGTCCTATTTTAATTTATGTTTCATTAAGTTAATGATGATATTAATATTTTGAGTGGTTCATATCCTAATATATCATAATGTTATATTTAAGGAGAAATAAATTATAAAATTGGGGTATTCATGATTCTATCCTCCCTTATTCATAGTTGTATATCTCATTCTACGTGAATATAACTTATGATTTATGGAGTTTGAATGTCTTTTTTCTTGTAGAGAATAATCATGAATTATTATTTTTATACATCTCATCATGAATCTTAATTAATGGTTGAGTAAATGTAATTTTTTACTCTTAATTAAGGGTAATCATCACTTCTTATCTTCCCTAATCCCAATTTCCCCTTAATTGATTTATTCTCTTTTAGATTATGAATTTTGATAGTGATTTCACCATAACATGGTGAAATAATCTCTAATAATGGGCCTTCCTATTCAATTTTCTAAATGAATCCATAGTTTGTAATTTACCTTATATTTATAATCATCTAGGAACGAAATTGTTGAGGGTTTTTTTCACAAAGGTTTTCTTATTTTTGGGGTAATGTCAGATTGTTTTTTAGTGATAATAATTTCAAGAATATTGCCCCTTTATGTGAATTTAAATGTTTTTACCAGTATATTCCAACCTCTTGTGTTCCAAAATGAATCACAAAAAACACTCATTATTTTTTTAAATTATTAATTATTTTAGTTAGTATTTATATATAACATGTTAATTGGATTTAAGATATGGTTTGGTGTGAATATGTATAGTGGTTATTGAATATATGATTTATTTGGAATTTTATTTTAAAATCATGTGTTAATTAGGTTGTGATATCATATTAATTGTTCATGTTTTCTTTGTTTAAATTGAGTGGAATTCATCAATTATATATAATATTTTTACTAATAATTCATTTCATTAATTATAATTTTTCATGTACATAAGAATAATCCTTAATTTTTCTAGAGATTTAAATGATCCCTTTAAAATTATTCAATGTTATGATAAGTTTTAAGATGCTTTATGGTTAGTATTATATAAATATTATCATTATTATATGCTCAATCTCATTTAACCCCTAAATAATGTGTGGATTTAAGTATTAAAGAAATAATATGTAACACCCCATGAATTTATGGTATATCTATTTTTAATTTCAATATTTTAGATAGCTTATGTTATATAGAATACCAAGCATAAAAAGTATTAAGTATTATTATTTTATTGTGATTGTCAACACCAAGCCAATGGAATGGTGGGAATGAATGAGATTAACATGATTAAAAAAATATTGGTTACGCATGTTTAAAAACTGAATTCATTTGTCAAGAAACCCTACCCACAAGGTGTACAACTATTGGGATGAAAATGGGAGAAAAGATATAGTGACACCTAAGTCCCACCTCTAGTTGGCCCCTGGTTAGGGACTTGCACAGGGGGTATAGTTAACAAATAGATTGGAGGCCTTACCCTCTAACTGAAACACAGAAAGAAGGGATTGATAAGATACTCACTTAATCAAATCCTTCCTAAAATCAAATATAATAGAAAAAAAAAGTTCACATATTTAATGACCTAAAATAACTACTCCAACTCAAAGGAAAACTGAAAGAGAAAAATGATAATTAAATATGGTGTTCACCATTAATCCAAAATAGATCTTGAAAAAACCAATAATCAAGTAGTCACCAACCTGATATCCAAACTACTCCTACTAAATTAAAATAAACTATTTATAGATATATAGGGTTATTATAATGGATTACAGAGTAGAATCCTCCCTATAGCCTCTCATGAAAAAGCTAATGAAATAATGTTGAAGCACAGTGATGAAAAAGTGAAACTGACTCATCATTTAGAAAAGTATAACTATATTGAAACCAAACTACAACTACTGTCACCTAATATCCCGTAAAAGAGCATATAATATAAAAAATAATATGAATGGATCCCCACTACCACATTCCCACTAGTTTTCTGAACTAAGGAAACATTTTATGTCCTGAGAATCTATATCTAGAAAAGGTTATCCCATAGACACATGGGATAAGAACCAAAATTTTCACCTCATGAAAAAAAAACAACATCCACATAAAAAAGCAATTAAATTGTTTTTAGGTTCCACTACCCATAGTATGACATATATCATACATCATGTGTGATACGTCAAGCCATCAAATCTCATACACCAAGTAAGCATACATAACCCATCATATCTTATACACATTATAGCTATAGTAGTCCTTATGAAAATATATCTATAATAAACTTTTGTGAAATAACCACAACCAATTACAAACCTCTTCACACATATGTGGGAAAAACTAACTGCCACACATACTAGTGGATGTAGCTACCAATAGAAGATATAAGGGCCCACCTGGGATAGTCATCCATCCATCATCCTACTCTGATGTTGTGGAAAATACCCCCATGGGAAAATTATATAGGGTGTTAGTCTCCATAACCAAAAATATGATGTAGAATTTGAAAACACAACACATACATGGTATAATATTACACACAACCACATTAAGGGAACAACCTAGTGTTAGACTCAACGACATATAATGTCTATCAGACTCCCATCTATCAGAGCTATGAGTAGATATAATATATGATCAGAACCATTTAAAGAGCAACATTAAATTAATTTATTCCTTTTCATCAGTTTCAATTTACATTTTATTAATTAATTAACCATTAAAATTTTCAACATTACATTACATTAAAATCACAACAATTTTTCATTCCCACTACGAATAATAAAAATGAGTCCACGAATTCGTTGAATTAAAACCTCACTATGGAATCCCAGTATGCTCCAACCACATAGGTTTAAAATTTATTCATTTAATTATGTTATCATATTCCATATTACCATATACTCTATGAAAACACTGCATGCTACCAAAAAATGTGTGAAACAAATCATATTCATATATATCATGTAGTGGGGAAATTAATGAAGATAAAAAACAACATATCCATCAACAAAACAACAAACTCAAACAAGCATCCAATTTTCATATCAATGGGCAAGCCCTGCTTCAACCTGTTATATCATCTACAAAATCCTCCCAGACACTGACATGTATATAACAATTCAACCCTCCATCACATGTGTCAGCTGCTTCCACAAACACCATGCCTCCACTGCACACATACCACAACATCCCTCCAGGCTTAGCCATCACAGGCTCACATCTCATCCAAGGCTCCCCCGTCAACATCTCAATAAATAAGAAACAAATATAAAAACACTACACTTGTCCCTAATGAAAGTCTTCGGCCTCTACACATGGCAACCCTAATGGCTCTAAAGCATAAGGCAGTCAGCATTTAAAAGAAAGATAACAAATCAGGCCCTATAAATGAATTTTCATCTATCACAAAACATTTTCCTAACCCTTCTTCAATAAAACAAATCATTAATTACAATCTTCAACTATTCAAAACCTAATAACAAAAATAATAAAGATATCACAAATAAATTAAACAATTAATTTAACATTGATTTAATTATTTTTTTCTTCCAAAATCAACACTATTTACATAATTATTCATCTTCATTAACACATGGATGATTAATTCATTTTAACAGTTTTGAAATATTATGATTATATGACATTATATTAATTATAAATTCCTATTTAATATTATATCCATTCAATTAGAGATTAATTTCAGCATTATATTCTTTACAAATTAGAAATTCTAATCCAGTCATTAAAATAACACACCAAATAATAAATATAATGAAGAGGCAACTCATTATCATAGTAAAAAAACATAATCACCATGAAATATATATAAATTGCTTAATCTGGTTCATGTAATTATTGGGTCAATTTCCATGCCATCCAATTAGCTATATAATTCTCAGTTTAGAGTCCCATATAAATAAAAGACTAAATGAATCCCCTAACTCAATAATATTTTAACATTATTCACATGAGAATGGGTCAATGATATAGATCCATATCCCCTCTAATGAAAGAACTGAATCAACTAAAGGATATTGTGCAACAAATATTCCAACAATAAAAAAAGAAGCTCCATTAGAATCATGGAGATCAATTTCCATAACATGGAAAATATGAATAGGAGGAAACATATGAATGAATCCAAAACAAAAGAGGAATAAATACCTTGGATTAAAGAAAAATGAAATGAGGGAATATTGGGATCGCTCCTCGATAATGGAATCCCCAAAACATCAGGGGGATACATGGTTTATTGGAATGAGAGGAAGGTGTTACTGGAAATAGGGTTTTGGAAGCTTATAATGCTATGTTTATTTAAAAATATATAGGACTAGGGAATAACCCAACTTGTAATCCCATTTCACTTCAAATAATCATTGGGGTATGGGTTACGCAAAATGAATTGTATCCTTTTTATTTTTAATCCCCTATTTTTAACACTTTATGATTTCACCAGAATAATTAATGAAACAAACATTCACTTCATGTAAATTTATACTGCATGAAATCTCCCACCCACCAGATTTTTGAAGCCGAACCACTCCAGACTTCCAGATAGCCTCCTCCTAGATCCTCACTATTTGGAATTATTCATTGTGTTTATCTTAATGGATTTTATCCCATACATTAGATACCTCTCAAAAAATTATTTTCCTTGAGAATAAAAAACCAACCCATTGAGGAAAATTCAAAAGGGGTTGTATAAATATTCATCTTGTGAGATACCTTTCAATGCTATTTACACCAAAAGATATTAACAAACTCATTAGTGGAACAACATGAATCCACGTAAAAACCAAAAACATCTCTTAAATAATCACCCAAGTGAAAAGACACTCAAACATGAGTAAGAAAAAAAATAAACCAGATAAATCTATCACATAATCCAGAAGAGTCCTAAACCCACAAAATGAACAATGTTATAAGAGATGAGATAATCATTAATCAACTCAAGGTAACTAGTGCATATCTATGACTGACATTCACACTTAATCTCTTCCTCACCACTGTGCCACCAAAATACACAAACCAAGGGGATGAAATGCTTGCGAAACTTCTTCTATTTAAAGTCTGAGATCTATTTAAGCCACTCCTCAATGGTCACTTCATCATAAATATCTTACTCACCCTAAATGATGATGTTAGAGTCACCATAAAGATAAATACTAACCTACACCACATGAAAAACATCTTGTTTCCAGCTCATCTATTGGGGGAGTTCCATATGATATGTCATGGATCCAACAACGACTAATACCTCAAAAGACCCTACAAAATAAGATAAAGAATACTCCCACAAACAAACCATCATTTCCTTTGATGGGGATCCACCTTCAATAAAACATGATCCCAGATATAGAACTCCAAAGTTCACCTCTTATGATCAACATAGGATTGATGATGATCATATGCTTCTTTCATCTTCTCACAAATCACCTGAACCATCCTTGTAGTATTCTGTACCAATTCATTCTTGAAAATTATTGAGTCTCTCAGCCCAGCCCAATCTAATGTAGAAGTAACTTTTTTGATATATAAGGATTCAAAAAGATCCAAAATGATGGTGGAGTGAAAATTATTATTTTATGTGATCTTGACCAAGGGTAGGTGTGTAACGACCCAAAGTTTCACTAATGGAAATCCCTCTTGATCTAATTAAATTTCACTTTATGTTTATATAAAATTTCAACTTCTTTGGTTTTATGTTAATAATTTTGACCATTGCTAATATATCTATTTAACAGTGATCACATGATTATTATAAGTATAGGACTTTAACAAATCCAATTTACTCAGACAAAAGAAATGATGGCCTCATCCAGTAGAATTGCTCCATATGAAGCCCATTTGTTGGAGCTCGGAAAAGAGGTGTCATTCTTGGGCTTCGCTCTTCACCAAGCCCAAGCTAAGCTTCATCATGTCATGCTCGAACTGGACCATCTACGTGAGAAGTAGAAGTTGATAGAAATTACCTCTCGAGCAATGTTATCCGAGCCACCCCAAGAGTCTGTCACCATCGCACACCTTACCCTTAGGTCTTATGCGGCTGTTTTAAGGGGTTATGTAACGAATCGATAGTACTATGTTCTTGTACATTATTTTTTTTATATAATAATGTATATACTTTCTTGTCATTATTGATACATTGTAAAGAGTTTTCAAATTAAAAATAGTGTTTTTAATTATTATTTAATTAAGAAATATGTTTCATTAAAATAATGGATATATGAATTAAATAATATTTTAACAAAATATTATTTTTATTATTAAATTATTTTTTATTAAATATAAATTATCATATAATTTTATGAATGCAATTGTAATTTTTATTATGATTTGAAAGCCATTTTTGTCAAAACTCATGAATTTTTGATAAATGTCAGTTTTTATTTTAAAAGATAAAATTAACATATTTAAAAAATTATTTAGAAAAAATAAATGTTATTTCTGCAATCAGGACATCGAAATTATCCAACAGTGAATTTGTCATAATTTTTTGAGACAGTCAAATTTTTGGGTAAAAATTAAATACTGTTTAAATATATAATGTGATTTATGACATCATAATGACCCAAAAGTGATTTAATAAAATACTATAAGCTTTATTTTTGGCCAATATATGTTTTACCATTAAAATAATGTGATTTTGGGTTTGTTTTACTTATTTTACAAAGCATTAATGGACCCCTCAAGACATATTAAACATTTTGTCTTTTTAAATTATTTTCCATGGGGGTGTGACTCACGTCCACATAAGAAACCCCATTATTTTAAGATTTTTGGACTTTGGACTTATAAAATATTGTTGTAATCTTTCCTTTGACAAATAAATTTGGCAAAACCATGCTATGGTTTGTAGTTTGGATTAATTTAATATAAGGGGTCCCAAACCTAAATAATAAAGAATTCCCCGACCTTTCCTATATACACCCACCCAAGCTCCCACATCCTCCTCACTCAAAGCCTTTGAAGTTCTTCCAACCTCTTCCCTACTCTCTCTAAAATCCACCCAAGGTGCCTCAAGCTCCCAACAAGCAGCTCACAAGCCTCTCTCTAGCCTTTGGAAGCACACTTCCACGTAAGGGTTTTTTCTTCCTTTCTCATTTGTTTCCAATTTTCTTTAAGTTGTTTTTCCCTTGTAAATTAAATTATGAATGTTGGGGTATTGTTTTTCACCAATCTCATACTACCCTATTTATGTTTGAATGATGGGATACCCCCTTTTTGTCTCATTTAATTCCACCCATGTACACCTGTTACTATGCTGAAATTTCGAATGGAACTTCTCTCCCCTCATTTACATTCAAGAAATAATTTTGTATCATGAATCAAAATTCCATTACAATTGTTGGGAAATGTATCTATATGACCTCCTTACATCCCATTACATGTAAATATGATGAGGATGACCTTTCTATCTCATCAACAGTTTTTATTAATTTTTATGTCACGCCGTTACGCTACCGAAGTTACACTGATTTTCAAAGCCAATGCCCTTGTGTAGCGAATAAAATAGCCATTTCTCCGTAAAGGGTATTCAACTTTATGAAAATTTACTTATTAATTATAAAGTTTCATGTATGAATTCCACATTTATTTATTGTGGAATAAATTATTATGTTTTATGAGTCCATGTTTTACGATCCATGTGGCACACTTATGCATGAAATGAAATGTTTAATAAGGGTGCACCCCTATAGCGCTAAAATTCATTGTGTAAAGTATAGTATCATGATAAGTCATGTGAAATGAGTGTTGACTCATGATAATTCAAGTGCAATGAGGGTTTACTAGTGCGTCATTTTCAATGAGGATTTACCCATGCTCCATGTGTAATGGGCCTTGGCCCATGCTAATTCCATGTTAAGTGTTGTTACCACATATCCATGTTATGATTATCATGCTTTATCATGCCTTTATGTTCATGTTTCTCTTGTTCTATATTGATATGCCTAATGTCTAACATGTATTGTACTCCTCATGTTATTCCATGTTTATTCCCTTATTGGGCTTTATAGCTCACCCTTTTCTTATGCATGTCCTCAGGTTATCCCATGCAAATGCTAAGTAGGAGGGAATATAGTGGTCATGTAAAGTAAGTTTTCAATAAAGATGTTATATTTCATGTTTCAAGTTTTTATGTAATGATCCTAATCCCCAAAGACACTAAACCTATCGATATTCTTGGTTGTATCAAGTAATATTTTATGTAATAAATCATGTTAAAGTTTGTAATAAAAGTAGGGTTGTCATAGTTGGTATCAGATGATAGGTTTAGTTAATTTTGGGATTAGTATTAGAAAACCCTAGTAAAGCCTTATATAAAAGACTAAGTACAATAAAAACGTCCCGAAGTTTTGGTGAGTATTGAGTAAGTGGTATATCAAGGAAATACATCCCTGTCTGGATACGAGAAGGTAGAGGCGGCTTTGGAAAATATGTATCCTAGGGGTAAAACCCGAAAACACTGCTTTGAGCAAGACTCGAATGGGAACTAGTGCATGACAACGAGTGTTTCTGCACTCTTGGTTATGACACTCCTGGAGGATATTCTTTGGTAAATTCACAAGCATAGTATGAACCCTTGTAAAGGGAAAAACCCCCTATGAATATATGTTAGAAAGTAGATCATGAAAAGCCATGATTTAAGCATATAAATCACGAGTTAAGGAAATAAAAGTTTATTTATAATTCATCAAATTTTTTCTTTTGTTTATCCTTTATGTGTTACCCATAAGTTTCCTTTTATTACAGCTAATGGCCGATAATAGGAGAACTTGGGCAAACAATAGATGTGAAGATCAGTGTGAAGACTGTACCAATGAGATGCCCAATCCAATGGGAGCAGGAATCACAAAATTTGTCACGCTTCTCTCTCAGTTAACTAAAGATTTGAAGAGAAAAACGGGTCAAGAGGAACGTTCAACCCCCATTAAGAAAGAAAAAGTCTCTATCGAGAGATTCATGAGACAAAGGCCTCTTACATTTAGTGGATCATCAGATCCCATGATCGTTGAACAATGGATCAACTCCATTGTAATGATCTTCTCCATCCATCAATGTTCTGAACCAGAGAAGGTCCTCCTAGAGGCTTATCGTATGGAGGGTAAAGCTGATCAATAGTGGACGTTGATCAAAAATACGAAGCCTGAGGAGGAGATCGAGGTATTTGAATGGAAGGATTTTCATAAGATGTTTTTCGATAAATATTTTTCGCGCACCCTTTGGCTTAAGATGGAAAGGAACTTCCTTTCCCTCAAGATAAAAGGTGAAGAATCTATTGGAGCGTATGAGGTAAAATTCAAAAGGCTTGCATGATATGCTTCCGGATTTGTCGTTACCCCAGAAAGAAAAGTTGACCACTTCTTTGGTGGGCTGAAGCCTAGCATGCAGAAAGAATTGGCGATCCGTGACTTCAACAGCTATGAGGAAATTGTTTGATATGCGCTCAATGTCGAAATGGAGATCGGGGAATCACAGAGGTATCATGGGGACAAGAAGCGTATGGTGGACTTCAATGATGGCGGTCCGATGGATAAATCCAACGGTGCTAAGAAGATCCAGCAACCCACTTGAAAAAAGTGCGTAAAGAAGCACCCTGGAAATTTTCTCAAGGGGATGAGGAAATTCTTTAGGTGTGGAAGAGACGGGCACCTAGCTGTTAACTGTCCGAAAGAATGGCCCACGGCTGCAACAGAGGATAGGAACACTCTGGTCAAACCTCAACGCGTTGTTCAATGCTACAAATCCAAAGAAACATGGCATTTTTCAAATCATTTCCCTAATCCAAGGGTTTTTGGAGGCAACCAACAACCTCCAAGGCAGCAAGTATGAGATTTTCCCATCACTTCTGCCGAAGTTAACCCCAAAAATGAAGTGGTGACATGTACCCTAGTTATTAATTCAACAATAGTGAACACACATTTTGATTCAGGTTCTATGCATTCTTTTATATCTCGAAAGATTAGTTGAACAATCCCAGCACCACCACAAATCATGGAAGTGAAGATGTCAGTGAGTACGGAAAATGGGGCAATCAGTGCATCCCAGGAATATAAGTCCTCCCATGCTTTAATTTGTGGATTGAATTTCCTGGAGAACCTCGTCATACTCCCTCTGGTGGAATTTGATGTAATTCTTGGCATAGATTGTCTTTCCTTATATAGAGCCAACATAAATTGTCAGGAGAGGGAAATCACACTCCATATGGAGAATCGACACATGATTCTTTACAAGTGTTAGGAGGAAGATGAATCTCTTTTAGCTCCATCATCTCAAGCATTGATATTACTTCCCTATGAGCACGCGTATCTAGATCATATGATTGAGTCCAAGGAAGAAACCATACTTGATGAAATTCCTATTGTGAGGGAATTCGCGAAAGTGTTTCCCGAGGAACTACCTAGCCTTCCTCCGAGAAGAGATGTTGAATTCTGAATTCAACTTATACACGGGGCATTACCAATATCCAAGACTCCAAATAGAATGGCTATTGTAGAGCTTGAAGAGCTGAAGAAACAACTACAGGAGAATATGGATAAAGGTTTTATACGCCCAAGTGCTTCACCATGGGGTGAACCAGTCTTCTTCATCAAGAAGAAGGATGGGTCAATGCGCCTTTTCAACCATTATCCTGATCTCAAAAAAATCATGATAAAGAACAAGTATACTCTCCCACGAATCGATGAATTGTTTGATCAGTTGCATGGAGCACAATAATTCTCCAAGGTAGATTTTTGGTTGGGATATTATCAAGTAATAGTGAATAAGGAAGATGTCCCCAAGACTTATTTTCTTACAAGATACATGCACTATGAATTCATAGTAATGCCTTTCAGACTCACCAATGCTCTAGAAATCATCATGTACTTGATGAATAGAGTCTTTAGAGATTACCTAGACAAATTTGTGGTAGTCTTTATAGATGATATTATAATATACTCCAAAACAAAGGACGATCATGAGGAGCATTTAAGAACTATACTAGAGACTTTGTGCAAGGAGAAGCTCTATGAAAAGTATAGAAATTGTGAGTTCTGGTTGAAGGAGGTCTCATTCATTGGCCATATCATCACAAGAAATGGGATATCTATGGATCCCTGCAAAACAGATGCAATTGAGGGATAGCCGAGGCCAACATCGGTAACAGATATCCGTAGCTTCTTTGGGTTAGATGGATATTATAAACGATTTGTGACAAATTTCTCACGATTGTCCAACCCTCTTACCAAGCTAACTCTAAAGGGAGTAAAGTTTTCTTGGAGTGACGAATGTGAAGAAAGCTTCACGGAGTTGAAAAGGAGGCGTATCACTGCGCTCATGATCACTTTACCAACAAGTGGGGAAATTTTTGTGGTATTCAAGGATGATTCAAAGAAGGGATTTGGATGTTTGGTGATGCAGAATGATAAATTGATATATTATGCCTCAAGGATGTTGAAAATACATGAGAGAAACTATCCAACGCATGATTAGAAGTTAGCGGCAGTGAACTTTGCCTTGAAAATCTGGCAGCATTATCTCTATGGAGAGAAATGTGAGATATATACTGACCACAAGATTCTAAAATATATATTGACACAAAATGAGCTTAATATGCACTAGGGAAGATGGATAGAGCTCATCAAGTATTATGACTGTTCAATACATTATCACCCTGGGAAAGCGAACAAGGTGGTAGATGCCCTAAGTAGAAAGGACCCCACAATTCTATCAATGATGAGAATTGAGAAGGATCCAATCTTCTTAGACTTGATGAAGATGGACATGGGAATCATAAAGAAGGGAACATCCTCAATCCTTTCACAAATGATTGCTCAACCATATCTTTTGGAAACGATAAAGGATTCTCAAAAGGATGATGTGGGAATTAAAGAAAAAGTGGAAGCTATAAAAAAGAGGAAATCCTCGGAGTTTATTGTTAATGAAGAAGGAATTGTGCGATTTGGGAAAATACTATGTGTTCCATCAAGTCCAGAGCTGAAGAAGGAACTTTTGGATGATGCACATAGTTCAAATTTCTCTATTCACCCAGGGATCAAAAAGATGTATCGAGATATCTGAGAATACTTTTAGTGGGATAATATGAAAAAGGAGATCGCTGAATATACATCAATGTGATTGGTGTGATAGCAAGTGAAGGCATAGAGGAAAAAGTATAAGGGGATGATGCAACCATTGCCCATACCAGAAAGGAAATGGGAGACCATCACCATGGACTTAGTCACCGAACTTCTGAGGACATCAAAAGGCAACAATGCAATATGGATTGTTGTGGATCATCTTACAAAGACTGCACACTTCATTTCTATTCAGGAGGATTTTTCATTGGATCAATTGGCCTGGGTATATATCGGGGATGTGGTAAGGTTTCATGGATTACCACTATCTATTGTGTCTGACCGAGATCCAAGATTCACCTATATGTTTTGGAAGTGTCTTCAACATGATCTGAATACTGAACTGAACATCAGTACGACCTATCATCCTCAAACTGATGGACAATCAGAGTGGACAATCCAAAAACATGAGGACATGTTGAGATCATACTCAATGGAAATTAAAGGAGGATGGGATCAACATATTCCTCTGGTTGAGTTATCTTATAATAATAGTTTCCACTCAATCATCAAAATGGCACCATATGAAGCCCTTTGTGGGAAAAGGTGAAGAACACCGGATTGTTGGGATGAGGTCAGTGAACGTAAGCTGCTTGGACCGAAAATGGTCGAAGAAATGACAGAGAAGGTGAAAACAATTCAACAGCATATAAAGGTAGCCCAGAGTAGACCGCAGATCTATGTAGATAACTATTGACGAGACCTTGAGTTTAATGTTGGAGACATGGTGTTTCTACGCATATCTCCATGGAAGAAGGTCATGAGGTTTGGAAAGAAAGGGAAGTTAAGTCCAAGGTACATCGGAACCTTTGAGATTATTGATCGTGTCAGGGATGTGGCCTATCGACTAGAACTTCCACCTACCATGGCCAAAGTAAATGATGTCTTTCATGTATCCCTCTTAATGAAGTACATAACAGACCCTTCACATGTACTCTCTTCTGAGGTGGTACAATTGGAAGATGATCTTTCTTATGAGGAGCAACCAGTGAAGATCTTAGATCGTAGAGAAAAAGTTCTACGAAATAAGACAATGCCCCTTGTCAAGGTGTTGTGGAGAAACCACAAGTTTGAAGAAGCGACTTGGGAATCAGAGGAAAAGATGAAGCTGAGTTACTCACATCTGTTTTAGTACGGGAAAAGGAAAATTTTGAGGGAAAATTTTCTTAAGGGGGGAATATTGTAATGACCCAAAGTTTCATTAATGTAAATCCCTCTTGATCTAATTAAATGTCTCTTTATGTTTATATAAAAGGTCAACTTATTTGGTTTTACGTTAAGAATTTTGACCGTTGCTAATATAGCTTCTGAACAGTAATTACATGATTTGTATAAGTATAGAACTTTAACAAATCCAATTTATTCAGACAAAAGAAGAAATGGCCACATCCATTAGAATTGCTCCATACGAAGCCCATTTGTCAGAGATTGGAAAAGAGGTGGCATCCTTGGGCTTCTCTCTTGACCAATTTCAAGCTGAGCTTTATCATGTCAAGATCGAACTAAACTGTCTACAGGATAAGTGGATGTTGATAGAAATTACCACTCGAGTGATGTTATCTGAGCCACCCCAAGAGTCTGTCACCACCGCAAACCTTACCCTTTGGTCTTATACGTCTGTTTTAAGGGGTTATGTAAGGAATTTATAGTACTATTTTTATGTACATTATTTGTTCTATATAATAATGTATATACTTTCTTGTCATTATTGATACATTTTAAATAGTTTTTAAAGTACAAATAGTGTTTTGAATTATTATTTAATTAAGAAATATATTTTATTAAATTAATGGATTTTTGAATAAAATAATATTTTAATAAAATAATATTTTTATTATTAAATTAATTTTTATTAAATATAAATGATCTTATAATTTTATGAATGCAGTTTTAATTTTTATTAAGATTTGAAAGCCATTTTTGTCAAAACCCGTGAATTTTAGATAAATGTCAGTTTTTATTTTAAAAGTGAAAAATAACATATTTATAAAATCATTTAGATAAAATAAATGTTATTTATGGAATCATAGCGTCGAAATTATCCAACTGTGAATTTTTCATTATTTTCTAAGACAGTCAAATTTTTGGGTAAAAATTAAACACCGTTTAAATATATAATGTGTTTTAGGACACCATAATGACACAATAGTGATGTAATAAAATACTATAAGCTTTATGTTCAGACAATATATTTTTTACCATTAAAATAATGTGATTTTGGGTTTGTTTGACTTATTTTACAAAGCATTAATGGACCCCTCAATACTTATTAAACATCTTGTCTTTTTAAATTATTTTCCCTGGGGGTGTGACTCACCTCCACATAAGCAACCCCATTATTTTAAGAATTTCGGACTTTGGCCTTATAAAATATTGTTTTCCACTTCCCTTTTCCAAAAACCATTGTCAAAAACCATGGGAAGGTTTGTTTTTTGGATTAATTTAATATAAGGGGTCCCAAACCTAAATCATAAAGAATTCCCTCACATTTCCTATATAAACCCACCCAATCTCCCACTTCCTCCTAACTCAAAGCCTTCGAAGTTCTTCAAAACTCTTCCCTACTATCTCTATAATCCTCCCGAGGTTCCCCAAGCTCCCAAGAATCCTCTCACAAGCCTCTTTCTATCCTTTGGAAGCACACTTCCTAGTAAGGGTTTTTTCTTCTTTTCTCATTTTTGTCCAATTTTTTTAAGTTGTTTTTCCCTTTTAAATTGAATTATGAATGTTAGGGTATGGTTTCACACCTATATCATAATGCTATATTTATGTTTCAATTATGGGAGACCCCCTTTCTCTCTCATTTATTGCCTCCCATGTACACTCATTACTATGCTAAAATTCTGAAAGGAACTTCTCTCTCCTCATTTACATTCAAGCAATACTTTTTTATCATTAATCAAAATTCCATTACAATTGTTGGGAAATGAATCTATATTACCTCCTTACTATCCATTATATTTAAATATGATGAGTAACCCCTTTATCTCTCATCAAACATTTTTATGAATTCTTATGTCACGTCGTTACACTACCGAAATTGAACCGATTTTATAAGCCAATGCCCTTGTGTAGTGAATACCATGCCCTTTTCTCCATCAAGGTTATTCACCATTATGCACATTTAATTATTGATTATAAAGATACATGTATGAATTCCACATTCCTTTATCGTGGAATAAATGATTATGTTTTATGAATCCATGTTTTATGATCCAGGTGGCACACTTATGCATGAAATGAAATGTTTAAGAAGGGTGCGCCCTTATAGCACTCCAATGCATTGGGTAAGGTATAGTATCATGGTACGTCATGTGAAATGAGTGTCGAATCATGATAATTGAAGTGCAACAAGGGTTTACTCATGCTTCATGTGAAATTAAGATTTACTCATGCTCCATGTGCAATGGGCCTTGGCTCATGCTAATTCAATGATAGGTGTTATTACCACATTTCCATGTTATGATTATCATGCTTTATCATGCCTTTATGTTCATGATTTTCTTGTAATATATTGATATTCCTAATGTATAACATGTATTGTACTCCTCATGTTATTCCATGTGTATTCCCTTACTTGGCTTTATATCTCACTCTTTTCTTATGCATATCCTCAGGTTATCCCATGCAATTCTATGTACGGGGGAATGTAGTGGTCATGTAAATGAAGTTTTCAATAAAGATGTTGTATTTCACGTTTCATGTTTTATATAATGATCCTAAGCCCCAAAGACACTAAACCTCTCGATATTATTTGTTGTATCAAGTGATGTTATATGTAATAAATCAGGTTTATGTTTGCAATAAAAGCAGGGTTGTCATAAGGTGTATCATTCACATACCTCTAAAATCCAGGACAAAGGAGAACAACTTGTATTCAAGAGTCTAGATGGTCAAGTATGTATCAACATATGTTTATGGATGAAAAGTAGTGATAATGAATAAATGAGAACCAAATGAATGCTGGAGACCTCTCTACACCCTAAAGATAAAATAATGATCTTGATCCGAAATTATATTCATCAGGACATCATGAAGACTCACCACTTCCTCCTGATACTTCGTCAAAAAAACCCCACTGAGCTCTACACCTTCATTGCTATAATATGGGAAGATTGTTTGAAACGATCAACTACAATAGATATAGCATCATAACCTCTTAGAGAATGAGAAAAATAACATCAAATCCAATAAGATTTCCTAACACATCTATTGGGTAATATCTAATACCTATAGATAACTATTGAGATCATGGTGCAAAACCTTCAACTTATGGAATACCAAACATCCAGACACAAACACTACAATTGCAGGCATAAAACTAGGCCACCAAAACTGACCATGTAATGTTTAGTAAATTTTTTCCATGTTAGTATGTACCACCAATGGTGAACCATTAAACTCATTAAGAACTGCCTCACACATCAACAAAGGGAGAAAAATAATTTTATAAAACAATGCTCGGTGTTGTTCATTGTCAGTCCAACTATCCGGGGACTCTATATAAATAACTCGATATCTCCAGAATTCCACCTCAAGATCCCCCAATTGGTATTCCTCAACTTCATGTTCCATATATGAATACATTGTCATTTGAAAAATACAACATCATCCTCCAACCTCCCCTTATCTAGATGAAATGATGAATGTTCTTCCGTCACTCTCTAAGAATCACCATATTTTGTCATGGTAACTCTACAGAACTTCCTACTCATCGCATTAACTACATCATTCATCTTCCCTTGTGTATGATAAATATTGATGTTATAGTATTATTAGATCTACATCCAATGATTTTGATGCATGTTCAAGTCACATTGTGATAAAACAAACATCATGCTCTTATGATCATTGAATACCAAAAAATAGTTAACAATGACGAAATGTATCCACAAAATCAGGAAAAACATTACCTCAACCAACTCAAGATAATGGGTGGAATAGTTTTTCTCAGGGGTATGTATGTCCTGGGAAGAAAAAAAATGACCAATCTATACTTCATCAAAACACAACCCTACCCATGATGCGAAAATCAATGACAACCTAAAACTGAAAATTTATATTGGAATATAATGAACTTGGGAATAAACCAACATCTACTTCAAATTCTCAAAATATGTCTGACACTAACTAGAACAAAATAATGCACATTCATTTTTATACAATGCTATCAAATGAGTAGCAACCTGAGAGATATAAAAAATGATCCTCATATAATAGCCTATAATATCAAGGAAACATTGAACCTCTTTTACTATCATAGGATTTTTTTTGAAATAACATCTAATAAATTCAATTGATTCATATATACTAATTTATGGGATACATCATTCCTTAAGAAAAATACTTATTAATCCCAAAACACACACATTAGAAAATACCCAAATAACTGCTCATGGTGGAGTACTACCAAAATGGTACGCACATGCTCTTCATGATCCTCCTTAGATGCATAGTAAACATGGATTTCATTAATGAAAACCCCCATGAACTTATCTAGAAAATCAGTGAACATAATATTTATTAACCCCATGACCACACATAGATCATTTTTGACATCGAATGATATCACAACTGACTCCTAATACCCATGAAAACAACAAAAAATAGTATATGAGATATCCTCATTCTTAATAATTATCTGATGATATCCTAACTGCATATTTATTTTTGAGATCCAAATCAGACCCATCAATTAAAAAAAAATATAATCAATTTGAGGTAGAGGATATATTTTCTTCACTGTCACTTGGTTCAAGTGATGTTAATCAGTACAAAACAAAAAATTGGTGTGGGCCTTCTCCATGAACAATATTTTTTCACCCCATAGTGACACACTCAACTAAACAAAACAACACTACCATATACTATCAATTTATAAACACATCTCTCACAACTCCAAATGTTCCATCCTACATAGATGCATTTAGATAAGGGACATGCTTGGCTGTTGTTTGATCAATAACTCAATCTCTCGAAGAGGGGTAACACTAAAAAATCCTCTAGTAATACATCAAGGTACTCTTCTACACCCCATGGGAATTACAACAGCTGATTGTATGAAGAACCCATCATCTGTTCATCCATCCAGGATGAAAAGTATGAAACACACCTCTGAACCACCTAAGGGTATCAATCAGTAGAAGACAGTAATGAATCTTTATCAGCATCAAAGAACACAACCTTAATCTTGATGTAATTCATGATATCCTGCAGTGAATAAAACTTATCAATGAAAAGGATTATGTTAAATGGTTTTATATATAAATAATATAAATTATCCTAATAGCGGTGCTTCCCCAACACTAGCTCACAGTATCTAAATACATCAAAAAATTAATCTCAACCTCCCACTGGAGTAGTCAACTCTGAGAGAACCAAAATATTCTATACCTCATGTCCTAAAGCTTGGAATATGGAAGGAGACAAAAATTAGTGGGTTGCTCCCAGATCGGAAAGGCTTGAACCTTAGTTGAAAACAAGAAAATGGTTCCTCAAATGATATTTGGATAACCTGATGCTAGACATGGTAAATCATGAAGCAGACCACAACCTCCTCTATAAACTCTCAGACTATGCTACTGACCACATCCATATCTACACTCTACTCTATAAGGATTGGTAGAATCTTATGGTGTTACTCTACCTACACAATCTACTCTATACTTCTTCCATACTAGAGAAACATTGTACCATTGTATCAGATAAAAACTCCCCAGTGAAGGAGCCTAAAGTTGAACAATTGGTGCATGCTGACTACTTAGAAAGGATGGGAACTCTTCCTTCTGATGACCATGGCCTATTTAGAAAAAAAGTAGTTTGATACCTTAACATAGGACAAATATCCACCACCACTAGGGAATTGATACATTGAGGGCTAGGACCCACCAACTACTAGTTGTATGATCTTCTATCTAAAAAACTGGGAACCCTGAACCACGTCTGCACATCATGAGGATTCTTGACAACCCCCTTCTTCCGAATATCTGATTCTACCTAATTCCCCATCAATTACCTCTTCTTTCACAAGCACATCATGATATGTCTGCAGCATAAACTGGGTGACCTAGCATTGGATCTATGGATACAAAGGCCACATCAAAAAGTATCATCCTGGCCTCTTAATATAGAAACTATTCCAAAGTATATTGAAGAAGGTTACATAAATATATCCAGATCTATCATACACTGGAGATCCCCCTATGAAGGGTAATCATATCCTAGTCACTAGATTCCTTCATAGTAAAAGAAGGAATATCATATTTGAATTAGTCTTCGAACACCTCCCAGAATAATATCAACTCATCATTTTCCTTAAGGAATATGAACCACCACTACCTTGCTACCCCACACAGTATTGTCATATCCAATGATACCCAATGATCTTTCTGAGCACTGATCGAATGGAAGGCTATCCTAACCTCCCATAACTACTATCATATGACTATATTTGAAATATATCTCTCAAACCTCTATATAACCTGGAACTAAAACTCTCTGGTTTCGTTCTCTATGTTTCCTGGTCAATCTACACCATGTGGCGATCTGTTGGTTCATCCTTCTGAACTTATTCTACATAATCTTCATGAGGATGCCAACATGGAGCCATTCCTAAAAAAGAGAAAATATATAAATCTCTTAAACCTAGAATATGGAAGATATTAAAAATCATTAATTATTTTATTTTAATAAATTTATGTTATCATATCCCAAGGTCTACCTATTCAAACTCAGGCATAAAGAAGAACGATGCATGATCCCTTCAATGGTATCTACACTGTAACACATTTTTCCTTATTTAAAAAAATTGTAAGATTTAAATTACATTTATCATATCATAGGGGGGGATTAAATTCACATCTCATTAGATAATATCTCAATTTTTTAGAACTTTCTAAAATTAGATGACATTGTTTCCCAACAAACTCAGGCATCCTCACCTATTATTAACTCCAAACTCCACCCTATCCGTCAAAAAGACCTCAAATACCTCTCTATCACAACCCACTCCCCACAAGGTGTAAAATTCATGGTTTGGTAATGTGATATGATATATATTTACTTGCGAGTATGGCCTCTAGTAGGCATTGGGTTAGGGACGAGTACTAATTGTTGATAAGCTTGTATATGTGAGGCATTACCCTCTAAGAAAAACACATGTAGAAGAGAGAGACAAGACCAACACCAAATAAACTACATGTCAAAATCCACTATTATAGAAAAACCATGTTCGCATATATAATGATGTGTAAGAACTACTTTAATTGAATGGAAAATTGAATGTACCAAAAGAAAGATAAACATGACATTAACCATGAATCCCAAATAACTCCTACAAAAACCCAAAAACTAATATTAACTAGCCTAATATCCAACCTAAGTATACTTACCTAAAATAATTATTTAAAAATATATATGGTGAGTATAAAAATATACTCAATATAATCCTCCATATCCTCTCTTTCAAAACATAATGAATGTTGCTAAAGCACAATGAACAACATGTGAAACTATCTAGTCACCGAAACAGGGATACTGAGTTTCCAACCCCACGATGGATACTCTCACCAGATACCAAATATTAGAGAATATAATATAATAAATAATATCATGGGTACCTAAATACCACTACCCCACTGATTTTATGATCTTCCACAACATCACATGTACGGAGCATTTATCTTCAAAAAGGGTATCCCATAGACACATTGGAAAATCACTACAACATGATCTTCTTACAACACACAACCACATCCAATTAAAAAAATTAATGATGAATTTTATTGTGTCCACCACATCCCATATAACATGTATTATACATAAGGTATTATACCTCAATCAATCACATCCCCATACACTGAGTGAGGATCCTCATGACATTATAGCCACTACACATTATACCTATAGTAGTCCTTAGGAGACTATATCTATAATACATGTGTGTGAAATAACCACAATTCATTACAACCCTTTATACACATATATGAGGAAAAATAACTATCATCTGTATTGGTATATGTAACTACAAATAAGAGACAATGGGGCATAAGGGAGTAGCCATCCACCCATAATCCCATAGGGTTGTTTGGGAAAACAGCCCCGGGGCTAAGAATCCATTGGGTGTTAGTCTTCCTAACTGATAGGGTGGATTATCTTATAATATCGAAAAACATAAATGGTATAATATATATCACAACCACACTATGGGAACAACCTAGTCTTAGAATCAATCATAGCTAATATCTCCTAGACTCCCGAATTCCACTACTAAGACTAGATATCATATATTCACCCAACTATTTAAATAGATACATTAAATTAATTTTTTCTATTCAATAAATATCATTTTATGTTTAATTAATTAATTAACAACTAATTAACCACTATCATTTTCCACATTTAATTACATTTTCTTAAAAAAATAATCTATTCCCTTCAATAATAAAAAACAGTTTCCATGTATTCTTAGAATTTTAAACTCATCACTACACCCCAACAAGATCCTATAGCATGTCATAAAAATTTATTCTTTTAATAATACTATCACATTACATATTACGAGGTATAATAGGGAAAAATAAAAATCTACCAAAAAAGGTATGAAACCAAGTACATCTTTCTTCTTCAAGATGTGGATAAAGGAGATCATATAAACAAACAACCTAGCAATCTCCCAAAAAATAAATTCAAAAAAGCATTCAGCTTTCATATCAATGTGTACACTTAGCTTAAAATAATTCTATCAACTATAACATCCTCTCCAACTCACACACACACACATCACGATACATCCTTCTATCATAGGTATCAAATTATGCAAAAATAACCTTGGCTACCAGCCCACATACCACAATTTCCCTCTAGGCTTAGCCATCCCAAGATCATGTCACATATGGGCATACTATCCACATATAAAAATTAGTATGAAACAAATATAACATCCATGCACGTTTCCTTAAATAAAGGCATCTAGACATCACACACAATGAGACACCATGAATATTAAGAACAAAGAACATTGTTCTTACAAGAAATTAGGAAACTTAGCCCCTATAAAGGAATTATATTGTGTCACATAACTGGTTCTTATCCCATCATTAATTAATTGGTTCATTATTTAATATTTTCAAATACGACCAAACTAATAAGAAATCTATCACAAGAATTCAGAAATTAATTATGTAATATATTTAACATTAATTTAATTTTTTATCATTATACATCAACATTATTCTAATCGTGATTCAACTCCATAAACACATTAAAGGTCAATTCATTTAAAAATGCTTGAAAACGTATGGTTACAACACACCAGACTCCTTAAACATGACTATTTAATATTATATCTAATAAATTATCATTTAATTCCATTTTTAGGTTTGTTTATAATTCAACAAGATAATATAAGAAAAATAAGAACAAAATATATACCACATTATCTATAAAGTCAAACTGAAACCTGTTATCGTGGTATAAACAGAAACATCGTCTTGTAATCGATATCAATTCAATAATTTGCTTCAAGTATTTTTTTGGTAAATTAAATTGGCACAAGGGGGATAAATCGTACTCATTTTATAATCTTAACAAAATTAGAGATTTTGTTTAAAAAGAGAAAGAAACAAGGATTCATATAACTAAAAAAACATTTATTATAAAATTATGAAGGAGGAAAGTTTAAATTTATCTCTGTAAAGGATAGGGAGAAACTCATGAGGCGTGTTGGAATGATAGGTGCATGTGTCACCAGAGGATCCCATGTTTGAAAGGCAATAAAAAAGTTCATTTCCTTCCTAGTAGACATGTGTAATGATATAATGAATTGAAGCAAGTATGTCAAGGCAGTTAATCCATTTTGATGTTAGTTTTCAAGCCATGTGAATTTGACTCATTCGAACCGCGTGAACAAATGTGAAGGAATAACTTTCAAAATAGATATTCATCCAATTTTTTCTTTGACAAAAATCAACTTCTTTGATGAGATCCATCATCTCTGCTTCAAGAGCCGTGGCCAATCCACATGTACCATGACCCCCATTCTGAAAGTCACCATCGTGATTCTTTAAGACAAAACCATATCCAGAAGGACCTGTATTACCTTTGGAGGCTCCATCTAAGTTGAATTTAATACAAGCTGCAACAGTAGGTTACAAGAACACTTACATGGTTCTAAGAGGCCGAGTATAATTACCTTTAACATACAGTTTTATCAGAACAATGAAATCACATACCGAGTTGTGACAATTTTTAGTATGAGAATTATTTTCTTGCTGAGCCGCCAAAAAATATGAGAGAGCAGCAACCTGTTATTATTTCTATCATTTGTGTGTCGGGCCTTATTTAAGCACTTCCAATGGACATGAACGACTTTAGCGCATGCAACATGTAATAGAATAAGCACCTTCTTTGATTAATGTATCACTCGAAGTAGCTAAGGTCCTCGTTTCTATTCACATGTGGCAGTTGAATATCAAACCAGGTAAAAATCGTGTTCCAGAGAGAGGATGCTATTTTACAAGACATGAAAAAGTGACTAATAACATCACAGTGTTGATGAAAGAGGTCACATCTGGAGCAGAGGGAGATCCCAACCCTCTGCAGATTAGTGTCCACATGAAGTTCATTTAGATGGAGGTACCAAAGGAGAGTGGCTCAAGATTGAAGCAACCATATTTTATTTTAGATCAAATATCCATTAACTCTACCTTGATGAAGATTTTTGTAGAAGAATTTTGAGTTCATAATTCCATTTGAGCTTAGTTCTAAAATTATAATGTCATATGTGTCCAAAAAGTCATAGGAGGAGACCATGTGTGCAATATGAAATGGAAGCTGATGATACTACTCCAGCTAATTTCAAATATTGGCATTGTAATTTGTAGGTAGATTCTGAATCTCAACACTATCAATCAGGGGGGGTACTAGTCCAGTTGTCCCTCCAAAATTATTGAGGAGTTTCTACTGACCAGCCAGTGAGATTACATTTTAACTTTCTGGATAGTCTTTTTGAGACCTGGCCAAACTGAGTATTGTATGTAATTCATGTTACCTGCAATCAGCCGTCTTAGATGCTTAGATCTTAGGAAATTCAGGGACTCAGATTTATCATTGTTGAGAATCCAAAGGAAATGAGCTTGATAATACTGGTTCAAGAGCTTAATGATTTTAATTCTGAGGCCTCCCATGCTCTTTGGCAAACAAAAAGTCTTCTATAGAGCAATTAAATATTTCTTTACATGTATACTTCCACTCCACACAATGTTCCCCATGAGTGTGTTGATAATTTTAAGGGTGGAGGCCGGCCAAGAGTACATCATGAAGAAGTAAACTATCTTAGAGACAATCACATGCTTAACCAGGAAGATTCTCATTGCTATTGAGAGTTCCTTACCCTTCTAGGTGGAGAGAGTTCTTCTAAATTGGCTCACAACATCAGTAAAATAATTTGTCTTAGTTTTTCCAAGAAACATTGGAACTCCAAGGTAAATGAATGGAAGGGACCCTTCCCTTATTCCCAGCTCAAGAACCATGTCCTGCTTCCATGAGGCCGGGATGTTATTCCCAATGAAAATGAACGAATTCTCCAAATGACTTCTTGAACAAAAGCATTTTCATAACTAAGAAGAGTTATCTTGATATTTTTAAGGTTCCTTCTGCCCCCTTGAGTAAACAAAATGATGAATTCAGCACAAAGTAGATGTGAGGGGGCAGAAATACCTCAGGTAACACGGATTGTTTTTGATCTATCCTTTGTTAACTCTATCAAAGATAGAACGACTAAGATAATCCTCATCAATTTCAAAAATTATAGAAGACAAAGGGTCCCCCTGCCTCACTCCTCTATAATAGGAAATGTGACCTTATAGAGCCCTATTAATCAAAACATGAAATATGGTTAGAACTGGTCATAGCATGAAACCAATGAATGAATCTAATATGGAATCCAAACTCAAGCAGAATTCATCCAATGAAACCCCAGTCCATGGTGTAAAAGGCCTTCTTTATATCAAGATTTAGGTAAATGTTTCCACCCCGTGTGGTAATTTAAAGGATATTTATACATTCAAAGGCATTTATAAGGAAATATTGAATTCTTCTTCCTTTGATATAACCAAACTGTTTCCATGAGACAATTCTATCAGACATACGAGCAAGGCGAATAAAAAGGATATTGGTGATGATATTGTGGATAGAATTGATGAAAGAATCATGATGGAACTGACCAATATCACTTGCATTCTCCACCTTAGGAATTAATTCAATGATGTGAGCATTGAAGCCTTGAGTGTAATATCCTTCTATGAATAAATTCTTAAACATTCTACAAAAATCATCTTGTATTACCTCACAATAGAATTGGAAGAAATAATTAGTGAAACCATCCGGACCTGGAAATCATTCTTTTTTAAGACCAAAAACTACTTCCCTGATTTAAATATCTGTGGGAGTTAAGGTAAGAAAAGTGTTATCTATATCAGTGACCAACATTGGGATAATTCCATTGATCAAAGCTTCATTTATAGTGGGGCCATTGAAAAGATTCAAATAGAAGGAGACAATATGATTTGAGAGACTCTGTCTATCATCAATTATAGTGTCTCCATCCTTCAGAAGTGATACAAGGATGTTGAATCTTTTATCTAGTTGATGTGAATTAAAAAATTTGGTATTCTCATCACCATCAGTAAGCCACTTGACGTTGAACAAATCTTTCTGAATGTCTTCCATGAGCACAATGAGTTTCTAGAGATCAGAGGAAACTATATTTTCCCAGTCATCATTTCCAGAGAAGTTTTTGAGAGTAATTGATTATTAAATTTGGTGAAGAGTGGTATCAGGAGAATCAATTTCCTGATCAATAAGGATGAACTTATTCTTGCTCCAATGCTTCATTCTCGGCTTAAGGGCAAAAATCTTAAAAACACAAGCAAGTGTATTGTGATTAAAGTCTCGCATGGCCCAAGTATCTCTAACAATCTGGGAACAATCTGGTAGGGTGGTCCAATCATTTTTTATCATAAATGGAATAAAAAAATTTTGTTTCTCATGAATGAATTTAACCATAATTGGATGATTATCTAAATTATGTCGTTCAAGAGTAACACACGAAATGGTTTTCCATTCCTCAAGAATATGTATGTTAACAAATTCATGGTCAATTCTTCTTGCCCTCATGTCATTCAAATTTTTCTTGTACCAAAGTATACTTATCTCCCAACAAATTAATTTCAGTCAGATTAGAATCTTCAATAAAAGCTCTAAAATCCATGATGGAAGTGGTAACTGGGACATAACCAAGATTTTGATCTGCATGTAGAATGGATTTGAAATCCCCCATGATAATCCATGGCTGTGAAGTGGAACAGGACTTATTTTTAAGATGACTCCATAAAGCTCTTTAATTAATATATTTGTTGGAGGCATAATCCATCGAACATATAATGTTTCTTACATAGTAAGTAAACCTGCATGTGAGGGAATGTTCATGATCTGCGACAATAAGAGGGTTTACCACATTGTTGTGAGAAAAGATCCATAATCTGTCATGATTAGAATCTTGTATAGAACCAAACATTGAATAACCCTTTCCTTGAATAAGTGAACTATTATTCTGCTAGTTGGTCTTAGGATCAGATATCCCAAGAATGTCAGGCTTATAATTACTTATTAGCAGCCTATGGGAACAAGTCGTTTCATGGATGGCCAATCCCTGACAATTCCAAAATATTACCTTCATTTTGACTTATGTTTTGTGTCAAAACCCCCTTTTTCCCATGTCACGGAAGTCTTACGCCATCTAGACCTACACAGGTCATCCTCCTTGGAGACTGATTTATTTTTTGTAGGCGTGGATCCAATGCAGTCCTTGCGGTCATCTCCATTTTTAGTTTTAGACTCTGCCACTAAGGGAATGTCTTGATCTAGAGATTTATTGCGAGCCTCTTCCTTTGATAATGTGGCCTCCTTCATATGATGTGTTTGGTTTGGAGGAAGTTTGTTCATCAGTTTTTTACTATAGTGAGAATACTGTTAACAGTATCATTAAAATCTATGTTAAGAGCCTCATTAATTTTTGAACTAATCAGATGTAAAGAATATTCTTCATGTTGCATAACAAACACACGAGTAATGATCTACTCTACAAAGGTTTGAGGATCCTTCTCTAAAATTTTCTCTTCCAATTTTATTCCCACTGATTTTCATTTAGAGTACATTCATTTTGGAGATAACGATGTTCTTCCTATTTAGAAAGATCCACCCAATTCTTTTTGGATCCCACCATTTTGTCACATGCAGCCTGTTTTGAAGCCCTGTTATCACTCTTTTTAAAATAATTCATAGTAGGAGCAGCTTTCCATCTAGGAACCTCTGGAAAAGAGACATTATTGGATATAGGCTATACAATTTTTTTATACAATACACCATTTATCAATCATATGCCCAACCATTCTGCATTGCTCACAATATTTAAGAAAATTATCAAATTCAAATCTAACTTCAATAAGGTGGTCATTGGCATCCAGTGCAACACAATCAAGAGGTGAGGTTTCCATTTCAATTTCAATGAGAACCCTAGTGTATAGTACATGATCTCCATTAATTGTTCTCTGATCAAGCTTCAATGGTGTTCCAAAACCAGAGTCAAATCATTGAGTATTTTAGGATGTTGGTACATCCATGGATGTCCATGTATTCTTGCCCATACCTGAGCAATGGATTGCTTCTAACTGTAGGGATTAAAATTGGTATCCCATTTTGAGAGTTGGAATATTTTAGGCTTCATGTTATGGTTTCCAAGCTTCTATATTGCATTTAATTCCTCCTAATACAGAAGTATTATATGAAAGTATCCTTTTCCAATGGGAATCAGTCTCCAATTGGAGAGATTACAACAAAGTGAAATAAACTGTTTATGATCTATGAAATACAAAGGCTTCATTCATTTTTCATAGGAAATACGTCTGAGCACTGAGAATCTATAGACCTCATGTCTCTCTTTGATCGCCTCAGTGTTAACAACCCCCGTGACAGCTCCATCTCCAAATCGCATTATTATAGGTGGCTTATTCAGAAGAGGAAAGATGGAAGACGTTCCTGCAAGGAATTCCATGAAAGACAGTGCCTTGCGAGGGAGATCTCCTAGATCTAAGCATATTTCAGGGTCAAACTAACGATGTGAAAATGATCATTACCATTCTTTATTGAATGCAGCCATTGAGAAGGATCATTAAACCAAAATCCTATCATCATTTCTTCAGTCAATTTGAAATGACCAAGATCCTGCATGAAGCATCCTCATTCTCACTACTTAACTATTTGATCATTCAATATTTTATTCCTTGTAATAATGTCAATTTCTTAAATTAGTGAATTAATGAATCCCCTAAATAAAAAGTGTTTAAAATATTATCACAAGATAATGGGTGAACGCTACTGATCCTGACCACCTCTCTAGAAATAAATTCATCCACCAGAAGATTTCATGCCACAACTATGCCAACATAAACCCAAAAAAATTCCATTAGAAACACGATGATCAAACTCCAACACTTGGAAATGTGGAATGATATGAAATAGATCGATGGAACCATAGGAATTGAGGTTGAACATACATTGGATCGAATACGAATAGAAGGAATAATGATAAGGATTGATCCCTAATAATGGAATCCCAAAAATTCCAAATACATGGTTGCTAGGTCACATGGAAAGAGATTGATTTGTTTCGTGTAGTAGAATTTTTAAACCCGTGACGTTGCATCATTTAACGATATACATTATCGAGGATTTACAAATGCATAATCCAATTTCAAATCATCATATCCTTTTTTGGTATTTAAATGAAAAAATAATCACCTTTTGTAAACCTTGATTAATAACACGTTGTGATCTGATCATCACAATTCACGAAACCCACTTTCATGTTGTGTAAATTTTCTGGACATGAAAAATCCCTTCCTCTTTCTTTTAATGGACGAACTCCTCTCGATATCATACAAGCCTTGTTACAGCCCCATGGTCTTCAAAAATGCTCAAAAAATCTATCCACATATATTTTAGACCTTAAATAATTGATTATAAATTAATTAGAAATGAAAATAAATAGAAATTGAACATAATTGAAGTTTTTATAAAAAATATTTTTATTCCTGTAATGGAATTTTATATTAATAAATTAAATTAATCACTATTAGTGAGATATATAAATGAAATATATATTTTAAATATTGATTATATTTTATTAAACTAATTCAATGTTTTTGATAGGCTATTGATAAATATTAATCCAATTTAAAGCATAAAAAGCTATATTTTTCTAAAAAGAAATTTTTCCACCGTTTAATGGAGTACCTATTTTAAATATAAATTATGATTCTATTATATAGTTTATATGGAAAATAATTTCATTTAAAATTTAGATATCAAAATTATGTTTGGGAAATATTTTGTATCCTTATGATAAATTTAATTATTTGATGAATAGTGAAAAATACTCTATTTTATATGGAATATTCTTTTTTCATCTAATATATATAAATTATAAAATTATATTTTAAATTATTCTTTAAATTATAATATGATCAGTTGTACATAAATAAAACCAATTTATGCAATTTTAATAAGTCTCAAATTCTTATTGGATTAAAAAAATTTCAAAATTTCGAACTGTTTAGTTTAAGAAACAACTTTTTCAATATGTCTACTGGATTATTATTAAATACAATTTTTCAAACTATGTGGAATGAATATGTAAAAATAGATTAAATATTTTCAACATGAATATACAAATTATTTTATAAGTGAAATAAAATTTTTACGAATAAATAAATTACCATGGGAAAAAAATTATTTACCGCATTATATGTAAAATACTGACAACAATAAAAGATAAAGGGTAAAATATTAATATTACAAAAATATATAATTTAATGGTTGGATGAAGTTTTTATAGACCATAGCCATTATATATATAATTAATTAAATTTAAAATTATTTGAATCTAATTCCACCTAAATTGGTTAGCTGAATATATAAAATAATCATTATTTTAATCACTTAAACCCACCTATCTCTAAGTATAAATACCACCATTCAACACCCAATTTTGAACCAAATCCTTTAACCTCATCCAATATCTCCCAAAACATCTCTTCATGACTCTACCCATGTCCAATTTCTTCTGGTCTCACCAAAAGACTAAATCCAAGGTCCTCAAGGGGTCCTCCAAGGAGGAGATATTCAAGTTGTTAGTTTCTCAAAACCCCTCTATTATTTTATTTTCTTCTTCATCATTATCATAATATACTTCATCCGTAATGGCTTTAAAATTATATAATCATTTAAATACTGAAATTTAATGTTCAAAATGAAATATATTAAACCCACACCTTTTATTACATCATTTTATTTAAGGAAACAAAACCATTGTCCTTCTTATGCTAATTTGATGTCTTTGTGAATTATTATTTTTTTCCTTTTCCATTACCACCTTCATGGATGAGCATTAAACAATAATTATGGTTAAATAAGATTTTAATAGGTATATTATATCCTATTTATGGTTATTTAACTAATATATACTCAAAATAGTAAATAAAATTAAACTAGTTTGTCATGTTCGGAAAATACGCCAACAAAAATTAAACATTTACCATTAACACTTTATCAAATGAATCATCTTCCTAGATGAAATAAAAAATATTTATCGAACCATTTAAAACATTATATGTTCATGATTACCATTGAATTTATCTTATGGATTTTTAATTACAATTTTCATGAAAACCCATAATTATACAAAATCAATCGACCGTGGAACCATGGAACCAATGTACCTGAAACTATAAAATTAATAAATTATTTTTAATGAATGTTCCGTAATATTTTAAAAACGGATCATATAAGTTTTTAACAAAATTTATATAGTAGTATTACCCATTAATATAATTATATAAACCATTATACATGGAATTATATGACAATACTATAAAGGGAAGTGTGTGGTATGAGTTCTTTCGTCTTACATTTTCTTAGATGTAATACATGCCATATTCACCACTTATTTATTATGTGTTGTGTATATTTTGAACTATTTATATATTAAACGATAAATCCCATTATTATCATGATATTATAAGTTTAATTTATAGTTTTACATTAATTGGTCTTATAATTCAATTATATCTAAGTGGAAAGAGACTTTTGTTATAGTGTCACCATTTATCAGGATTGTGAATGATCAAGCATCTAATGCTGAAATAATAAAATTATTATTATTCATGTTGTTTATACCATTTTAAAATTCTTTAGTATCTAAAAATGTTTTAGAAAAGTGTTGTTAATGCATTTATCAGTGTTAAAGGATTTTTTTTAATGAAAATGGTTTTGAAAATAATTCATGTTTTAAATAGATATTTTCAAAGATAGAAAGTTTATTTTAATCAATAGCTTTACAATGATCTCGTTTAAATAATTTTCTTTTTTAGACATATTTTCATTGAATATTATGATAAATTGAGGTTTATCTATTATGATTCCATCTTCTATATTTTTTCAGTGTTTATTGATTAGTTTGAATAGGGATTCACTATTTTGATACTATTCACTATATTACACTAGATGGTTTAAAATTACATTTACATAATGGGGGATTTTATTTTCATATTTATAGAAGTTTTAATAAATACATATATATTTATTATTTTTAACCTTTTTATATGATTAATTTATTGAACTCGGTAAATTATTTATACCCTCGATGCATAGATAAGTCTTATGAGACAAACCATATTGGGTTTTGGAGAAGGCTATACCTATTTATTTTTAGATTTCTTGACCGAGGCCACAACAATATGTTTTAGAAGTTTTGAATCATTCATTAATTTTTTTTAAATTATCTATTTTCTTCTAATTGATTAATCAATTAGTATAATATCCATGGTTATGTAATCTACATAATGTGATTATTTATATGGAATTATTTGATCAACTTTTACTAATTTCATATTTCGAACAAAATATTTATTAAATGGAATGTGTTTCACTTATTTTACTATAAATAATTTTTATGAATTTTTTATTCACATATTTGTCTATATTCATACATTAATTGGGATTTTGATATCACCCCTTCCTTATGTTTTATTTTTCCATTGGATTCCATGCTCTTTCTTGTAAGCAATATATAGGGTTAAAATAGGATACTAATGGTGTTATCAAAGGATTAATTATGTAGTGTTTTATATTTGAAATCTTAATGTAAGTTCCAAATAAGTATATATTTTTCCAAACCTACTCAACAGTTGGGTCCATCAGGATGTGATTCCTTATATCATATACCGATTTAATAATGTAACCACCAACTCTGGGCTACTATGGTTAGGTTCATTTCAATTGGAATAAGAGGTTTTTTATTGGAATTTTTGGGAACTATATTTTGGGGAAAATATATTATATAATAAAACAAAATGACATGATTTGGTTTTAATCACAATGAAACCAAATTTTTGATTTAAATATTAGTTATATAAAAAATTAAAATATATGTTATATGATTTTCTATTTCTAATCATGTAGATTGTGTTTCATAATGTTATGATATAATATATTATATGCCTTCATTTTAAAATTGAGATGAGAAGAAGGAATGGGAACCACATCCATACAAATAATCTAAAGAGAAATAACGACCATTAATTCTATGGTTTTAACCAAATAGTTCATAGGGAATTAATCCCCCAATAATTATCATCATATGAAAAAATAATATCCTGTTATTTTGGGATTGAGTAACAATTTTCAACATATTATATATTAAGAGGGACACACCTTTACAAAATTAAGGAATATAAAAATATAGATAATATAAAGAAGAGAAACAATTATTTTCCCGCATCTGATAGTTGTGGAATGAAACACCACTTTACTTGTATAGAAAATATGAGAGTTTTTATAAAAGTGTGGTGGGAAATAGAAATATGATTCTGGTTGATATATTAAGTAAAATCATTACAATGTATAATTCTTTGACTATAAGGATATGAGACCCTATTAAAATAAATGTCTTAAGAATCAAGGTAATATTCCTCAAAATAGACTATTAGATCATTGTCATGCTTATGCTAGTACCACAAAAATGGGAATGTTTAATATTCCTATATTGGTATTCAATAATTATGTTGTAAAATTATATTATCAAGGATATTATAGTTTTTATAACCATGAGATATATAAGGATTTTACAACATTACATCATCTTTATGGATTTGGAAGCATGAATATATTTGATGAGGTTTTACGGTGATCAAGATATTCATGTATTAGGTATGTGATATTAAGGCATAAAATATTGTTTTAGGGAATATAATGATAATATTATGTTATAAATTTAGTTCCATTAAGTCTAAATTTATGGTAGTTGAATTTGGAAGACTTGTTTTTATGAATCGTAAGATTAACTAAATGTTGAGAAAATCAAGTTGAAATTGGGATTTAACTGTTTTTTCAAAACATGTTCTAACCATTTTGGTTTTGGAAAATATATTGTGGTTGAATAAATTACATATTGATATTTTGATTCATAATAGTTTTTTATTAATGAAAAATTAATTTTTAATATTCATCCCCAAGGATAAGAAATGAGGTGGGGATAGATTAAAGCGCAACCAATGGATTAAATAATGCTTATAAATAATGTTATTTTACATTATAAAGTGTGTGTATATATATATATTAAAAATATATAAAAACTCTAGGAAATTAATTTGGAATGAAAAATACTATTATTATAATTTTATTACCAATAAATTAATGGCCACTTCAATTCGTCAAAGATTTATGGTTTTGTGACTGTAGAATTTGTGATGACCATGTCCTCTATCAGTCTCCATCATAACATGATTGTTGCATCTCTATTACATATCCCATTTTTATTTAAACCTTATTTAAATGTATTTTAAATCATTATTTTGTGGTGACCTTTCAATTTCCCTTTCTTTATTATTAAGGTTCTGTTTTATTAACCCTATTTATGAGGTGGAATTCCCCAAAAAAGTTTTCAAGTATCAAACTTTGATTTTTGAAGTTAAATTTAAAATTATTATGAAATTTTTTATTGAAGGATGGGGGGGGGTGTAAATGAAACAGAAAAATATTTTATTGTAATTATATTTTTAAATTTATAATATTTGATAGCATATGTTATACAGAACGCCAAGCCTAAAAATGATTAAATAATATTTTTTAATTCTTATAGTTTTCACCATACCATTGGAGTGGTGAGAATGAATGATATTAACTAAAATATAAAAATATATTTTACACATGTTTATAAAATTAATTCATTTATTTTCAACTAATTATAAATGAAAATATAATCCAATTGAACATAATAGAAGTGTTTTTTAAAAAAAATTACTTTTTGTGTCCATAATGGATTTTTTATTAATATATTAAATTAATAACTATTAGTGAAAGATATTAATGATTTGTATATGATATATATAAAATAAATTTTTAAAAAATTCAGCCAATGTTCTTGATATGTTTAATATTAGAATGAATCCAATTTTATTCATAAGAGCTATATTTTTCTAAAATGAAATGTTTAAACCATTTAATAGAACACCAATTTTATATTTAAATTTTGAAACATTAATAAATTTAATTTCAAAAAGATCATATTTAAAAATGGGATATAAAAATTTTATGAGGGTTAATGTTTTGTATTCTTTTGATATGTTTAATTTTTTTAAGAAATAGTAAAAAATACTTAATTTTATATGAAATCTTCCTTTTTGTGTAATAAAATTAAAAATATAAACTATTTAATAAGTTGGTTACAATGTATAATTAGTTAAATTATATATAAATAAATCAAATATATGTAATTTTAATAAATTTATCATTGAAATTTGATATAAAAAATTTCATACTTTTGAAATTTCCACTATAAAAACCCAATTTTTCCATTTATCTACATATTTAATTTAAAATATAATATTGCAAATTATATGATTTTAATTTTTGAGAATTTATTCCATATTTGGAATCTTCTAGTCTAAATACGGTTGTATGGTCAAATTCATATTTATGTATAAAAAAGAAACCATGGTAAAAAAATTATTTGCCGTAGTTTAAGTAAAATAGTGACATGGTTTAAAGTAAAAAGGTAAATGAATAACATACATAAAAATCAAAAACATTAATGGTTCAATATATTATTTATAGTACCTAACTATCTTAAAAAACATTAATTAATTATATATTTTATAAAAAATCCCACCTCAATGTTGTAGGATTTATATATAAAATAATCAATGTTTTAATAACTTAATCCGACCTATCCTCATGTATATATACCACCCTTCACCACCCCATTTAGACCCCACATCCTTGAATCTCCTAAAATATATTCTAAAACATATAATCCAATATCTACCAATGTATAATTTCTTCTTCTATCACCAAAATAATAAGTCCTAGGTCTTCATGGGGTGCTCCAAGGAGGTGATATTTAAGAGAACGTTTTCACAAAAAACCTCAATTGTTAACTTTTTCTCTTCTTCATTCACCTCATATCATTCCTCCAAAAAAGAATAATAATTATTGAATAATATATATACTTGAATAATATGTTAATAATTTAATATATTATATCATTCCCTTTTATTACTTACTATTATGCAATTTAATGAAACCATTGTCAACGTAAGGGTAATTAACAATCTCTGTGAATATTGATTTTGTTTTTTTTCCATTATCTATATCTTGGATATTCATAAAACCAGTGTTATAGTTTAATAAGATTTTAATACTTATATTATATCTTATATCCTGTTCTATATCTAATATTTAATTATAAATGTAAATAAAATGAAACTAAATCGTGATGTTCTGGAAAACAACCAAAAAATTATATAGTTATCATTAACACTTTATCAAATAAATCATACCCATGTATGAAAAAATTGTTAAATAAAACTATTTAAACATGTATAAGTGAATAAATACCATTTCATTCAAAATATATAGTTTTATTCCAATTTAACATGAAAATCCATGACTATATGAAAATTAACCGACTACGGAACTATGAAATGAACACACATGAAACAATGAAAATAAGGAAATATTATTAATTAATAGGAGATGAGATTTTATTAAAGGATCATATTGGGTATTTTAAATATCAATATAGTTTTATAATGAGTTAATAACATTTTATAATCTATTATACATGAGATTATAGTATGTCACACTATAGGGAAGCGTGAGGTTAGGGCTTTCTCAGCTCACGTTTACTTCTATGAAATATATGACTTTCTCACCACTCATTTATTATGTGTGGTGTATATAATGATCCATTAAATATTAAATCTTGAAAACCATTTTCCTGATGATATAAAATTTCTATTTTATTATGAATCTTTCATGGAGATTATAATTCAATGTTCCTAATGGTTTACGAGTTTTTTCTTACAATCTCATTATTTATCATGATTGTGAATGACTATGTCTCCAATGTTGAAATCTCAAAATTTTAAATATTAATGATATTTTTACAAGTTATCAAATATTTATTACATAAAATATTGGAAATTTTATTTTCAATCAACTCTAACTTCATCAAAATATTTTTTTATATATCTTTGTTATATTGAAATAATGCTTTCAAGAATGATTTCAACATATTTTAAAGGAATTTTAAGCACATATACAAGGGAAATGATTTTAAAAATGTTTTATAAAAAAGGTGTGTTAATTTATTTATATTTTTTCAAGGTTATTTTCAAATAAAATGGTTTTCAAAATGTTTTAGGTTTGACATAGTTATTTTCCTACAGAGAAAGTGTATTTCCCTCATGACTATTTCAATGTTATCATTTAATGTATTTTCATTTATGTCATAATTTTTTTCTGAATCATATGTTTTATTGAGGTTTATATCTATTGATATCATCTTATATATATTATTATGTTTTTATTGACTAGTTTAACTAAGGATTCCCTATTTTGATACTATTCAGCATATTAATCTGGATGGTTTGAGATTACGTTCACTTAATGGGGGAAGTTATTTACATTATCAAGATAATTTTAATAAAAATATATATGTTTTTATGTTTCACCCCTTTTATATATTTAATGTGTGGACTTATTATGTGAGGTACCCTATATGAATATTTTGGTATCATGATATAACTTGATTGGGTTTTGGTTGAAGCCCTACCTATTTACTTTCAAATGTCTTGGTCAAGGACTCGAATGAAAGTTTTAGATGCTTCAAATTATTCATTCCATCATTATGTGATTCGATATTGATTTCCAGGTGATAATTAAATTACTAATAAAATATGTTGTTAGGTTTTCTAGCTCATGTTACTAATTTATGGAATTATTTAATCATATTCTATTCCTTCCATATAATGCTCAAATTATTGATTAAATTCCATGGTTTATAAGTTATTTACCTTAAAATGATGTTATTTAATTTTGTGTTCACGTTTTCTGCATTATTTGTTCTATTAGACAGAATTTGTGTTCCCACATTTCCAATGTTTTATTTTTTCCTAGGATTCCATGCTGTTTATTATATGTGATATTCATGGATAAGTTTGAAAATTAATAATTTTATAAAAGGATTCACTTTTTTATGTTTTATATTTTCAATTATATTGTAAAGTTAAAATATGTATATAGTTTTGCAATAATTCTGATTTTTATCCCTTTTATATGTGATTCCATGAATCTTATTCTACTTTAATAAAGTAACTAATGACTCTAGGATACTGGGGTAAGTTTTTATATAGAATAGTTCTTCATTTTTCCAACTAGGCATAAAATTCCATGTATTTACTAAATTTTTATAAAGATATTTTATCTTTGTACCGTATAATAAATGATTTATATGTAAAAAAGCAAAAAAACCATGGTTAAGAGTTGCATCAATATTCAAGTGATGACTGACATAGTTAGGTGGAAGTAATGATATGATCTATGACCAAGATTAGATTAAAAAACAATTATTTTACCAAAAAAAATGAAAAAGCTTCCAAGTATTAAATCAGTATTTCTTTTTTATAAAGTATTATGTTTTTTATTTGTATAATTAATTCATTTATCTTAGGTATTTGATTTATAAAATACCCCATTTCATTAAACACCAAATATTTGTTCATTATTATTATTTTTAATACCAAGCATGAAATCTGTGTGTAGTATTTATGTGAAGTTGGATTTGATGTAAATTTCATAAGTATGTAAAATAAATAGGATCAATTTTTAAACAATGATATTGTATATCCATTCCGCCTTTCTATAGGGTAGGATAATAATGTGATCCTAGAATTGGTATATAATAACATTACCACACTCTCATATTTAAGATGAAAATATGGAATCCATTTAGATATTGGGGTTGGAATGAAATAAAAAGTTAATTTTTAGATGCTCTCAATTTAGGGAGTTAATTTTATATATTATAATTCAACATTCATGAAACTATTTAATATTAATTCCATGATATGAATTGTGTTTATTAAAGTTGTTTTCTTATATTTATGTAAATGTAAATAAATATCCACACAACATATGGTTATAAACTATTGTGTTGAGGAATTCTAGTGGTTCCCTACTAAGTATGATATTATGAAAGATTGCATGGAAACATCATTATAAATATAGTTATATATTCTAAATTTTACTTATCTATTTTTTAATAGGATATTCATAATAATTATTGTCTAGGGAATCATAGGAGTTAGATCCTTATGAAGCCATAAAAATGGGTGGATTCATCATGAGTTTCCTACGTAGGAATGAAGTGGATGAACATGGTTGATCAAATGTTATTATCTCAGGGTTTCAACTAATAGAAACCCCTATTGTTAATATATATGAAATTTTTGGGTGACCTTATAACTACAGAGTCTCTTATTATATATATTAAAATAATTTAACAATATAGTTATAGTTTATATTTGTATATATATATATATATATTAATTTTTGATAGAGTAGTTTCATAATTAACTATCTATGAACCTCAGAGGCCATGTATTCTTATTGTTTAAACCCATATATTGGGATTAAAAGAAAAAAAAACTCATGGTTTATAACACACATTCAATAGGTATTTTTTTCCCATTTATTTTAATCATACAATGGGAAAAAATCCTCCTACACATGTTTTAATAAACCCATGGGCTTTACGATAGCCTCATTTGAATAGGTTGTGTGCCTAACATCTTATGGTATCTTGGCTCAATTCTGTATAAATAATTTAGTTACATGTCATAAAAAATTGTATCGTGTAAGTGTTTTTATGTGATATGGGTACTTAGATTTTTTTATAAATTAAAATATAGATTATTGAGACACCAGTGGTGTATCATGTGTATATTTGTCCAACATGTATATATTGGAAAATTCTGTTTATAGTGTTATGTGTGTGTATATTATAGGTACTATATGTACATGTGAGGTTGTATATATAGTGCTCAAAAATTAAATATATGAAAATTTGTGCATGATTCTATTGGACATGAATAATAATTTTTAAGTCATGAATTATGTGGTCCAGTAGTACATTAAGGCATGTGAATTTAATATATGTTATTGTCATCATCAGTGATTTTACATAATTAAATAAATTATAACTAATAATTTTTTCATCATTTTCAGAATACTATATTAGGTGTTATCAAATTAATTTAGGTGAATCAAATATATTCATGTTTTAAAATAGATTATCTTCTTCATGTTTAGTAAAGTAATGTAGACTTGATATATGACATCACTTCATGAGTGGGTTACCTTCATTTTATTTATCATTCTATTATCTAACATCCTAATTTTATTTATTATTACTATTTCTTATAGTTATGAGGAACATTTTTAATATTTATTTTATTTTTTACATTGTAATTTTCCTCATATTTGATTATCCTTACTGACTATAAAATATATTGTTTCTTGTGAATTAGATTAAAATAATTGTCATTATTTATTCCCTTAATCGTGTTTTATTTTTTCTTTATATTATTTTATTTAAAATGTACATTATAAATATTGAGTAGTTATATAAATATTTTTTTAAATTTCAATTTTAATATTTTTTTCATAATTTTTTTAAATGGGATAGAAAATTAATGATTATGTTTAGTGTAATTTTTTTATAAGCTGTTTTATAAATTGAACATGAAAATGTATGTGTTTTGGGGAAAAAAATTTTATGTTGTTAATTCTAGAATGTAGAATAGTAAAGGTAATCTTTCTAGTATTTTTTAGAAAATATGTCAGTTTCTATAAAATTTAGTGTTTTTGGAAACCAATTTTATAATTAATTTGAAATGAAATTTTATTTTTATTGAAATCATTTTGATATTTGAATGTTTTTAGTAAGTTGGATGATTGTAAATGGAAAATAATATATGGATACTAGGTAATCCATATTGTGGAAAATTCCATATTGGTTTGGGATTTGATTCATAGTGATGTTTTTTTGGTATTTAGAGAGTCTTATATATTCTTTTAATATAAAACATTGTTGTATATTTATAATTTCATTAATTTTGTAGATTTATTATCGTAAATGATGTTAATTATTAGAATGTGTATTATTAATTTATGAAAAATAATTATTTTCTGTGTTTTAATTTTTATATTTTTATTGGATTATATTGAATTTACTAAGCATTCAATTGATATTTGATAACAATTTATGCTATTTACTGCCATTTTTATGGTCTTTATACCTCTAAAATGGTATCTTCACATTGAATTTTCCTGTTCATTTTGGTTTTCCGAGTTATTTTGATAGATAAATTGTTTATATTTAAAAATTTATTGATTATTGAATACCGATAATATATTTATAATGATAATTTTTTTGGGTTTTGTGATGTCAAATTTTTTTTGATAAATTGATAGACAGTCTTTTTGGGGAAAAAGGTTTTATGCTGGAGAGGTTGAACAGTTGTGTCCCCTTAATGGTGTTAATTTATCTTTTTGGTGATTTGGGGAATTTAGGTCATTATTGGGATGTATTTTTTGAATTCTATGTTACATAAGATATTTCATCATTCGAATTGGGATTCATGTAAAAATAAAAGGATAATGTACAAAATTAGCAGTGGTTTTGGATGAGGATCATGGTTTTAGATAAAATTCATTTGACGATACACTTTTTTCTTCAATATGAATTTCTATTGATTGAATTATAGTTAAAATCACTTCACATACCAAAACATATATATATATATATATATGTATTTATTTATGGAAAATATACATCTTCACATACCATAACTTGTAAAAGATTATGCTAGACACATTGGGTGGAACATCGTTTAGTTTGTATGCCACATATTTTAATTCTTCTCCCTAATAGGATAATAAATTATTTACATAACTAATATTTTATCTCACCAGATCTAAAAATGAATGATTACTCCTCTCAGAATGTTTTTTCCTTATGTTATATTAGAATAAGTGTGTTTTGAGAACATCTCAACAACTTTTTAATAATCTATGAAATCTTGTTTAAGATTCTCTCCACCGCTATCTAAGTGAATATTACTTCTATTCTTATAAAGATGATTCTCTACATAATTCTTTTATTCCTTAAATTTCATAATGTAAAATGGCTTACAACTCATTAATTATATATATCCACATCTTATGAAGGTATTACAAAAAGTAATCATATAAGAGAATCCACCTCAATCCTATCATTGAAAATGTATATATATAAATGTGTTCAATGATGCTATATGATCAATGGATCTATCATCCTTTTCACTTCTAGTATTTTTGGTTGTTCATCCAATTAGACATGCATGAAAAAAATCTATGTGGTTAAACTCAACAGAATATTAATACCCTTATTGATATAATCTCGTCTAATGATTATAGTTTACATGACCAATTTAACGAAACAAAAACATGGTGTAATACTATTCATGTGAACTTGATTCTAGATCAATTTATAATTCATAAATTTTATATTCCAGTATGTAATGTCCACTATTTAGTTGATCCATACCATAAATTATATTATAATTATCAAATTATATATTTTTCCAAACAAGATAATAAATACATTCCTTTTGAAACTCAACACATAAATGATGATTTTTGTTATATTGGGAACATAAATTACATCATTTAAAACTAAAATCCTCCCAATCATTAAGTTTTTATAGTAATCAACCATATATAATTTAGCTAATATTTCTCCACTGATTGATAACAAATACACATAAGCATTATCAATATTTCATCATATTCTTGGTTCTTATATATTGAAATAGATGTGAAAACCAAGAAAAATATTAAATACCCAATTAATAAAAATAGAAATATTGAGAAAGGTGAATAACATACTTGTAGAATCTCATTATTTCTTTAGTGATGCATAGATCTTATTCCAATGATCCTTATTACTACAATAAACACTAATAACATCCTTATCTTTAGTATCACTATATATCTTTCTCTTTTTCAGATGTTTCTAGCTTCGATCCCACAATATACAATTATTTAGAGTCGTTCCTATTGTTCACTATGAAGATAAAAAACATATACTGTTTTTTTATTTTTCCACTTGTTGAATTGAAGTCAAAGTATTTGGATGAGGCATATATATGTTATTTTTATTTAAAAAAATTAATGGTCAATAATCTTGAAGGAAGATTTGATGAGATGATTTTTGTGAAAGGATATTTAAATAGCTTGAAACCTAGATTCATAAAATGATCAATGTACACAATGCTTTTGACTGTATGAGATGATTTTAGGACATATTCTCCTACCATGATGGTAAAATGTTCCTTTGATTTTTCAGGCATCTATTATCTTACGTTCTCTAAATAATTATTATGAATATGAGACAAAATGTTATACGAACCCAAGTCTCTCAAAATATTCTAAATCATACTATTCATGGATGATAACATAATAAGTTGGACATCTAATATATTATCCACATGTTACTAGATGAAAATTTCATATTCACTAACCTCTTAAATATGATTATAATAATAGGGGGATCTAGTATATATAACTTCCTTTTATAAACTATCACAATTTATAAAATCTCCAACTACTTTTAAATGTTTTCTTTTGTTGGGATTTTATTTTTATTCATATTATCATAGAGAGGGTGAGGTAGGAAAAATTATTTTACATTATGTAAAAAAATTACAGTTATATTAGTGCCTTATCTAGATTATTGATATGTCATAATTTATTTTTTGATTATGTCTCCCACCATTTTATCAAATCCCCACACCCTACACTCTTGAATTCAAAATATATATTGACTAAGATATTTTAGTATAAAGGACTCATACATCCCTTCCCATAACCTATAATATGGTCATGAAAAATATTTAGTAGATTTTTTGGTTTGAATTAGTATTGAAAACAGTGTTATATCATATTTCTTTAATCTGTTGGGTAGAATCCCCAATCCTGAAATCACATATTAGGATTTTTTTTCATCCATTTCTACAATACAATATTATGTAGACCATGTTGTTACAATTAATTATAATATTTCTATGTTAATTCATTTTATTTATTTAGACACTATGATAATGAAAATTTGTCTTTACTATGGTTAAGAATGACACTTTGAACAATGAGTACATCCATTGATAGAAAATAGAAGGGTATTAATGGAAAAAAATATTATGTGAAGTGATTTTTTAAACATATACACATATATAGTTCATTTTTTTCACTTGATTTCAATTTTATGAGAAAATTAAATAAATAATTAACCAAATAAGGTAAAATAATATATTTATTTGAATAAGAGATTCAATTTTTTCTGCAATATTTTTTTTAATTTATTTATGTGAATATTTACATAAATATTTACCAGTAATTGAAAAACTAAATACTATACCATTTAATATATTCCAACTACGAATGATTAATATTTTATTTATTATTTTTGATCATGTCAAATAATCCAAATAAAACACACATCGTATAAATATATAATTTACCAATCATTGATAAAATAATATAATTTCATCAAATGATAAAAATAATTTTCTACTAGTTTGATAAATTAGCGATGAATAACAAACCCTCAACCTATGGTGAGTAATTAATTGATCCAAATTTTGAACGGATTTACATAATACAATGTTACTTACTGTATCTAATTAATTTGATTCATCTTTTCTCAGGTCATGGACCATATCCTCAAATTGGGAAATCCATCATTTACAAATGAAGACTCACATACAATTGAGGGGTACCAAAAAATTAGGTTTTTTTAAAATATTTTTTGGACATTAATAATCATACATAATAAAGGATGAGATGATGATTGACATTTAGTTATATTTAATTTTATCATAACTGTCACATAATTTGTTATATGATAAATAATTAACATAAAAAATTAATTTCAATATATATAGAAGTCTTTCAAGGATCATGATAATTCACAACATGAAATTATAACCAAATTTTATATTTCTAGTGTTCATTTCCATATTTTTATTTTAAGATATTTCACTTTAGTTAATAAATAAATAAATATATTTATAATTTACACATTTATAATTAATGTTGTTTAATATATGTTCTATGATAGTACGTTAGAATCCCATAAATTATAGTAAATATAATAAATTATTTTAATTTAAAATATTTAATTTATAAAGTTTTGGTTATGAAAATTAAAGGAAAAAAACGGGCAATGCCAGCATAATATTAAATCAGATTTCTAGAAATTTATGATATGACATGATGTAATTGTCATTTATTTTATACTATATTATTTTAAATCAAACCTTATGTTCTACTTTATATATAACGTTTTTTTCATCTTTGTCAAATTATGTAGTATTCATTGAATTTCTGACCACATGGCATACAAATAATTTAAAAACTTATACTATTGGGAATCCTTATATAGTTCAATAAATATATTGAATAGTTAAAAACTGGTAATTATTATTGGAGACTCTATGTGTAATGAAATGGTGGATTGGGACTCACGAGACACCGGGTATTACATTTTGTGTACCTTGTATAGGGTGACACGTGTCTGAAAGTATGTACCCAAGATACATGTCTTGTAGTGTGTGTCATTTTCCACTACAGGATGGTCATCAAAATGGAGAGTGTAATGATGAATCATATTAACCCCCATAAAACATCATGAAATTTGTGTCATTCTTTTTATATCAGGTTAAATGACATATACTAAATTGCTTCATATCATGTAAAAACTATTAAACAACATGTCATGCTAGAGATCAATTCACTGTGTGTAAAAATTTCATTTATTAAACCATGTAAAATGTCTTGAATTATTTGTTAAGTGACTTGTGTAGAGAAAAACCCATCACATTGTCTCATCTTTTCCACTACACATCCCTATACAATGTCATGTGTCATATAACTCTAACTTATATTAATGGGTTCTTGTAGTGTTATTCAAAGGTTATTTTTATGTTCTTGTTCAAGTGATGTTAGATTGACACACAACTTCAATTATCAGACAAATAATGAAAATATAAAAATGAAACCTATAAATCCAATATATGAAATTAATTAAATAAATTATAAATTATATCATGACTATCCTAATTCCACTAAAGTATTATGGTGAACTACAAATGAATTAAGATGGTGACCCATTTATTTCATCTATATCACTGAAAAAATATCAATACCATGAAAAAATCAACCAAATAAAAGTTACATATGATCAAGAAACATTAAATTATAATTAACATCAATATTGAATAACCTCACAAATTGTACTCTTTTTATCGAAGTTTCATCATCGCTCTTGTTTCATTATCATTCTGATAGAGAATCTGACCAAGGCATACTATAAGAACATATAAAATCTATATGAATATTTAAATGACTTCTATGATATATAAGGTTCTGTAGTTTATGAATAAAATGTATATAATTATTCATTCTCAATGATAACAATATTTTATTTTCCCCCTATTTATTTTTGAGTGAGGGGAAAGGTGTAATTCCATTTAGGGATTGAGTGAATCATATATGGTTTCTCTTTATTAATAACAAATCTATAAATAAAAACTGATATAATTTAGCATATATACAAAGACATAAATAATGTCATTTTTACTATGTTATATATCTTATTATACACCTTTGTCAAATTAATATTACTATAATTATTATGATTTTTCCCTTGACATTAATTAAATATAATGAATTTTTTTAAAAAAATGATACTAATATTTATTTAGATTAATTTAAGAATATTATTTCCATTAAATTAATATCTATACCAAAAATTTTCGCATAGAAATTACAGAACATTGAAAAAAATATACCCTTTTATAAAATAAAGTAAATGTTACATTAAATATACATTTGAATAGATATTTATCATAATATTCATAGAAGTTAACTAAATATTTATCTTCCTCTATTCATTTAAGCTTTGAATAAAAAAATTATTTTTATTACATTGTAACTAAATAAATTAGATATAAAATTAATCTCATATAAACTAAACTCATATATAGTGAAATAAATTCATTAGACAAATTTTACATAAATAAATATTATTCCATAAACAATGGAATAATTGTATTATTAAACTAAATTTTAATATAATGTGATGAAATTATGGGAGCACTTTTATTTTCTGAACCATTAAACCCCTTTAATAATGTAAATATTTAAAACTATAATAAAGTATGGGATAAACATATAACATCATGATAAAGAACCCATAGAGAATGATGCAAGTATAAAAAATACCACAACATTCATATTAACACCAATATAAAATACAATACATTTTTCAGTCGATATCTCATAACAAATGAGACACGATTGTTACAAAACAATATACACTTAATCAATCATTCATTGAAATTTTGAAATTAAATAGTCTATACACTAAAAATTCATTTTATTTTGCCAAAATATCAGGTAAAAACCTATATATTATGAACCTTTAATGTTATGATATCTTATACTATCAATGACATTAAACAAAAACGACCTAATTTAAAATTAAAATATATAAATTTTTATTTAGTCATTGAATTAATAGTAAAAAATTACATTAACCCTATTATGTAATAATTAAATTTTCTAAAATTATTAGTATCATGTAGTTAAATTAATTATTATGATGATAATTTATCTAATATAGAAAATGAGGTAAATTCACTAGTGTTTTCCACAGAACAAGCATAAGACAATCTCCAATAATTATGGATTGTGAAGAATTGGTTGTGATATAAATTAACGCTCTTACAAATCACTATGATATCCATCCTATATGAATCACCTCAAATGGATACCATTCCTTCTTATATTATCATTTAATATTACACTGACATATCGAGGGGTTATTTTCGTTGATTTTAAAAATATAAAAACATGTAATTATAAAAAAATTATATATATGAATTATATTTTAATATATATCAAAATTATAATTGTAAATAAAAATAAGGGTAAATTTTAAACCAAATTAGTTCATTAAATATTTCCATGTAACTAATAAAATAATTTAATTCTTAAAATATATATTTTCCCTTTTTTAAAATGAAATATGCATGAATATATTAAATTTTGTTTTCAGTAATTCTATAAATTGAGTTAAATAAAATTGTTTTCATATTTCAAATCAACATATCGAAATTTAGTAATAAATATTGTTTTAATTTCAAACATAAAAATCTGTTACTGATGCAAATATAATATATCACTATAAAACAATTATATTTCAAAGAATTGACGTTTTATAAATATAGTGTCAATTTTATAAAAAATTAAATTGATATCTTTTTTTGACTCTAATATGATATTTTAAAATATAAAATAACATATTGACACTATTTTAATAACTAATTAATATAAAAAAAGAACAAAATTGACTTACCATATAAAAAGATATTTTTCATTAGAAAAGATGTTTTCCATATGTCATTTGTATAAACGGAAAATTTCATTTTATCTAATTCAAAAATTGTCATAAATTAAACTAATTATAAATTAGTATTTAAAACATTGATATTAGGTAGGAGGGGTAATCTTATTTCCTATGAAAAAAATTAAATTTACCATGAAAAATATTTAATTAAGGTAGTAAGTGTTAAAAAATTGACAAAATATAGATCAATGTATTATACTTTAATATCAAAAATAGACCTTATAAATGAAATTTTAATGATTGGAAATTAAATTCCCCTCATTTAAATACTAATTCTTCACATAACAAACTTGTGATTTCATCTTTAACCAGCATGTAACTATAGTTTCAAAGGAAATGTTCCTCTTTTTCACATATAAAATGGGGTAACTTAATCCGAATTCAAGAAAAACTTATCCATCAAATTTCACTTGAACCAATGAAAATTTTACGTATACTAGATGATTATTCCTTTTTTACTAGAACATAGTCAGAAGAAGAATCCCCAAATCCTATATTTTAATGAACTCCTCTAAGGGATGAATCATGTCCTGAACATGAGTGTTATCCATTCTCAATCCAGTTAAACTTTATATTTCTGCCCGATGACTATTAAACCCATACTAATATAATGAAATGAGTATCATTAGTATAATGAAATTTTTTTATTCTAATTGAACAAACATAATATATATCTCTCTCAATAAAAAAATTACTCGTGTTATATGAGTACTATACCCTCCAAGAATGAAAATTTTAATTATTCATCATTTCCATATTTTTGTTGTTATAAGAATTTTTTTAATTAATAAAATTGATATTTATGAAATTATTTATATTATATAAAGATAAATTAGGTATTCTACTTATATATAATCCATTATTAATATACCAACTTATAATCATTAAAAATATTAAAACAATATTATCAATGATTTCATCTTCATTAAAAAATCTTATGTAATAAAATTATAAAACTATAAGCAATTATTGAACATATGATCTAGTAAATTGAGTGGTCATTTGTTATATGAAAATTCTTCTAAATTTATAACACCAATTTTATTATTATTATAAATTAACTCTATGTTATCGATAACATACCTGAAATACATTTCACATGGATCCCATACTCACAAACTCTACTGATTCCTTCCATAAAAATAAAGAGGTAATAAGTAAATGATTAAAAAATGATACACCTAAATAGATTAATATACTAATGTTGAAATTTGTATCAATAAATGACGATCGATAACTCCATTTAGAAGGTTTTATAAAACAATAAATGTTACAAACATCCGACGATGAGAATAAATAGTAACTATCAAATAAAATTAAAAAACTTGTTAATAACTGAAGAACATAAAATATAATATATTTTATATAGTTGAAAAATAATTTATCAAGTTTTTTATGTTTATTATATATGTGGATAGTTTATTTTAATTTAATTATGGAATTATGAAACAATTTTTGCATCACAATTTTTATTTATAGAGATACATTATAAATTAACCACTTTATTAATTCTAGTGTATAAATATCCCATGAATTTAGTTTTATCATACATTTAATGTATTTCAATGGAATTATATATATATAATAAATTTTTGTTTCTTGTGATTTCAATTCAAAAGTTACAAAATCCATAAATTGTCTCAGAATATTTTATTCGAGTTATAATAATTAGTCATGAAATAAATTATTAATAAAATTATTTTTTTAGTTAATGATGATATCAATTTTTATTTTCCATGTTTTAAAAATTATTTCTCAGGAACACCTTCTTAAATGATTATTACTTGAATTATTATTTTATTCGTAATTTTTTTTAACTCAACATTCTTTTCATTGAGCTATAATATTTATTCCAGAACATAGTTCTTTTAAACCACCTATATTTACAGAATTTATTTATTTTACATTATATTTCATATTTATTTTAATTAAATTACCATTTTAATTAAAAACATCTTTTTTATGGAATTTCCTTCATTATTAAAAAAATATTGTATTTGAAAATAATTACCCTCATCTCAAACAAGCTATTTATATTCCATGTCAATATTATTTCATTACACAAATACTTTCCTATATTTTCAACATAGAGAAGTATCATTTCATTTGATATTCATATTTATATATAAATCTTATCTAGATGAATTTTCTATCTTCTTTTTACGATTATGGTTTCAATAAATATTTTTTTAAAATATTAAAAAAGTTATCTCCTTTGAAATTCATATACTTTATTTTCCACTCAATATTTGATTAATTATTTTTTTCATTTTAATGAAATATTAATGATATCTCTTCCAAAATGATATTTGAAAATGTATTTATTGTAATATCTTAGAAATGAACTTTTTGGAAGTGACTCATAACATTATTTCTTTATGATAACATTAAGAAATATTTTCAAAATACACCTTTTTATTTTTCAAATCCATTTGTTTTTTTGAAACATAAATATATATATCCTTAAGAATTATGTTTCAAATATTACACTTGAAATTATTTTATGAATTTGTAATTCAATCCCCACCTATTTTATTGCGATTGTGTAACTTGTCACCCATCATATCCCTATTGTATTTTATTTTTTCCTTCACGTCCATGTCATTTATTCTCATTGAATAATTTTATATAATTTCTATTATTTTTTACCATATATATATATAAATAAAAAATTTTAATACCATAAAATTGAAGAATGATTGATTATAAAGTCATACAATTTATTTATTTAAAAAATCTTTGCAATCTGTATAATTATTATGTATATACATATGTTTTTTGATAAGTTAGGAATGTTGGTGAGGTATTATAATATTTATGAATTATTTTATATGATTAATGGGTTGTAATTATTTATTTTTGGGTGGGGCCTAAAATTATATACCCATAGATGTATTTCTATGTTTGATGATATTAACTAGCTTGGGTATTTGGTGTAACCTAAACTATTTTATGTGTGTTGTCTTTCTGTGAGTCTTTAATGGTTAGATTGAGATTTCTTACAATATACCTTATATTATTAGAAAATCAGTAACTTTTAACCATGTGGTTATTTTTTTATTTCTTTCCACTATATATTATATGTTCATGATATTGGTTATATCACATTATCTGATTATTATTTATTCCATTGTTATTAGTCATATACATTTTATTCAATGAGTGATTCAATTAAATGCTAAACCTAACTAAGAATTTTATCTCACCCTTCTAATATTTTTATTTACTATGTGATATATGGAAGTGAATTATATATGATATATCTAGATATTTATTATATGTCTATATTTTTTGGGAGTTGTTAATGAATTATTATAAAAGTAGGAGTCATAGGATTAGTTGGGAAAATACTCACTAGATGGTAATGATATTAGTATCTTAGGTAATTTTTTCCCCAACACTCTAAAACATTAAACCAATAAAGATATTTGTGTGTAAAAAAATAATTTTTTTTGATAATTTAATTATGGATGGTTAAATTATTGTTGCATTAGATGGTTTTGAATCCAGTTCGAAAAGAATAGATTTATTATAACTAGTTTCAGGAGTGCAATTATAGGGTATCTCATTTCGCATCAAAACTGAGTTTAAATAAATTTAGAGGTGTGTAAGTGTTCAAGATAAAGTTATATAAACCCATTATGGTTAGAATGGTATTTAATAGCATGTAAATTCAGATTATTTTTGAAATATATTATTAAATATTTGTGATATACATGATTAATGTATATATTGGTTAACAAATGATATTATACCATTAGGGTATAAGGGATAAGTTAGAATTTATAAGAATAAGTGTCCTTCAATTTTTGGATTAGAATTTAGTAAGACATATCTTACATTAAATTTTTTTTAAAAATAATTCTATTAAAAATTAGTGTAAACCCATTTGATAAATTTAAATATAAGAAAGAATCCAAAAATATTGGTAAAGTATTATGTCAATGGTTTCCCAGAAATAGGTTCCCTTGTGGATACAAATAAGTCGTTAAAGGGTCAAGCTTAGATGGAACTAGAGTTAATAACCATTCATAAATTTAAATAATTAATAAATCAATCATTTCTTGGCGCAAAACAAATGCGCCTAGCTATACACTTGGTTTGAAACTCTTGGTGGTATATTCTATTGATGAAATAATTTTTTTACGCACCATTATGAATGATTTGAATTCATTTTTTTTATCACAGGGAATGACTAGATTAAGAAAGCACTCATTAATTTTAATCCTGGAGAAAATTAAAACTATGATGAAAAAATTTATTTTAGGGTCCTGTAATGTAACACCCCAGAAGTTATATAAAATAATGTTATGAATTCTTGTTTTACATGAAATAGTAAATTAAATTGCACTATTTTATAAATAATATATAATCATTGTAACATATTCATTTAAATATTGAGGCTAAATAGAAGAAACCTTATTAAAACATTAATAAAATAAGATTTATAAATGGCCTCAAGTATTATATGTTTTAAATACGTGGTTCATTCATCTATGCTTGGAAGGGTCACATCTTTACTAGGATTATCGTGAGACCAAACCAATGTTTAACTTTAAAAAGTGTGGATTTAGTAAAATAATTTTAAATATATGTTAAACCTTTTTAAAATATCCATGATATCTATGAAAGTTGCATCTCCTCTTAGAACTACCATTATAACTTATCTTATCCTTATGTCTTATACAGATACCAAGATGGAGTTTGTATGAAGAATATATGATGATATAAACATCTAAATCTCATTATCATAATTAGTATATATATATATATCAATAATATTTTAAAAATTCCACATTTATACACTAATAGAAAATTGAATAACATTTTAAATAAAATATATTTTATTAAGGTATCTAAATAACTAAAAAAACATTTAATACTTATGTGGTATATTATTTCCTTAATTTTTTTGATATATGTGATTATATTGAAATTAATTTTTATCATACATCAAAATTATGCGTAAAAAATTATATTCTTATTTCTAATTAGAATATCAAAATTTATTAACATAGTGATTTTCATTTCTAGTATAGAAATAAGTTACAAAATGTAAATATTAGTTACCAGGTAAAACATTTATTCCTCTAGAAATTTATTTTTATGAATTTCACTTCAATTTTGATTTAAATAAATAAAATCAAAATCTTTTTTTGAGTCTAGAATGATTTTAAAATATAAAAAAATATACATTAACACCGATTTAATAACTAATTAATCAGATAAAATTTCAAATACCATTTACCTATAAAAATATATATCTATCAAAAAATGTTTTTTACTGTGCATAATTTTTATTTTAAAATATAATTTTCTATATTGTATATATTTAATTAGTCTAAATGATGTAAAAAAATATATTCATCATTTATAATATGTATAGGATGGGTGATCTTATATTTTTATTAACAAACCAATTACTATTGTTAATAATTAATCATTGTTAATTTTTTTATAATATAGCTCAATTAATGTTGTTCGATTTTTATTAAATTGTATTGAATATTAGACCATATATAAAAAATTTTATATGTCCTAATGAAAATATAATATGTCTCACCAACATTAACTCACATAAATCACATAACTCCCATGTGATTATACCTTTTCAACTCTATGAACTTTTTTTTCTCAGAAAATGTCTCAGTATGTAAACTGTAAGAGTAGATCCATTCCCCCACCATTAATACACATTTATCCATCAACATTATCTTATATGAAACTTTTTATTTATTTATAATAGAATCCTATTTTTCAATTTTTCCAATTATAATCAAATAATTCCCAAACCATCTATTTCTATGAAGTCTACAAGGGGTAGAATTAAGTCCACTACATCAGTACTGCCAACTCCCTAACCCTTACTAATATGTATTTATCTTCCAAAACAAATATATTCATAATTAAAAATTACATAATTATAATTAATATATTTAAATTTTATAGTTTTTATAGAACAACTTTTATCTATCTTCCTCTTACCCTTTTGGAAAGAAAAACATCGCTTGTTTAATGTTAATGCTACCTTCTTCCTGACAGACACATTAAAATTGTCGGGACTGATTTAATTTTATAGTTATATAAATTTATTTATTTTGAAAATTTTAATTTCTAACATCAATAATATTGTATAAATATCAATTATGTATTTTATTGATATCGATCACCTTATTAATATACCACCATTTTCACAATAATATTAACAAAACAAGTTTGTTATTTATTTTATATTCACTACAACTCTTTTGGAATAGAATTATAAAATTATAAATAAATATTGAATAGATATTTTAGTAAATTATTTTGTATTTTATGTTATTAATAAGTTTATGTATGCCTAACACAAAATTTAATGATAAATATAAAATAAATGTTCTTGTCTTTAAATGACATTAAAAAGTATTATCATGATTTCTATTATTAGAACACGTTATCATTAAATATGAAAATGAAAGTAGGAATAAAGAAAACATTAAAGTAAAATTATATAACTTCCAAGAATAATAATGAAATTATGAATTTAGTAACAATGAATGAGGATCGATGTGGTCATTACAAAACTAGTATAAAACAATCAATGATTCAACATCGAGTAATGAAAATAAAAAATAAAAAACAATTAAATATATAATACATGATTAAAATTATAGATTATAAAGGTTAATATATTGAAAAAGTTTCATAAATAATTGATTATATTAAATATATTTAATATATATGGGTATAAATACCAATTACAGAATATTGGAATAAAGAAAAGGGTTTCCCCATCTCAATATTAATTCATTTAGATATGCTCCACATTTTCCATTTAATTTATTTTTTGGTGTGTTTATACTTCCCGTGGATGTATTTTTAATATAATTATCATGAATGTAAATGAATTTATAAATCCATATAAGATTATATTATTAAATTTCTTTTATTTCAAATTTTACCAAAGTCAATAGGATTTTCCAAAATGTAATTTTTTTTCATTGGGTAAAAATATTTTTCCAAAAACATCATTATTATATATTTTAGTTGTTTTATACTATGACTTTATTATATTTCATTATTAATGTTTTTAATATTGGTTTAAAATTCATACACCTCCACAATTTTATAAAGGATTATCACTTCTATGATTATAATCTTTATAAGGCATTTGTTAACTCTACACCCTCTTCATTGAGTAGTAATATATACATTCAAAAATATTCAATGAAATATTCTTATATTTCTTATTTTTATTTATTTTATATGAAACTGTATATTAATTTATTATGAAAATAACTTTTTAATTATACTGTTCTTAATTAATTAAAATAATTATTTATTAAATAATTAGTATGGTTTAGAAGAATTATGACCTTATCTAACAAGATGATTCTCTTCGATGTCTGTATACTTTATTTCTGAAAATGGTTTCGTATTTTTGAAATATATTTGTATCTTATTTCATGAGATATTCAAATATATATTTAATAATTTTTAAAAATATTATTATAATTATTTTTAGGATATAGTTTTCAATAAAGGAATTTTTAAATTTTTAAATGTAAATTCAATCCACATTAAACTCTTTTATCGTAATGTACACATTTTTTTTATATTAAATATTTTTTATTTTCAATTTAATTTATTTATATTTATTTCTAAATATTTATTTGAAAAACATTTATTCTAGGGGATAAGAAATGATCTTTTACTAGTGACTCACAACTTTAACAATTAATTATAATGTTAATAAATGCTCTTTAAAATATTTCATTATGATTCATATTCATTTTTACAATAATAAAATGAATGATAAATATGCTTTAGAGTTATGTTTCATGTCTTAACCAATAAATTCTATAATGAACCAATATTTCATAACCCACCTGGTTCGTGCGGGTTAGGTTCTCTATCATCCTTCATCCCTCTCTTGAATATATTTTTTCCATAATTTCAATATTTATTAATCTCATGGGAGTATGAAATATCATTTACATTATTTACATAACGAGATATCCATTATTTTATAAATTTTGAATACTATATAAATTAAAGGTAATTTACCAATAAATGTATTCTATTCATCAACTGAGTATATATTGACAATATGTATCACAGTTATATCAATATAAATGATAATTGATTAAAAAGGAATATTGGTCATATACTGAATTTTCTATTCATCTATTAACTACTTTAATTCATTGGAATTAATTAGTTATTCATGAATAATGAAATTATATACATCCTTAATGAATTATTGGTTCTCATGAGAAAAACTAGCTAGGGTATTTAGTGTTGACCATATCCATTTATACACACATTCATGGAACATAGAGTCAATGGAAATTGTATCATGTTTTACCTTATGAGTTATATTATAATTAATATAGTTTTTATCATCCATATGTTCATTCAATGTTATATTATCAATGGATATATTACAAGACTTGTAATTTTTTATATGGTAGTATTTTTTTCATTTTTTTATTTTTCCCATATTATCCAGTTCTTCTTTATTTTATGATATCATTTGTTGTATGTTTCCTCTTACTACGCATTTGAGCCATGTATTATTATATTTTAATTTTAAATATGTAAAATGTTTTTAATTGTGTATTATCTGTATAGATTAGAATTATGTGTAAAACATTTATGGAATATGTTGAAGACATATTATAAAATGAGGAATAATTGGTTTTGTGGAAAAAAATCACATTCCATGGAAAAGTTACGGGTTTAGTTATTTTATATTTTTCCCTACTATCTAAAATTGTAAACCAATAATGGTGTGGGTGTGTGAGTAAATAATTGATTTTTATTGATATTTTAATTATGGATAGTTACTTTTGGGTCGCTTCAGTTGGATTCAAAGTAAAAACATAATTAATATTATTATTTGTATAGACTCTAAGAGTAAGGGCATGGTCCATCACAGTTGGTAAAAAATATGGGATTACATAATTATTGAGAGTCTACATGATTAAGGTAATATAATGTATTATGTGATATTTATTTTTTTGGGGACTAGTGTTTCTTTGAAATTTGGGATAATTGTTTCTAGGAATATTTAGTTTATGATATAACAATAATTATAATTATATAATATTTATTATAAATTCTAACAATAATACATTAGTGTTAAAGTGATAAATTTGAATATAAGAAAATATACTAAAATTTTGGTAATGAAAAATTTCCAATAATTGAATTAGCTCTCATGATATAAAAAGGTGGATGTAGGCACCAGATCAGATGTAGTTATTGGTAATAGCCCTAAAATTATTGGTGGATTATTTACTCGTTTTCACTAAGTGCACAAGTAATAGGCCAATTTTCCCAACATGTTTGACACGTTCATGGGATATACCTTGGATGATCAAAAATCTCTTAATGAATTATTATTAAATATTTTAATTCATGGTTTTATCTTGAGTCATTACTATATAAATAAAACCATAGCTTATTTCATTAGTTAGATAATTTAAAATTAAAGAGACATAATTTATTTAATGGTGGTATAATGTGAAACTCAAGAAATAATAATAAATTATTATTATGATAGATTTGTTTACACATAACACTAAATGAAAATGATCTATGTTATAAATAAAAAAATTATTTTTAGAACATACTCATTGAGATAACTAGAATAAATTGAGTTACCCATATTAGAAAATAAATATATAAATCAGAATAAATGAAATTATTTAGTAGATTTTTTCCTTGTAAGGATCACTATTCTGAGCTATCAAGGATGTCAAAATCAAGAGGGGTTTTCCTAGACCAAGCCCTGACTGAATTTTGACAACTATAGATTGAGTAGAATCATTTTCATTATAATCCATGGCACTTAAAAAATCACTATTATATCCTTAATAGGATAATAACTACTCATTACTATCATTTCATTGTATCTTATCCTTAACTCTTATGTGGATATCTTGTGTGGTTTTGTGATCAAAAGATAGGATGGTATAAATAATTAATTTCCAATAATATATATATATCATGTGTTTTTTCATATAATATTTTTTTTATTTAATGAAATATTCATTTCATTTTTTGAAATAATTTATTCAAAATATGTATCAAAATAACTATTAAATTAATTTACACATAAAAGATATACATTGCCCCAAAAATTGTCGGAATGAGATATAAAAAATTAAATTAAAATAACTTTTTATAAATAATTGAAATAATGTTTAATAAAGTTTTCTTTATATTATTAATTATCATATTAAAAATTAATAAAAAATTAATTTTCATTTCTAACAGAAATATACGTTACCAAAGAAAATATTAATTTCCATAGTAAAATTTTTATAATAATTGTGAAATTAAAAATTTAGTATAATTTCTATCTAAATAAATTAAATTTAACTCATTTAATGACTCTAATATGATGTTTAAAAATATAAATAAATATATAAACATATAATTAAATTTTCAATAATAGAAAATAAATCCATGAAATATTAACATATAAAAACAAAATTTTCTACACTTTTTATCTATATATAATTCTTTAATATACAATTTATTTTTAAAATATTTAGTAGTTCAATAATATTAAATGATGTCAAAATATTTATTACTCAAAAAATTAGGTTGGACGCGTTATCTTGTATTTTTATTAAAAAATTACCATTATAAATATTTAATCATGATTAATATGGGTAAAAATATATCACATCATGTTTCTCAAAATATGACAAATTGACATGACACTTATATATCATAGAATAAATTTCTAGGTGGTAAAGTAAATTCTAGATGCCTAACCAAAATATCTTCATATAACTCTCCTAACTCACATGTGATTCAATATTTAACTCTCACGTAACTTTTGTTTCCAAAAAGATTCCCTATATTGAACCTACAAAAGAAGATCCCATGTACCTACATAATTCTATTATTATCCTTAAAATTTACCATAAAAACCTACCAATTTTACCTATCCTCAAATCCTATTCCACAGTTATTATCCCTTGTTTACAATAATAATCCCAAAAAACTTCATTTCCCACAATACCTCTACCAGAAGAATAAAGTCTTTAATGTGAGTACTGTCAAATCCATAACCCTTTATTCTCTATCTTTCCCCTCAAAAACATTTGTAAAATATATTTTTAAATTAAAGAAGATTAATTATTATAATAAAATGTTGTTATTATTATGGGGAAAACATTATAATTTTATCTCTCATCTAATTTTGAAATGAAAACATCAAACATGTTATATGTGGACTACCACATCCATGGATGACATATTTCATTCTCTATTACCAACTTACATTGGTGATTATAAGAATATAATTAATAATAAAATATAATTTTTATAAATTTTTTTCATTCCTAGAAACATAAATCATGCATTTTGTTGTTATATAAACTAATATTGAAATACCACCTTTTATTCATTAAAATAATCAATAATAATCCCCTCATAAATTTTATATTCACTAAAAGCCTCATGGAATGGATATGGAATACTATAAATCATAATGAAACTTATATTATAATATCATGTTTCTTAATTAATGTTAATATATATTTATTTAAGGGTAAAATAGTATTTAATAATCAATATATAATCACTCGTAGTTATTAGTAAATTTCTCGTAACATGTTTATATAAGATTCTATTCTTGAAATATGTAACATTTACTTCTATAAAAATAATTTCAGACAACATAAATCACTAAAACATAATGATTCTATTGCCTTAAAAACTATGATTTATGAAATTATTGTCAAGGAATATTTATTGACATCTACATTATAAAACATGAATGAAATAATCAAAGTCACCAACATATATTATGAAAATAAAAAATAAGAACTAGACAATATATAAAAAATTCTTATAATTTAATAGTATAAAATGTAATATGTTTGAATAAGTTTATGAATTAAGTGATTAATATGGTTATGTTTATTATACAAGAGGGCAAATCACATTCCAAGAAGTGAAAAATAAAGGTACATGTTTCCCCATCTCAATTATTATTCATTGAGATACATTCTCTATTCAAAACAAGTTAGTCATGTATATTATACCCGAGGATGTAAATTTTCATACTTCTCATGCACTTAAAATTATTTTAAATTCTATATATGGTTCCCTAATTCAAATGAGTCATTCTAGACAGTTTTTAAATCCAAAATGTTTTTTTTAAAACACAATTTCATATCTTTGAGTTAAAATGTTTCTTATAGAACTCTATTATTATATGTTTTCTTTTTTTTCCTATACATTGATTGTATAAAAGTTTTTATCCAAGATATATTTTATTGATTTAAAATTATTATTTATGTAATCTTTTTCGAAGTATTTTTATCAAATATTATTATATTCATTATGGTTTGGTTAACTCATTCTCCATTTCACTAAGTTATAATCATTATTTTTTAAATTATTTCCTTTGAGTTTCATATAATTATTTTATTTTTTTATTTTATATGAAATTACCTCTTTAGGTTTAGGTAAAATTGAATTTTAACTCAAAACTAGTTATTTTATTAATTTACTTCTTTATCTAACAAATGTTGTGGTTATGAAAAATTACCATCTTCTACAATTTTCACTTTCTCATTCTGGATCATATTATTTATTTCAAAAAATGTTTCCTATATATCAATAAAAAAATATATTATTTCAACCATTTTCATAGCTGAGCACACATCATCATGGAGATGCATACCTATTTCCCTACATTTTTTCTTTACAAAGATGATAAACATTCATAACTCTCCTTGGAGATGTCTACTCCTTGATCAAAGTAGGATGGTGGAATTTCAATTTATTCTCTCATGGATTCCTCCTCGAAATTCATCTTCTAGTCAAAGTATCCTTCATATATTTTAGTCATGTTAATGAAACACATTTTTTAGGTCATCTCTTTGTGGATTAAAATAAATTATATTGCTTATATCTGACAAGGTATATTTTCTTTCTATTTGATGGTATTAACATGAATGTCTGAGAATCTCCGAACATTGGGTGCATTGGTCACCTATATAGACACATATTAGGTGCAGATCCTAAGGAATATTGTAACGTCATAGTTCTGGGAGATGCCTAGAGGTTCCCCGTACCTGGTTGGTCACATGACCTCAACCGCATTTCCTCACATTCCAGAGGCTGTCGACTAGAACAAAGGGCCTTGAGTGTGATAGTTGGGAAACTATGCACTCATTGGTAGAGTAACACAATGAAAGTAAAACAGATAGCAATAGCAGAATCTATAAAACATGCCATAAAATATTAAACATCGGAAGACTGAAAGTAATAACAAATGAGCACATATAAATAAATGATGCATGATACATAAGTCCAGTAAAGTATCCAAACATATCGCAATGTTGAAATACTTTACTAAACCAAAGAAAAAAAGGAAATGTAAGTGAATAGCTCCACAACATCTAATGCCTCTACTTGGTCCCATGCTCCCCAGCTCCCCATCAATCATGTACCTATAGTTGAAGGTTGTTTTACCTTATCTATACCTACAATAATATAATCAGTTGGGCCCAAACGAATAACCCAAAAATAGTGTGAGACGAATCCCAGTAGGCAACCACCCAAGGATCTATGCCTAAAAGTCAATGAATATATATATGGAGGACAACAACCAAAATGAAATAGTAAACAAGGAAGTACACATAGTAAAAATAAAACAAATTCAAATGAATTCATTTTCATATATCAAGTAAGAATCTAATCCAAATAAAGAAACCCTCTGGGAATTACTCATAGACTAACCCCTCTAGTTCAACCAAAACAAATAGAAGAAAACCTCTGGGAAGTACACATAGTCTAAACCCTCTAGATCAACATTATCAACGACACTCTGAGGAAGCACTCACCGACAATTCCCCATGTGGTCTCGTATCGGTAACTAATATGCACTCTCTGGAAGTACTCAATGTCCAATTCTCCTTGTGGCCTATATCGAGGAAACTAGAGAACCTCTGAGGGAGCACTTACGTCCATCACACATATACTCTTGCAATGTAAAAGTAAAAAAACACTTTGGAGAATTATTCAGCGTCAATTATCCCTATGTTCTACTACAACAGGTTCTCATGTCCCTATATAAGTCATTAGTTCACAACGATACATAGCATCCAAAGTAAGCCTTATAAACTACTCAGCTAAACAATCCATAGTATATCATAGCATGTATGATAATAATCACTTTATCCTAACAATACTAGGCATGGAAAACAATATAGACTAACAAGAAAGGTAAGAAAAATGGTAAAAATAAGAAAACATTGTCAAAACCTCCATTTCATTGAAACATTTACCCTATTAATAAACAATTTATCTCTATCCAAATAAACTCGGCATAACATGAAAAAACATGGATAAAATCCATAAACATGCAATAACCTGTCCTTGGGTATTGGGTACTATTGCAAATAAAATTCAATGAATTACTATGGAAATGCACAAAACCCCTACCTCGACGTCATGAGATCAGTATACGTGAAATTCAGGCCATGAATCTCCCTAAAAAGTCGCATATATTCAAAAACCATAATAACGATCAACCGAGGATAACTCGCGAGGGAGGGGAAATCAAGAGATGATGTTAAATATGAAAGAAGAACTCACAGATGAAATTCCAACGCAATCTATGATGATCAATTTGGAGAGTAGACGATAAACCGAGGGCTCGGAGAAGATATGCGGTTGTACAAATGATCCTGGAAAAGACATATGAAGAGAAAACGTGTTCTGTCGATTAAACGTACCCCATGTTTGTTTAATGAAAAAAAGTACACGACGTGTATTTTAAAAGTACATGACTTGTACTTGTCTTTTTTGGCCATCGATTTAGGTGGTGTCTAGGTCACCACACACACCCATGTACTCATCTGACACATGGCCAGTACACGGTGTCCAATGATAACCAGTTACATGGCGTGTAATTAAAGTATATGGCATGTACTCCTAAAATATCTAGAAACTTTTATTTAAAAAACAACTATAATGGGAAACGTACATCATTATAAGATTTGGGTACTTAATAACATCCCCTATTAATGAAATTCAACCTCTAATTTACCCTGAAAGGTGGAGTAGAAGAAAAAACCTTGAAAAGCTCTGGCCACTGTGATTGTACATTGGCCACCCTCTCCCAAGTCTTATCCTTTAATCGCTCGTGCTGCCATAGAACTCATACCAGAGGAACATACTGGCCACAAAGAACATTTGCACATCGATCAACAATATAGATAGGATTCTCCTCAAAGGATGCATCCACCTCTAACTCAACATCCTCGGGTTGGAAAACATGAGACGGGTCTACGAAGTAACGTTGAAGCTGAGAAACGTGGAAGACATCATGTATATGACAATACCTCCGAGGTAACTACATCAGATATGCAATTGGCACAACTCTCTCCAACACCTCAAAAGGCCCAAAATACCTCTAAGAAAGATTAACCTATCTCATAATATCCCAGTGTCCCAAAAATGGAGTGATAAGAATGAAAACCTGATCTCCAACCTCAAACTCCATAGGTCGTCTCTGTCAATCAGCATAATACTTTTGTCGGGACTCTATTGCAGTCATCCTATTTTAAATCAACTATATCGGCTCTGTGGTCTACTGGAAAAGTCAAGGTACTATTATATATACCTATCCTACCTCAAGCCTACATAAGGGTGAACGACATGGCCTTATGTAAAAAGCATTATAAGGTTCCATCTGAAAAGTTTCTTGAAAACTATTATGGTAGGAAAACTGCACAAGATGTATGTGTTTTCCTAAGAAACTCCAAAATCTTGGATACATGTTTGAATCATTTCCTCAAGCACCTGAATCATACACTCGGACTAACCATCTTTCTAGGGGTGGTAAGCTGTACTCAGATGTACGTGTGTTCCCAAAGCCCTCTAAAGTCCCTACCAGACCCGATAAGTAAAACGGGCATCCCTGTCTGAAATAATGGTTTGACGAACTCCATGTACACGTACAATCTCTTGGATGTACAACCATTCTAGATCATTAATAGTGAAGTTATCCTTGATAATAAAGAAGTGAGAAACCATCAAGAGTATGTCAATGACAACCCAAAATGTATCATTACCTCAAGGAGACCTCATAAAACCTATCACACAATTCATCACGACATTGATCCATTTCTAATCAGGAATAGGTAACTGTTGTGAAAGTCATGCTCCGCCTTCACTTGCTGACAGGTGGAATATCTCATGAAAAACCCAGTAATATATTTCTTCATACCATTCCACAAAAACTAATTATGTAGATCACAATATATCATTGTGATACCAGGATGAACTGGACAAATTGAGGAACGAAAGTCCTGCATCAGCACCTCGTGTATGTCTGTAGGCACCCATACACGCCCATGAAAAAGGAAGATCTCATTCTCACCTACTGTTCATACATAAATAGGGTCCACTCCTCCAACTCTCTCCCATGGGACTAGGCCTTCAGAATCTGATAGCTACCTAATTCACTGTCGATCAAGTAGAGTAGAGGTAACAGCCACCGAAGAAAGAAATGAATTCCCCTGACTATTGCATACCTCCAAATGCATCACAGAGAATAGTTCCATAATATTCCACTAACTGTTAGCCTCCTGAACATCCTATATCATAGTCCTCCTACTCAATGTATTAGCCCTTGTGTTGCCCTTCCCAGGCACATAGGAAAGCTCAAGGTAAAAATACTGAAGGTACTCAACCCACCTTCTCTATCACAAATTCAGATTTTGCTGAGTAAAGATATACTTGAGAAACATGTTGTAAGTGAAAACCACAAAATTCTATCCAAGAAGATAATGTCTCCATTATTGTAAAGCCTGAACAACTGCATCCAGCTCGAGATCATGCATTGATTAGTTCCTATCATGTGGCCTTAATTTTCGTGACCCGTACGCAATGACTCATTCTCCCTGCATAAGAAAAACCCCCTGACGGATACCTGAGGCATCATTGAAGACAATATAGCTCTTTCCCAGCTTTGTAAAAACAAGTATCAGTGCTAATGTCAAACTCTCTTTCATCTCATAAAAGGCTGACTATCAATATTTTGACCACAAGTACGTCGTACCCTTATTATTTAGGCTCGTCAGTGGTGTTGCTAAGCATGAGAAGTCTTGTATGAAGCATCTGTAGTAACCAGAGAGCCATAGAAAACTTCATACCTCAATTAATTTCATTGGCTGCTCCCAGGAATCTACTGCACTCACTTTCTATGGGTCTAGTGATACTCTTGTATTTGAGATAAAAATACCCAATAAGTGAATTAGGTCCATCCAAAAGTTGCATTTTGAGAGTTTATCTTATAACTGAATCTCTCTCTATGTACTCAAAACAATCTCACGATGTGTGGAATGGTTGTGTTTAGTGTGAGAGTACACCAAGATATCATCCATGAAAACTACCAGGAAAGAATCCATGTAGGTATGGAACACTCAGTTCATCCGTGCCATAAAAACTGTAGGTTCTTTCATGAAATTGAATGACATAACCACATACTCATATAGACCATAGCAGCTTCAGAATGCTTTAAGAGGTACATATAATGGTATAACACACAACTAATTATAATCAAATCTCAACTCAACCATCGATAACACCCAAGCTCCTCGAAGCTGATCAATGAGACCATCCATCCTTATCAAGGGATATTGATTCTCAATTGTCAACTGGTTCAACTTCTGATAATCCATGATAATTCGATGGGTACCATCCACCTTCTTCTGATACAGAACAGGCCGACCGCAAGGAGAAGTGTTGGGTCAGCTGAACCCCTTAGCCTATAACTCCTTCAACTACTTATTAAGCTCCATTAACTCTTGTATAGCCATCCTATAAGGAGGAATGGGCATCGGCTACGCTCCTAGAACAATCTCAATAGAAACTTCCACCTCTCGATCTTGAGGTAAACCTGATAATTCATTAGAAAAAGACATATATGAAAAGATCCACCACTGAAGGAAAGTTCATATGTGAATTCCCCTGGTCTTTCAGATATAGAGTTGCAGAATTGGCTATTATTCCTCCTAACCCTTGATTCTAGGGTCTCACTCTTCTCCCGTGGACATCCCATTCGCCCTTATGAAGAAATGATCCACTCTATGGTGACGTGAAACTCACCGTACGACGATAGAAATCGACAAAATCAAAAATGGATACCAACCAGTCCATTCTGAGAATGACATCGTAGAATGTAATCTCCAATACATAGAGGTCCTTGATGAAGTGACACCCACCAACCTCAAGAGGGAAATCCTTGCACTGGCATACACTAGCCTTTATAGCTCCGAATGGAGTGTCTAGTATCAAGACATAAATAGAAGAAAACATACAGAGATCAAGGCTATCCCTAATAGAAACAAATATAAATATATGGAAAGCCCCTGTATTAAAAAAAGATAAAATTGAGGCAACTAGGATCGTACCTCCTACGACAGAGGGTCTGGGATCCTACTCCAACTAGGTCTGCTCCACTACAAAATTCTGACCTGGACTGCGGACCTGCAACCTTGCCTGACCACTCTAAGATGATCCACCATGTTTTCGCTGAACTCCTAGCGACTTGATACCACATACACAACCTCTACCTTAGCCTAAAGGGAAGGAAGAGCTATGGTTCCCTAACTGTTGAGAAATTGGTAATACTGCTGCTGAACGTGAAGTCATAGAATAACCACTGTCACGAGATTCTAGTGAGAAGTATGAAAAAAGAACTAAAGATAACCCATTTTTCCAAAAGATCGACCCTCCAATGGGTCTCTTGTGAATTGTGGTCTCGTATGCCCACTCTCCACGGACTGGTATCACACCACCTGACCACCAGATGAAGTATCCTACTTACAACAATCTCCACGTGTAGACTTCCAACAGTGATTCTTGCTATCAGAATGAGGGATACAACCTCTAGATGTCAAACCAACATAGCTCACCACTCAATAATCCATTAGATTGCACTCCGTGATTAGCACATGGTTCACAATATAAGTGATGGAAGTCAATCTGAAGATGTTCATGTAGGTTCAGATGTTGTGCCTGAGACTATCCTCAAACTTCTTTCCCACAAATAATTCAACACAAACAAGAATAGGCGTGACGTGTTGTAGATCTTTGAAGCAGGAACAATACTCCATTATAGGAAGAGTACTGTCCTCTGGACTCATGATCTCTCAGGCTTGATCGACCCCAAAGTCATTGGGTAGAAGTAGTTATAAAAGCCACACTGGAACTCATCCCAAGCCATAGCATTATGGTGTCCTTCATGTGAGATCCCATCCCATCATATCTTGGTGGAATCTCTAAGAATATATGTAGACAGATTCACCCTCCTCTTTGGAGGTATCTCCAGATGCTCGAATATCGTCAGCATGGATTTTAGCCATGACTCTATAGCATATGGGCCTCGATCCCCTGAGAAAGTGGGAGGATGCAGCTACTGAAAGGCCCACCACAATTCTGCCATTGATGGGGCATGATGTGGTACTCCCTAGAAGGTCGGAATAAATCTAATAAAGCCCTCTCAAAACTATTCCTCGAAACCGGTATCCAAAATGAAGGGTGGTTCCAAGACCGGCAGAACTGGAGGATCTGCTGGTAGTCACTGATCAGCCATATCTAGTGTCTGATCACTACCTTGTAACTAACATAAAACAGGAGGACATCTCATTGCCATGACTCTACATGGTAAAGTGCACACCTTAGAAAAAGATTAATAGGGACTGGAATATAGAAGTTTAAGAGGGGATTAAGAGAAATAAAGCATTAACATTTTTCAAAACATGGATACAAGACGTGTTCCCTTAAGCCATCACAATGGTGTGTACTTCTACCAACCTAGGTAATGTAACACCCCATACACATGGCATGTTATACTAAAACATTACTTTTATTTGAATCCTATTCCCCTACCTGAGATCTACTACTTGGATATGAAAAATAATTCTCCTAGAACTAGACTACATAGCCTCTTAGTGTCAGACAAGGCATGTACTAGACGAACTTCACTGACCTATTTTGTTAGTTACATGGATGGTTACATAGTTGACATTACACAACATGTTTATTACTAGCACGACATTTACTGGAAGGATTCCACCACCCCATGTTGTTCATTAAATGGTCAGGTACAAGGGTTACAATAAATGGCATGTTGAATATTTACATGACGTGTATAAATTATGTTTTATCCATCATTGTCATTAGTCACATGGGTGGACACATTGTCTACACAACACGACGTGTATTACTGGTACACGGTGTGTTCCAACCCGCGAGTCAATTCTTGGAATCTTATACATTTCATTGTCATGTATAACAGTGTAATTTTCCACCAAATTATGATCCATGATGGCTCATAACTCCTCAAAAACATATGTTTGGCATTCATTCAAATGAAACCTTACACTATTCAATACCCTATCAATAGTAGGTTTTCTATAAAGGCATATATCACAACCACAATCATATCTAGCATAAAATCTATCACAATAAAATGCAATCACTAATGCACCCTAAATTGCATAGCAGGAATGCATGACGTGTGATTTCTAATAAGTGCCTATATGATGCATGATATGGAATACCCTGATCTCATCAGGTTGCAACCGAAATAGAACATTAATAGTATCAATGATAACAGAATGAAACATGTGAATCACCCAATAGTGAAATCAAATCAACTATAAAATTAAAAAATATGAAAATTGGCAATAATGAGGTGAATTGGCATTTCCCTATACACGGGTTAGCTATGCCTAGGCACAAATTATTACCAAGCACCCATTCCTTCCTATTCCTGGCTATAGGCTCCAACCAGTAATTCAAGAAGAAAATAAGTCCTCTAATACTACTTTGTAATGTCCCGGTTTAGGGAGCTGCTCAGACATGCTCTATACCCAGTTGGTCACATAGCCTCAAGCACATTTCCCCAAATGCCAGAGGCTGCTGACTAGCAGCGAGGGGCTTGGGTGTGATAGTGGGGTAACTATGCCATCATTGGAATAGTAGTACAGTGGAAGTAAAATATATAGCAAAAGTGGAAGCAGTAAAATATGCCATAAAACTATAAAATGCAGATGATTGGAAGTAATAACAACTGATCACATATAAATAAATGATTCATGTTACATTTATCTAGGAAAGAATTCAAACAAATCACAATTCTGAAATATAGTACTAAACCAAAGTACAAAAGAAAATCAAGTAAATGTCTCCATAGCATCGCAAGCCTCATCTTGGTTCCATGCTCCCCAGCTCCAAAAACATAATGTACATGATGCATAAGGGCACTTGCCCTTATCTATACCTATAGCAATATAAAATGTTTGGGCCTAAAAGAATGACCCAAATAGGGTGTGAGATGAATCCCAGTAAGAAACCACCCAAAGATATGTGCCTAATAGTCAATGAATATATATGGTAGGCAATAAACAAAATGAAGCAGTAAACGAGAAAATACAGATAGGAACAATCCTAAAAATTCAAATTCATTCATATTTTTATATCAATTAAGCTATTAATCAAATGTAGGTAACCCTATGGTATGTGCTCACTGCCTAACTCCTCTGGTTTATCCAAAACAACCACAAGAAACACTCTAGCAAGTACAATTAATCATACCCCTCTTGTTCAGGTTTTGCAATGACACTCTGAGGAAGCACTCTCTATAAATTCCCCTTGTGGTCTTGTATCGGTAACTAATAGGCACTCTGAGGAAACACTAAACTTCCAATTAACCCTGTGAAAAATATCGAGGGAACTACAGACATTCTGAGAGAAAACTTATGTCCATCCCCCTATTTTATCACAACATAGAAGTAAATAGACACCCTGGAGAAGCCCTCAACATCAATTATCCCTATGGTCTACTACACAAAGATCTTACAGCCCAGTGTAATTCAATAATGCACAACGATACATGGAAGCCAAAGTAATCCTCAAAAAACTACATGTATAAACAATCCACAACATATCATAGCATGTTAGATAATAAGCAATTTATCTTAACAATACTCGACATGGAAAACAAGGAATCCTAATAGGCAAGGTAGACAAATTGTCAAAACAAGAAAACATGGGGAAAACCTCCATAACAAGGAAAAATTAACTCTATTCATGTAAAATTAATCTCTATCCAATCCAAAAGGGAATAGTATGAAATAAAAGGGATAAAACCCATAAATACGCAATTCCCCATCCTTGGGTATTTGGAACATTTGCGTATAAAACTCAAAGACTAACTACATAAAGGCACTAACTACCGACCATGGTGTCGTGAGATCGATATATGTGATCATCAAGCATTGAATTTCCCATTAATGTCATAGATCTTCAAAAACGTCAAAAACCATTCAACTGAGGATAACTTGTGAGAGATGATAAATCAAGAGATGATGTTAAAGACGAAAATAGAACTCACCGGTTTGATTCCAACACAATCGACATCTGTTGATTCGGAGAAAGGATGGCGAGATGGGGGATCATAGAAGTTCTGTAGCTGTACAGATTCTCCTAGACGAGATAAACATAGAGAAAAAGGGTTATGTCGATTAGACGTGACCCCAGTCCCTTTAATGAAAAAAATACATGGTGTTTATTTTAAAAATACACAACGTGTACTTGACTTTTTTGGCCTCCGCTTTAGGTAGTATCTAGGCCACCACACACGTCTATGTACTCATCTATTACATGGCCAGTACACAATCACCCATGGTAAACAAGTACGCGGCATGCAATCCAGAAATTTATAGAAACTATTATTTATATAAAAAACTTCAATAAAAAATGTACCTGAAAAGAAGATTCAGCTTCTTAAAAATATCATATTGATCACGAGGTATCTGATTACAGATGTACATCTTCCAAGGAATTCACATCAATCACCCCATTATTAGCATGTAATACCATTACAAGATTAGTTGTGAGTTTAACATCATGTAGAGATGAAATGAGACTTATCAGAATTTTCCATGGAGGCAGATCATGGAGGTACATCCCTAAGAAGGATCACCTAAAAGTTTTACTAATGGATGGAACAAAACACCCCATATAGGTGGATATGGGGGGTTACCCATAAAGGGTTGATGTCATATTGTGAAGTTTTATCTCAAGGAGAGAGTGTGATGGTTTACTAGATGGACATATTATAATTCCCTTTGGGGGAATATCTAGTAGTGTGTCCCATAAATGGAAGATATCACACCAGGAAGGTGAATCCCTAGGTGGGAGCACCATTTTTTACCTGATGGACGAATCAGAATTCCCCATGTGGGAAGAACTAGGGGGTGTATCCCATAAATGGAAGATGTTACAACATGAAGGTCGACCTGAATTCTCAATATGAGAGGACAGAGAGGTGACCCACTACGAAGGGGCTCTGACGATTATCATTGGTCATAATTGAACCTTAAATAGACATCCTACACTCCTTGTTTAGAATATTGGTATCAAAACCTACATAGATTGATGGATGGTGTTGAGATTAATCATAGAATATTCCAATCTCAAAAGAATTACCTTTTGTTGGATTGGGTGCAGCATATGCATGGTAGCTTCCCAGATGATGGCATGATCTCCTCAAGATATGGAAACCTTGGTAAAATTTGTATGAATATAGATGTAGTTGTTGAGCTAAGTGGATGGAGTGGATAAAGTGTCTGGTTTGGAATACATAGATACTTTTTTATACACTTCTGATGTGGTAGGAATCGAATCATGCATCATTCAAAGAGGGAAATTGGGGATTATACATTAAGAGGAGTCTAATGAAAGAATAGAATGTGGTTGGGGAATACATGAAGGATCATCACATGTGGGGGATAGGATTAGGGATTACTCATAGGAGTGGGAAATGGTTTGATTATAGAGAGTTTCTAGGGATTACACACAAGCGAGTGTCTTTGCACTACCATGAGTATAGATGATCTGGTTGGGGATTATTCATGGGATCGTACCATGTCTTCCTAGGAGAAATGAGAATGTTATTGGGGATTATTCATTTATGTTGTTCACGTGTGGCTATAGAGATGAAATGATGTGAATCGGTCATATACAATGATTCCTCTTGAGTGCCTCTATGGGTAAACATTTCCATGAATGAGGATTACGCATAGATATAGCCTATTAATCCTTCCTCAGGTCACGTTATGAGTTAATTCCATGTCCATTGCAAAGGGTAAGGATTTATTTTGACATCATATGATTGGATGAGTTTCATAGAGCATATGCATTGAAGAATCCCACAATTTCTTCTTCATGTATGACCATGAGGGAATCCCATGTGAATATCTTGAGGCAAGATTAGAGTTTAACCAAATGTGATTTGGTGAGGTGTATCTGAATTATGCATTGGGCTTCCCATATAGGCTTCCTCATGTTTTTTTTCATGAGGAAATCCAAACTCTCTTGTGGTTTGAGGTATTTGATTGTGGCTATCTCTTGATGAGGTGGCCCATGGTGGTTGTTTGGTTGTTGTCTCATAATCTTGTCATGAAGAAACTTATTATTGATGAAGAATATGTCTTGTGTGTGTGATAGGAGGAATCCAAAATTTAAATGATATTATATTATATAGTTTAAAGACATTTAGCGTGGAATACTTGGAATATTATGCATGAAACATAAAAATCATATTCTTAAATGATAGGGTATTCTAGATTTTAATGTCATGTAGTAAGGACTACTAGCTAGAAGATTCATAGTAATGGATTGTGTGGGATTTATGTGAGGAAGGTATTTCTTGTCGAACATGGCATACATTCATTTGATGGGGTTTTAAATAGATTCTTAATAATGGTTCAACTCTAGGCACACATGGAACCATTAGATAGAATCTCAACTCGTGATAGGGGATGGGGACTAAGAGAAGTAGTTTGAATCGATGTATTTCATGGGATGTATAAGAGTATATAGAATAATTGTATTTTAGGTGTGTGTGTTGGATAATTATAAGGGTGAATGATAGAAATGGAAAGAAGATGGGGTGTGAAAGAGATTTATTACACACAAGATGTATGTCATGAAAGATGGTCTAAGCAGAGGATGAGATGCTCCAAAGGAGAGTTTCACGGATTATCAGGGGTGCATGAAAGAGGATTAGTTGCATGCATCTAACATTGGTTGAAAGAATTTGGTAGAGGATTACAAAAATATGGGCCCACTAGGGGGAGGAGACCCACAGAACATTTCATTCATGATCTCTACCTTGAGTATTCCATTGATTCTTAATGTCAAGAAATATTAGTATTATGCGCAACATAGTGTCTATTCAATTGTTGGCGTTTCTCCCTAATGAATGTGGTGGAATTCAATATATTAAAGAATAATTCAGCATTTGTGGGAAATATTTTGGCCATAAAAGAGTTTTTCCATGAAACTAAAGACTTAGTAGTGGCAGGAAGCCTCATATGTTTTAGTTTTATATCACATTTGATGCACACTATTCTTGTGAGTGTCTCGGATTATTTCATACAATGCGGACTTCTTACACACACCTACCTTAGCCATTTTGGATGATATTCTTGGAAATGGAGATACATATGTTTTATTTGGAACCAAAGATTCATATATAGAATGTTTCTAGAATTATTTCATTATTTCATGATATTTTTCATTCATAAATGCAAGATTAGTTTGCATGGTTTTCTATACATTCCCTAGAATTGTTGTGGTTTGAAGTTATTTCCAATCTGACAGTAAAAGGATATATGTCATGATCCGGAACTCTATTTGGGATCCACAACAAGTAAAATCCATGTCTTGGAAATGTGTTATGCACCAATATAAATATCCATGGTGTTTGGTGCATTCATGGATACATTTTTCTGGTGCCAACAACTACTATAATCTTATTTTATTATTTAATGTCACTACTTTTCAAAAGGAAGTATTATAATTCTGTTTATGATAAGAGTTTCAATAATGGTATTTTAAAATTCTAAAAGATGAATTTTCATTCACATTTGATTATTTTAAATTCAACACCTAATTTTTTTAATTAACTAATATTTACATTTAAGGCTTCATTATTGGGATTTCCCATTATATAATGATTTAAAAAGGCTTCTTACCAAATACTCAGAGATGATCATATTGGAAGTGACTCATAACATATTTTATTTTTGAAAATGATAGAATTTTTTTTCTATGTACATTTTTTTGAATTGTCATAAATTTTAATCTAACATTGTAAAAGGTTTGTCTACATTAGAGTAATGTTTCATGTATTAACCTCTAAATTATATTATTGATTTATATTTCATACATGACATATTTTATAATGGTTATTATTTATATGAAACATCATCTATAAATTGAATTTATTTTTTTCATTTGTGTCCATATACATCAATTTATAAATTCATGGGGTATCATATTTACTAATAATGTATCCACATATCCATTACATTTTATGTTGAGAATACCTTATAAATTTATGAATTATTACCATTAATGATAGTTCATTTGTTGAAAAGGGAAATATTGATAATCCATATATTTTTTATTTCTATATAATTTTTTATTGATTACTAAGGGTTTTTGGTTTATTATTTTTATTTTTATTCATTATTTCATACGATGAACACATTGAACATGATTGGTGTGTGTGTCATGAAATTAATTATCCTATAAATTTATTACTAGGTTTCATTATACAAACTTGTTTTGGTATTTGGTGAAAACATTACCCTATTATTTTTTATATCTTTTCATGATTACTCTACGTTAATAGTAAGAGGTTCAACATTATGAAATCAAATAATATTAATCATGTTATTATTACCCTTGTGTTTAATTAGTATTATGTTATCCTTGTATATATTACATGATGAAGTTATAAAATATATGGAATTATTTGATTATTATTTAGTCATCCCAAATTATTTATTCCATGATTGTTCCATGATATATTTTTTTATAGTAACAATTAATATGATTTTGAGGGAACCACTACAATGTTTTCCAATTTCTTAAGTTATGAAAAAGTGTATTTAATATGATCTATCAAGATGGCATGATGTGTGGAGAATTTTTTAGGGATATGATGAAGACTTATTGATAAATAATGAGTCCCTAGATCAGTGGAAATAATTGCTATCATATTTGAAAGAAATGAGTTTTGTTAGTTAAACATTTATCTTAAGTTTTAAAAATATTAATCCTAATAGAATAAGGTTTTGTAAATGACGCAAAATTTTTATTGATATTATAATTTTGGATGGATATGTTTTGTTCATTTCAATAGGATTCAAGGATGGTATGTCAATAATATGATTATAATATAGATATTTGAGGTTCTGGGTTGGAGAAATCATTGTTCGTATCACATTAGCATCAAAATTACATCAGTTATTAGGAATAATGCATGATAGAGGAATAAGAAACCCTTATAGGTGAAGTGTTATTTGATATCAAGGAAATTCTGGATTTTTTTTTGAAATATTATCATATTTTTTAGTATACATGATTAATGTATATATTTATTTGTATATTATTTTATGATGTTTGGAGATAAGGGTAAGTCAAAATTTGGAATCATATACCTACATGAATTTTGTGTTTAGCATATAATAAGAAAGATCAATATGTAATTATTATTATAAACTAAGAGAAGAATACATTTTTAAATTACAATGGGATAAATTAAAATATATAAAATAAACCTACAATTTTTGAAATGTATAAAAAATGTGGATTACAAATAATGAAATCCCTATTTGTATAAAATATTCCTATAAATCATGTGCACCTACGGAAAATAACTTTGAAGAATGTTAGACGAGTATTAACTCGATATTTTCTTCGTGAAAAATAAATGTGCCTAACATAACACTTGGTATAACACTCTAAGGGGGTATGGTTTGAATAATTTAATGTCCAATTAGAAACCATTATAAATGCTTTTAATTTATTATATTTATCACAATTAATGAGTATATTATAAATTCATTATTTATTTCTATTAGTAAGCTCTATTAAATTCTTGAAGATAAAATTTGGTCATGGGGTATATTGTGACACCATATAAATTAATATCTGAGTTTTCATTCAATAAATAAAAATGGAACAATTATATAATTAAAATGTGACTGGTGAAACATAGATTTTTAATATATATATATATATATATATATAAGTAACCATATTACAAAATAATTATGGGTGGAAGAAAAAATGAAATCAATTTGTAGAATTGTTTCATATGATGCACACATGTACAAGATTGGATGGATGTTATTTATTCTATGGTTTTACTTAAACCAAGGCTTACTAGAATATATTCATCCATAATTGGCACCAAAAATTATATATTTTTTGTAACAAACTGAAATTACAAGAAAAAGAACCAAAAAATACAATTTTGTTTTTTAGCTGAAAAAAGGGATTATAAAGGGAATCACTATCAATGACAATGTGATGAAAACAAATATATTTCTGTGAAATATTCTGATCTAGAATAAAATCTATTAATTTTTAGAATTTATTTTTCAGTTATTATGTGGCCTCAAAATCCCCTTCAGTCAACAATCTCACACCACCTTGGCCAAAACTATGTGCCCATCCCGCCACACACCCAACACCCCTCTTTATTAATGATCACAATGTTCCCACCCTTTAACAGTGAATTTATACCATATATCAGTGCATTCAGTCTATCTGCATCCTTACATGCACATATATTCCAACATGATAATTCTGCCTTCATTTCCCAATAGATTTACCATTTCTATATCCATACTTTATTAATTTTTTTTTTCAGATTTCTATTTATATAAATATACAGGTAATTATTATTTTTTATATTAATTCATTTAATAATATAAATTTATTTAATTTTGTTTAAATGAAATTTTATAATATAGAATATATATATTTACGAGTAATTTTAAATTTTTATATATTTTTTATAATTAGTTTTTAAATATTTATAGAAAATACATTAATATAAAATAATTTGCATAATATATGTAATTAAAATAATCTTATTTAAATTTTTATACATTTATATTATATATTTCATTATAATTACATATTTATAAAAATAAATTTATATGATTTATTTATATAATATTGATGCAAACATACACACTTATACAAGAATTTATTTTGATATAGAGAAACATATTTATGTTTCCGAGAGACTCACAAGGATATTTATATTTATAATTTTATTTCACATACATAGAAATAAACAAGAACACACACACACACATATTTATATACTACATACAGATATATATAGCTATATATAAATATATTTATGATCTGTATATTTTATAACATTTGGATTTAATTATAATTAAATAATTAATTAATTATAAATATAAAATATTATTCAAAATAAATGAATAATCTATTTATATAATTATAAATTTATTTTTATATAACTCGTATTAATGAAATTTATTAATATGCATAGATAAAACATATATTCAAGGTACATGTAACACCCTAAGCTTCCACGGTACATTTCCCTTCGAATAATGCCATAGCGTGTGTTGTACGCAACCTCGAGCTCTAACACACACCAAAACTAATTAAACTAGTCGTTGTGAATAGTAATACCTAATTTTTGAAATTTTATAAATTTTATTTATCAAAATGGACTTCATTTTTTTGATTCGGAAAATCGAAATTAGCCTATGTTGAATTTTTGGTATTTTTTCTGAGAACTTCTAATTTTTTATGAATAGTGAAAAATACTTAAAAACAACTTTTTTAATCAAAATAATTTATAGTGATAAATTATATTATTTAGTGGTTTTAGAGTATAATTAGTATATATTTTTACCATTTTATCCAATGGTGGTCATTAGAATTAATTTTACTTTGAAATTGGACATAAACAATTGTCAATCTTTTGATATATATTGTTTCTTAAAAACACGCTATTTGTTGTGACAGCGGGAATTAATTATAAAATTAATGAATGAAACTTATAAGTTTGAAATTTTGTAAAATAAACTTCATTTTTGAAGTCAGAATATCAATTATAGCTTAGGGTGAAATTTTGGCATTGTTCTGAAAAACTTCAATTTTTGATGAATAGTGAAACCACTAAGTGGTAGTTAAATAACTAATTTTTCGTTTAAATGAAATATTACCACATCTGTGTTTTGAATTTAAAAAATCCGACATACATGGTTGTCATTAGGATGTTAAATGTTGTTCAATGGGATTAAAATAATTTTTTGGTGAATAGTAACTTTTAAGTTTAATTAATCGTGATTAAAGGTAATTAGTGAAATTTAAGGTAAAAATGATATTATAAAAATATGAAAATACCCTTACACTTGTCCAAAACCTATTGGATGAGTAATTTCTGACCAAGACAATCCATGGGTCAACTTGGGGACCCCATGGAGCCACTTTAGTTGGAAAATGACATAAATACCTTTTATTTAATGTTAAAGTAAAAAATGACACAAACATGAAATGTTTTACTAAAAAAAATTTTACATGGGGTTATACAAATCATATTTTTGACTATAAATTAAAATTGTAAAGATAAAAATATTTCCTACATCATAGTATTTTTTTTATAATTTTTAGACATTAAATAAATTAAATTATTTATGACATCATTATGATGCAGCGATGACCTCATTATTTAACGATTTTAATAAAATGAAAAGATAATGTAAAATACAAGGCTTACACTTGTACAAAGACTATTGGATGGGTATATTTCAAACCCTTATCACCTTAGCCACGAATTATATAAGTGTGTGACCTTTAGAATCCGAAAATCATTGTATAATAATGTAACATTTCAATCTCTTCAAAAGAGCCCCTTCTCTCCTCTTATAAAAGGCCCCCACCTCTACCACCTTATTCACACTTTCAAGCCTTTTGGTTCAGCAAACATCTTCCCAAATACTCTCCCAACTTCTCTCCCTTCATCATAGAAGCTTTACTTTAGTCATAAATCCATCCTAAGGAGTCCTTTTGATCAAATCAAAAGGAAGAACCCGAAGAAGAGGTGACGTTTTCATCACCCTCTTTCAAATTTATTTCTTCTTCAACTCCCTATTTGTTTATTATTTAAATTCTAAAATTATAACTCCAGTATCTTCTATATACTGTGATGTTATTATAAATATGGAACAACCATATTCAGTATTCTACCAATCATTTGAATGACATGTCACCATACGTGCGTACGTACGGCTTACCGTCTCCACGTCATGGTGTAATTGTTATTTAATATATTATTATTTAGATGGGTATAATAATGATATGTAATTCATCTAAATAATAAATATAACATGATAATGATTCTTTATATATGATATACTATCTAATTATATATTATTTTAATATCAAAATAATGATATTGTCGCTCGTGTGTACGTACGGACTACCGTCTCCACGAACGCAATGAGATTAATTCTCCGTCGTATCCATTCAAGTATAATTATCATTTTATGATTTAAAAATATTGTTTAAGGACATGATATCATTCTGGATATGAATAAGACACAACCTATCCATGAAAAACACGACTTACGTAACAAAACATATAAAAGAAAACGAGTAAGTTAACACCCGAAACAACGATAAATCTATGATATTGTTAACAAAGCAATGTTAAAAGATCATATATGATATCATACGAATGTATATGATTCTTCTATAATTTAATAACAATTATTTCACCATTATATAGGAGGTTAACCTACCCCAACAAAGGAAATGTATAAGGTAAGGGTTTACTTCACAACCTCTTCATTATCAAAGGTTGTTTATACATAATTATCTACTGGGACCTCGTTATCATCAACATCCATGTTTCGTAAAAATGTATTTCAAAACATTTTTACTATTAAATGGAAAATGGGTTAAATTCATTTATACCCTTATACGTTTTTGAAAGGAATCTTACCGTCGTTTTCCAAACAATGTACTTTTTGACCTTTTTGACAAATTTAAGGTAAGAATGTTTTTTTATCTTATACGGCGGGTGCGGCTATTTTCCGCCATTATAACTTCGTCGAAGCATCCCTTACAAGCTTATAAGAATATTTTCAAAGTAAATGTATTATTTTATAATTATGGGACTTTTAAATGATTTCAAAAAAAGAGAGATATTTCTCTCAAATAGCTTTGATTTCATCCATGTCAACATCCTTTGATGGGTTTTTATTTTAATTGAAATTGATTTATGATACAAAACTTCCATTGAACATTTTGTGAAATATTTGACTATGGATGTGTTATTTTTATACCATCCATAGTTTATGGAGAACTTTTTGACATTTCGTATGCTAGTTTTAATACGAATATTTATGTTATGTTTAAGCCTATTCATATGAGGAATGTATTGGACTTAATAAGTGACGGGTGGAGCCCGCTATAGCTCCTCGATGCATCGGTAGGTCTCATGAGACAACTAGACGTGGAATTGGCTGAGGCCCTTTCCCAATTTGATTTATGGTTTTGCCTGAGGCCTTAATCATTTTAGACGTCTTGGCCGAGGCCTTGACAAAATGTTTCAGAATGTCTGGAATTATACTTTCCCTCATTATGAAAGTGGTTATTGATATTTCATGTGATTATTCGTCTAGTAGAATATCCATGTGAGTAAGTAATGGCATTATTTTATTTTACTTTTTCCATATTATGCTGAAGTCCAAGTTCAATAAGACTTTTGTTTTAGTTATACATTGCCTTAAATGCTTATGTTTTCTTATGAAAGTTTTCGCTATATTGTTATCCTAACAGAGCATTTGAGCTCACCCCTTTCAATGTTTTATTTTTCCCAGGATGTGTAGAAGTGTATTATGACTGACTTGCAAGAATAGTCAGTGAGGATATGAGTGTGGACTAGGGAGACCATGTTATTGTAGTTTTCATTTTTATGATGTAATGTAATGTTTACGAATGTATCTAGTGTTTCCAAGGATACTAAACTAATCGGTCTTTCGAGACTTGATCTTTTGTGATCATGCCAATGTTATGTAATAATACACCGACTCTAGGTAATTGGGGTCGGGGCGTTACAGTTGGTATCAGAGGAAGTTTAGTACAAACCGTGGAAGCTAGATTTAGAAAAACTCTGATTAGAGCATGTAGACCTAAGATGAACTTTGAGGATTAGTATAGAAGAACTTCCTAAAATTTTGGTATTGTAGAGATTTTGTGAGATTTCCGAGTAATACATCCCTGTCTGGATACGAGCAGGTAGAGGCAGCTCTGGCACAGATGTACCTAGGGGTAAAACCCGAAAACACCACTTTGAGCTAGACTCGAACGGGAACTGGTGCACGAAAACGGGCCTTGCTGCACTCTTGGTTACGACACTCCCGGGGGATATTCCTAGGATAATTCCCATTTTCTTTACAAACCACTATGAAGGGTTACAAGTATATACTTCCTCAAAGAAAACATTTTTATAATTATGGATTATATCCATAATTAGTTCAATTTATGTTAAGTGTTTTACAAGTATGGAATTATGTATTTTGATTCATAAACTAATCTAGTTTATGCCATTATTTAGAAATGGAGCCTAGTAGAAGGAATGGAAACCGTATCAATGCACACACTCCGTGTAGGGATTTCCCTCCTGCTCAAGATAATTATGGTGGAGCTAGTGATACAACTGGTGCTGATGAGCTTCTCACCGTACTGGGACAACTCACACAGGTTATGAATAATAACCTTACTCGTATGGTGCACCCTAATCCGCAACGTGGAGGATCAATGGTAGACCGTTTCATGAGGCAACAACCACCGACCTTCAATGGGAGTACAAATCCTATAGTAGCTGAGAAATGGATAAATTCCTTAGAGAAAATATTCCATGCCTTGGGGAGTAGTGAAAGGGAGAAAGTTGTCATGGCAGTTTACCGCCTCACTGGAGATGCCGATCAATGGTGGTCACCAATTCAAAACACAAAGGAAGATGATGAATTAAAAAAAATGGAATGGCAGGAGTTCAAAGAGCTGTTCTTAGAAAAATACTTTCCTCGAGACCATCGAGTGGATATGGAAAGGCAATTTCTGAGTCTGAGACAGAAAAAGGATGAGAATGTCGCAAAGTATGAGGATAACTTTACAAGGTTAGTGAGGTATGATGCAGATTACATACGTAACCCAAGAAGTAACACTGATCGTTTCTTTGATGGGTTAAAACCATTTTTCCATCGAGCTTTAGTATCACAAACCCTCTCTTCATACGAAGGTATTGTCTCATGCGCTATCAAGATGGAAAAGGAATTCTCTAAGTCTTATGACTTTAAATCAATGCAAGATAAGAAGAGATCCGCTGAAAACTCTGGGAAAGGAAATAAGGAAATAGGGAAGAAGGGTAGAAATGAATTTTCACCCTGTGATAATTGTGGTAGGAAGCACCCTGGTGCCTATCTAAAAGGAAAAGGAGTATGTTACAAGTGTTGTGAAAAAGGCCACCAAGCTCATGAATGCAAGGGAAAGAAAGCGACTGTCAACGTGGAATGCTATAATTGTAGAGAGAAGGGACATTATGCAAATGAATGTCCTAAGAGTCAGGGGAACTTACCTCAGAAGAGGCCAAGGGATCAGGACCAGGCTTATGCTATCACTACTGCTGAGGTGGAAGCTCCGAAAGACGTGGTGGAAGGTAATTTAATGGTTTCCTCAAGTTTAGCAAATTCATTATTTGATTCTGGATCATTGCATTGTTTCATATCTTCCCAGTTTGCTAAGAAAATTAGATATTTCCAATTTGATTTAACAAGGGAGTTTTCGGTCAAAACCCTTAAGGGAAGTATTGTTGCCACAAAGTTTTGTCGATTAGTTCCTATTAGAGCACCTAAATGTTCTTTACCTGCTGATCTCATCGTCATACCCATGATTGAATTTGATATAATCCCCGGTATGGATTAGCTTTCAGACCATGATGCAAAAATTTATTGTAAGAGGAAAGATGTTACGATTCTTGATGATGATGATAAGGAACACCTTATCTTTAGAGAAGAATCGTCGCCACATAATTCTTATCTAGATCCACCCCAGTAGCTCAACTAAATTCAATTATTGGGGAGGAAGAGAAGGAAATTACTGAGGGTGAGGAAAAGAATATTCAAATAGAGGATGTACCTATTGTGAGAGAATATGTTGATTTGTTTCCGAAAGATTTACCTGGACATCCTCCAGAACGAGAAGTTGAGTTTTCCATTGATTTAATTCCTGGATCAAGGCCCATATCGAAGACCCCTTATAGAATGGCCTTTGTGGAATTATTTGAACTAAAGAAACAACTAGAGGAATTGAGTAATAAGGGATTTATTCGCCCTAATGTTTCTCCTTGGGGAGCCCCTGTTCTTCTTGTTAAGAAGAAAGATGGATCTATGAGGTTGTGCATCGACTATAGGGAGATCAATGCTATAACAATAAAGAACAAGTATCCCCTACCTCACATTGATGATTTGTTTGACCAACTGCATGGAGCTCAATACTTTTCAAAGATTGACCTTCGGTCTGGATACCATCAGTTGTGTGTGAAGAAGGAAGACGTTCCAAAGACAGCATTTCGAACAAGGTACGGGCATTACGAGTTTACAATAATGCCTTTTGGATTTACTAATGCACCCTCTATTTTCATGGATCTAATGAATAGAGTTTTCAAGGAATATCTGGATGACTTTGTAGTGGTATTTATTGATGATATCTTGGTATACTCCAAAAGCCACGAAGATCATGAAAATCAAATACGCATTATCCTGAAGACTCTTAGAAGACATGAATTATATGGGAAATTTAGCAAGTGTGAATTCTGGCTTCTGGATATTTCTTTTCTTGGCCATATTGTCTCTAAGGATGGAATTTCCCTTGATCCTTCTAAAACCAAGGCAATCCATGAATGGCCAGCACCGACAAGTATAACTGAGGTACGCAGTTTTATTGGTTTAGCAGGTTATTATCGACGTTTTGTCCAGAATTTTTCCAGATTGGCTAACCCTTTGACAAAGCTCACACGTAAAGGGGTTAAATTTGTCTGGACAAAAGAGTGTGAAGAATGTTTTGAAGAACTGAAGAGAAGGTTAGTCAACGCCCCTGTATTGACTCTACCATCGGGGAATGATGGGTTTGTTATTTATAGTGATGCATCGAAGAAAGGACTTGGTTGTGTCTTTATGCAGAATGATAAGGTTATTGCCTATGCATCATGACAGCTAAAAATTCATGAGGAAAACTATCCTACTCATGATATTGAGTTAGAAGCTGTGATCTTTTATTTAAAGATATGGAGACATTACCTCTATGGTGAAAAATGTGAGATTTATACTAATCAGAAGAGTTTGAAGTATATTTTCTCACAAAAAGAACTCAACATGAGGCAAATGCGATGGCTTGAACTACTCAAGGATTATGATTGCACGATATATTACCACCCGGGGAAGGCAAACAAGGTGGAAGATGCTTTGAGCAGAAATGAACATGGAGTTTTGAATTTAATGAGAATTGAAAGGGATCCAATTTTCATGGATCTAGTGAAGATGGACATGGGAATAACTAGGGAAGGTGAAACATCAATGCTTTTTCAAATGGTTTCTAAACCATCATTACTAGAAAGGATTAAGAGTTCTCAGACCGATGATGAAGAATTTCAGAAGAAGATTAAAGTTGTGAATGATGGAAGATTGAGTGAATTTGTGTATAAGGATGGAATTTTGAAATTCGGGAAGAGACTTTGTGTTCCCGATATACCTGATCTAAAAAGGGAATTGCTGGATGATGCTCATAGTTCCAATTTCTCTATACACCCTGGGAGCACCAAAATGTATCGAGTTTGAAGGAACATTTTTGGTGGGACAATATGAAGAGGGAGATTGCTGATTTTGTGTCGAGGTGTATGGTTTGTCAACAAGTGAAAGCTGGAAGGCAACATCCTGGTGGAGTATTGCAACCTCTTCCCATACCTGAGTGGAAATGGGATAATATTATGATGGACTTTGTCATGGGACTACCAAAGACTCCTAGAAGGAATGATGCAATATGGGTCATTGTTGATCATCTTACTAAGTCAGCACATTTTCTGGCTATACGGGAGGATCTACCACTTGAACGTCTAGCAAGACTATATATTAATGAAGTTGTAAGACTTCATGGATTACCCCTATAGATTGTTTCTGATCATGATCCTTGTTTTACTTCAAGATTCTGGAAAAGTCATCAAAAGTCCTTGGTTACTGAACTTCGTTTGAGCACTGCCTATCACCCTCAAACAGATGGACAATCAGAACGGACTATTCAAACCTTAGAAGACATGTTGAGATCATGCTCTCTTGACTTTCAGGGTATGTGGGATCAATATTTACCACTGGTAGATTTTTTCTATAACAATGGCTTCCATTCAAGCATTCAGATTGAACCTTATGAAGCGTTATACGGAAAGAGATGTCGTACACCAACCTGTTGGGATGACATTGGTGAAAGAAAACTTGTGGGACCAGAACTGGTGGAAGAAACAATGGAAAAGGTGAAGGTAATCTAAAACCACATCAAAGCAGGTCAAAGTAGGCATAAGAGCTATACCGATAACAGAAGAAAGGTTTTAGAATTTCAGGTGGGAGATCATGTTTTCCTAAAGGTATCTCCATGGAAGGGAGTTATACGTTTTGGTAAGAAGGGTAAGTTGAGTCCCAGGTACATCGGACCTTTCGAAATTCTAGATCGTATTGGGGCTGTAGCTTATCGTTTGGCGATGCCGCCAAATATCTCCAAAGTTCACGATGTTTTCCACATATCGCTATTGAGAAAATACATGCCCGACCCAACACATGTACTTACCTATGAGGAATTAGAACTGGAACCCGATCTATCTTATTGCGAAGAGCCCATCAGAATTCTTGATGTGAGGGAGCATGTGCTGAGAAACTGGACGACTCGTCTGGTAAAGGTTTTGTGGAGAAATCATAAAATGGAAGAGGAAACGTGGGAACCTGAGGAACTTATGATGAAGAACCACCCAAGCCTTTTTATGCAGTAATACCCTAGAAATTGCGAGGACACAATTATTTGAAGGAGGGGAGAATGTAACACCCCAAGCTTCCACGGTACATTTTCCTTCGAATAATGCAATAGCGTGTGTTGTACGCAACCTCAAGCTCTAACACACACCACAACTAATTAAACTAGCCTTTTTGAATAGTAATACCTACTTTTTAAAATTTTATAAATTTTATTTATCAAAATGGACTTCATTTTTGGATTCGGAATATCAAAATTAGCCTATGTTGAATTTTTTGTATTTTTTCTGAGAACTTCTAATTTTTTATGAATAGTGAAAAATACTTAACAACAAATTTTTTAATAAAAATAATTTATAGTGATAAATTATACTATTTATTTGTTTTAGAGTATAATTAGTATATATCTTTACCATTTTATCCAATGGTGGTCATTAGAATTAATTTCACTTTGAAATTGGACATAAACAATTGTCAATCTTTTGATATATATTGTTTCTTAAAAACACGCTATTTTCTTTGACAACGGGAATTAATTATAAAATTAATTAATGAAACTTATATGTTTGGAATTTTCTAAAATAGACATCATTTTTGAATTCGGAATATCAATTATAGCTTAGGGTGAAATTTTGGCATTGTTCTGAAAAACATCAATTTTTGATGAATAGTGAAACCACTAAGTGGTAGTTAAATAACTGATTTTTCGTTTAAATGAAATATTACCACTTCTGTGTTTTGAATTTAAAAAATCAGACATACATGGTTTTCATTAGGATGTAAAATGTGGTTCAATGGGATTAAAATAATTTTTTGGTGAATAGTAACTTTTATGTTTAATTAATCGCGATTAAAGGTAATTAGTAAAATTTAAGGTAAAAATGATATTATAAAAATATGAAAATACCCTTACACTTGTCCTACCCATATTGGATGAGTAATGGCCGACCAAGAAAATCCATGGGTCAACTTGGGGACCCCATGGATCCACTTTAGTTGTAAAATGACATAAATACCTTTTATTTAATGTTATAGTAAAAAATGACACAAACATGAAATGTTTTACTAAAACAATTTTTACATTGGGTTATACAAGTCATATTTTTGACTATAAATAGTCATTGGAAAGAAAAAAAGATTTCCTACATCATAGTATTTTATTTATAATTTTTAGACATTAAATAAATTAAATTATTTATGACATCATTATGATATAGCGATGACCTCATTATTTAACGATTTTAATAAAATGATAAGATAATGTAAAATACAAGGCTTACACTTGTCCAAACACTATTGGATGGGTATATTTCGAACCCTTATCACCTTATCCACTAATTATATAAGTGTGGGGCCTTTAGAATCCGAAAAGCATTGTATAATAATGTAACATTTCAATCTTTCCAAAAGAGCCCCTCACCTCCTCTTATAAAAGCCCCCCACCTCTACCACCTTATTCACACTTTCAAGCCTTTTGGTTCGGAAAAACTCTGCCCAAATACTCTCCCAACTTCTCTCCCTTCATCATAGAAGCTTTACGTTAGTCATAAATCCATCCTATGGAGTCCTTTTGATCAAATCAAAAGGAAGAACACGAAGAAGAGGTAACGTTTTCATCACCCTCTTTCAAATTTCTTTCTTCTTCCACTCTCTCTTTGTTTATTATTTAAATTCTAAAATTATAACTCCAGTATATTCTATATACTGTGATGTTATTATAAATATGGGACAACCATATTCAGTATTCTACCCATCATTTGAATGACATGTCACCATACGTGCGTACGTACGGCTTACCGTCTCTACGTCGTGGTGTAATTGTTATTCAATATATTATTATTTAGATGGGTATAATAATGATATGTAATTCATGTAAATAATAAATATAACATGATAATGATTCTGTATATATGATATACTATCCAATTATATATTATTTTAATATCAAAATAATGATATTGTCGCTCGTGCGTACGTACGGACTACCATCTCCACGAACGCGATGAGATTCATTCTCCGTCGTATCCATTCAAGTATAATTATCATTTGATGATTTAAAAATAATGTTTAAGGACATTATATCATTTTGGATATGAATAATATACAACCTATCCATGAAAAATACGACTTACGTAACAAAACATATAAAAGAAAACGAGAAAGTTAACACCTGAAACAACGATAAATCTAAGATATTGTTAACAAAGCAATGTTAAAAGATCATATATGATATCATATGAATGTATATGATTATTGTATAATTTAATAACAATTATTTCACCATTATACAGGAGGTTAACCTACCCCAACCAAGGAAAAGTACAAGGTAAGGGTTTACTTCACAACCTCTTCATTATCCAAGGTTGTTTATACATAATTATCTACTGGGACCTCATTATCATCCACATCCATGTTTCTTAAAAATGTCTTTCAAAACATTTTTACTATTAAATGGAAAATGGTTTAAAGTCATTTATACCCTTATACATTTTTGAATGTAATCTTACTGTCGTTTTCCAAACAATGTACTTTTTGGCATTTTTGACAAATTTAAGGTAAGAATGTTTTTTTTAACTTATACGGCGGGTGGGGCTATTTTCTGCCATTATAACATCGTCTAAGCTTCCCTTACAAGATTATAAGAATATTTTCAAGGTAAATTTATTATTTTATAATTATGGGACTTTTAAATGATTTAAAAAAAAAGAGAGATATTTCTCTCAAATAGATTTGATTTCATCCATGTGAACATCTTTGATGGGTTTTAAGTTTAATTGAAATTGATTTATGATACAAAACTTCCATTGAACATTTTGGGAAATATTTGACTATGGATGTGTTATTTTTATACCATCCATTGTTTATGGAGAAATTGTTGACATTTCGTATGCTAGTTTTAATACGAATATTTGTGTTATGTTTAAGCCTATTCATATGAGGAATGTATTGGACTTAATAAGTGACGGGTGGAGCCCGCTATAGCTCCTCGATGCATCGGTAGGTCTCATGAGACAACTAGACATGGAATTGGCCAAGGCCCTTTCCCAATTTGATTTATGGTTTTGGCCGAGGCCTTAATCATTTTAGACGTCTTGGTCAAGGCCTTGACAAAATGTTTCAGAATGTCTTGCATTATACATTCCCTCATTATGAAAGTTGTTAGTGATATTTCATGTGATTATTCGTCTAGTAGATTATCCATGTGAGTAAGTAATGGCATTATTTTATTTTACTTTTTCCATATTATGCTGAAGTTCATGTTCAATAAGACTTTTGTATTAGTTATACATTGCCTTAAATTCTTATGTTTTCTTATGAAAGTTTCCACTATATTGTTATCCTTACGGAGCATTTGAGCTCACCTCTTTCAATGTTTTATTTTCCCAGGATGTGAAGAAGTGTATTATGACTGACTTGCAAGAATAGTCAGTGAGGATATGAGTGTGGACTAGGGAGACCATGTTATTGTAGTTTTCATTTTTATGATGTAATGTAATGTTTACGAATGTATCTAGTGTTTCCAAGGCTACTAAACTAATCGGTCTTTCGAGACTTGATCTTTTGTGATCATGCCAATGTTATGTAATAATGCACCGACTCTAGGTAACTGGGGTCGGGGCGTTACAGTACACTTTCGATATTTTTCATTATTTACATATATTCGAATATATATATATATATATGTATAGATTAATTTTTAAGATCACACACACACAAATATATATAATAATATATGTACACACGTATAAGTATATTTATATATTAATTCACTATAATGGTGAAAATAATATTGATAATTTTTTAATTAAAATAGATAATAAATATTTATTTGAATATGGATCATGTATTTAAAAAAATTATGAAAATATGTTTAAATGTTTATTTATATAAATAATTTATTATTGGTCGATATTTTAAAATAGTTATATATTTAATTATAAGTAATACTAGAATATGAAAGAGAATAAAAATTGAACACAATAATATCCATATGAAAGTAATCCCTACTAATAAATTAAATCTTCACCAAAAAAATTCCATGACGCCACATTAAATAAGGAAAAAATTTCATCAAATATTTTAAAATTAGGCCCACCAACAAAAAACACAATTTTAGAGGCCTCTAATGACTTTTTAAATTAAAAAATACTAATGAGGTATTTCTTTAAGGAATATATTTTATACAATTTTTATAATCATTAAATTGATATGTGGTAGATCCCGATCAGACACCCTAATTCAGACATATGGTTTTTTAATGTCATGTTGTATTATAAACTTATTTTATAATATTCATTTGTCTGTTGATATTTCAAATAATTCAATTTATTTTAAATGAATATTACTAAATAATAACAATAAAATTGTTGATTAATAAGAATATTCAATACTTTATGAACCATATTCACTAAATATATTATATATTAATCATAATTAAATATTTAATATTGTACAAAAATATTTCATTAAAATTTATAATATATATTAATATATGATATTTATTAATATAAAAACATTTTATTTATGAAGAAAAAAATTTATCCTCATTAATATGTCACAGATAATGAACAACCTTTTTCAACAATTAAAAATGATAAAAATGATCAATATCTATTCTAAAAACATCATTATCAAAATTGGTTCTTTTATCATTGCTATGTAGTAGTGATAAATATAGTGCTTAATATAACAACATTATTATAGTGCCCAGGAAGAACTCCAACATGTTAGCATTAAGCAATGTCATTTCTCAAGGAAATACAAGACATTAGAAATTCAATTAAGATTCATGCTAATATAATTACATCCCACAACTCCCACTAATACTCATCTTATATTTAGGTGTTACATGATGATATTGTGATGTTTTGTAATTAGAAGTAAAGATTATATAAAAAATGTAATTAAAGGTGTAGAAAATTATATATATAAATATTATGTGTATTTTAAAACATTTCAATTCTAAAATTATAAATAATTTTTTTTTAATAAAAATTTATTCAATTAGTGTTGGTAAATAACTATTAAAATAACTTTATTCTTAAAAGAAATATATTGTTCTAAAAATTATTTTTATGAAATTTTCATGGGTATATTAAATGTAATTTTTATCACCTCAAGAAAATGATTTTATATTATTTCATATATTTAATTAGAATATCTAAATTTATTAATAACATAAATTTCATTTCTAACATACAAAATAATTTTCCAAATTAAATATTATTTACCATGGGAAAACAAATATTTTTCAAATAATTGTGTTTTTATAAATTTTGTGTAATTTTTATATACAAAATTAATTGTTACCATTTGATTTATATAATATTATGTCTAAACATAAAAACAATTACATTATCACAAATTTAGTAAGTAATTAATATGATATATTGAAAAAACATTTATGGTTGAAAATAAATTTTACTATAAAATTATATTTTCCCAATAACGTTTATTTTATTTTTAAAATTAATATTCTCATATAATGAAATTTAATAAGATTAAAAAATTAAAAATTTGGATTCAACTCATTAAATTTTTTTAGGAGGGTTATCTTATTTTATATAAAAAATAATTACCATATTAAACATTTCATCAACTTTAAAAAAGGTAAAAATATTTCACTTAAAGTATCTAAATGTTTTCGGAAACAACATCAATTGTAATCATTATATAAGACACTCCTAGGTGGGAAATTAAATCCCACATGTCTCTCTAAAATTTCCTCACCCAATTCACCTTCCACGCATGTTATTCTATCTTTACCCCTATCTTATGAGTAGTCTCCATGGTAATTTATCTCTTTTTAACTTGTTTAAAGACCTCACACCAATCAACATCAAGATAGACCTAACCTTAAAATCTATATTGAACCCCTTTGAATTTTACCTATACTTGAATCCACTTACCATTTTTGTAGCCCATGATTACAATAAGTGTAATATCTTACCTCCCCAAGACACTAACCGGTGCTCAGACTATCTTTCACAATTGTACCTCAAATTTTCCTCACAAAATGAATGTGGCTATCAGCTAGAGATGGGAATCTACAATAGTTCATTTTGGAGACTATACCCCCTATATTAGAGCGAAAAATAACATAGCACATAACCAAGTATCATATAACACAAATAATTTTCCAACAGTGTACAAAAAAATATAAACAAACAATCAACAATAATATGTGAGATATAGTGAGGCCTGAACAACCATGTCATAAATACACTAACTACTGATAGGTCTAGTAAAATATAAATAGAAGAATAAAATAAATAAAATAAAATGGATACAATACAAGTCCTAAATGAATTTTATCCAACCTCTGGATACCATAAGATCTATCTCACCCAATCATGATAAACACATCCAACGGCCCGCCCAACCAGTCCCTACAACTATGTTATCATCTTATCATGTATCCGTGTCTCACTACGACTTGATAACGGGACATGAAAAAAACACAGTAGTACACCAGTAACACGGTCCAATAATAACCACAAATGTATTGATATTTTCATGTTACATACTCATATATAATATATAAACAACATTAAGTAAACCAGAATTATTGATCCTCAGATATTTGAATGTGATAGAAATTATTTTCTTAAACCAACACCATATTTCTATTTTTCTTTCTCATCAATGTAAATAAATAAGTAGGAATTCCATTTATGTCTATTATTCATTCCCTTATACATCACATGTAATATTGAATCACCTATCTAGAAACTAGGAAACAATAATATTTACATTTGGCTCTAGTTAATTAAGAATATTCCCCTCATTCATAAAAAAAACTATGTGTCTCTCCCATGTGAATCAAGTATCCATGAATGTGACCCTCAGGCATCTGGTAAACATGCATCTCAACATTATTAATTTGAAAAGTTGATTCTCACCCTTATTCTTTAAATAACCATTCCCCCCACCCTCAGGCCTCACCCAATCATGTATCTCAAATATAAAACTCACAATATAAAGTATATCTTAATGTAATTAAACACATTGTTAATGGTTATATTAATAATTACATCTAGAAAGAATAGTGAAAAATCTTATCATCCACTCTCCAAATAATTAGAAACCCCTATCAATATTCACACTCCTAATCCACAGAATCCCAATGACTTGAGATCCAAATATATGGAATCTCCAACTGAATTTTTCTCCAAAACATGAAACCCTATCTATGTACCCAGCTCAATAAACATGGAATCCCATCCAAATCACATCAAAATTAGGGATATAATACATACATCTTTAAAAGAATGTAAACACTTTGTCCAGTCAAAATACATTACCGAACACCACTCTCATGGCCCAATGAGATCACTAGTTCAATATATGTTCTACATTGAGAACTATTACCATATATCTTACTCCCACCTAGGGTTATTTTATCATTAGAGAGCTCGGTCGATCCCCTCAGTCTTAATAATACAAAATAACCAAAGAAAGGGTCATTAAGATTAGTTTCAGTCACAAGTCAGCACCAAACACTCAAAGACACCACACCTCTCAACATCATTAACAAGGTAGCATGACCTCACCAACTACATGGTGATTTCCAAATGGAAAATAAACAAGATATGGTACACAACCAATATTAATCCATAAGGGGTCTATATGATATTAATATCACCCAAGAATATCATGTTGTGTCTATGGTATGTATGCACATGTTTGGTCATATGATATGGACGAGGGCCACTCATAACATCATCATCCCGATGATCCCAAAGGACCCATATTCTATTAACGGGTCCTATATGTCCCAAAATACATATAATATATAGTTTAACACTCACTATAATCTTGGAGGATTATCAATACCCTATGCTTTCTATATGGTCCGCGTTGTTTCAACCACTCCTTATAAGTGGTCTAGAGGCCATCTTGCAACTCATTGTCCCAGCAATAACCGTCACCGACTGAGGTGATGAGCAATCACACAAGGGATTTCTAGGACCCATAATTATCTCTCATTTAAATTTAGAAATTTAATTTAATTAAAAAAACCAATTAATCAAATTATCCTAAGGAAACTATTTCAATGGTATGATTAATGATCCAGATGAATCGTATGAAAACATAAATTTCGTGGGGAAACAATATGATACAACCAAACAATTATGAATCATTTTTAATTTAACACAAAGGGATGAAATAAACATCAAAGGACTATTTAATATTGTGAACCCACATCCCTTTTCTAACCAGGATCATCTCCATGTCTGGAGCCCCACCCTACCATTCAACACTCAAATTGAAGACAACTACTCTTGGGCGATACATTATGAATCTCTGGAATAACTTTAAGAGAAATCCACATCCTACACCTATAATTACATAATATTTATGATAAATTTTTAAAGAAAAATCCAATGAAAAAATGATACACTGATGTAAAGTAATTGAAAAGATGATCCACCACATGCAAATGACACATCGATCCATCCTAATCCTAAGTAGACTGAAAACCCCTTCATAATCGGTTGATTTCACTATTCTCTTATAGATTCATAACAAAAACCAAACAACTTAATACCGAATAAAATAACATTTTAGAGGGTGAGAGGGAAATTTAAGACCAATGATGAAGGATATATACAAAATACTATCATATAAGTTCCTCTAAAAGCAACCAAACATCATGGAATGATGTTGGGGAGGAAGGGGCTTAGTCCCCATTGTTGTGAACACCACTGAAGAGAGGCGAAGGGATTCCCCCTTATAAAATAATGGAAGAAAAATTAACATTTTCCCCCAATTTATACGCACCAACTAGATACTTTACTTTGAAACCGATAAGGAACCCAACCTAGATACACTAATTATTTTGTTGCGGGCTAGTGTCTAGAAGTTGGTGATAGTTATGAAAAATTATTTTACCTTATAGTCACCAGATGGTAGATGGTTTTAAAAATTTATCAACTACATCGAAAACTTGGACCCTCTAGGAACTCTTATAGGCCACATGTGTAACACCCTGAGCCTAGTTACCTAGAGTCGAAGCATTATTACATAACATTTGCATGATAAAAAAAGATCAAGTCTCGAAAGACCGATTAGTTTAGTATCCTTGGAATAACTAGATACATTCGTCCAGTTTACATTACATCATAAAGTGAATACAACAACGACATCTTGTCTCCACACTCATATCCCCATATACTATCCAAGAAGACCATTTATAAAATACTTCTTCACATCCTGGAAAAAATAATACATAGAATGGGGTGAGATCAAATGCCCTGTAAGGATAACAATATAGCAGAAACTTTTATAAATAAGCATAAACATTTAAGGTAATGTATAACTAAAAAAAGCCTTTTAAACATGAAATTCAGTATAACATGGAAAAAATAAAATGAAATAATTCCATTTACTTATTCACATGGATATTCTACTAGTCAAATAACCACATGCAATATCAATAACCACTTTCATAATGATTGAATGCATAAATCCAGACTATCACAACCACGTAGCCAAGGCCTCATGCGAAGACTTCAAATAAGATTTTGTCAAGGCCTCATGCCAAGACACTAGTTTGTCTCATGAGGCCTACCGATGCATCGAGGTGCTATAGCGGGCCCCACCCATCACATACTAAGTCTAATGTATTCCTCACATGAAATGTTTGAATTATATAATAAACATTCGTCTTAAAACTAGAATATGAAATTTTGAATACTTTTAACCAAAAACCATGAATGGTATGAAGATATCACATCCAGAGTCAAACATAACTCAATCGATACAATATGGAAGATTGTATTGTATCAGATTAACCTCAATCGATAATAATGAAGGATTTTGACATAGATTAAAATAATCATCAAACTACTGAGATAAATATCCCCCTTTTTCTTGAAAACATTTAAAAGTCACACAACTTTTCAAGAAGCCATTTAAAATAGATTTTTGAATAAAAGTGTCCCATACCACTTTGAAAATTTTAAAATTCATTTTGATTTGAAAACAGTAATTTCCATATAAATAAATCATTAAATTTATTTTTAAAACATGTACATTAATGAGAATGATTTTGAATAATAAATCATCAAAACATTTTAAAATGATATTTTAGTTAGAGTTCCTAACCAAAAGAGAGACACTTGAATACAAATAATTGAGATAATAAAAAATTTTTAATATCATGAGAATAAAGGGATTCATGATATATTATGTCAAAGTACATTATATACACCATATAAAAGTGATTTGGTGTATAACAACAAAGGAGTCTAAATGGAATGTAAATTGACATGAAATCTCTAATAAAGGCCATATCCTTAGGTTATGGATAAATAAATGACATAATTATGAGTGAAGAATATAAATACACTCAATATTATTGGATATTCATTGTAAAACAATCAATGTACATTCACACATATTCTTGTAAATACAACACCAATGGATTGGATGTTTAAATCAACAAATCAAGATTGAGTATAAATTACTCTTATTAGGTTCATACTGTTGAATTGAGAATTTATCAATGGAGTGATTATGTGTATAAAAATTATATCCACAGAAAGGGGAGTGGAAATTATGACATAATAAAATGAATAGTGATTCACACATAATCTTGGAGTAAAATAATCAATGAAGTATGCGTAAAGCCGAATGAGTGGAAATTGAAATTTTAAATTCCATTATAGATTTGGTAACTTACGAAACATACACCCATGAAATAAGGATCATAAAATGATGATGTAAATATCCATAAATTAATGTATGTTACACAATGAATACAATCATGGGCAGTACACACACCACATGGAAAAAATAAGTGGTGAACAATGGAAATCTCACGGAATTAAAAGTGAGATAAGAAACCCCTTAATTTGTACTTTTTTCCTTGTCTAAGGGTAGGTTATACTCTTGTATAATGGTAAAATAATTTTTATTCAAATATCAAAGGATCATATACATTAATATAATATATGATATTTTAACATTTCTTTGTTAATAATATCTTAGTATTATCATCATTCCGGGTGTTAACTTACTCATTTTCTTTTATATGTTTTGTTACATAAGTCGTGTTTGTTATGGGTAGTTTGTATCTTATTCATATAAATAATGATATCAAGTCCTTAAAAAAAATTTAATCATCAAATGATAATTATACTTGAATGGATTTGATGGGGAATGAATGTCATCGTGTTTGGGGAGACGGTAGTCTGTACGTATGCACGAGCGATAATATCATTCTTTTGATATTAAAATAATATATAATTGGATGGTATATCATATATAAAGAATAATTATAATGTTATATTTATTATTTACATGAATTACACATCATTATTATAACGATCCAAATAATAATGTATTGAATAACAATAACACCACGACGTGGAGACAGTAGGCCGTACGTACACACGTATGGTGACAAGTCATTCAATGGATGGATAGAATACCGAATATGGTTGTACCATATTTATAGTAACATCAAAGTTTATATAATATATTGGAGATATTATTTTAGAATGGAAATTACAATGAAATAATAATTTGAAGAAGAAAGGAACTTGAAACAGGGTGGTGAAAACATTAACTCTTCTTCGGGTTCTTCCTTTTTGACATGATCAAAAGGGCTCAATAGGTTGGATTTATGATCAAAATAAGGCCTCTAGGTTTAATTGAGGGATTCTGAGAGAGTATTTTGGCTGGGTTTTTTTGAGACAAAAGGCATTGAGTGTTTGAATTAGTGAGAAGGGGGGGGGGGTGGGTTCCCTTGTATAAGAGGGGTGAGGGGCACCTTTGGAAAAGCTAGAAATATTATTTTATAATAAATTCATATTCGGTTTATAATGGCTCTAAAGGGGATTATTAAAAGTATAAGGTGGGGATGGGTCAAAATAATTTCATCCAATAGAATTTAGAATGATTTGGGTCATTATATTAACCTTATCTTTTAGTTTTAACTCTTAGTTAATTAGTTTGACATTTACCATGTCACTTTGTATTTTTATATTATATAATTAATAAAAATACTATATACATCCAAGAGACCCACAAGTGGTTCATTAATGACACACCTATCATGTTATAAGTCCTTTTTCCAAACCTTATATTTTTAGGAATAGAATATCAACTAATAACATAATATTTTTTTTAAAAACTCATTATTGTCAATTTTGACACTATTCAGTACTAGATTTTTGTTAAAGTCTTAACAAAATTATTAATTAGAAAAAAAAATCATTTAAGAAATCCTATAATGTCATTTTAACCAATAAAATTCATGGATTTCATCAAAACATTCAAATTATATTTATTTTAACATTTATAATACCAATTATTTGATTCTTTCATTGATAAGGAAAATACTACATCATTATTGTGTCATAAATAATATTAAATATTAAATGTCTAAAAATTATAAATAAAATACCATTATGTAGGAAATATTTTTATCATTATAATGATTATTTAAATCTAAAATACAATATATATATATCCCTAGGTAAATTTTTTTTTGCTAAAATATATATGCTTCTGTCATTTTTGTATTTATTTTAACTTAATTAATATAACGTGTCCTTATCACTTACAAGTGGATCCCTGGGGTCCCAAAATCGACCCAAAGATGCCCATGGTGGGAAATGTATCAACCAATATGTTTAGGGAATATTTTAGGGTAATTTAGTATTATTATAATATTAGTTGTTTACCCTTATTTACCGGATTTACCCTTTAACCATGGTAATTAAAATATTTACCGAAGTAATTATTCAAAATATCTAAAAATAAAAGTTACCTATTTACAAAATTTAGACATCCTGATTCCAAATACGGAATCCATTTTTCCAAATTCAAATCATAGAAGTGGCAGAAATTAATTTAAAATTAATTCCTGTTGTTAAAACTAAAAGCATATTTTTAAGAGATAATAACTATCAAAAGATTGACACTAGTTTATGTCCAGTTTAATTGTTTAATTATGTCCACTGACCATCATTGTATTAAATGGTAAAAATATATTCTAAATATAATTTAATAACACTCAAATTCATAATTTATCACTATTAATTATTTGGATTAAAATAGTTTTTTTTATTAAAATTTATTAATTTTCACTATTCATCAAAATATAAAAGTTATCTGAAAAATACCAAAATTTCACCCTAGGATAATTTTGATGTTACAAACCCAAAAATGAAGTTAATTTTGAGAGATAAAATTAATAAAATTTCAAAAAGTGGGTATTACTATTCATAACGGCTACATTGATTGGTCTTAGTGTGTTAGAATCTCGAAGTTGCGTACAACAAATGTTATTGTATTATTGAAAGAGAATCACACCGTGGAAGCTTGGGATGCTACATTCTTCACTCCTTCAATAAATTCCGTCATCATAATTTTTAAAATTGGGATTGGGAATATAATGTAAATCCCACATCCGAAAAAGAGCTAGCAAAACTATCACTTTAAATGAAAGAAAGAGAAGTAAAAAGGTCTCCCGAGATAACCTATACTAGGATTATATGTAGAAAAAACATGGACATGGATGATAAACTAAATTTCAAGTTCTGATGGAGAGGGATATAAAACAAGATCAAGAGAAAGTTAACAACAAGAAAACCACAAACTTGTGATGGGACAAACAGTCATTAGTTTCCTTGTAGGAAAAGTAAACGAACAACATTTTTTTTGTTTTATGTTACATTACCTAAAGATGAGGAATTCATTTCTGTGGTTGACTAAGAAAATAAAGAGATATACTTACTTTTTATGTAGAGTTTCATTCCTTAATAAATTTACACAACTAAGACATTTTTTCAAACGATGAGTATTCAAGAAGACTTGGTAACACTGGAAGAGATAGAATAAACTTCTATAGAATCACATGATCCACGAAGGGTAAACTATATATTTACATTGTCTATTGAGATCAACCATAACCAAAACGGTTTGTACAAGATCTGATGATCCCCCATAAGGATATTCCTTTAGAGAAAGAAACACTAATCTTAATTTCTAAAATCAATACACTAATGTTAAATAAATACCATTCAATAAACAATTGTCCTTAAAATCCTTCAATATAATCCAAACTAATATTGAAACCCAAAACATAGAAGAATTTGGTTATGTAGTCTTCCATGTTAAATTTTATCTCTAAATGACATCAACTACTATTAAAGTCACATACTTAAAAGTAATTAACCTAATCACATATTTTCTATTATAGGTTAATCATTTTCATAAATAACCCAAATCACTATAAATTCACAATAAAAACATAGATAAAAATCCACCATTACTCCTCAAATTAAACCCCATAGTATTCTATTTTCCTTGGGCATATAGTGTTCCCAACAAAGCGAACATCTTCTAAAATAACATTTATCACTTAATCACCAAATTATTTTCCTATACTAAGGTTATTCAATTGAAAAGACATAAGAACCCAAATCAACTTATTATTGACCAATAACAACATTTAACTAAAAATAATTAGTTCCAGTAACAAGGGACATCACGTAGTCCAGTGGTAGGCAATAAATCCAAATCGCACTTTGGTTGTGGGTTCAATTCCCACAGCTTTGTCCAACGCGATGGGTTTTCACACGGTCTACATGTTGTCCTTTTTTCAAAAACTATATTTTATAACATTACCAAAATGATATAAATTCCAAAAAATAACCATAACATAATATTAACCAGAAATGCTATCTCATACATTTCATTTTAATCCCAAAATATAATAACTTGTAATTGCGTCAAACCCAATGATCCTATAAAACCAAATGGTTATTTATAACTATATCCACAAGGGAAAATATAAGACTTCCTCAAATAACATTCTCACATGGAAAACTACAGGGTTACAAATACAATAGAATATTATTCCAATGTAATCCCATCAATAAGGAGCACTAATACTTTTAAAGATTTCTCCAACCATTTATTTCTACATAGCTTCATCTTTGACCAAGAAAGTATTCTACATAATCGGGAATTCACTCGGGTAATGTCCAAGTCCCCTACATTTATGGAAAATAACTATAAGTGGATTCTTGGGACCATTTTTATTTTCTTCCATATCACTCTTCATTTTTCCTCGACAATTCCTCACTTCATGTCCTTCTTTCCCACACGTAAACAATTTATTTGTTCCATTGAGACACTTTCATGGGTGTCTCCTTCCACATTTCCTTTTTTATGGAAATTTAGGATTCTTTTATCCACGTTCTCCACTACTGGAGATCTTATCATTCATCACCTTTCTCTTCATTGTTGAGTCCTATAGTTCATTAATATATATGTTGTAGATCGTATTTTTGGAAAACTGATTTGGCATGAACATGATATCTTTTACGCCTATCAACATCCCATTTTTTTGCTCATTTTCACCACTGTTACCACCTTGTACACCATTCTCAATCTTACTATGACTTCCCTGGACTCCATCCATTGACTAAAACCAAAAATCATTTTGTGAGTAACAGTATTCATAAAATAATTTAGAGAATTTCAGAACACCATATTTTCAATTTGAAACACCTTAGGATTAACCAAGGACATTTATTCTCATCTTATATTAAAATACATAAAAATGGTTTGTAATGAAAATGTAAATTATCCGAGGCATATCCCCCGGCAGTGTCGTAACCAAGAGTGCAGCAAGGCCCATTGTTATGCACCAGTTCACATTCAAGTCTAGCTCAAAGAAGTGTTTTCTGGTTTTACCCGTAGATTCATATGTGCCAGAGCCACCTCTACCTGCTCGTATCCAGATAGGGATGCATTTTGTGGAAAACTCACAAAATCCATACAATACCAAAATTATAGGAAGTTCTTCTACACTAATCATCAAAGTCTATCTTAGGGCTATGTTCCCTAATCAGAGTTTATCTAAATATAGTTTCCTAGGTTTGTAATAACCTTCCTCTAATACCAACTGTAATGCCCCGACCCTAGTTACCCAGAATCGGTGAATTATTACATAACATTGGAATGACCACAAATGATCAAGTCTCGAATGACTGATTAGTTTAGTAGTCTTGGAATAACTGGATACATTCGTCGTGTTTACATTACATCATAAAGTGAAAACTACAACGACATCTTGTCTCCACACTCATATCCCCTTATACTATCCCTGATGGTCATTCATAAAATACTTCTTCACATTCTGGAAAAAATAAAACATAGCATGGGGTGAGCTGAAATGCCCAGTAAGGATAACAATATAGCATAAACATTCATAAATAATCATAAATATTTAAGGCAACGTATAACTAAAGTAAAAGCCTTTTAAACTTGAACATCAGTATAATATGGAAAAATAAAATGAAATAATGCCTTTTACTTATTCACATGGATATTATACTATTATAATAATCACATGAAATATCAATAACCACTTTTATACGGATGGAATGCATAATGCCAGACTATGATAACCATGTAGCTAAGGCCTCGTGCCAAGACTACAAATAAGATTTTATCAAGCCCTCGTTCCAAGAAACTAGTTTGTCTCATGAGACATACCAATGCATCGAGGAGCTATAGCGGGCTCCACTCGTCACTTACTATGTCCAATGCATTCCTCATATGAAATGTTTCAAACATAAAATAAACATTCGTATTAAAACTAGCATACCAAATGTCAATACTTTTAACCACAAACCATGAATGGTATAAAAATTGCACATCCACAGTCAAACATAAATCATTCGATATAATATGGATGATTGTATTGTATCAAATTAACCTCAATCAAGAATAATGAAGGATTATGACATATATTAAAATAATCATCAAACTATTGAGAGAAATATCGCCCTTTTTCTTGAAAACATTTAAAAGTCACACTATTTGTCAAGAATCCATTTAAAATATATTTTTGAATCAAAGTGTCCCATACAACTTGGAAACTTTTAAAATGAATTTTGATTTGAAAACATTAATTTCCATATAAATAAATCATTAAAACCATTTTTAAAACATGGACATTAATGAGAAAGATTTAGAATAATAATTCTTTAAAACATTTTAAAATGATATTTTAGTTAAAGTTCCTAACCAAAAGAGAGACACTTGAATACAAATAATTGAGATAATAAAAACCTTGTAATATCATTAGAATAAAGGGATTCATAATATCCTATGTCAAAGTACATTATATACACCATATAAAAGTGATTTGGTGTATAACCACAAAGGAGTCTCAATTGAATGTAAATTGAGATGAAATCTCTCATAAAGGTCGTATCCTTAGGTTAAGGATAAATCAGAGACATAGTTATGTGAAAAAATATAATTACACTAAATATGATTGGATATTAAGTGTAAAACAATAAAAGGACATTCACACATATTCTTGTAAAGGCAACACCAATGGATTGGATGTTTAACTCAATAAATCAAGATTGAGTAAAAATTACTCTTATCAAGTTCATACCGATGAATTTAAAATTTATCAATGGATTGATTATGTGTATAAAAATTATATCCATATAAAGGGGAGTGTAAATTATGACATAATAAAATGAATAGTGATTCCACACATAATCTTGGAGTAAAATAATCAATGAAGTATGCGTAAATCAGAATGAGTGGAAATTGAAATTTAAAATTCCCTTATCAATTTCGTAACATAAAAAACATACACACATTAAATAAGAATCATAAAATGATGATGTATATATCCATAAATTAAAGTATATTACACAATTAATACAATCATGGTCATTACACACACCACATACAATAAATAAGTGGTGAACAATGGAAATCTCACAGAATTTAAAGTGATCTAAGAAACCCCTTACTATGTACTTTTTCCTTGGTCGTGGGTAGGTCGTCCTCATGTATAATGGTGAAATAATTGTTATTGAATTATAGAAGGATCATGTACATTAATATGAAATATGATCTTTTAACTTTTCTTTGTTAATAATATCTTAGTATTATCGTCGTTTCAGGTGTTAACTTACTCGTTTTCTTTTATATGTTTTGTTACATAAGTCATATTTGTTATGGGTAAGTTGTATCTTATTCATATACATAATGATATAAAGTCCTTAAACATTATTTTTAATCATCAAATGAGAAATATACTTGAATGGATTCGATGAGTAATGAATCTCAACGTGTTCGTGGAGACGGTAGTCCGTACGTACGCACGAGCGATAATATCATTCTTCTGATATTAAAGTAATATATAATTGGATGTTATATCATATAAAACGAATAATTATAATGTTATATTTATTATTTACATGAATTACACATCATTATTATACCTATCCAAATAAAAATGTATTGAATAATAATAACACCACGATGTGGAGACGGTAGGCCGTACGTACGCATGTATGGTGACATGTCATTCAAAGGATGGATATAATACTGAATATGGTTGTACCATATTTATAATAACTTCCCAATATATATAATATAATGGATTTATTATTTTATAATTGAAATAACAAAGAAAGAAGAAGTTGAAAAAGAAAGGAACTTGAAAGAGGGTTGCAAAAACATTACCTCTTCTTCGGGTTCTTCCTTTTGACAGGATCAAAAGGGCTCCATAGGTTGGCTTTCTAATCAAAATAAGGCCTCTAGGTTAATGTGAGGAAAGTTTATAGAGTATTGGGGTAGGGTTTTCCGGATCCAAAAGGCTTTTAATTTTTGTATTAGTGAGAAGGGGGAGTGACTTTTTATAAGAGGGGTGAGGGGCACCTTTGGAAAATCTAGAAATATTATTTTATAATAAATTAATATTCGGTTTATAATGGATGAAAATTGGATTATTAAAATTCTATGGTGGGGATGGGTCGAAATGCATTGAACCAATATAATTTAGACAGGTTTGGGTCATTATATTAACCCAATCTTTTAGTTTTAACTCTTAGTTAATAAGTTTGACATTTACCGTGTCACTTTGTATTTTTATATTATATAGTTAATAAAATTATTATATACATCCATGCGACCCCCAAGTGGTTCATTAATGACACACCTATCATGATATAAATCCTTTTCCCAAACCTTAGATTTTTAAGAATATAATATCAATTAATAATATAATATTTGTTTTAGAAACATATTTTTGATAATTTTGACACTATTCAATAATTGATTCTTATTAAAGTCTTAAAAGCATTATTAATTCTAACCAAATTCATTTAAGAAATACTATAATGTCATATTAACTAATAAAATTCATGGATGGAATCAAAACTTTCAAATTATATTTATTTTAACATTTATAATACCAATTATTTAATTCTTTCATTGATAAAAAAATACTACATCATTATTGTGTCAAAAATATTATTAACTATTTAATGTCTAAAAATTATAAATAAAATAAAATTATTTATGAAATATTGTTATATTTCTAATGAGTATTTTTATTTTAAAATCCAACATATATAACCCTATGTAAAAATTGTTTTTTTCTAAAAGATATATGCTTATGTCATTTTTGTATTTATTTTAACTTAATTAAAATAAAGTGTCCTTATCAATTACAAGTGGATTCATGGGGTCCCAAAATCGACCCAAAGATGCACATGTTCAGAAATGTATCAACTAATAAGGTTAGAACATGTCTTACAGTAATTTATTATTATTATAATATTAATTGTTTTACCCATATTTATTGGATTTACCTTTTAACCATGGCAATTAAAAGATTTACCGAAGTAATTATTCAAAATGTCTAAAAAAAAGTTACTTATTTACACAATTTGGACATCCTGATTCCAAATATAGAATCAATTTTTCCAAATTCAAAACACAGAAGTGGATGAAATTAATTTAAAATTAATTCCCGTTGATAAAACAAAATGCGTGTTTAAATGAGATAATAACTATCAAAAGATTGACACTTGTTTATGTCCGGTTTAATTGAGAAATTATGTCCAATGACCAAAATTGTATTAAATTGTAAAAATATATTCTAAATATACTTTATAACCACTCATATTCATAATTTATCATTATTAATTATTTCGATTAAAAAAATTGTTTTTAATTAAAATTTAGTAATTTTCACTATTCATCTAAATATAAAAGTTATCCTAAAAGTACCAAAATTTCACCCTAGGATAATTTAGATATTACAAATCCAAAAATGAAGATCATTTTGAGAGTTAAAATTTATAAAATTTCAAAAAGTGGGTATTACTATTCATAACGGCTACTTTGATTGGTCGTAGTGTGTTAGAATCCCAAAGTTGTATACAACACACGCTACTGTATTATTCAAAGAGAATCGTAACATGGAAGATTGGGGTGTTACAAAATATATGATTCTAGTACACTATTATCTTAAAAAAAATATTTTGATGAGTCTAAATCTTCAGAACCTGAATTTGAAACTCTCATCGAAATTTGACACCACTACTTAATGGAAAAACCAATTTCCCACTATACTCGAATGCATGTATGGAAACTGGATCTTATAGCCATCACACAATATAACTTATAATCCTTGATATGTCTAATTGAATATACAATTTAACATACTGGACTACCATGCTCATGAAATCTTGATAAAATGGATGTGTTCTGCTTCTGGACACCAAACACACTCTTAACATTTGACATTGAATTTAAGGTTTATAGAAGCTCGAAAAAAGAGAAAATTACTATAAAGACCACTGAAACAAAAAGATAGTAATTAATCGAGCTAGTCTAACCTAAAATGTGATCATGTCACTATCAAAGATATTACACCTCCATAGTTGGTCCCAGATATAGGAGAAAATCTATAACTACCAATTCCAATGATTTATTTATCCAATAATGGAATTTTACTATTGAAATTCCCCATCCGTGTTGCTATGAAACAAATTGATTTATTTTCAACTCACCCTGCTTGATCACAAATAATTATTAAACTCCCTATTCTATATTCACATCCAAATTTGGGGGATCTAATCAATCGTTATTAGAACTAGACTGAATTTTATTTTCTGGAGGACATGGACAATCCAAAGGATACTCCCTTCATATTTGACATGGAATTGTTCTTGTGGTTCCCATCCCACCACTTACCATCTCATGAAATGAAATCATTCAGGATGCATATATCCAAACCTTCTCAAGGAAACTCAACATTAAACATCGATGCATTTATAAATAACACGAGCCTATTTCCTATAGTCTAGGAGGTTATGCTCGATCATATAAAAGTTTCCACCAATCTATACACCTATCTCATAGTGTAACTACAAAATTATATCCCCAATTAGATTAAACTAAATCATGATTTAACAATTTATATTTATGAAATCCTGATCCAACGCCCCCCAATTTTCCACAAGCAACCTAGATCACGATGCTCAGGATCAAACACCACCAGATTCAGTATCCAAACATGAAACTAGAATTCTACTATGAATGCATTAATACATGGATATATTTATTCAGAGGTATAAGAATGCCGATACAAATACCTAATGAATATACCCACTCCCAAAACCCTTCTTGAATGTATGTCACATGCTCGTGGTCAACATATTCCTCACCACCATAAGAGATTTTGTATTGTCACAACACCATGGAATGTTCTTAATTTCCAAATTCTCTTCCCTATCTGTCACCAAACTTATCTACTAGTGTTTCCAAACTAGAATCACCCCCAAAAATCAACCCACAATCTAAATTCATCATTCTCTCTTTCAAAACATGCTTGATGATCATTCTAATACATTTTTTAAGTTTTCTATATTCTCATCCCACATGAAAACCACTATAATTTCAACTGTTCTAAACCTACCAAAAAACACACACCAATTGATGATTTGATTGGTTTCAAGAATAATCTGCATCCACCATTCATGTATTGTCCTACAAAATAGTTTTATAATCTTATATCACTGAGCATATCACCTGACTAAGGCTCCTATAATTCATGTTCAATCAAGGATATGATAACAATACCCAATAACATGTTAGAATTGACTCCAAAAACATCCCTTGTAGATATTCTTAAATATTTGGAATCATAATGGTTCCATGATTCATTCCACGACCACCTACTAACATACTTATTGTAGAAACATAGAAGCTCATCCTCTATCTAAGGAATGTCAAACTCATCCCAAACCTTACCCGCTATTTGAGACCATAATAGTCATGAGATTCAACCCACACATTGAAAATGCTGCTAAATCACAACCATTGGTTAATAGAGTCAACCACCTGAATAATATTTCCTATTGAATACAGTCTTGATACACAATAAACCTATATTCTTTAATTGAAAAAAATAAAATCATAAATTACTTAAAAACCCAAATAAACATTCATGTGTTAGTATATTACTTTAATCACAAACATATTCTTCCACCTCAAAAACCCACAAACATGGGCTCACCCCTCTCACGAGTCCCACACAATCACAAGCAATACAGACTCACTATGGTATAAGATGTAACTTATGGCCTCTCAGTTACCCTACCCGCACACACTATCATATATAAAACCGATTTCACTAGGTTCAACCACATAACCCCAAAATTAAAACTTCAGAAGGCCAGAAACCAAAGGGAATCATGCACGATGTCATCTCAAAACCCACAACAACTAAATTTCAAACACCTATTCATGGTGGCTAATAGATAAAAACTTCACATGCCAAAATCACCACCTAAAACTAGGGTACCAATCCTATATAAGAATATGTAACCTAGAATTCTCCCTATAGCATCACACCTCAATGTTTAATAGGTATAAACACACCAAAATTATCTTCTATGATCTATACTGGGTTAAGAACACACCCACGGTTTGGTTATATTGAAATACATTCTGTGATATAAGAGAAATCTCAATATAGGTCACATTAGATAAATAAAACTAATTGATAATAATTAATAAGGGTTCTTTATTAGGTATATAATTCCACACTGGCCCACCGGGCCCATTGGACCGCCAATGCACATGGAAGGCATTTTCATACTCATCTTCACTAAGTGTCTCACCATAGATCCACATGACATTTCAGTAGATGGAAATATAAATACATGTAGTCCTAACTAACTAAACTTAAACCATGTTCCTGTATGAAATAACCGTATATGAATACTTATTTATAATTTAAGAAACTAAGAATCAACTATTTGTGAAAACTATCCCACTAATTGGACTATATGTCATGTGAATACAATTTTCCTGATATGATGCATGATACACATCTAGCCTCTACTTTCCAATAGTAATAATCTTTTCAAAATCCTATTTAAAATGGTCCATATGCTATATCTATAATAAAAAAACATCAATAATCAATTTCTGTATCTCAACATGAAAATCATATGCAACCATAATATTGAAAACCAAAATAGAAATCATGGAACCTGTATCCAATAATTCCAATAAGAATAACTGTTCTTGGGGAACATGTCTGATATTCATAATAGTCTCTCAAACATTCCTAAATATATACTCTACCCTATCCTAAAATCATGAAATAAAATAAATAAAATGTTCTGATTCCATGCTATAACATCACACCACCCCGGACCATGGATCAGTTCCCGGACATAATGTTGCCACAGTAAATTTAGAACCCATTGCAATATGCTAGATGCTACCAAATAGAAGAAAGGTTCTAAGGTGATATGGTGGGGGAGACTATGCGGCCTATATAAAAGTGCATAATTACCAGGAAAATAACTATGTATCATACAATAAAATAAACATTAAAAAGAGTACGTTGAACCATTTAAATAAACATCCCATAATAATATGTAAAATTTAGTAAGGCATAAACAACCATGTAAAACATACAATTACCACACACTGGGACATTTTTATATATAGACTATAATAAAAAAATAAAACAATATGGATATATTATGACATAGAGTCAAAAACTATCCAATCTCCTAGTAAAATTTTAGTTATCTTGTTTGATCATGCTACTCCGATTTGAGGCCTCGTCCAAACATATCCCTTTAACCATATGGACATCATCTAGGTTACCTGATTTGATGCCTCATCCAAACCTATCCCTATACACCTACTGAAACCCATGACATACCCCCAAGACAAACCCACAAAAACCCCATTATAACCCCACACTCCCATGGACACCTTCTGATATCCCCCCCAGTATACACCAACTGACTCCCCTAGACATGCCCAATGGACTCCCCAGACCCAACTCTTTATCGACAAATAGTGAGGGAATCAGAATTGTTTTTTCGATGAGGATTCAATGAATGGGCCTGTGGGTTGTGAATGGATCACCTGAACCACTCATGTGATTTTTCTTTATATTTATACATGCAATCAAATATATTTATCTAGTTATATTAATATTATAGAATATACATATTTATATATATGTATATGTATCATAAAATTTAAATAATATAATATATATTTTATGGGTATAATATATAATATATTTGTGTATAATATATATATATATATATAATATTTTTGTGCATATATAATATCTATAAATAATTATATTTACGTATATAAATATATTTTGACACATATATTCATAAGTACATTTATATTTGTGTGTGTATGTATATTAATTTAATTATATAATATTTATAGATATAAAAAAAATTTATTATACATATTTATATAATATTTATATACTTATATATATTTCCATGTGTGTAACAATCATATTTTAAATTATTAATTATTATTGTTTTTATTACACCTAATTTCTAAACTACATAAATTATATGTTTGTTTTATAAATACTATACATTTATATGTTTTATGGATTATATTATAAATATATTATATTAAATACATTTAAATTATATATTTAGGTATGTAATTACATACATTCATATTATATCATGTACACACACACAAAATTAAAATGTATTCATATAATTGGAAATATATCATATAATTTAATGATATATATATACAAAATTAATTTTTAATTTATATGTCATACTACATTATATACAAAATAATTATGTAATTAATATATACAAATTTATATATAATAAAATATTTTATGATATAATATATATAATATATAAAATATAAATATATAATATATATTTTTAATATCTTATATATTATATATATTTTTATACATAATATAGTATAAATGAATTTATACATAAATGAATAATATTTATGTATTTAATAAAATATATGTATAATATAAATCATAACATTAATGTATAGTATTTATATAACCATATATAAATTATATATTTATATGAATAAATATATTTATAATTACCTTTATTTTATGTATGCCAATATTTATATTGATATATATTTTTATTTATATCTATAAGTATTTATTTAATGTATTAATATAATGTATTAATATATATATTTATAATGCATTTAAATAAATTTTTATAATGTGTCTACGTAATATATATATAATTAAACAAAGGCCCACACACACATATATGTTATATAATAAGAAATTATAAGAGATTTATATTAAAAATTAAATAAAATTGGGGGAGGGGGTTAAACCCCCATCTAAACTAAAGGGAATAGTGTAGGGTCATTAACCCACTATAATTTAATGAAATACAGTGGTTTCAAAACCCTATCTAATGTCATAAATTATAAGGGGGTTCAAAAACCATCTAATTTCATAAATTAGAAGCGATTCAAAACCCCCTCTAATGTGATAAATTATAAGGGGTTCAAACCCCCAAAAAATTTCTTATATTAGAGGGGGTTCACAACCCACTCTAATGGAATAAATTATAAGGGGTTCAAAACCCCATCTAATTTTATATGTTAGAGGGGGTTCACAACACCTTCTAATTTCATAAATTACAGGGGGTCCAGACTCCCTATTACTTAAGCAATTTGTAGCAGTTCATCAACCCCCTCTAATATCTAAAATTAGTGGGGGGTTTGAACCCCCAATATTTACATTTAGAAAATAAAAGTATATATATATATACTAAAATAACAAAATAATACATATGTGTATATATATAATGCCTATAAAATCTAATGGAACTTATAGAGACACAAATTATTAAATTTCAAATGGTATTGGGGTAAAGTCCACTAAAATCAAACCAACTATTCAAAAAATAATTCTACAAAATTTAGAGGGGGTTATGAACCCCCTCTAAATTCGATGATTAGCTGAGGATGTGCATAACACCCTCTAGAATGAAACTAGATGGGGTAGTTCATAACCCTCTTTAAAAAACTATGTCAAATCTTATGTTTTTTTTGTAATATTTCCATGGTGAATCTTGCTACCATATTTCACACACCCTTGTAGGTTTGATCATGCATTTGGATACTAATGGGTTCCCTCATCCTTAATACAACAACGGTACCCTAGATTTATTATTTAGTCTTCTTCATGGATACTATTTATCAACCAAAACTCTAGATGATTCACTATTCATCATCATCAAGTAGGTAGTATGACCTCACCAACTACATGGGTCTCACTGCATGGTCAACAACCAACATATAGGTTACTTGTTATCTTTTGCATCATAGTCACATTCATTAATTTTTCTCAATAAACCCAATCCTAGTTTTCCTATTCATTTCCCACCAACACCTAATCATATCCGTCATAATAGTGTTATTTTTTCCATCAACATCCCCACAATCTCAAATATCTCATTGAAAATAAATGAATCCTCTAAGTCCCACCTAAAATTTTATCTCTGAGTCATCCCTCGCCTCCAGGTTTGGGGTTCCTTGAGCCCCTATGATTTTTTATGGGGTCTCATTGGTTCAACATCACCTCAAAAGTGGGATGGATGCCATCAGGTGTCTAAATTGTTTCAACATCAACTATTGGCATTTATGTAAATGAGAGACCACACCAGGGTAGTTTTTGATCCTTGGTTGTCAACCATTTTCATTTATTAATTTTTTATGAATTAAAACATTCAAATAGAATAAATTAATATGTTAAAGACCCAAAATAGTTTTCCCAATAATCAATTTTCAACATAGATAAACACAAATTCCATAGGGAATGTATGTGATCTCACCTACGATTTTAGAATTTCTTTTATTTCTACAGGATGAAAACAACTACAACTGCAGACCCAATCTTTTCTGACTACATAATTGATCTACAAACATCATCTCCACATCATGATCCCTATTTAACTATAACAATCCATAACCAAATCGAAACACTTGTGGGAGGTAGTATATAACCCTCACACATATTTCCATAAAAATAACAATCATAAATATCCAATTCCAAAATAATAATCATTTATGTTTAATAGAAAAATATTAAAAATTGACACAATGATGTAACTTCATCAAATATACAATCCGCTATGTGATGATATAACCTCAATTCACCATTTTTTTCGAAGTGTAGTACACAAATTGGAGGTGAGTTGAGAATTTATTAAGGTTTTTAAGGATTTGAAACAAAATTCCTCAATCTAATATAATAAACAAGTTAAATACTTTAGTAGGTATATATATTATAATTATTTCTAATAAAATCTCACAAGAATAATCATTTTTTGAATAATATTATAATTTTTTTATTCTTTTGAGATTACATTACCCACATTATATTCTAAATATATCACCTCTACAAGGTATCTATCAAAAAATAGTTTCAAAAAACTTGTTTTTAAAAGGATTTTTAAATAATAGATTAAAAAATTAATAGAAATAGATTATTATAAAACAAAAAGTCGTTCTATCTCAATCTATTCATCAATACTCTAGAATTTTGTCACCCAATTCCAACCATATATATAAATAATAAATAGATTATCCATAGCATAGCGTAGGATAAGGTTATGACAGTGAAAAAGTCTTTCATGGATAATATATTTCAACTTACACAGTTCTTTTGGCGTAAAAAAAATTAAAACAAATATAATAATTGGTTTTATTATAATTATATGATCTATATGAGTTTTTCAATTAAACTATATATGGAAAAGAAATAATACTAAAAAAATAAAAACATTGATAGATAGGTAGTGAAATGATTTATTGATACTATATGAGATCGATGTATAGTTGTTTTGTAGAACAATATTTTCTTATAAATGTATTTCATTACATATGAGGTGAAATATGAAGAGAAATAGGTGTTCCCATATCTTTGGGTGATGTTCACATGAAAACATTGTATAATGTTGTTGAGAATAAATTACTCATTCATGTTTTTTGTTCATATAAATATCACCATTTTCATTAATATAGTATCCTTTTAAAAATATATCATTTCTTAAAAATTTCCATTATAAATTTATCCTTGTGAATCATAATACTCGATATGAAATAAATGTTCACTCAATCTCTCTCACTGGTCAATTGATTTTATGTAGAAGTTGTTTAGAATGAATTTTATAAAAATATAATTATGAAATTAGTCATGGTTTTGTTATTTCTACAACATCATAACATCAATATTTTCTCCAAAATACATCTAAATGTATTATGTTAGAACCATTATAGGACATTTAGATCATTTATTAAATATATTATCACTTCAACTGAACATGGGGTCTCTCTAAGACCATATGTACAGATCCCCATTTATCCAAAATCCAAATCTATTATGAGGTAGACTAGAAGAAATTTTTTTTATACACAAATAATTTTCAGGTTATCTAAGAGAAACATATACCATGTGATTATCTAATTTGACCTGGGACCACTCTAGGTCATGTAGTATATTAAAGTCTTGGGGAGAAATATGATTTCACATTTTTTACATACAAAGTGAAGATGGAATAACCAATCTTCTGGTTTCATGAAAAATTGTGCAGTTTATTTATGATTTGTTGAAAAATCCAAAGTATTATATCAGATAGTCTGGCGGTTCATCCATTTTCTATGCTTTCCATTCAACCCTTTGTGAAAATTCCAAAAATTTAAATGTAGTCTTCATATAGTAAATAAATTATTTCTTTTGGAAAAGTAGTCGCTGTTATAGTTACTAGAATAGGAAAATAATTTTTTAAATTTTGACACATGATTGATTGACTAGAATTATTATCAATATAGTAATTCCAGACATATAGAAATTTCCATATTTTCAAAAAAATTAACTTATATAAAACATTAAAGGGATTGGAACCAAAATGAAAATTATTTTGATTACTAAAACATGGTTTTTTCGTGAATCCAACAATGGCCCTATTTTATATTAAACAATTTTTGGAATAAACAATTCAGTAATGAACCAAGTAAATATAAATTTATTTTTTTCATGCAATAAATTATTGACTACATTTCATCTCCCTTTTGGGATTATCAGAAAGAGTTAATAAAGGGTGGGAATGTAAATAGATATATATTAGAAAAAATAAGTTGATATACAAAATATAAAAAAAATAATGGGAAGAATATAACGTGATAGAGATAAATAAAATATATTTCATTTTCAATTTTTTTTTACATAGATGTAACCTATAAGTATCTATGATTAGAATTAGAATCCAAGGGATCTTGAATGATTTAATGTTATGTAGAGTCTTTTCCATTTAAAACCACTGGAGTATGATAATTAGCATGGCAATAAGAAGTAGTAAATGATAGAATCAAAAGTGTTTTTTTCAATCGGTCAAATTTGATGAATTGATTAAAGAAGGATGAGCCTATGTGTTCTAATGGGAGGTATTATATGATATGTAAAACATTGGGTATAAAAAAAATAACAGATAAAGTATAGGTATCAGTTAAATCTTTGGAAAGATAAAGAGATATTTTGGATAAAGGGAGTGCAAGAGGTGAAATAATATGAGTGTTGAAAACATTAACTTAGGTCTCCAAGATCCTTGTAATATCTTTCATAGATGTATTATCTTTCCCAATGGCATATAAAAAAGTCATATTTCACCCACCCAAATTTTCCTGAAGAGGATCCAAATCCAATTGAATATCCATAATAGCTTTTAAGGCTATATTTAAAAGAGTAATATTGAGTTCTTAGAGTAATGACTGAATGTGAGTATCTATGTCTTATTTTATTGAAAATAATATGAATAATTTAATTTATTGAACCATAAAATGAATCCTTGTATTTATAATAATACAATTTTTATGACATAACCATTTTAGAATACTTTTCAACATGGGAGAAAACATATATATGCACTTGATTCATAATATGAGTAACAATTTTCTAATGTATATGTATTTCTTCAGACAGAATGATTCTGAAGTGATCCTCATATAAGGAAACATACATAAGAGGATGAGTATATATAGAAGAAGAAGGATTATAAGAAATACTATCAGTAGAATGATTTATCCTATACATGTTATACTATAAATATATTATATCATCTTAATGAGATCCTGTATGTCAATTGAAACATTCCATATGTGTTATATAACTCTTATTCCCTTGATCAATATGATCTAACATCAGAAAAATCATAGGATGTGTATATGATAAAAAACACTCAATAATGTAGAATGTTTTTATTAATTATCATATTTAATAGAATTTCATATACTGTGGAATAATTACTTAGTTACTTTTAATAAATCATTCTTAAATCAAAATAAATCGATTGAAGAAATAATTCAAGGAGAAGTGGTAGCATCTTGTTGAGATGGAGAAAATGAATATGGACAAGATGATGTTTAGAATATATTATGTGTAGTGTAATTTAACTATAACTGAAAATATGTCAACATGGATTCATCATTATTTGAAGAGTATATAAAAGTATTCTCAATAAAATAAATTAAATCATATGAATCATCAACAATAATAACATCAGTCCTAGGAGATGAATCATAGATAGGTTCTCCATGAAAAAGGTTATCTGAGCGATGTTTGGGGGAATAAAGTAGAGATTTTCCCTGAGGATTTGATAAAAAAACTCTTGTTGAAGATTTAGGAGACTATATTTCTAAAGAACTGGAGTAGTAGGAGCCTGTTTAAACTTCTATGAGGTACTAGGTACCACATGAAGATCTATTCCACTAGTTTTGGATGGACATTCTCCATCACTATTATCCTCATCAACATTAAGGTTATTTGGATCTATGTGTATCAAATTTGAGTTATGTGGTGTAAAATAAAAAAAATGGCTTCCCCTTTCTCTAACATGAGAAGACTATCGTCAACCTGATACTTGTCCTTATCACTATCAATGTCGGTGATGTTGAGTCCTAATAAATTAAAACTTAGGGTGTTCTCCCCATAAATAGTTTCTAATTTATCCATTATTAATTTATCCTATTTGAAACACGTTAATCATTAGAAACTTCTAGAATAGTAGATAAAACCATTTTTCCTAAACAATACATTTTGGATATGTTATGAACAAATTAAATAACAGATGATCAATTCTCATTAGATGAATAATTAGCATCAACATTCTTGTAAGGATCTAGGATTAGATATATTACATCATTTTACTTGTTAGTGTTCTATACAAGATTTAAATATGTATAATGATTATCCTCATATTCTAAAAATATATTTTTAAAATGGTTCTATCTAACCATCATCCTATTACAAGTGTTTTTTTGGAAAAATATAACTTAAATGAATTAAATTTTATACTCCATTTTAAATAAGTCTATTTTTTCATAGAGTATATATATAATAATAATAGGTTAAGAGACAAAATTTAATTTCGAGGAAGTATTAAAAAAATATTCTATACGTATCATTATAAATCAAGTATGATTAATTATAATCTAATGAACGATTAAATATTTGAGGAATTGTTCTTTTGGAATAATAGTTCTAAAATAATCATTTCTAGGGAAGATGATATAATATATAATCATTAACAACAACATACATTCTATATTCAGTTATCTAAAACTAGTCTATTAAGGTATTTTTTCATTAGTAAATTATTCCAATAAATTTAAAATATCAAAATATAGACTATTTAAAGGATAAGATCTTTGGTAATCACCATACACACCTAGATGTGGTAATTTTAAGATATCATCCTAATTGATTTAAGAATTATCAAAATCATTATCATAAAAATTATTATAATGAGATGTAATTTATCTTTAAATTTGAAAATATATTTACATAAAACCATACAAAAAACAATAAAAAGACTGATTGTTTTCCAAGAACAATTATTTCCACCATTAATTAATTAAAACTCCCTAGACAAGATATTTACTAGGTCATAACCACTAAAATCTATCTCTATTTCTACAATGACATCCCACAACGATACATGAATAATGTGGAGTCTTTTAGTTCCACATTTCATTCCCTTTGATCAATGTAATCATTCAATCCTAAAGAAAGATATCATTCTATAAATATAATCGTCTTATTTGATATTTGATGGTTGGAATAATAATGTTTCTATAAAAGAAGTGTTTAAAGAAGGATCAACTTATCTTGGGAAGAAACAACATTATTCAAATTTGATTTTGGGGGTGGAAAAATAATTTAGTGATTCATGTAATATAATGAATGAGAAAAATAAATTATTTACATTCAATACTTGAAAACTATTATGGTATATTTAAAAGAAAATAATATAACAAAATTTAATGGTCAATACAATTAAAAATTAACATTAAATATTAATTTACTCTAAAAGAAATATATTATATATGTCATTTGGCTTAAAATAATTAAACATAACTGATAAACCTTAACACTTGTGTTATATAATTTGATCTCTCATAATTCATTGGCTTTGTCAAAATTTCAAAATGTTTTTGTTCATTTCTAATGAATTAAAGAGTGATATCCACATTTTGAAAATGATCAAACAATAATTGATATATTATATTAATGTTACTTTTTCTAGAATGGGATTCATGCTTTATGGAATATTTAATAGAAATATGTTTTCATAGTTAATAAACACATGATTAATTTGATATATATAGTCTATAAAGTTTTTTTTCATCCATAGAATCTATGTACAAAAACTACATGAAAATATGTATTCAGATTCAGTAGCATATAATGAAATTAAATATTGTTATTTACTGTAATATGTACTAGAGGATTTCTATCCAAGTGAAAAATTTTAGAGGTATTTTATATATCATGCTTAAAGACACTAAATTTTATATGATAGTGGCTAATTAAATCAAAAAAATGTCTTCTAGAATATAATTTCACTAAATTATTTATTAATCTAAGGTATTTGAATTTATAAATAGATATATAGTAAGATTAATTAGTATTTTATTAAAAATGATCACACAAACACTCAATAAAGTTAAATACATGTTGACTAGATATGTTGTAATTTAAACACCAAATCATACCTCTATAATCAATTTAGTCAACTAGTTTCCATGTTTTATCAAAATCCAATTTACTGGTTGTATTCACTGGAGTATCACATCCTTTTAAGCTGTCTAATCCAAATATTTTTTAAAAGATAATAACTATAAAAAGTATTTTAAAATAATCCAATCCTTATTTTTTATGATATAAAAATAATTAATTAATTTCTGTTCACCCATTATTATAATTCCAAATTCATTTTACATTAATTATGAAAATTTAGTACATAATGAATTCCATGAAGAACTAAATAAAATATCATCTATATATACTTAAGAAAATAGTAAATATTTTAATGATCCTTTTATAAATAAGGTAAGAGCATAAAAACCACAATTAAAACCAATTGAAATATATAATGTTATGATGCTACCATACATGTTATTGAGACTTGTTTTAAACCATAATTTGATTTTGTTAGTTTTAAAACATGATTTGGAAAATTTGGATTTAAAAATTCATGGGTATGTTTGATAGAGACATTATCAACAATAAATTTATTTATAAAATCACTATTGACATCAATTTTATATAATTAATTTTTTATATGTGATTTATAAGAAATAATAATCCAAATTTCGTGAAGCTTAGCTATTTAAGAATAGGGTTTTTAATTTTCAATAAATTATTCTTGATGATAAAATTATGCCACCAAATATAATTTATTTCTAATAATATTTTGATATTTATCGACCATGTTTTTATATAAAATTTTAGTGTAGATTTTCAAATATTATTTAGGTATATTATCTAGTTCCAATATATTATTCCTTTCAAATTTATTTACTTCATCTCCCATTGAAATTTCCCAATATTAATCACCAAGTTATTCATTAATTTTCAAAGGTTCTAACATTAATATAATTCACGATGTTCATTTTATTTTCTATGAGATTCATGAGTTTGAGATCCTTTTTTTAGATCTCCAAAAAGTCATCTAATATATGGTCTCTATGGGATCTATTGTTTCTAGGTAATGATGTACTTGGCTCTTTAAGGTTTTAGTAATGATTTGGTTCTTCAAATAGTATGTGCTGGTTAATATTTCAAATAAATCATCATTATGGTTATTATTCATGGGGGATTTATTGATATTTAAATTTGATAATTCATCCTCTGTGTTTTTATTGAAACTTAATGTTCATGTAGATATGTTACATAAAAATTGACATGAATAGACTATTCCAAAGTCAAAATTGTTTTATTAAATTTTCCCTAGGATTTACTGGATATTGAATAAGCAAGGAGAATTCCCTAAACACTATTGGATAAAAAATTATCCATCTTTTCGATTTCATTCAGAATAAAAAATTACAAAAAAAACGGCTTTAAATAATTTAATATAGGATTTCCCATATTCCATAATTAATATAGATTCATTTTTTAAAAGTGTTATTATCAGGACTCAGTTAATTATAAAATAAGATATACTGATGACTTTTTCCAAAAAATATTCTGGAAAGACATATACTATAACCATGGTTTGGTATATCTTTTAATATTTCAAATTTAGTCATTCAACCACACCCTTCAATTACGTTGTCCTAGAAGATGATAAATAATTATTCTAGACATTTAGTGAGAATAAGAATTCAAAATGTTTATTTTTAAAATCCCATTAAAAATAACATAAAACACTTAATATAATATCAAATGTGTTTATCTATAGATTTATAATATTTTGAAAACTATTTTCAGTCCTCTCTTTTGTGATTTATAAAATATAACCATTTAATCTAGGAATAATCCACAATAATAAAATAATAATAGTATTTTATTATTAATATTGAGACTATAAGTCATCTAAAAAACACATGTGAAGCTGTTATTGTGGTTGATATTTAGAAACCACATTTATTTTTTGGATTGAAAAATTATGTTGAGTTTCCGATTTAATATGGAATGCACACTTTTTATTTTGGGGAATATAGTTTTGGTAACCCCATGAATAGAACATTTTTTTAATAGATTTTAATAAGAGTATATAGTATAATGATATAATTTATGATTATATAACCAATATTCATGATGAAGTACATTTAAACAAGATACATTTTGAGAAATAATTAATTCAAATCAACTACAGAAACATTATCATTTCACATAGAATTAATATAAAATTTAAATTTAGAATCATAAATCTTACAAAGAAATCATACATTACAAGGAAACTACCAACACATAATTGATATATTATTATTAAATTATAATTAAAATTTTCAAAAACTATGAATATAGAAATTACATATGATTTTGTAATATTGACATGACCAAGGAATGTGATTTATCTTTATTTATTTTCAACCAAGGTAACATTACCACAATCCACATTGCTCAAAATTTATAATCTTGAGATGTATCCTATGATGTGTCTAGAAAAACCGTTGTCTAGACCCCATAAATTATTATAATATCTTTTCAAGGATGAATTCTATAAATAAGTAAAGTTACACGGACTCTGGTACTAAGATAGAATTGCCTCAAGATATGTAATTAACTATATCCTTAAGAATTTATATATATTTTTATGGATTTATCCACAAATTTATTAATTTAAATAAAAGAAATAAAAAATTTTATCTCTTTTTCCAAAATTTATTTTTCACTTTTTAGATATTTCAGATGTAAAATATAAAAAAAATTATTTAATGAATTTGACCGATGAATGAAATATTTTTTGAATGTGTATTTCCTATTCCCTACTAATAACCAAAACCAAATATTAGAATAATAAAAATATGAAATCACATAATTTTATTTATTGATTTATTTCATACTAAAAAAACATCAATATATTTATTTTATGTTTCTATTTTCTAATTTTATTAATTTTTTTCAAAAACAATTTTTTATATTCATTTTCAATAGTAAGGTAAAATTTTGTAATTGAAGATAAGTTATATTGTTTATATAAATACAAATATTTTTCTTAATCATATTAAAAGTATCATAAAACATATTTCAATACCCATGTAAGAATTTAATTTACATATTTTATCAATATCTACAATTTCATAAGTAGAAAGGATAGATCATGGTACCTAAGAAGTAACACACATAAAGGATTAATTTTTTTAGTTATTTAATATCATAGAGTATCTTAGTCACTAAAAATATCCTTGGAATCTCACTTGGTTACCTTCATTTCATTTTTTTAATTATGCCTATCCTTATATTTTTTTCTTTTATTTCATATTTGGACATTCATCATTGATGGTTAATTTTTTATACACTCATAAAAATAATTTCAAAATAATAATGTTTCTTTCTCTATGATTACTTACCAGACATTCAGTTTTTGGTTGACTTCATGATGAACATATTATTGTTACAAAATTTCATGAGTTTTCTTGTTAGATGATCCATTTTTTCATTTCTATTAGAGTAAACCACACTTCCACAGGTTCTATCATCTTTAATTACTTCATTATATTTTGACTCATATGATTTGGGTGAAAATTATTTTTTAGGTTCAACAACTTCAACATTTAGTTTTATCTCTTTAACATACATCATTCAATTTCCTAATAGATATTTTTTTGGATGATTTCTCACATCACATTTTTCTCATTTGGATTCATTAGTGGATATTAATTTCTATAGAATGTATTAGAGAATCCTCAACACTTGAAACATGTTATCAAAAGTATTTCTCATTTCACACATCATTTTTATGATTTCATTAAACCTAATATAAATTTGAGAAATGGAATAATCCAGATTTAACTTTAATCTATAATATTTAATAATTTAATAATTTATAAATTTTGCATTGATATTTGATGAACCTTTATGAGGTACATAAAAAACATGCTAAAGATAAAAAGATATGGAGCATGAAGATATTCTGTTATGTTTATAATATCTTAAAGAAATATAAATAATTCATCACTTTAAACATATAGTTTTTAGTAACCTTATTGGAATCAATTAGTTCAACTATAGAAGAATTAGATTATTTATATTGATATTCAATTACCATCCATATATGAAAACCAATACATCCCATATATATTTTAATTTTTTTCCATTTTGAGAATAGCCAGTTCCTTTAAAATAAGGAGTCTTATTAGTAGCAATGCGGAGAAGTATATTATTCTACATAATGATAAAAATTTATAAATGACGGAAATTTATATGTTTTTTACAAAAACTAGACCGATGTTAAAAATGGGAAACCATAAAAATAAAAGATATAAACTTCATATGATAGAAAATGTTGGCCAAAGAGTGGTACTCAAGATGGAGTGGATTAAGTATCCAATAATATTTTCTATTAATTTTTTTTCACTAAATCCCACTATTTAATATAACATCCCAGTTAAATCACACAATAGGAAGATCTAATATAATGTTTTGGTATACCTAACAAGAAGCCTGTGCAAAACTAAATTATAATAATCTTATGATTGTCCCAATATTTTCACATTACTATAGTGATAATAAATAATAAATATAACACTTGTAAAATACAAGAATCAAAGTACATTTGTTCGAAACAAATTTTCTAGATTAGGAAAAAATATTGCGAGAAACATTGAAATTTAATGTGGATTTGAAAAATACCCTAGTTTTAGTGTCATGAAAATACCAAATACTATATACATGATAGTCATAGATGACTAAGAACCTTTATAAAAAATAAGCAGTTTATCCAGAACCTAATATTAGTAAAGGCTACAACAGTGCACAAGGTTATCAAGGATAACACCCAGATAATTTTATAGTTTCAATTGATTTACAAGTATGATATAAAATAATATATGTGTATCAGGGTACTATATGATAATTTATAGATGTTTTTTATTAACATATTTAATGAAAATATAAGGAAAAACTCATATGTAACAATATGTATATATATGAATGTTTAATTTTGTAATATATATATATATATATTTGAAGATATATCTTGTATTATTGATGTATTAATTTTGATGGAGATTAAATTAGTAGATACATATGTGTTCTCTATTCATTTATTGAAGTTGAATTGAAATAATAGCCTTATTTAAATGAAAACATAATAATGGTTCATATTTTTTGATTAAAATAATCATCAATTTCATGAAATTAGAATTCTTTTTTTTAAAATATTTTTAAAAAACCTATTTTAAAAGCATCATTACAAATACCCACATCGACATAAAATCCATAGTGTTAAATACCACTAACCAAGTGTTTATAATTATATATAAGGTTGTTGGAATGTATATTATAAATATCATTCAAATTTTTTTCAGGTTTTCTTGATGTGTTCCATGTTGGATCATCCACAATAGCACCAACACTTAGAGGATGTTTTGAGTTTGAAACACTGAGATTTCATGTGGTAATTCGTTTGAATGTGCAGTTTATTCAAATGAATAATCAGCCACACTAATACCATATAGTCACTTATGTCCTTAGTAAAAATCCAACTCTATCACCTAATTAATTGGAATATCCATTTGGTAACTCCCATGATTTTCTATTATTATACTATAAGTATTTACCTTGTATCTTATCTACTTCAACATGTGGAATCTAAAATGCACATAGTATCCTAAAAACCTAGTTTTAAATCTAGTTTAGAAATGTAGAGAAAAAATTTATTATCTATTTTATTTTTATTGCAATCGTATGGCTACATTTGCGATTGATTGTGGAGTTGAGGATAAATTGAGTATAGTTGATGAAATAGGCATGTAGTGGATCCATTTTCTGCAAGCAATTCCATCCATTGAAATAATTTAATATATTATGAATATTAGTTTCGTAATTAATATATTATATCCCATTGTATATAAATTACCCTTATTTTCACTTTAAAACATAGAAAATGTCCTCTTTCTAACTCACCATCTATTTTCTAGATTAATTTTCATTACAGTGGCTTCCACATTTAAGAAAACTCCTATATTTCCCAAAAATTATTTATTTTCAATAAAAAATAGATTAAATTATAATTGAAATGAAAATTAATTGTTATTATTAAGACAAAGAGTTGCAATAATGATCCCAAAAGCCTCATCCAAGGAAGAGTGAAAGCCTGTCATGAACCATCTTATTCCACCATGTTCAGGTTGAATTAGAACCAAAACCATACACCTAGAAACTAAATGAAAACAATATATAAGATAATTATGGAATTAAAATATGAATAGTTTAAGGGAAGTACCAATATCCACCGGTAAAATGCCTATAAGAAACCTGAAAATCATGCGGTTAAGAGAGAGTATAAGGTTGTTTAGGCCCCGTTAACACACTAACCTCTTAAATAGAGGAGGTGGTTAATCCCGCAAATAAAATTCAGGAAGAACAATTGATATTTATTTCCCATATTATTCTCATTCGAATTTTTTCCCCTGGAAGATGAGTGGTGTTACTCCTCCGTTCTACAGAATATCTGATGTTGGGCCACTAACTAACCGGTCAAAACAGGTACCTAAATGCTTTCTTACCTATATCCACTAGCTTAACATTGAATTACACTATATGTAAAGTGGTATATTTATTTTTACCACTAAAATAACAATTTGAGTCCTCCCATGGCTCTATTGATCCCCCATGATGCTTCTAGAACTCCATACCACCCTGAAAAGCAGGTTTTCAATGAGTATAAATTCTGAAATTAGACATTGAAATATTTTTCTAAATATAAGGCAACCACAAAAATGAAAACAAATTCACTAATATGAAATGAACTCATGTTCATGAGATTATATTAGAAGAATCACATAATCCTCAGTTTACAAGATGTCCTCTGATAGAAGAATAGGGTCCCCAATGTGAATATTTTCCACTCACTAACACTTTCTTCTTTATATTTCTCATCCAAAAAATTAATAACCAAACTAATACAACATTAATATTATTATTCATATAAAATATTATGTTATATTTTTTAAAAAAACTATATATAACTACATCCCATCCATTAAGAATCTAAAATATCGCCCTTGTGTGTGTACATCCACCTCAACGAAAGAACTATTTCATTTTTCAACACCACCTTGATTTTTTTTCTTAAAATAGTGAATTAATTATTTGAAATTTTATTTATGACATGATTACTATTTTATTAATTTATTTTAGTCATTCCATTATTCTATAACATATTATTAGTATACAATCATTTGATCATTAAAAATTATCAAAATAAGATCATCACTAATACCATCATCACTGAAAATCCCAAAGAATAAATTAAGGAAATTAAAAATCACTAGATTAAATCTATTATATTAACTTTAATTGTAATTAATGTTATGAATATATTTCTATAATGGAAACACAAGACCGAGTGATCAATATATTATAAGTTGTTTTTATTCGTAAATTACTAAAAATGAGTTTTTCCTGGATTCAATTCGTAAAACCCATATAGAATTCATCTATTAAATGAAGCAACAGATAAATTAATCATTAAAAAAATTAATCCACTAATTTTAATAATAATATATTGATCAAAATGATATCAATGTTTGATGATCGATATCATCGTCAAAAAACATATTTATAATAATCTATGTTAGTAACTTTTGATGGTAAAAATAAAAAACAAATTAATAATGAATGTATAATTAAACATTATAAATAATGAGTAAAACGTGTAATAGATTTTTTTTTTATTTTTTAGGAAAAGTTATTAAAAATATTTTGATTATTATTGATGAGGATAAATCACTTTTTTAGAAGTCAAGTATAATTTAATGGGGTTCTTAATCACCATTCTCAATCAATGAGATATTTTATATATTAACCTCTTTCATTCATTATATTTGTGTACATACTCACCATGGATATAATTTTTTCATACATATCATGTATTTAAGATTATTTAAAAATCAATATAAATTTATTTCATTAAAATTTATTTTTATTCAATTATTACTAAAACCATATGTATTTTTAAAAATTCAAATTCCTTTCAACGAGTAATAATGTTTTCCTAAACATCAGTAATATAAGGAAAAATTTTATCTTATAATTTCATCAAATTTGATTTCAAATTTTAATTATTTACATATTTATTATTTTTTAGGAAATAATTTTTAAAGGTTTGTTCTTTCAATTATTATGATATTTTTAAGGGTTTTGTAAAATCAACTCCATTTTCATTGATTTATACTATTTTTCTCATATACTTATTTCATCTAGTTTTATTTTTTAAATCCATTTAATTATTTAATTGGAAACAATGTATTTATTTTTGGGTAAATTATTTTTTTATTGAGACACTTTTTTATGAACTTCATTGATTATTAAAAAATATTGTGGTTCAGAATAATTCTCATCCTGTCATATAGGATCATTCTTGTCCATTTCTATATTATTTTTTTCAAAAACAATTCCTATCATAAAAACCCAAATATGTAATATGTAATGTAATATGAAAATTTAAATTCACCTATTTTAAAAATTATTTTTCATTACTCATTTTAAGATTATTCTTTCACACTAATACAAAATTGACCCTTAATAGCCGAAAAATGGCCGTTATTAGCAGTTAGTACTCGAGTGAGATTAAAATCCATAGTAATTTATCAATGGAAAAAAGTACAGATAAAGATACCATAATCTTTTTTTAGTGTTGATAAAGGAATCATCTATCAGTTCTTGTTGATGTAATGATAAAAGGGAATACCGTAGTATGCTGCAACAACACACTGTAACACCAATGTAGTTTGTTGTAACAACATACCACATCTCAAAAGACATGAAGAATCAGAAAAAAGTACAAATATATAATTTAAATTAAATATAATTTAACAAATATTTGAAAACTATATTATAAGAATTTAAAACATTGGTTTATATAATTACATTAGGTCAAATTGTTACATGCATTTACAAATAGCAGTCTTCTATTGTCTTCTGATCCATACCATTGCTCTAGAAAAAATTACACATTTAAAAGAAAAAAATTCATATTTTTGTAACAATTAAAATAAATAAATAAAAATAATGTATTTATTTTAAAAAAAACATGGAGTCATACCAGGAACAGTATGTATCAAATTGAGTTGCAATTTATTCTTGAATGTAACACCATTTCTTATTCTTCTTGAAGATTTATATATTTGAAAATTAACTAAATAATTATAATATAAAAATGATAAATAAATTAAATATGTAATAATATATAGAATAATGAGAATAATCTAGGGTCGTTTTCTCTGTTTTGGAAATGTGATGTGCATTTTAAAATAAAATGACAATAATTTATTGAAAAGACACACTTTGAGTCACAATGGTCACACAATGAATTTGATTGAGGTGTGGATAATTCTCAAACATCTCAAATGACATAAAGATCATTTTCTAAATGTTCCAAAACAATCAGAAATTGTTTGCTCAGTTTTGAGTACATCTCTTGTCTTTTATACTAAAATGTGATTTTAAAATAGAAATATGAACTTTGAATCCCACTAGGTACATCAGGAGTATATTTGAAAAGATAAAAATTTATAAGCATGAGAATTGACATATGAATATGTTTAAAAAATTATAAATACAATCCATGGAAATTTTATTAGTTTTCAGTGACTGAAAATATTTGAACTAAAATGTGGATTTGAATTTGATAATACACACACTGAGTCATACTGGTAACATCGTGTATCATATTGAGTTGTGTCTAATTCCTACACATCAAAAATTTCATATTGATCATTTCCATAAAATATCAAAATATTCCAAAAGTGTTCGAACGGTTTTGAGTAGGTCAGTTTTAATTTTTACTAAAATTGATACCAATTTTAAATAAATAAATTCCACCTAAAGTCATACAGGTCACAATATGTGTCAGATTTTGGTTAAAATGATTCCCACAAATCCAAAATTAATTATGGATCATTTCAAAAATGTACCAAAAAATATAAATTTTTTTATTGGTTTTGAACTGGTTATTTGTCATTTTTTCTAAAATTGGGTTTTATTTTAAATTAAAAGACATACATAGAGTCCTATTAGTCATACCGTGTGTCATATTGATGTGAGGCTGATTCTCGCATGTCTAAAATTACTTGAGGATATTTTTCCTAAAGTATTAAATCAATATAAAAGTGTTTTCTCTGTTTTGAGTTGGTTGTATGTCCTCTGTTCGACAATTAATGTCAATTTTAAATAAAGACACACACTTGTAGTCATACTAGTCACACCATTCATTAGATTTATGTGTGGAAAATTCCTACGGGTCCAATATATCATATATATAATTTTCATAAAGTATTAAAAAATATAAAAGGTCTTAATAATTTTATATTGTCCCACTTTTCTTTTTAAAAATAATTTCATCTTAAACTAGAAACCTAAACATTGACTCATACCTATCATATCATGTATCATTTTGTGAAGAGACAAATTAATATATATAAATAATGAATTATAAATTGATTTTCTAAATTATAATTATAAAACATGTGTGTTTGTTTAGTTTTTAGTGAGTGAAATTTTTTGAACTAAACACTCGATTGGAAACTGATAACAGATACATTGGGTCATTTTAGGAACACCGTGTTTAGGAATGAGGCATGTCAAAATCCTACACATCAAAAATGACTTATGGATCACTTCCCAAGTTTATCAAAATAATACGAATGCGTTTTATCAGTTTTGAGTTGGTCAGTTGTCCTTTTAACTAAAATTGATGCAAAGTTTAAATAAAAAAACACTTGGAGCCATATCAGTCCAACTGTGTGTCAGATTGGTGAAAGTCGACTCCTACACATCTAAAATGACATAAAGACCATTTTACTAAATTAAAAAATTAAAATCATATATTTTCCATAGTTTTCAGTACATCACATGTGTTTTTACTAAAATGACATTTTAAACTAGAAATACCTACTTTAACTCATACCAATCACATAGTTTATTTGTTTGACATGAGAATTATTACTACAACTCCAAAATAACTTATGAATATATCTTTATAATTATCAATAAAATTCAGGTTTGTTTTACCTTTTTTTGTGACTGGCATTTTTTTAACTAAACTAATGAGTTGAAACTGATAACTAACATATTGAGTCATAAGTGTCACATGATGAGTTGAATTGTGGTGTGACTGGTTTCTACACAAACCAAATGACCTATAGACGATTTCTCTAAATTATCAAAATAATCAAAATATGTTTTCATTATTTTTCATATGTTAGTTGTCCCTTTTACTAAAATTAATGTCAATTTAAAATAAAAAGAATCACATGGAGTCATACCGTCACACTGTGTGTCAGATTGAGGGGTGTTTTATTCATAAACATACAAAATTCTAAAAAATATCATAAGATTCAATGATACCAGGATTCAATTTTATTTCAATATCGAAGTGCAACACTTCATAATTAATCAATGTTCTTAGATGAAATTCTTTCTCATTTTTGAACGAAGAGTAGAAGAAGATCATGTGCTGATTATATAACAAGAAATGACCATTGTGGGAACATGCTATTCATATACACTTATAACTTTCAACAATAAAATGGTTTCTTGGAAAAAAACATAAAATCAATATGCAATGTTTGTAGTTCGACAACGAATGGAAAAGAAAATGTAAAGTGTCGTATCATTGGAATGAAGAAACAGTTATCTCTTTTCTGTCTTATTGAAGATTGTTAAAAGATAAATATGTCTCCCAATAGTTCTTTCAAACATCTAAATAAGTATAATATAAGCATTATAACTATATTTATATACAAATTGTAGATAAAATGATGACAAAATTAATTAAATAATTTTTGTAATTCACTATTTCAGAATGGTTGTATGAATTCATGACACAATTACTTGTTGTCATTATCTCAATTGTATGCCTGAAGTTATATCTCTCACAGTATGGAGAGCTTTGAACATATCAACCCAACTCGAACAAAATAACCCACATATACAAAAAAACAATTATTATACAAGTAACACTAAAAAGAAATAAATTTTACAAAAATATGAAAGAACACCATAATTATATGGAAAATTATTTTACTATGAAAACATTATGGACCACATGGATATGATAACGATAAATCAAGAATGATGATAAAAATGAAAGTATATTTCACTAAAAATCAATCAATTAGTGGGGAGGACGAGGAGAAAATAAGATATTTTTCGCATAAATATTTGAATCATCTATGAGAATGGAGAGATATCATATTAGGTTCATAAAATATAAATTTTGTATAATAAATTAATAAATACACAAATATATTAACTATCAAAGGGGAAATTTATAAATAATATTTAAAAGGGAAACACCAAATTTGATTGTTTCAAATAATTTCAAAATTCTATGATGAAAATGTGTAGTTGAAATTTGGAAAAGATTTACTATGTAAATTTTTTTATGTATTTATTTTCTATAATTATGTTCATATCAACAAATTTTGTCTTAGGATTTTGATATGTTTTCATGGATGATGATTTATTATTTATGATTGAACACTCTTATGTATTATTTCATTCTTGATGAAACCTTATGCCATGATTTAGGACTAATGATCTTAGACTGATTGGGTACAATTATTGTGAGTCTTAATCCGGTCTCACACCCTTATTATTATATTATTCACAGCTATAACCATTGATTGATATCTCTAATGTTTACCCATAATAAGAATCTATGATCACCATTTCTTTGGTTTCCCATTCCTATGTTATGATTAAAGGTTTTAAGTATTATATTTTTAATATGGATGGAAGTTGTGAAGAACTTAATTGAAATTATGTATATCTTTTAATAATTGGATATTTACATATTAAATTTTCCAAATTCAATAAACATGTATAGTATTCATTCTTGTATTATTTTTAAATTTATTGAATATTTTTCCAAAACGATGTAATATATTTTTATGAAAAGAATATATCTATATATTTTATATTGGATGAATGGTTTAGTTAATTTAGAAAATTATTAATCGGAATCAATAGTGAGAGCCCTATGTATTATCCAATGTATAGAAGAACACCCTTTTTTGGTAATCAAATGAGTGTGGTCCACTATGAAAATATATCGCAATCTAGATACTACTACTATTAATTATTTTATCCCAAATACATATGGGGGTAATAACCCTAAAAATATTTGGTTAACTATATGTTGTCAATAATTTTAGGGTACTGTTACTGGGATAATACTACACACATCGTTTGACACTCATGAGGGTTATGATCATGTTAATTCACATTTTATTTATTATCCATTATGAAGGATTTAAATAGATAATTCCCATTAGTGACAAAGTTTTATCTTAATAAGTCATTGAATATAAATAATTTGTCTTCATTTAGAAAACCTATGATTTATTTTAAATTTCAATTTCTCTGATTAATGATTCATGATGTTCATGGTATACAATTTTATTTTTGTAATTGATTGATTATTGAATAATAAAGTTCAGGTATTCATAGGTATGAATTGAAATTGGTGTACCATATTTGATCATATTCATATCAATTCCTCTATATTCTAGAAAGTATCAATGGATAATAATTCATATGATTAACAAATATATATTTAAATATAAGGGAAAACATTTAGTGTTATGTTGATCAAATTTATTGTCTATGATTTTTCCCAGCTGATGTGTGGGAGAATCTGCTTCCTAAAAATCAATTTATTTTCCTTCCAGTTGAACTATTTTCATATTTGGTAATGAATTATATATATTTATATAAATCCTATTTCAATTACCGAGGAAGTGGAGTCTCATTTTATATTCCAAACCAACCTATGATTGTGTACTAGTGAGAGGATTAATGGGGAATGAGAATTAAAATTACTTCTATTTCAAGGGTATTTATTCCGACTCAAAGTGGGTATTTATCTTAGATGGAATAAGAGAAACTCAAAATTGATGACATTCCTACCATATGAAATATTATTGATATATTTACATATTATTTTACAAGTCTTACTCCAAATAATTAATAGTACTGAACTATATAACTTATAATGAGTTATATTACTATTTCATTGACACTTTATAGAATATTCTCAATTGAGTTATTTGAATTAATGAAGAACTCTATGAGAATCATGATAAGGGATAAATTAATCCAAGTGCATCTTCATGATGAAAACCTATTTTTATTATTGATATGAATGTTTGAACAATGTGAATCTACATTGTTCATCAGAACATAATAAGATTATTTTCAATAATATTTATCCTATTTATTTTATTGATGTGTTTTATATTCAATGATTAGGAGGATAGTATTTTTTGAAGATTTATTTTTAATCTGGAAACAACTAGATGAGGGTTTAATGTTAATAAATAACCAATAAAACATTCCATTATATTTATGGTCAATCTGAATTTATAGTGGCTCAATTTGGTCTTATAATTTTTCTATTATCTTCATTGTTTTAATAAATAGATAATTTATATATTACATTTATCATTTAATATTAATATTTATAAAGGATTTTATTATATATTAAAATTGGATAGAAGATAATTAATATCACTATCATGATCCGTCCCCCAAGGCTTGTGGTGTGACTGCCCCAAGCCCGCATCCCGAAACCCATGAGCTTGTGACTAGAATTAAAGGAATCAACCGACAAGTGTGAGAAATTTTTGTGAATACCAGTACACAGACACCCAACCATGTCCCACACACTGAATAAAGAAAGATACTAGTATACTAATACATGAATGAGTACAAAGTACAACTGAACGAAAGTGGTTCATAATAGATTCCCAATGAAAAGACTAAAAATGAAAAACTACACAAAGGAAAATCTAATGGCCATTTGCGGAAAACCCCACATGGTCGTGAGAGTAGTGTATCTACTAGAATCCAAATTATAATATCATTTCCACCAAATAATACTAGTCCCCTCGTAGTTCTATGCCACCTAGTCCACTATTATAACATCTATCGGTCTCATCCCCCTGATCACATCTAGGTCTTGGTCCACCAAATTATCTATCAAAACGTCGATCGTCTGAACCAGATATAACTTGAGTGTGCGAAGCCCGTAAATTGGAGACTATAAAATTACTCATATGGGACACAAAAAAGGTAAGACCACATGACAATACTCAATGTAAAGCTTGAATCACAAGATATCTCACACTAGGTATACATTTAGGGTTGTGATAGTGGAAACAACAGTCACATCATAGAACACCTCAGATGGTGGAGAACACTTACTTAACAAGTATAGTTGTATTTATAATGCATGAAAAAGTTCTTACAACTAAAATTAGAATAATTAGGTAAAACTCACCATTGTGTACTGTGGGCCTACTATGTTACGGAGAAGTGCTTCCCAATGTGGGATTGGAACATCAAAGAAAAGTGGTCCCCATTAATCTAGGCCAACTGAGGTACACGTCCTCATCTATTACTGTGGGCCCGTAATGTCACGTTGATGTGCTTCCCAATTTTTTCTAGAAAATTTACTAAGAAGTGGTTCCCAATTTTTTCTAGAAAATTTACTATGAAGTGCTTCCCACTGGGACATAGTTGAGTCATACAAAGTCGAAACTCAGTTGTCCTCAGGTCTCAGCCAACCACAGGGTTCCATATGTAGCACACCTTAGAAAACTGCTCCTCAAGCCATTATTCACATCTCAACATCTATGAAGTTCTTCATATATTATTCCAAAATATCTTCTTCATCAAGATTGTCCCATCACCATAGAAGGCTTGTCAATAGAGAGTGCAGTTTGCAAGATACATGTGTTTTAGTAAAAAGGTTTCAGTTGGATTCAAGTCCAATCCAACCCAACCATAAGCCAACCCTTTCCAAAACTCTCCGAGAGTATTCTAGATGGACTACCTCATCTCAAGGGTCCTTGTGCCATAGAAAGCACGTCATGTGGATCCCCATTATCCGAGTTATTATAGTTCTAGTAACATGTGACCAGATGCATCTCGGCTCGATCTGACCTGGTCGGGCCAAACTGATGAAGCCAACTTGGGGGTCCCACATACACTGGTTTAAAAATCAAACAACCTAACCTAACTCTATTTGGACAAGGTTCATTCCCACTGGGTTGATCAATGACGCGGTCTAGTCCGGATCGGCCTGAAGGGCATGGTTTGGCCAACTGGTGTGGTTCTAGCCCATTGGTGTGGGTACGGTCCGTCGTCGTGGGTATGGTCTACTAGGCATGGGACAGACCCACTAGGAGTGGAATATTCCTGGCCTACTGGGGGCTTAGCTCACCGACATGAGGACCACCCGAATGAGGCGGCCAGTGTGTGCCCCCAACCAGGACATGGCAGTTGCACCACGTTTGGTCTACTCTATACCATGGGACGCTTCCAGGCCACCACCTATAGCCGCGGTCGATGGACCGCAAAAGGATGATCTGAACTGGGTGGCCCTGATGCGGGCTAACATCCTCCACGTTGTGCCCCCTCTGGTGTCATTTCCTCCTTTTCCAATGCATTATGGTTTCGGTCTCTAGCATTTGTGGAGCGCTGCTCCACCAAACCACTAGCGTGGATGGCGGCCCTCCGTCCCATAAACCATCATGTGTATGGAACATGCGGCCCCCGCCGCCGCTGTGATACATCCTTCGGAGGAGCACCGGAAATGCACTAATGGTCCATTCTTAATGTCACCTATGTCTGTGGCCTCTAGAGTCCACCTTATTCACTGTGAAGGCATTTAGTCACCCTCACTATCGTTATGAGAATTTGTACATCAAGAATGCACAAGTGGAGGTCCTTAGTCTTTGTTCGTGTCAGCCCAAGCCCTCCACGTTAGAGATTTATAATCATAGGGGGAGGCTCAGGTATCTGTTATTTGATTATACTAGAATAATATTAATCTCAGATAAATAAATCCCTTATAGTTATACCCTCCTGCATAAACACACGAATCACAGGTCATCCTGTTCAAGGGTTGATCTATATTCATCGTTTCTAGAAAAGAACGGGGAAAACCTCAAAATCATATAAAATCCTGACCACTTTGATGTATGATTATAAATTCTTCGTTCACGAGGTTTCAAGATGTCAACATCATTTCTGACTCTGTTCTTCGAGGTACATCGATGTTAGTGGAGTCCAACTGGTGTTCTTCATTGATCTTTATTGGAGAGTAAATTTTTTGACGTTTCTTCTGAGAATCCTCCATTTTTAATTTCAAAAACCCACATATTGTATTATTTAATGAAAACAAAAGGCCCAATGACGTTGCGCCCATTAACAATGCCAATTAAATTATCCCCATTTAATGATCCACATTTAATTATCCATTAAGGTAATAACATCATAGTTTCAAATGATCCTTTATTGACCCTCTATTAATGTGCCTCGGCACTGCCTTGTGGATAAACTACAGCGTCTCCATCTACCACCCAATAGGGAAAAAAGAAATAAAATATTTATTTTAAATTATTTTATTATTATTCTAGAAAATTTTGAAAAATAACATTTTTTATCATCCAATTCCAGCCAAAGTCAATTCATTTCTAGGAGAATCGAGATGTTCCAAATTCAACGGTGCCATCAAAATTTCAATCTGAGCACCGGTTAAAAAGGTAGAAAATCCCACTCTCACGTTTACTGATTGTACCTTTAAATATGTCAAAAAAAATTATTTTTACCCATGACCAGTACCAATCGAGGGTAGGCTCTTCCTAAGGGGAACACACCCCAATGAGTTCAAAAATACTCTCTGAATGTTCTTCCGAGATACTGTTTAGGAGTTATAAGAATTTGAAAATAAAGTAATTGTTAATTATTTTATTCATGGACAAAAACTAACTTCCATTGTTTCCCTACACCAGCCAATATTAGGGTCGTCCTAAGCTAACAATACACTCCTGTGTTCAGTGGTGGTCTCGTATTTTTAATTTTTTTCACCATTAATGGGTTATAAGCATTTAAAAAATAAAATAATTTTACTTACATATTTTATTTTTGGTTATGCTATTTTTGGGTCTTCACTCTGGAGTCCTGTGATGACTAAATTTAATTCTCTCAAAGGTTAAACCCTCCATCCTAAATGCAACAATTCCCTCAGATTTCTGATCTGAGCAGCAGTTTAGGAGTTATTCCCATTTTTCAAGAAAACTTTTCAAGGTGCTATTTAGAGATGAACATTTCTTGATGGATATTTCCGAGCACTCTGGGCCTCTGAATCACATCCCGTTAGAGAGTGTAGTCTCAAAATAATTCCATATATAACAATAAATTTTTATTTAAATTTCAGGTCATTACATTATCCCCACCTTAGGGATTAAAATTATCGAAAGGGAAAACAAAGGAAACTCAATCAAATAGGCATTACGGAACAAGAATCTGGGTCTCCTACTCTCATATGCTATCCATCTGGTTAACATTCTACCCCCAAACATGATCTAGAGGAATCAACCATCCATGAAGGACCCACTCCTTTCGATCCTCTATCTCTAATGGTAACCCCACAAACATATCCCCTTCATAAGTGTCTATCTCTCCCATGTTGATGGCTTACGATGGATCTTTCACGTACCTCCTCAACTACAACACGTCAAAAACATTATGCACTCAGTTTGTCTATGGAAGAAAAGGTAGGCAGTATGCAACCTCACCAACTCCACTCAAAAACTAAAAATGTATGATAAATCTTCAAAATAAATTTCCACCATGACCATAACTCCCCAATCCCCATTGAGGTGAGACCCGAAGGAAAACATGGTAACCATCCCAAAAATCCAATGATCTTCATATCATGGTCACAAGTACTGACGTCTGATGAATTGGTATATCATCTCCACCGAAGGATGTACCACTAAAGGGGATGTATGAAACTCTCTCAACACATTGTCTTGTAATGTCACTGGTACCATGGTATGTCCTCTGAAAACGATGATGTGCTCCCCAAATATCGAAAATCCATCAGGAGCTTGTCCTAAGAATAAATGAGAATTTTGAGCCTCACAGTCCACATCCATGAACTGTGCCCCCTTGACTCATAGAAAGAGTGGGGGAGTGACAGTCATTGATTAAAGGTAAGATGCTCCATCATTATCCACAAAGGATATTTGCATCGCGACTAGCTTCTCAATTGGCTCACTCAGTAGTTTTAAATCAGACTTCATGTTGAGTGTGTCAACCCTCACATTCCCCTTCCCATGAGTATATACTATCTCAAAGTCATAGTCCTGAAGTAACACTAGCCATCAACGTTATCTCAACTACTGGAATGTCTACGGGAACAGTTCCATCCACGCGAAAGTCTACACCTTTTATCTGATTGATGTTCCCATCAACCCTTTGGTAGTGGGTAGTCATTCTCCATGACCTCATAATTAATGTGATGATAATCCACACATTACCATGAACACTAGGTCATACTAAACCCTTCCGCTCTAAGTCACCCACCTATTCCCCCTAATTGAGAATCTCTATGAAAGCCCTCTGAAAAACTGAAGCTGATATCAGTGTCATATCAAGATGTAGAATGATACATAATTCCCTCTCCCTGTTGTGAGGTTACCCTAGAAACAACTTTTAATGGGATGTTCCCACATTCCGCCTCTACTATTGGGAACTTAAAACTCAATATATATATTCTGCAATGAGGGTATGGCTAACTGACTCAAGTGTGATCATATGTGCCTTCTTATGCATGTGTTTGTATTGTGCTGCATGTTTTTCCATTTTTTCACTGACCAAGGAAAACCCCATTCCTAGTATATAATGCATCATTTTTTCCTCAAATAGTAAATCTAAACATGAAAGGTGGGTGACCAGTCCATATCCAATCTAATATCATAAGGCCTCGATGCTATCACCAGTATGTTCCAACTTAAACTCTCAGCGCAAGTCTCAGATCACACAGTCGAAATAAGTTTAATTATAATGTCTCATATCATAGGAATCTACCTATGTAAGGATCAAGTCAATGGTTTAACTGGAAACTCTTGGTCGTGAACAAGATGCATGACAAGAAGGAATGATTAGTACCTATGTCTATTAATATAGAAGCCAGTAGTAGACACAAACTGTAACTCAAATAATTAATGGTGTTCTTGGGCCACAATCATTGACCTCATGTAGCTATTCCCTTCCCCAATCTTCTAGTTTACCCTCAATTAACAATGCACTACAAGAGTAATTTGATACGATTGTGTGGATATCAATTTCATCCCAGGGTATGGATTAAAGTTGATGTTTAATTCTCAATAGAGAATTAATCATGGAACATCTGCATGGGAGATGTCCTAATACTCTATTCAAACTATGGGACTTGAGGCATCATTACATTCACTATATCGATGGTCAATATAGTCAAATGAATAAGATTTGGCTATATACTCCTCAACATGAGTCCCCCCATGAGATTCACGGATTTCCCCTCTGCCGATAAAGGGAAATCAGGTTCAATCTTTGTAGATGAACAACATAATTTTCCTAATACAGTCAATCCAGGAATCAATGGAACTATTCCATACCAAGAATGGCATTTTAATACCTCAATGCTACTACAAAAAGATGCCAACCGGTACTCCTTCCTGCAAGAGTCATGTCACACAGTAGTCACCAATGTGTGGTCATTGGGTCTCCTCCAGTAGGAGGGTCTAAATGTACAGGTCATGTCAAGGATCCTAACCGAATCCTCTAGGTATAAACAATAATAAGAGGCAAGAAAGGTAAATCACTAATACGAGTTTCTATAAATAATTAATCTTAAGTATAAAGACATGTTTTGTACCTCAATTCATACCCAGAGTCCTGGGGTCATAATCCTTGAAAGCCTTCAACTATCTCATCTCTTTCCCGACAACATGAATGGTGGAATAATCATGCATGATATTTCCCTTTTCATGAAAAGAATATAAAAACCATCACTTATGGAAACTAGAACTTTCCCTCCTATCAAAACTTTAGTTCTGTGGCTTACAATGCACACCTGCAATCCACAGGCCCTACTGACCCTACATCCCAGGTGATTGTTTCCTCATATGCCTGTGACACACATTCGAACCATATGGATCATTGATTAGTTCCAAAAGAGTCATCCATGACTCGATCTGGAAAGTGACATCCACTAGAACCACTGGAGGTGTGCCTGTAGGCTGATCTGTGGGTGGGGGTAACACCAATATAGCACATGGTTGGGCCATCTCTAGCACTAGTCCCTGAACATAGGCCTTGTTTCCTGGTAGATTGTCCTCATGACCGCTTATTGGGTTCCTAGATGGTCATCCACATGGATACATCTAGAGATAGATCAAGATGTACATTTTTTAGAAGTTTATACTTGGTGAGATTAAAATTATGTAAAAGAAAATAAAGAGACACTAATGGAACCATTGTTTCCATGTATAGAGACGAAATGTAGAGTTTAATGTCTTAGTGTATAGATATGTCAAGCGCCGCACACATAATTGACTCCCCAAATCTGAAAGTCGACTCACAACACTTAACATTGTTGCCTCAAAAAAATAGACTCCCGATATTGGAGTCAGAACTAACCACCCTCTGATACCACTTTTTTCACAACCCGTCTCCTAGGGCCCATGTCGTGGCTACCCCAATCCCACCTCATAAAGGCCAGAGGCTAGAAAATAGCACCAATGGCATCAACCTTCATGTGGGAGGCATTTTCCAAAATAAATGTACTCACACACATGCCCAATAATGTCCCACAAAATGACAATAGAAAAAAATATTATACTATAACAATACTGAGAAAAAATTATAGCTGAAATCAAGTGGGGTAGAATACAAACCCAATGAAAGGACTGGAAACTACAAAGTACAAAAAAAGGAACATTGATGGAAATCCATGGAAATCCCCACCTGGTCAAGATATTAGTGTTTCTACATGAATCCAAAGTAGAATTTCTTGTGCACTATGTCCTACTAGGCCCTTCCTGGCCCGAAGCCACTAGGTCCATGATTATAGTGTTCATCGGTTTCGTCCCCTGAGCACCTCTAGGTCCCGGTCCACCAAATTCTTTGTCAAAATGTCGATAATATACTCTAGAAACAACACGTGTGAGAGAATCCCATGAAGGGGTGAGTAACAAATTACTTATTATGGACCCCAATCAAAATATAAATATAACACAAGAATCTTCAATGTATGGAACAATACAAATTACAACTTACATTCGGTATATATTTACGACAGTGATAGTGGAAAATAAGTCATAACATTGAACACCTCGACTACAAGAAAAATCCTCCTCTAACGAGTATAATGGTTTTATGATGCCAAGAAGAAGTGCTTCCCACTAACCTTGTGCTTCATAGGTATAACTCCCCACTGCGTACTGTGGGACTCATACATCACAGAGAAGTGGTTCCCACCATGGGCATACAAAGTCCCAGAAATGTGCTTCCCACAAATCTTGGCTAACAATGGTACTCCTCCTCATTTCATACCATGGGCCTATAATGTCACAGAGATGTTCTTCCCACCGTGGGACTTCATATTTTAAGTGGAGTGCTTCCCACTAGGCCATAGACATGCAATACAGATTTGAAAGTCCAGATTCCTTACGTCTCAACAATCCACAGGGTTCTGTACGTAGGAAGCCTAGGAAAACTTCTTCTCAAGACATTATATGCATATCAACGTCCTTTAAAGTCACAATATATCATGTAAACAAGATTTAACTCCTCAAAATGGTCTGAAAGCCGCAAACAACTCGTTAATCGGATGTGCGGATTGGAATATACAAGCATTTTTTTTAAAATGTCGTGGTTGGATTCGAGCTCGATCAAACCCGTCCGTATGCCATAACCCAACCAAAAATACCATAGGGTATCTCATAAGGACTGCATGTTCTTAGGGGTGATCCTTCTATAGATGACACGTCAATCAGAAACCCGGTCAGTGAGTTATTATCTTTTTAGTAATGAGGGAACAGTTGCGTCTAGACGAAGTCCGACCCAGTTAGACTGACCCAATCAACCCGACCCGGGGGTCCCACTTACCGCGAAATAAAAATAAATTGACTCAACTTTACCATGTTTAGGACTAGGTCGGTCTTGTTTGGTCTGGCCAACGGGAAAACCCGAATGTGCCTCGCTGGACCCGGTCCGGTTTGGTAGAGGGTTGAGCCCGTTGTGTCGCCTGGAGACTCGGTCTAGTCTATCCTAACAAGAGGTTGGTAGGGGGTGTGGCCTATAGGTGTGTGTCGAGACCCTTGGTGCATGTTCGTCCCATTGGTGTAGGTTCAGCTCGCTAGCCATAGGACTGGCCTGATGGGCGTAGAACTGGATCGACCGCATGAGGCGACTTAGGTGAGCTGCCCGACGTGGATGTGGAAGTCATACTCTGTCTGGTCCCCTTTGCCCCGTGAGATTCCGTAAGGCCTCTGCATTATTCCATGGTCGATGAAAAATGGCTCGTCCATCCAAACCTGGTGGCCTAGACGCATGGCTTCCCTCCATGTAGCACCCTACCTAGCACTGCATCATCTGTTTCTGCATCCTGATGGACACAGTCTCCAACCGCCACGACATGCCGCTCCTCCCCACCGCTAGTGTGGCCATCAGACCTTCGTCCCACTGACCATCACGGGGCTGGCCTGTGCTACCGTGGTAGCAATAGCTGATCCTTTTGTCGACAACCAAACATGCACCTATGGTCTGTTCTTCATGTCCCCTACGTCTATGGCCTGTAGAGTTTTCCTTCTTCACTACGAAGTCCTTAAATAACCCTGTCCATTGTTTTGAGAATAAAACCATCAAGAACGCAGAAGAAGAGGTGCTCGGGGCTTGTTTGTGTCTTCTCGGGCCCTCCGCATTAGAGATTTATTATGAAGGGGGGAGTCTCGGGGATTTTTTTTGATCAAACAAGATTAATCTTAATCACAGATAAAGAAATCCAAAATAGTGCTACCCTCCTGCATAAAGGCATGAAGCATTGTTCAACTTATTAATGGGTTGATCCGAATTCTTCTTTTATAGAAAATAACATAGAAGACATCAGAATCATATTAAAAACCTACCTCATTGGCGTTCGATTCAGAATCATTTTTTCTCGAGGTTTCAAGGTGTCGACGTCCCTTCTGACTCCATTCTTCGAGGTTCGTCGAAGTCGGTGAATTATCTCCAGTGTTCTTAATCATTCTTCCATGGAGAAGAAATTGTTTGGAGTTTTATCAGTGAATCCTCTAGGTTTAATTTCCAAACCCCGCATGTTGTAGTATTTAAATAAAACAAAAAGCACAACGATGTTGTACCCATTAGTAATGCTCATTAAATTATCCCCATTTAATGAGACACATTTAATGAGCCGTTATTGTAATAGTGTCTCAGTTTCAAAAGATCCATTACCAACCCCATATTAATGTTCCTCATCTCTGCCTCATCACTGCACCATGGAGTCACCATCTTCCACCCAACAGTGAGAAAAGAAATAAAATAATTCTTTTAAATTGTTTTATTATTTTTCTTTAAAATTCAAAAATATTACTTTTTTTCACATCCCTTTCTAGCCAAAGTTAATTCATTTCTAGGAGTATCATGACATTCCTAATTCAATGGCACCCTCAGATTTTCAATCCGAGCACCAGTTAAATTGTTATAAAACCCCACTCACACATTTACTAGTGTTCCTTAAAAAAAGTTCAAAAATAACATTCACCCTCAACACGCACTGTTCATGGTTAGGCTTTTTCTAAAGGGAACATGCCCCCACAATTTTAACGGTACTCCAAGATTTTCAATATGAGTTTTTTTTGAAATAAATCTTAGTTATTTTTTAGGAGTTATAAGGATTTGAAAATAAAATAATTGTTAATTATTTTATTATCGACACACAAAAAAACATCCACTATTGGATCACATCAGCTGATATTATTGTCTACCAAAGGAAATAATAACCTCACAAGTTCAGTGGTGGTGTCATATTTTTAATTTGGGTCACCATTCATGTGTTATAAGAATTTGAAAAATAAAATACAATAATTTAATTATTTTATTTACAGTAATGCCATTTTTGGGTTTTCTCACTAGAGGCATGCGCTGACAAATATTATGGTGTGCCTAGGGTAAACACATCATCTTGAATGCAATGATTCCCTCATATTTCTAATTCGAGAAACTGTTTAAGAGTTATTCCATATTTTTATGAAACCTACTCACACATTCTATTTAAACCTTATAATATCTCGATGGATCATTCCGGGCACTGTGGGCCTCAGAATCACATTCCATCAGAGTGTGTAGTCTCAAAATAATTCCATATATAAAAAACATTTGAACAGAAATATCAAGATATCACAATAACATTATTATTTTACTAAATACCCCAATGATGTAGTATTTTTATGAAAAATTTTCCATGAATGGTTTTTTGATATATTGAATTTCAATTTTTTATTATATAATCTCAAATGATGGTATATTGGTGGATCCAAAAAAGATAGAAGTTATGGAAAATTATTAACTGAAATACCTAGTTTACATAGTTTGAAAAGATATTGTCTATTATTTTTTAAGGATTTCTCAGGGCTATCTAATAAACATTCCTTGTCAACTCAGAATGGAGTTGAGATTTTTTGGACCAATAAGTGAATATAAACATTCATGTAACTAAAGTAAATATTGGTCAATGGAATTTTCCTCACAGTTCTCTATAGTGGAGAAGGGTTTGGTATATTCTGTGCTGCATCAGTTTAAGGGATGAGATGTGTTATTATGAAGAATGATATAGTGATATATTATACCCCATTCCAATTGAAGGATGATGTGAAAAAATTCGAAAACCAAAATTTGGAGAAAACAAATAAAATAATTTAGTTAATGATATGGATGAATTGTATATATGAATACATATATAACTTATATGATGATAATAAAATAATCACATATATATTTACATTGATAGAGTTTTATATGAGTCAAAGAATATGGTTGGAGTTTTTTAAATATTTTGACTATTCTATATACTACATGCCTGGGAAATCGAACAAGGGTGTTGATGCTTTGAGTTAATAGGATCATTCTAGATCATCTACAATGAGGGATAAAACCGATTTAATATTTTTGGATTTTAATGGATGGACTATGAAATATTAGTATAAAGTGAGAAATCATATTTTTATCGAATGGGGATTTATCCATATATATAGTAATGATTGATGAGTTGAAAAACAAGGATGTTGGTTTGTAAAAGAAGGTAAGATATTTTTATGAGTTCAATATTGATTGTGAAATATCGATAATTTTTAATAATGAAATTTATGTCCAGTAATCAGTATTGCCAAAGAATGAAATATTAAAAGAAGATCACAGATCAACATACTCTATTCATCCTAGTAGAAAAAAGATGTATATAGAATAGAAAGATTATTTTTGGTTGGACAACCTTGAGGTGGAAGTTGCACATTATATATCATGATTCAGAGTATGTCGATGAATTTATGATTAGAGAAGGAATTATAATGGATTTTAATACGAATACTATAATGAACTAACCCAAGTTACCCTCAAACCTGACACCCAATCCATTGCATTTCATACACGATGGGAGTTCCCTATCCCCGTGGGCTGGAAACAAGCACCCGAGCATTGGATAGAAAACTAAAGGGAACAATTTCTCTATGACTGAACAAAAACATGCCATTTATGTACTGAAAGAATTAAAGAGATATAGGAATATTACGTGAATATATTACCCATAATTAAAAAAAGACAATAGAAATGAACAACTAAAAAAGAAGTGAAATCTTCAAAGACAGGTATAACTGCATGGACCATAACCATACAACTACTCCAAGTTATTTCATGGAGAAACCCCCACAATCTCACCAATAGAAACCAAAAACTAGATGATACAAATCTTACTACCTCACTGAAGAACCATGCATTTTCATCTATTAAAAGACATAAAATTGTCTACAAACCACCGAGGATGTGTGCATGGTATAAGATAATAGGATCAGTAGTATCCCACCCTGGTGTTCCATATCATGTATTTATATAACAATTCTTGTATTTTTATTTTAATTAATACATGGATTGATAATAAGTAATGAACATTTATAGAAAACACATTAAACATTAAACTTTTCATATTTGTGAAAAAATAACGTACAACAAGCATATCAAGAATAACATAGAAATCGAAGTGGTACAAAATAGAAGGAGAAACACATGAATCAGAACCAAGGGTCACTAATGGTCAGACTAGCAGACTACTCATACAACAATAAATAACGTTCAAAATCCCATTCTGCGAACAAAGGCCCGAGAAGAAAAGGAATACCCTAGGAGTAAACACCATAATAATGTTGATATCCATCCCCTATAAAAACTTGACTATGAAAAAATGAAATCCCCATGATTAGTATTATTTATAATCACAAAACATGGATGATGTCCTCAAGATAAACCTTCCACCTATGTAACCAAGGTAACTCGTATGCTAATTTTCACAATCAATGTCAATAATTATAAATTACCTATTTCCTTTTCATTTAGTTAATCCTTGTACAATTCATTTCTCTTTTAAAAAAACCTTATAAACACATAGAAACAATTATTACATTTCGATAAACTAATTTATAATGAAATATAAATCTGGATTATTATCATTGTATAAAGAGAGAACCACCACCTCGATGTTCGGGTCACACAAACTTGCAACAGGATCCACCAAAAACATAAACCCAATGTTAAGGCCTTAGGTCTGAATCTATACACTATAGGAATGATTTAATTTGAAAATAAAAGGGTTGGAAGATAAGTGGAAACCACATACTACAAAATGATAGCCCGTCATACCATTACAAACAAGGAAAATCCTATGGAATGAAGTCACACAAAGAATCATAAAATAAAACAAGATGAAACCCCAAATTATATAAATTGAACTGATAATTAAACTTTATAACACTAATTTAATAAATATATACATATAGATGAGCAGTTAATCATCTGGAGTGATGAACCTCAATTGCAATGGCAAGAGAGTGCATATAGAATTGATAAAGACAGAGTGGAGTCCATCAATAACACATGGTAAAAACCATGGTTCAAGAGAAACAAAGACCCATATAAATAACATAACCAAAATAGCTTCACTCTAATTTTAAATACTATACATAGGTCATTTTATGATGTGTAATATAGTAATAGTCCGTGAAATCCATGGTGTACAAGTACATGGAGAATGCAATCACCTTGGATTTAAAATATGTTAATTAAATAATTCATCATGTGAATCCATTATTCATAAAGTGTAAACTATTAAATAGTGAATTCTAATACATGAAATGTTCCCAGAAATGATTACCCGGCATATAACCCAGTTACACAATGTGTAATCCTACATAAGACAGAAGAAAACACTAGTTAAAGCTGAAATTAAAACAATTCTATTGACTTCACCATAATAAGTATCATTCCAATCACAAAGAAGTCGAAGAACATGATGAGGTTATGGTCATACCTGATAAAATTGTAAGGGGATGTTAGAAACTCCCCACCATAAAAATTTCAGTCCCTGAGAAGTCATGTAGATGTTGTAATCCCTTGAAAAATATGAGGTCATTTCTCAATCATTAATGACTTATGTTCCTATGTCTCATGACAATATTATATGTGTTCACATAGAGCTATAACCAGCATAATATTCTTCACATGTAAGACTTTATCTTGAGATTCAATGATCTCAACCAGTTTCTCCAGAATAGAAGAATAGAGTTTTATCTCAAATTCTCCCTAACACAGAACATGAGAGGGATCATGGTGATAAATCTTGTGTTGAGATATATATTTAACATCATGAACACCCATCAACAAAACTAGTAATGCTAATTTTTAATAACCCTATCTTAGACACTTAGTGACCTCAAACAGTCTAAGGTATCCCAAAACCAAATTTCCTTACATTCCAAGTTGATCGTGACCCCAAAAAGGAGAAAAGATAAAGAAAAATCATTGACTTATGGAAAAATTCAAAGGAAGACACAACCAATCTGCATAGTATTTCTACTGACTCTAGGCTATAACCAGATGACGTCATACATATTGAATATTTTCTGATTTATTTGAAACCAAACTTGGTCCAACCAAATCAACATATCCACCCTCTATCAAACAAAATAGTGAACTTCATGGGTTAACACACAGTGCCTCGAAGGGATCCTTTCTTATCAATTAATGGTAAATGTTGTTATAAAAATATGAATATGTCACATATGGTTATACCATGATCTTCAAAAATCCAATCCATAGGATAGATTAATTTCATATAGGATCCAAAATACATGGTTTGTCTGACCTTTTGGCTGTGGATGGTAAGTTGGGCTCAACCTGTTCGGAGTTCACATTTTCTCTTGGAGACACCTCTGGAACCTTGAGGTATAACAAGAATACCTATCTGAAATAATAGAATATTGACTCCCGTGTTACCTTATGACCAATTTCCTATACATATTACTTAGATATTTATCCTTAGTGTTTTATTTGAACAATATGAAATTTGAAAAATATTTCAACCAATCAACAAAAAACTATATAGAATTCCTCTATTTGGGAGTCCATGGTAATAAAAAAATCATTGGACACCTCATCCCATTTAAAATTCGGTACTAGATGAGCCTGAAGAAAATCATAGGTCTAAATTGTTCTGCCTTAATCCGTTAGATGGTGTAACAATGAGACACAAACTCAGTGATGTCACACTTCATAATGGGCCACCAAAGCCTTTGAATCATGATAAAATGTAACTTCTTAGTGCGTGGATGAGTGTCCCATGATGATATATGGAAATAATACAAGACTAAAAATCATAAAAATGCCTAGATAAAAACCTTCTTCTTGAATTGGGGCATACCATATAAAGAATGAAACCATCCACAAATAGTCTCCCCACCATATAGGATTTAACATGTCTTCTAAAATTCATCATCATGCCACTGACCCCACATAAAAGAATATAATAGAGATTTTGATAATTGAACACTAGTTAGAACTATCCCTGAAACATCCTCCTAAGCATCCATGTTCAATTGAGTGAAAATCTCCATAAAGTTCAACTCCTCCTTCACTTCTATAATAACCTTTGACGATACATTAAAGCTAAGAGAAACTGCAAAAACGTTCCTCTTTTCTGAGGTATATGATATACCAATGTCAAATTTAACAAGGTACTCTAAACATAATCCATTTATGAGATTCAAGTCTTTATGATAAAAGATATTGATTGTAATTTTATGAGCAGAAAAGGTTGTGAACTTCTTCCCTAATTGATAGTGTTGACAACATTTAAGTTCATGTATAATTGAGGTATGTTTTAAATTTTGATTGGGGTAATTCTTCCCATGTTTCCGATGATGAAGAGAACCCAAAGATACCACATGGTCATCATTTCAAAGCACACATCCCCAAGAAGCACAAAAAGCATCATAAAACACCACATATCCCTTACCCATCATTGGTAAGACCTGAATAGAATCCAATGATAGAAGTTATTTAAGTTAATAAAAAGAACAAATACACTTCACATACCAAGTGAATTTCAGTACTTTATTAGTAAGATAATTCAAATTTGACAAGAACTTTCAGAAATCCGTAACAACTAGTCCGTATAATCCAATAAGACCACGAGAGCTTCGTATCTCAAAGACATTCCCTGGTTCCTTCTATGAGAAAACAACCCTCACCTTATCTAGATAAACTGAATAGGCATGTTTAGAAATCTTCTGACCAAATACCTCCACTTATTGAATCCCATAACTTCAATTCAAATGCATTCCATCAAAATGGTGATTTCTCAGTGTTTTTAGAACAAAACTCAGATAGTTGTCATGCTCAAGATCATGTTTCAGATAAATCAAGATATCAAACATGAATACTGCAACAATAGTGTCATGATATTAAAGGAATATCCAATTCATAAAAGACAAAAAAACTATAGGTTCATTATTTAGAACAGAAGAAATGAAAATATATTCATAATGGCCATAAATTCTCAAGGAAGCTGTATTTGGTATATCAGACTCTCGAACTCTATGATGATGATAACCTAACCAAAGAACAATATTGAAAAACCAATCCCCCCCTTATCTGATCAAAAATATCATCCAAATGGGGAAATGTATATTTGTTCTAAAATATCACCCAGTTCATCTTATGATAGTTTATACATAACCATAGTGAACAATCTTCATTTATAGATAATATAAGAGAGGCTTCCCAAGGTTAAACAATACAGAAAATGAAAAAAAATCAATAGGTTATCCAACAAAATATTTAGATCCTTTAGATCTACTTGTTTCATATGATAATAAGGTATCAATATTGTGTGCGTACCTGGTAGAGCAAGGATCCTAAACACCGAACAAAAAAATGCATAAAAATTGAAGTAGTTAACACATTAAATATAATGGATAATGATATATTTTTAGTAAATGAGTGAAAAAATGTTATACGTAAACCGTTTATGATATTATTAGTATTATTATGGTTTTTTTCATGAATTATAAGAAATTGGAATTTATAATAAATGACCTTATAGTTATTATAAATAAGTGCTGACTTGATGGAAATGCATGTTTGTTTCATTGTCAAATTCAGATGTCATGTTTGATATTGTCAATAATTATTTATTTTAGATGGTTTAATTAATGAATAATGAATCTAATGTTAAGAATTCATGAAATAAATGGAATTTAAAGAGTCATATTATGTTCTATCATTACATTTCTTTCAATTAAAAAAATATAACGGTTGTAAGTGTTTAATCTAAAATGTTCCTCATTGAGTCATGTTTTGATGTTGTTAAAGACATTATTATCCCTATCATGTAATACTACCCTAGAATCTATGTGGGGTTAATTCGGGGTTTTATTCCTTTAATTTATAGATCTATATTATCTCCATCATTGTGGTGGATTTTTAATCAAATATTACCAATGTTTTAACATTTTTATTATACAATCTCATTTTACCAGGATTATTTGTGCGTCAATTTTATAATGATGAAATAGTATGTTATATCTATTAAAATAATATATAAATCATTATTTTATAGATATTTTATTATAATTAATTTTTTAATCTTATATACCTCAAATATTGCACTTATGTGACCTATATAATGTTTTTAATGAAACTGACCTTCTTTGTCCCTTCGGTTTGGAATCTTTTATTCAATGCCATTATTATATTTAAATATAATTAAATAATGACATTAATATTATTCAAATATTATTTAAATTAAATTATAATATAATTTTCTATATTTACCATTGATAAAATGTAATATTCTTCTTGTTTTCCAAAAAATGGCACTTATTGTGGTTTCAAAGAATGTAAAAGGAATTATACTTCAATTTTTCACACCATGAACAAATTTCCAATTATTTTAAATAATATTTACTTAGAGTAATTACATTTAATTTAAATTTATTATTTTTAGAGGAATGTTTGTAGATAATATTTATAAAAATTCTAGATTTAAATATGTGATTTCATAATTAAAAGGTGTTTCCATCATGAAATGTTCTATTGATCATCCAGTGTTATTCTAATATATAACAACATCCTTTGAGGTTTCTTATGATTTAATAGGGATATTTTCCAATATTACGAGATTTATTATTTTTATAGTTGGATTATGAATATTATGATTTAAATTTTATAAATTTCATATCCCTTTTATGGGTTATTATATGATGATGGGATGATTGTTTTATGATCATGTGGCAAAAAATTATTTTTGGATTCAATTGTATAAAGGGTGGTAATATATATATATCCTTCCAATTGATATGGTAAAGAGGGTTATATCATGAGATAAAAAGGACTATAATGAGTAGTAAACCTAGTTCAATAAGGGACAATATCTAATAAGTTAGTCATGGGGGATAACTTGACTATGTGATTGATTGAATGTGGAGTGAACCCAATCCACTTTGTTAGTATTTGAAGTGGTCATTTTCAATGGAAATGATTCTTTATTCATATTTCTATTAAAAAAATATGCATTATGGTTATGATATGTTCTCATGGATCATTGTTGATTATTTGTGTTTCCATCTTCTTATATATTAGGTCATTGTGTCCTAAAAACCTTATGGCATGTTTCATAATTAAAGATATTTGGATGACTGGGAAAAAATATTTTCTATATTGATCATGTTTTATGACAGTTATGATTATCTTATATTAACGAATGATCATGTACTGATATCTCTTTTGTTTACCCTTACATAAACTTTTATCTCACCATTTCATATGACCTCTTCCACAAGTTGTGATGAACGGTTTTATGTATGACATGTTCAAGAAGGGTGCTGGTTCTGATGAAATTAATCAAAAATGATATATATTTTTATGTACCAGTGGTTTAGGTATCTATGCTTTCCAATAAACCAAACCTCAACTGTCTTTAGGTGTGTATTATTCTATATGTATTTAATATTAAAATAAAAATATGTAATAATTATGTGTGTAAATTATAGTTCTATATTATTTAGACATTAATTTATATTTTCAAACAATATATTTTAACTTTTTGTTCTAATGGAAGAATGTTACTTATTTTCATATATTGTGTTTTCCCTTATCCACCTCTCCCATTAATAATAGAAATATATAGAATATCTAACGTATTTTTTGGTTCATCTATGTATTTTTTCTTTTTAAAAAACACATTATTATGATGTCCCTAGTTATTTTCATCTACGTTCAAATCATAATCAATTTTCTGAAGCTCAATCCCTTCTAAAACAAAATTTTATACTTATTGATGTTGGATAACAAAATCATGTGGCACCTCCAACCCATTACATATTAACATCACATGAATGTTTTTATGTACCCTTACATTTAGTTCTAGTGGGAATTGATTTTGAAAGTTAGAAATATCATTTTAACTGCCCTATTTTCACTCCATTTTCAACTAGATGACCACATACGTCCCCCCCATTTTTATTTCCTGAAAAAAAAAATATTTTCAGCACATGTCACTTCCTCATAATCAGAGAAACTCTTGGAATACTCATTACGATTACATTGTAGAAAAGAAGCATCCACTTCCACCCCTATTTAGTCACCCTTACTGTAGTTCTTTAATACCCATTCAATCTGCTTGTAATATCCATTTTTGATTTTTAAGTAATAAATATATAAATACATATAAATATAAATAAATAACTAGAAATACCCTTATGACAAATAATTATATACTACTATAAATTATTTTAGAGAAATATATATCTCAATACACACCCATATTTAAAAATGGATATAAATATATATATATATATATATATGCATATAAACACAAACATATATATAATTACATGTATAGTCAAATATATATATATATATATAAGTAAACATATATACAAATAACTAACAATTATCAATTATTAAATAATTAATTTTTTATTAATATTGAATAATTATTAATTTTAATAAAATTTTAAAAGTAAATAATTGTAATTTAATATATAGTAATAAACACGTATATTTAATTATTAGTCATTATTAAAAATTTACCTCTATAGAATATGTAACTAAAAATAAAAATAATAAATAAAAATAGTAATAATTAATTTTTTCTAAAATTCATATCAGTTTTTTTAAAACCCGCTGCAAAATAAAAAATTTGAAAAAAATAAAATTTCATATTTTTCCTTTAATTTTAATAAAACACCTTAAACTAGAAGAATTATTCTAAAATTGACGCAAAAAAATAAAATTTATTCTTTTTGGAGTGGTTTGGAAAAACATTCCAAAACCCCATTTTTAATGTAGTAATATTATAGATTTAAATATAATTAAAATTAAAAGATGATCTACAAAAAATATATATACATATTATATTATGAATACACAATTATATAATCAATGATAAAAGTTCTATCCTTTATCAAGGATAAAAATCACTGGTAAAATTAAACTTTTATGAGGGATAAATAAAATTGTTGATAAATAGATACCTTTTTCAATGCTTCTTTATTTATGATAAATGACAAACCTTATAGACATTTTTGTTTAGCAATAATAAATGTATTCCTACAAAAATATCCACAAATATCCTAATAAAATAACCCTTAAATATCATCATAGATAACCCTAAGGACCCATCTTTAATATATTACATAATCCTCTTTTTGAAACAAGAACATAAATTCTTACATATTAAGGATCTTTTCAGGTTAAGAGTTTTAGGTAATTTGGACATAAAAAATACATAGCCCTTCATAATCATTTATGTGGATACTATTAAAGAAATATCCATTTATTCCACATGTTTTTCTCTCTCTATTTTACCATATTTACAAAAAATATCCATTTATTTTTCAGGATATACGAATTTTCAAGCAAAACATAATTTATTTTAGAAAAACATCATGACATTTAAATTGTATTTCTTCTATCTTTTACCCATCCTTATAACCTGTGAAAAACATATAAAAACATGGGATTATAAAAAAAAAGATCAATAATGGATATAAGGAACAAAATTGTTAGTCATGTGATGATATAAAAACAAAAAAAACCCACTTCATAAAACCACGTTAACATGCTTCGAAGCATCATATAGTTTACTTGAGAAATTTTTACCAAATCACTCTTACAATCACCCTTACATATGGAATATACACTTTTTCAAATTCCATCTTTGGAATACCCAATGCGTTAGAGGTATATAATTGGGCTCAACCATCATATCTTGAGCTATAATGGGCTCAACCTAACATATATTGAGTTATAATGGGATCAACCTAACATATCATGAGCTATAATGGTCTCAACCTAACATAACTATATCTCGGGAACAAATCATTGTAATAAATCATCATGAAGTAAGGATAAATCACTCATTACATATATATATATATATATATATAACAATATTATTTAATTTCATTTAAGAGAATTTTAAAAGGATTATAATAGGAATATCCCTTACAAATATAATTGGAGTGAGAATTAATACAATGGAAAGGATGTATATATTCATTGTAAATAAATATAATACAATAAATTATTAACAAAAATCCATCACAAAAAATAATTTCAAATAACACATAATGAGTACAGTAAATGGTTAACAAAGAGAATGGAAATTTGGATAAAAATTCCCTTAACCTAGATTTTTCTTACTTCAAGTGTGTTTAAATCTACTGTATAATGTTTAAAAAAGTGTTTTTAATATCTTAAAGAAACATATTATTGTTTATAGAACCTTATATGAACATTTCACAACCTCATTAGACACATTTATTAATAATACTTTGTTATTTAAAATGTTTTGCGTTTGTTATATACATTGTTTTTGTGGTGGGATCATAATGAATTTTATTGTCAAATGTAAGTGAAACAAAAAATGTGAAAGTAGATGAAATTAACATGTTTATATAACATTATATGATAAAATAAATCATTTTTATATTTTAAGATGATGAGTCATTAGATAAATCATTATTGATGATTATTATTTCATTTTGGTGACTTTTAATCATTATGAAGAACCATTTTTTTATAATTAAAATTATTCATAAGAACTGGTTTCAAAAACTAATTAAAATTTATATCATATGCATTAAAATATTTTCAATCCATTAAAATGTTTTTAAAATAATCTTTGAAGTAAGTAATGGAAATTGAAGATGCATCTTCCACGATGTTAGTAAATTGACACATCATAGAAAAGGTTTTTATTATGAGAATAAGTGGTATAGGAGAGGACGAATGATGATGAATTTTTACATGTAAATTATAATATACATAATATATTTGATTACAGAGATTTCAACCCTCTTGGATAAGTGGAGGGGATGAGTGAATAAGAAAAGAGAGGAATTGAAAATAAAACACATGAAAATGAATGAGTATTCGTACCTCTTGATCTCTTCCCCTTTAGATCTTTTTTAAGACATTTGGTTTTGTCCTTTTAGTGAGATCATAAGGTCTTGGTCCAGAAAAAGATTCTTGGTAAGGGAATTTGGTTGGACATAGATACTGTTCTTGTCTTGAGAGGTGTGGGAGGAAGAAGGGGTGAAGGTTGTATTTTTAGTGGAGAGGAGTGGTTTTACATTATTTTAATTATCAGTTTAATATTATTTCCCAAGATTATGAATAGTGTTAATTATTGTGAAAGCTAGTAAAGAGAGTGTATGATTTCAAACTAAGTGTTACTACATCTTCCATGTTGTAAAAAATAGTTTCTTTAACTGATAAATTATATATACGATATTTTACCATATTTCACTATTCATTAAAAAATCATGTATTTCAGAAAAATCCGAAAAATTCCACATAATAACTTTTTTTATTTTTAGAATTAAAAAATGAAATAAATTTTTTGAAAATAATTTTCTATATATGATTATTTTCTTTTTTAAATAATATCATACTTTATAATAAATAATAACCATTTTAAAATTATAACCTATTTTATATCACCTTGGAAAAATAATCCATAACTCCAATGCCACGAAGGCCTTTATTTTTTATTGATTTTTTGAAAATACACCTTTCAAGGGGTTAGATGGAATCCTTACAAGGCCCATAGGCATAAGTATTACATGGCCCATAGGCTGTAGAGGAATTCATTGTTAGTAGGATTCAAACATTACATACAACCCAGACTAACTACTTGGAACTTCTCCTCCCCAACATCTTCATCATGAAGTTAGATCTCCTACTTTGAAATGCTATTAGGCTAGGCTTTCCTGTGCATGCACAGTCTTGTACAATTGGTAGGTGCCATACCCTTTCATTTTTGCAATCCGTTTAGCTTCTGCACATGTGAATGCTCCTTGCTCATCCTCCTTCTGATGCTTGTTCCTTGTATGATGTCTGGTTTGTATCTGCACTTAATGTGTCTCGAAGGCCTTGAGGTTTCCCAAAGGCCTTACTGACCCGAAGGCCCAGGTGGCCCGAAGGCCTTAAAGGACTCGAGGAACAAATCGGTGGCCAGAAGGCCAAACGGGGGAATATTCCCAGATACTACAGTGCCAAACAATGCCTACTATAGTTCCCGATATAGTACCTTGTGTATATCTGTTTTCTAAAATTCAAAACATAGACTCCTTAAAATTATGTTTAAAGGGTAACTATAATTATATACTTATAGGAAAGTATCATGAATTTCTATTTATTTTTAAAACATTGGGGTGTCACATCATCCCAACATTATGGAAATTGAGTCCTCGCACATTTATTTTCTTATGAAACAGGTGAGGGTACCTTTCCCTCATAAAAGTTTCAGATACCCATTATGCCACTTAAACAATGTGGTTTGTCTAGAAAACCATTATATGGTGGATTACCTTACTCCAAAATAATTTTTCACTTTGATCAAATATCTAAATAAGTTTCTCTTCATAAAAAAATATTCCCTTAAAACTGAACTACTTCTTGGCTCAAGACATGATATAAATCTGGCACATACTTTCTCAATATCAAAACATGAAAATCATTTTGTAATTGAGATAATCATAGAGGCAACGATACTTAGTATGTGACTGGTCCAACTTTCTCTAGGATCTCATAAGGTTCATTGAACTATGGACATATCATTCCTTTATTACCAAAATGCATTACACATTTACATGGTGTGATTCTATGAAAGACATAACCACATACATCAAAAGAAAAGCCTTTACTCCTATTGTCTACATAACATGTATACCTACTCTGAGCAGTCCACATGTATTACAGGATCATCTTCACATTCTCATCCACTTCTTCTACTGACTCAGGTCTCATCAACATTCTTTCCCTAACTCTATCAAAAAAATTTGTAGCTGGACACTGCTTCCCATATAATTCCCCAAAAGTATAAATCTGTATACAAGAATGAAAATAGCTATTATAAGAAAACTCAATTAAACAAATTTTTTGATCATAAATTCCCTAGTAGTCTATTGAAGAATCTCAAAGATTATCCTCCAATGTCTGAATAATTCTTTTTAATTTCTGATATGATTGAGGATAAAATGTGGTAATGCAATTTTATTCTATATCCACTGAATTTTGAAGGACCTTCAAAATTTTATAAGTGGACCTAGGATCACAATAATATAGAATGGAAATAGGAACTCCTTGTAAAATAAATATATTTTGAGATAGAGTTAAGAAAGCTGGTCCAAAAAAATTGTCTCTCGAATTGGATGGAAATGTGCATATTTAGTCATCCAATAATAAATAACCCAAATCACATTGTTTCCTCATGAATCCTTTGGTATTCCCACAGTGAAGTCTGTGGATATATTTTCCCATTTCCACTCTAGCACATGAAATGGTTGAAGAATCCCCTTTCGGAACTACAACTCTTCTGTAACCTACTATAACGTCAAACATTTCTGGGTAAAACCAGAAATATTACTTTTCATTACATCCCATCAGTAATACTCTTAAAGGTATCTATACATCTTAGTACTTCCTCGATGAACTGAAATGGAGAACTACAAGAATCACACAACCATTGATTCCTCAACTAGGACTCACAAATAACACACAAGATGTTTTTTACTCAAGGCACATGCCACATTATTTTCTTTTCCAGGATCGTAATTTATTGTGAAATTATAATACTTTATCAATTCAAGACATATTTTATGCCTCATATTTAATTCCTTTTGAGTAAATATATACTTCAGGAATTTACAATTAGTATATATTTCAAATTTTACTCAACACAGATGATGCCTCCAAAATTTCAAATAAAAAACCACACCATCCAATTCAAAATAATTTGTGGGATAATTTAACACATGAGGTTTTAGTTTTCATGAAGCATAAGAATTTACATGATCATTTTTCATTTGAATACATCCAAGTAGCTTCAATGAATCATCCTTGTTGATGAAAAACACACCAATTAAAGAAGTCAAGGACCAAACTAGATCATTAACCATGCTTATTATTTATTCTTGAAAACAAATATCACATCCTTTTTCCAAAAACATTTAACTATATTTTTTGTGTTATCATAGTAAACAGGATAAATAAATTTGTAATGTTTTTAACAAACTCTTGGTGATATCCTTATAATCCAAGAAAACTATAAATATTTGTAACATTCTTAGGTCTTTTCCATTCATCACCCACTTTTGTTTTGGCTGGATCAACTGTTATTCCATCTCTATTTATAATATTCCCATGAAAACAAAATGGTCACAACCAAGAATAAATCTTTTAGAATTTCCCACATAGTTTCTCTTTTCTATGGTTTTTAAAACAACCCATATATGTTTTTGATCATATTCATTTCTTATAAAATATTCCAAATTTTCATCAATAAACACAACCACTAACATATCCAAGAACTCGTTAAATATTATATTCACAAGATCCATCAATACAGTAGGCGCATCAGTTAGCCCAAAAGTCATAACTACAAATTCATAATGACCATTTCTAGAAGAGAAAACATTCTTCGAGGTATCTTCATCTTTTACATTAAACTGATGGTACACCGACCTCTGTTCGACCTTCAATGAATACTCTTCTTCTCATATCTGATCAAACAAATCATCGATATGAGACAAAGAATACTTCTTTTAATAGTAATGTAATTTTAGGATCCATAATCAATTAAAATTCTCATTGAAACAACTTTATCTTTAACAAAAATACATGATCACCCCATGGTGAAGAAATTTTTTAGATTAAGCGTTTATCTAATAATTCCCATAACTTTTTTTAATTACATAAGTTCCATTAGAGAAATTTGATAAAGGGGTTTAGAAATTGGCATAGAACTAGTAACTATGTATGTAGTCAAATCATCCTCTTAATCAGAAATAAGACGAGGAAAATAATTAGTAAAAACATAGATGTATTCATTTACCACTGGTACATCATTAATCTGGATAGTTCACTTATCTACATGAATATGAGAAAGATAACTTTCATTCACATCTTTTATCACTTTCTTAGCTTCTTGATATGTAATCAATGGTAGAGGGTTTATTATTATACTCAAACTGAAAATCTTTAGGAAAAACATCTTCTTTTTCTATGAATCTATTTTATCATGATAAATAAAATCTAGTCCACACCCCAAAAAAATCAAACTCAACTATAGGAAAAACAATAAGGTGTGATGGTAAACTCTTTCAACAAACAAATATCGATATATCCTTATAATTGTTTCCCGTAATATTTCCTCTAATTGTTTTTACTTTGAGTTGTGGTTTAATTTCATGTTGGGGAATTCCTAATTTCTTTGAAAATTTACCAAAAATGAAAGAATGTGTAGAAATCGAATCAAACAACACATTTACAAAATCTTAAAAAACAATAAATTTATTTGATACAACCTAGTTTGATGGATAATCATAAAAGGTTTTTGCAAAGGATATTGAAAAACATTTTTCTTCCCAAATTTCTGATTTCCTACCTAAGTGAATAGATTTAGAAATAAATTAGCAAAATGAACCAATTACATATAAGTAAAGTATATCACAAAGGTTTCCCATTAATTTTCAGATCACATTAATTTCACTCATAAGAAATGTTTCCAATCATTTCACATTTATAGCATTTCCTAGAATTTACAATACATTCACAAGGATGAATTTTACCACACAATTCACCAAAAGTGAAATTGTATTTATTTACTCTTGATTTATTGGAAAAATTATTCTTCAGTTCCTACTAACATGATCACATATTATTCACTCCATCAGGATCCATATACGTGTCAGCAAACTCCACCTCATCTTTTTCAGCACAACAACCATGTTTCTCATAGCATTTCGACTATCGTGAATCCAAATCAATTAAAAAATGGTTTCAACCCAGTGTAAAATATATTTATATTACAACAAAAATACCGAGTAAAATCTAATACATACATGTCAAGTATTGTCAAATTGGCTTCATATGATATAATAAAATCATCATCCTTCTGCTTCAGATCCAAGAATTGTTTCTCTATTCTGAGTTGAAGGTGTTTACAAAAACATTTTTCCACATAAATATTCTTAAAATCATCCCATTCTAGACCAACTACAAGGACCCAACCTGAATTCATTACAAAATCTTGAGTTTTAGAGAAGAATATTCATTTTTACATAGTTATGATCTTTTAATGTTTATATTTTTAGGTAATTAGAATAGAAATTTTACATTACATTTCATAATCATACATAAGGATACTATTTAAAAAATACCTTTTTTTAATTTAAAACTTTTCAACTAAAACATAATTTTTATAAAAAAAGATGTCATTTAAATTGTATTCCTTATTTATCATACCCATTCATATAACCTGTGGAAAACAATTTAATAACATGGGATGAGCCCAAAAAATATCAGTAAGGGGTAAAAGAAATTCAATTTTTGGTCAAGTGATAACATAAAAATGAATAAAATACATCTCATAAAAACTCATTAACATGTCTGGAAGCATCATGTAGTTTCTTTGGGACATATTTACCAAATCATCCTTACAATCACTCAAAAACATGGAATAACCATTTTGTCAAAATCCATCTCTGGAAAACACAATGCATTGGAAAACTATAATGGGGATCACCCATCCTATCTTGAGTTATAATGGGCTCAAACCAACATATCATGAGCTATAATGGGATCAACCCAAAATAATAACATGCATGGAACATATCAGAGTAAAAAATAATCATGAAATCTATAGAAATAACGCCTTCCATATATATATATATAAACAATTGTTTGAATTTCCTTAAATAGACTTAAAATTATTTTTAAACAAAATTCGATTAAAAATATACGTAGAGTGAGAATTAATATAATGGGAAGGATATGGGTATAAAATATAAATACACATAATAATACATAATATAAAACAAAATCCATTACACAAATATTTTCAAATACCACATAATGAATATAGTATAAGGTTAACCCAATGAATGAAAATTGGGCTAATAATTCCCTTACCCCAGGAACGTCTTACATCAAATGTGTTTAAAACTGATGTATAATTGTTAAAATAGTGTTATTAATATATTAAAGAAACCTATTCATGTTTATAACTGATTATATGATCATTTCACAACCTCATTGAACACATTAATTAATATTTTGTTATTTACAATTTTTTGGTGCGTTATTTACATGGTTTTCATGGTGGGTTTGTAATGGATTCTATTGTTGAATGGAAGCGAAACTATAGAAGTAAAATGAGATTCTATTAACATGTTTCAGGAAAATTAAATGATTCCATACAAAATTTTGATTATATGGTATGAGGATGAATCATTAGATATAATGTTATTGATGATTGTTACATTATTTTGGTTAATTTTGGTCACTATGAAGAACCTTTTTATTGTTAGTTAAAATAATTCACAAGCACTAGTTCCAGAACCTAATATGGTTTATATCATAATCAATAAAATCTATTACAACAATTAAATTTTTTTAAAAACTATATTTTAAAGAAGTATTGTAAATTGATGATGTATCGTCGACGATGTTGATAAATTGACACATCACAGACGCCATTTTTATTTTGAGAATAAGTGGGATAGGAGAGAAAGAATAATGATGAATTTTTTACATTGACAGGATAAAGTAAAAAATATATATGATTCATGATATTTCATTCCTTATAGATCTGGGGAAGGGATGAGATTATAAGAAAATAGAGTAATTTAATTTAAAACACTTGAAAAAGAAAGAGGATTTTTACCTATTTGTCACTTTCCTTTGAGATCCTCCTTAAGACCTCTAGTTTTGGCCTTTTGGGGACACCATAAGGCTTTGTACATGGGGAAGATCCTTGGGAAGGGAATTTGGTACATCATAGGCAATGCTAAAGAAATGATAGGCATTATAGGATGAGAGGGTGAGGTTGGTATTTATAGTGGAGGAGAAGAAAGGTTTTACATAATTTTAATTTTTAGTTTAATATTATTGGTCCAGACTATGAATAGTCATAATTATTATGAAAAAACATTAATGAGATCTTGTGAGTTAGAACCAAGTTTTCATATATCATCCATGATGTCAAAAATAGTTTATTTCCCTGATAATTTATATATATGGTATTTTAACATATTTCAGTATTCATAAAAAATTCATGTATTTCAAAAAATTCAGAAAACCCCCTTCCATTTTCTAACTTATTGAATTCAAAAATTAACTCTATTTGTTGAAAATAACTTTTTTGAAAATGAATAATTTAATATTAAAATAAAATCACACTTTATTCAAAAAGTAAAAATTTTAAAACTATAACTCATTTTATATTACATTGAAAATTTAATCTAGTCCTCATTATTTTATGACCATAATAATAATAGACTTACTATTGATAAGGGTCATATTAGTATTCATGAGGGTATGCTACTATTCATAAGGGTAGGTTACTACTTATAAGGGTAGGTTACTATTCACCAAAAAATAAGTTTGTCTTATCAGACTTCAAATAACATACTAATCCCAACCCCATATGTCAATTTTTAGAAATTCAAAACATAGAAGAAGAAAAATTATGTTTAAAGGATAACTATAAATATCTACTTATATCAATGTTTCATGTATTTCAATTTATTTTTAAAACAATGGGGTGTTACAATAACCCTTACATATTGAGTACTTTTCCATTTTCCTAGAAAACATAAAGACCATATATATAATTATACACATATTATTATTTATATATATAAATTAATAAAATATAGTAATATAAAATATATAAAAAATATATAAATGCATTAAAAGTAGTTTATATTTAATGATTTTTTATATTATAATATATAATAGACATAGTGAGAGATATATATAAATATATAATTATATAAGTGTGGTTCTTATTATTTATATATATATATATTAATATATTATAATTATATATATAATATAAAATATATAAATATGTGGTATTTATTAATAAATGTATAAATACATTAAAATATTTCTACATGAAAAATATAATTAAAAAAATAAATAATAATATATAGATTAAAAAATTTGAAAACATTTAATTTTATTAATTTATAAATATATATAGAGAGAGTTGGATACTCATGGGTATCTATTGGACTCACTTATTATAAATATAAACATCTATATTTGAGTAAACAATCTTATATGTAAATCAAAAACTGGAAAATATCACATAAAATATTTAAATAATTTTATAAAAAGAACTTATATTTAGAAATTTAATAATATTATAACAAATTTATTTTATTTTACAATAATACTAAAATTATAACTTAATATCTGTATTTATTTAATTAGTAATTTATATGTGAGGTATTTTTTTATTTTGAAAAATTTATTCATTTTTATAAATAAATATATATTTTAATATATTTATTCAATTAAATAAATAATTAAATTCATGTAATAATCCAAAAAAATAAAATAATTTAATAAGAGATTATATTTCTATATAAAATCAATAAAGTATATACATTTATTTAATTAATTATATTTTTTAGAATCAAATATATCTTCTTCTACAATGATCATTTCTCATGTTCATCCTACTAATCATAGGGTGATCAAGATGGTTCACACATACATATTTTTTAGATCGTTTCCCATGGAAGTGGCGACGATGATGAATAAAGAAGTTTTAGTGTGTATGAAGTAGAATATGTGAGTGTTGATTTTAATATAGGGCCTTCTGGTGATGATGTTGGATCGTGAATGTAGGCTAAGGCATATAGTTGTGGATGATATTCTCATGGTAGGGGTGGATAAACCTCTCATCAAAGTATAAGTACTCAAATTAGAGCTACATGAGATATTATTTCAATGTATGTTTTCATTAATCTAGGGATATCTTTTATCATTTTATGATCCTTGTGTGTCTCTTATTGTTTTCATGAATAATACAGCCTCCAAGCCTTATCTTCTTATTACTAATAATATATATATATATATATTAGAAATTATAAATCAATTTATATATAATCATTAAATACCATACATTTAATAGGAAAACAATGACATGTTGTTTGAGGGATACAATAAGGAAAAGAAAACTTCAATATAGGAAGGACATCTACAACAAAGAAGGGCATTATTAGTGCTCTGTTTAGGGCATTGAGGCATAAGCCAAGGATCCTATGATGTGGTGTTTCGATGCTTGATGTAGTAACAAATTATAACCATGTATTAGTTTTTTTCTTCTCTATTACTTCAGGCCATGTAATTCCTAGGACAATGATTCATTTAATGTGTTCCCCTCCCCCTTATTAAAAAGATGATTCACTTCCTTAATAATGATGCTTGAACCTAGACTATTTCAGATTAATAAATTTATTATTCATAACAATAATCCCTTTCTTATTACAAACATTGTTTAAAATATTATTAATATTAATACATTTATTAATAATATTTATACACCTTAACATTTATTATTTATAATATTTATAAATCTATTAAAAAATTTATGATTGAAAATATTTTTAAATTAAATAATTATGATTCATAATATTAGTACATTTATTAATATATTTATTATTCAAAATATTAATATATTTATTAATATTTTATGGATGTTTGGATGAGGGATTCCTTTAAGTGTTATCATATCATTTTGATTCATTAGAAATGGTAAATGTAGATTTCATAACCTATTTTTATATATTAGGTTCAATGGATGATATGAAGAATTAGAAATTTTCATCTTTGAAGGATGGTTCTCAGGATAAAATCAACAAAAGAAGTAATGCACCACGTATTTTCACTAATTTAGAGGCTATTACATATAGGTTTATTATTTTTTTAATTTTCTATTATTTCCTTGATGGTATTATAATTTTTCATTATGCCTTAAAAAACTGATGAACTATCCATCACTTGTTGAATATTTCGGGATTCATAGAATAAAAATATATTTTGATGTCCCGAGGAAAACATAATTTATTTTTTTCTCTAATGATATTAATATAGGAATGTGGGTTTTTATTTCTAACTCTACAATACTATATAATCATTCTATTAATGAGTGAGACAAAATTTTTGATACCTTTTCTAATAAAAACACATGAATTCATGTTTGGGTCTATCCAACAAAGCTATTTCCCTGAGGTAAATGTTCCTTCAAAAAATCCTAATGGCCTAGGTTCTAATACCTGTGGTGGATTATATTTTACGTTACAAGATTATTCAATATATTTGAAGAATGATTCACATGATTTTGGGCTTTGGGATGTTCATTTGGCCTTTATGACATAGGGTCATTGTGCCACCATAGGCCTTCTATGAATATTTATTACATGACATAAATGGTTCATCGATTGACATAGATTATTGGTTATGAAATAATAATGTCAGACAACAAAATATCATAATCCTAGGTAGGAATCAAAAAATTTAGAATCTACCTGAGGTGAGCTAACTAGATTGGTAATCGATAACATGTCATTAAAAAACCCCCCATTAGAACTAGGAACCATGCAAATCTGAATGAGGAATTTCTATCATACCGACCACCTGATGAGGAGTGGAGTAGTTAAAGTGAAATTAGGTAATTTTACTATATTTAATATGCTAGAGCATATTATTCATGGCCTATAGGTCAGGTAAGGGTCCCCTCTTATCCTATTAAAAATGTGGAATATCTAATAAAACAATAATTTTGAAGGTATTTCACCTAGGTTGAGTAGAATCATATAGTGGTCTCTATGATTGGATTTAATTTTATACTATTTAATCCATGAATCAATTTTAGTATTACATATGATATGTGTTCACCCATTAAATTGGACAATTCCACTAATAATGCATATTTCAGTTATTTTTGATTATTTATGGATGATGATGATATAAATTATTCAATGATGGAGAATGTGACCATTTATACTACGGAATACGATCTCAGCTAATTTTTCATTATAAACATCCCTATTTCTGTTCCCAATTACAATCTATATGTATTTTTTAAGAAAAATTGTATAATAGTTACATTTAAAAATCAACTCTAATAGGGGAAATAAATTAGAGATCAGTCTTAGGAGAAAGGAAATAGATATAAGGGATGGGGTAAAAATGGTTTGTCGTGATGGGGGTAGAGGTATTTATAGTAATGTGTGTCTGAACCTTGTTTCTCCTTGATCATTCTAGATTATATATCGGAATGGTGCTTTGTATCTTAAAGAGAATACATACATTGAGAAATATATGAGTCCATATAATGAAAATTGTGATGTTAAAACTCTTACAATAGGTACTCCCTTGATTTATGGTGTATTAATCCCTCTTAAGAATAACAAGTCAATTGTTTCATCTTGTGTAGCTCAAACAACATGTAATTCTATTAGTGTAGTGACTTGACTTTTTTCATATTAAATGAATACAAATTTTGATGGATTTCTTCACACATAAAAACGAAACCAAAAAAATAGACCATTTTAATATATAAATATAATTATAAGGTATATATAGTGGTATTGTAATTATGATATATATATATATAAATTAAATCAACAAAAAATAAAAATCACATTAATTATTAATAAATAAATTCTTTTCCAAAATTTATTTATTCATTTTATAATATAGTTTTATTTTAATAGTTTATTATCCCTTTTATAATTAGTAACTGACAACAAAATTAATAGATAATATTACAAAATTTATTTTCCTAAAAATATTTTTCCTTATATATATTCAATTTAATTAAATGAAAATATAAATTTTAGTATATGAGTTTGAAAAAAAAATCCTTTTTGGATTCATCAGGTCAATATTATCTTAAGATAATTTTTGAGATTTTTAAAAAACATTGATTTTTATTTAAATAGTGACAAATAACATTGTCACAAATTATATGATTTTATGAAATTATTATTATATAAGTATTAATTGGGAATTTAAGACATTATTTTTTATCATAAAATATGTATTTTATGAATACTTTAATAATTTAAAATAATTTGGTTTTAATTTACAAAACCATATATTACATTTTATAATTTAACTAACATTTTTCATTTCTTTTTAATATATTATATAATTTGTATTATAAAATTATTTTTTGTTAAATTTTACATTTTTAATATAAAAATTTATTCCAAATATATTAGTATTATGACCATTTATATAATAAATGCTATTTTCTTTTTGATAAAAATAGATAGACAACCTAGGTAAAAACTAGTTACGTTGGTGAAATCCAAAATGGTAACAATTTGTAACATTTTAGATAAAGAGACAGACATGTTAAAAAAATGTTTTTTTAAATATTGATGTGTGGATCAACCATATATCTTCTCTTATCTATTATGTCTTAGTTTTGGTGAAAAGATTCTTCAACATGAATTTCATTATTTATTTTTTTGGAATTTTTCTTTTTACTAATAAGAGGGGCACTCATATCCTCTCTATCTATAAACAAACCCTAATATCATACCATACACTTCCCATAAATTCCACCCACACATATATTAACCCTTTGGATATTATGGTATTATGAAAAGACGTTCCCTCAAAGCTTAATCCCCCTTCAAAACGGGGATAATCCATGTAGTGATGTACAAATCTAAAACTTTTTCTTCCTATATTCCTTTTCCCAAAATGAAATTATTCATTCTAAAATTTCATTTAACAATTTTAAAATGATAAAATAATTATTATTAATATTTAATGATATTATAATGATATGAAAATCATTAAACAGCCACATTTCCATTGTAAAAAACAAAAACTGGAATCGTGTGTCTTGCATACTACAGCCTCAATAAAACATGTGTCATTATCATTTAATTACAATAATAGATGCTTTTAGATTATATTTTATGATTATATTTATTATATATAGGTAATATATATCATTAATATGGTTCATTTGGGATAAAAAAATCTAATGACTGTTATAAGGAAATCCATCTATATCGGTAAATAACTGAAAACTAGTTCATCGCCATTTACATCTTCAATAAACGTGAATAAAACAATGACATAATGGAATTATAATATTTTATATATTTATAAATAATAAATTTCAATAAAGTTAATGCTTTTTAAATAACTATTTTTTGATATGAATAAATATCAACAATGGACTTATGAACATAGTTCCAAATAGTCTAAATTATTATTCTTCGTGTAAAAAAGTGATTCAGACAATGTAATAAATGATGATAATTTTTAGTATAGAAGATTAATAATATAAATATATATTAATATGGTGATTAAATGGTGAATTAATATGTTTTTCTATATTTTATATTAGGCTGAAGAATTTGTGTTTGATTAAAGGATAATAGTAAGATACTTAGTCACTCAAATTTCTTTTGTTAGTTATAAAATTTTATATTGAACTCTATTCTTCCAATACATTTAATTTTTAATGTTTTTTTCTTTTATTGATTTGTAAAAATAATCTTTTTATCCAAAATAATTTTTATTAAATGGAATTTTTTGACATATTTTTAAAAAATAATACTTTATGAAAAGAGACTCGTTACAATGGATTTTAAAATAACAAGGAAAAAATGTTTTAAAAAATATATTTTCATGATTTGGTAATCATTATATTATAAATGATCCAAAAAAAGTAGTTATGTTTTTTTCCCAATATTTTTTATTTCGTTAAACGTAGTGATCAATATTTCATACCAAATGTTTCGATTCATGTTGTAATTTTATACCAATTAGATGTTTCCTGAAACCCATTTTATTTCCATGGGTTATTTATGAAAAGTGAATGATTTCCATATGGATATTTTATGAAAATAATTTTACTTCCATGGTTTCTTTTTAAATAGAAACTTATTTACATTTGAATCTTTTATGAAACCCATTGTTATTTATATTGGTTCTTTATCATGTCATAATTAAATGATTTTTAATTAAAACACACTAATATGGATTAGTGGCTCATAAATCGTATATCCACCTCTAAATCCTTGGTGGTGTGATTATATATCAAGGTATAGGTATTCATAGGAACATTTTATTTAATTAAAAGCACATGAACTGATGTTTTTTCTCCTAAATTTAAGGTTCCCCTACTATAATATTTGTTACATAGTTAACAGATTCTATTCATTAGGATATTATTCCCTTATTATTAATGGTTTGTATCAAATGATTTTACTCCATCTTAAAGATATTATTTTTTCAGGTTGATATGTTAAAGATCTAATTCCTTATTCTAGATGTCCATGGGATATTATTACTGGTCGAAAATAATGCTTGAAATAATGTAAAGGATGTAAAATAAAGAAATATTTAGTGCATGTCTCTATAGTTGGTATCATAGCAAGGGTTTCATTATTTTTTTAGAGTAGAGATTATAATATTTTGAATTAAGGTTATGAAAACATAGTATAAAACCATTGAGTTTACTCTAGGTAAATGATTTTATTCCAAAATTTTGGTTAATTCGTGATTATGTAGTTTATATTGAAAATAAATCCCAAACTAGATACTTGAATATTGATAGAAGATCTAGAAATTTTGTATATATGGGTAAGAACCTCAAAATGGTGTGTTGGGTATTAACTAAAAAATGGTTGTGTCCCGAAAAAAGAGGCATAAATGCACACATATCTAGACACTCCAAAAGGATATGAATTTGTTAATCCCAATCCCCTTATGAACCATTTTGAAGGATTTATTTTTTGGTTAATTTAATGGGTTAATATAAGGATTATCATAAAACAAAACATATAGATTAAAAAATCATTATATAGTTTGAAATAATAGATTTATAGACTAACATTATAATTTCATAGAACGTGAAATTTTATGTTTGAATTCCAATAATACTATGATTCCATTATGATGTTTATTATGAACCCCACAATAAAATTCTTTTTAAGATTTAGTAAATAATTGAACTATAGGGAATTGGGTTTACAATTATTATATGGTAAAATGTTGTGGTTTTCCAAATGGATAATGGAATGGAGTGGGAGATGGATTTCATGATCACATAGTAATTTCCCCTCAAGTATCTCTAGGTATAAATTAAAATATAAACCATGTTTATCTCTTGAATGTAGTAATGAAGAAGAAAATTGTTATTAATTCATTCACCTGACAACATCTGCCATCCTTCTATAGCTATTTAAATCCACTTATCCTCAATAAATGGGTCAATGTCGTGGAAAATATATTTTATAGGATCTCGTGCAAAGAAAAAATTATGTTTTTTCTAGCTTTTTTCATTTTATATGGTGAGGCTAGCTAATGGTATACCGTAATTAAGAATATTACACCCAAATAAAAATATAATTTATGGAATGTGAATATTTTGAAAAAATGTTCTGTATGAATTATTTTCCTTGACCTATTAACACAATGATAGAGATTGTATTCATTGAGTTGAAACAAAATTTGGATGCACACATAAGGACATGTGAAGTAAATTCATGAGTCTTGCACTATATGCCTCTTGTAAAATCTGTGATAGAAACAATATAATCTATATTTTCTTGAGAGGGTTAAAACCATGTTTATAATTTTTTTATCCGCAAGATACATTAAAATATATGAAGAGATTGTTCATCATGTGTGAAAGGTGGAGTTGGAATCTCAGGTATCACAGTTCTCTAGAAAGGAAAAAATGAAGCTGTAATGCCAAGTGAACTATGATGTTATGTAACAAGAGGGAATAAATTTCAAACCAAGACAATCCAAATGTTTTGAATTATTCACCTATGAAATTTGATTAATTGGTAGGGGAAGTGTTTAAAGTGTGGTAAAGTAGGCCACCAATGTTAAAATTCATAAATAAATTCTAAGAAGATAATTAAATCAAAATTAGAGAATAATTACCTAGCCAATGATGTTCCCACTATACAATTCTTCAAGTGAAATGAGTTTTTATACTATGGAATTCATTTTTCCAAACCTCCAGACAATAAAGAAAATATGATTCAATGATAACCTAAAAAGAGGGGATAAGGAAGAGTATTCACGATCACGATAGGTAAGAAGTGTCATGATAGTGAAGTGATGTGATGTACACTAAAAATTAATTCTTTATCTTAAAGTAACTTATTTGATTTTGATTAATCATATTTCTTCATATCATAAGAAGTTTCTATGAATGTGTAATCACCCCTCATGTTAGGTATATCAATCTTTGTGTGAAAACACTTTTAGTCACAATGAGCATATATATGATTTATAAATCATATATGATTGAGATTTCATAGAGGATACATCAAGTGGATGTAATTATTCTACCCATTAATAAATTATATGGGATTTTAGGTATGTAATGTCTACACCAACATATAGACCAAATAAATTGTATAGAGAATGAGGTATACTTTCATATTCGTGGTCATCATATTTTCAACAATGAATATATGGGATGATCCCCCATTGGAATTAAAATAAATAAATAGGGTTATTATACAAAAAAATGAGGGACTATTAGCTTAATTGATCAAAGAGGTAGTCGAAATTGATGAAAAGCCTATTTTATATGATGTAAATGATTTATTTCTAGATTAAATTTCAAATATTCTCCTTATCATGAGGTCACATTATCTATTTAACATATAACTTGGTTTATTCCTATATTAGGGAGTTTTTATAGAATGGTCCCCATTGAATTAGAGGAATTAAAGATAATATATAATGGTTTATCATGCAACCTAGAGGTCCAACACAGGGATAAATGAACCAATTAAAAAATATGAATGGTGGATAAATGTTACATTTTATTAATTATCACAATATTTAAATGGTCACAATTTATAATATATAATTTAACCTATATACATTACTTGTTTGATCAAATTAGGGGATCTCAATAATTCTCGGTGATTGAACATTGATATATATATTATCAGTTAAAAGCTAAAAGGGAATATATTTCAACGAAATAATTCTTTTTTATCTATGAACAATAAGATTTTATATTGATTATATTATGATTACTAGTTCCCCATCATCTTCATGGATCTAATGAATACATTATTTATTTATTGACTATATTAGTTTTTAGTCATCCTTATACATGATATTAAAACATACTCAGAGGGAATAGAATATCATGATGATAATTTTATAATTTTATCAATGCCCTTAATAAAGGAGAAGTTGTTTGGAAAATTTTTAAATTGAAAATATTTGAGACAAAGGTTGTCAATCTCGTTTAATGTATGAAGCTTGAAGGGCATACTGATTAATCAGTCAAATACATTTTTTATGGAACACTAGACCACACCATCCTATGTAATTATGAACTATTGTTTTCATCGTAAAGATTGATATTGTGGATATTTTGTTATTAATATCCCATGGTTATGAAATTAATTAACCATGTTAAAATGGAAGGGAGAAAATTTCTTTGGATAGAGGAATGTGAAGAATGTTCCCTGGAACCAAATATGAGGTCTTTCACTACTATTATACACATATTTCCTGACAATGGAGAAGTGTTTCTAATTTAAAATGATTAAACAAAAGGGTATTGTATATCTCATGAAAAAAATGATCCAACGCTTTATTTAAAGCTAGTACCGATGTTTTTTTCATTAAATATTTCACTACACTATATCTATGGAGAAAAGTGTGATATATATATATATATATTAATAGAGATAGAAATGTATATTATCATTAAATTAATTTTATATTCACCAAATTATATCGTTTTAATTGATAAATTATTATGAATGGTCAATGCATTATCACTTTGGGAAGGAAAATAACGTTCTTGATGATCTGATCCAAAAATACCATGACTTTTTATCCATGATGATTATTAAAAAAGAACCAATACCCATGGATTTTCTGATGATTCATATTTAATACATTATGGGAGGAGATAAATATTATCTTTATAAGTGACAGAGAAAATCAATTTATTTAATGTTCAAATAACCCAATAATGATGATGTGGAGATATAAAAAGTTAGGGAATATTTCAGAGGATTATATTGATAATGATGGAGATATAAGGATTGAAAATTAGATATATTTCCTATAAAACCATAACTAAGTTAGTAATATTTTTTTGATTTTCAAATATCATACTTTTATATTCATCCCAAAGTTATAAAGATGAATAGAGATCATAAGAAAATACAATGGGATGACATGAAGAGAGAGAATACTGAATATATATCCCAATGTATAGTATGCCAACAAGATAAGGATTAGCATTAAAAGTCTAAGTGTATTTTGAAACTGTTACCCATTCTAGCATTGATATAGGAAAACAACCACATGTTCTTCATCATAGGATTTCTCAAAATGTCTAAATACTATAATTCTATTTTTGTTGCAATAAATCACCTAAGGATTTCACTGAACATTATTAACATCATAAAATATTTAACCCATATAAAAATCATGAATACATACATTAGTGCAGTTGTAAGGATTTCTATTGTACTGATATTAATTTTATCTAATTTGGATCCAAGGGATACCTCATGGTTCTTGTGATGTCTCAGAGAGAAATAGATATAGATCTCATTCTTACCTCGGCTTAACATCTTCATATAGATGATCTGTATGAGAGGTCCTTTCAAAATATAATTGATATACTGATATTATTTTTGACATACTTCTAATGAATATGGGATAAAAACAACCTTTTTGTGTTCTCATTTAAAAACAATTTCATTTATTACATTCAAATTTCTCTATATGAGGATCTATATTTAAAGAGATATTGGACACTAACATACTGGAATGAAGTTTGATAGAGGAAGCTAATAGGTCATATCCTTGTACAAGAAATTATGGATAAGTTTCAAAAAATAAAAACATAAAAAATGTGGAACAAACATAGTAGTGGCGTTATGTAAATAATTGTTTATATGGTTATGAGTTTGATGTTGGTGGAAGTAGTTTCATTAATATATCACCTTGGAAGTTTTTAAGGGTGACACTATGGGTCTTAACTATTTTTGACCACCTTGATTTGTAATCCCCTTACTTATTCAATAATAAAAATATAATTTTTAGTCATGGAAGAAATGGTTATTGATCCATAGGTTTATCAGCCCCATCGAGAACATTTATTATGTCTGGGTTGTAGTTTATAACTAATAATACCCTCATTACCTCACCCAAGTATGAAATTTTTTCCATGATTTACATTTTAGAGAGTAGATACCATATTTATCACATGTACTGAGCTCGGAATATATAAAACATGAATATGACCATTCATATTAATAAAAATGGGTGGAAAAGTTTAACTAAATAGACAAGGTTGTGATAAAAAGAATAGACCTTCATAGTTTAAATTCTATTGTGAAATTACATGTTTAAGGAGGCTATATTTTAAATAAATCACGTAATGAGGTAAAAATACCCTCAATTCATTTCTTTCATTAATTAAAATCATGAGAAAGAAATTATTTTTAAGAGGGTAAAATATAACAACCCATGTTTTTCCTCAATCAAAAAATATATTTAATGGATTACTACACATAAAATAACAAAACCAAACATTTTTTTTACCATTTTACGGAATCCACCGAATTTATAGTTATTAATAGTGGTGAAAAATTTATGATTTATATATATATATAATGAAAAAATAAATTTGACATTAAATAGGCTCAATTAGTTCAAGTAATAAACTAATGAAATGTTTTTAAATAATATTATTATTTCAAAGTAAAATATATTTTTTCTCTTAATATAAAATTAACGCATGATTAAATAGTCATTTACATAGAATATAATGGTTAATATACCGAAATTCACTTTCCTATAAAAACATTCAATGTATTTTTTTAATTAAAAAAAATCATAAATAATAGGATGTGAATTTGAAAAATTATCATCATTTTTTAATTCCACATGGATATATTATCTTCACATTATGTATTGGGATATTTCTCAAAGTATTTCCTATTATTTCAATTGGGAAATTTCTATTTTTACCAATAACATGAATTTAATGGAATTATTATTATAAACCATTGAATTAAAAATTGAGGAAAACATATTTTATGACAATATATGTGTCTTATATGTCTATATATTTTTTAAATATGTGTTTATTAATTTTAAAACCCATATTTTACATTTTATAATATTTTATTTATTTAACCAAAAAGTGTTTTCAATAAATGAAACATTATTTATTTTAAAACTAATTTTTACCATTATAAAAAACAATTAAATAAAATTTATTTCAAATGAAGAACCATTATGCGTAAAATATTATAAGTAATAATTTATTTTTTTTAATAAATGATAAAATACATTTATAAAAACTAGTTATTTTGGTGAAAAAAATGGTAAATATGAATGACCTAAGAGAAAATGAAAAAAACATCTTAAAAGAATGTTATAAAGGGTGGTTTAAGGTATAGATCTATATTGTTAATTTTCCTCTATATTATTTTTTTTCATTTTGGTTCCACTTTATTTGAGAGTGAAATACATTATTAATTGTTTTATGTATTTACAAGTATGCCACTAATTTTAACTATTAAGAGTGACACTATTCTCTTCAATTACCTTGATACCAAACCCCTAATTTCAACCCAACGCTTCCCATAAATAACCACCACACTCCAATACAACATAATATTTTTAATCCTTTATAAATTCTATAAATAAAAGGTTTAGTTCCCTTCTTAGTAGAGATAACCCACGTAGAGAGGTATATATTTCAAACAATTTATTTTTTTATTTTTTATTTTATGGATTTATTCATTAAAACATCTAATTTATCATGGTAAACAAGGAAAACATAATTATAATTAATGTACAATTATTTCATTATAAATATGGTACAACCCTTAATTTGCCTCCTATTTTACATTAAAAAATAAAAATGTTCTTTGTGTGGACTACTGCCTCCTAGAATAAACATGTTTTGTTATCATTAAATTCCAAAAAAAGATGAATTTCATTTAAATTTTATGAGTTTATATGATATAAATTGTCAATATACATCATTAATATCATTATACTTGTATAAAACATAAATTAATTATCATTATAAGTAAATCACATCTAGAAAGCCACCCTATAGCCATGGTTATCCACAAACGATGGATATATATCAAAAAATACCCAGTACATAAAAAAACATGGATATATTATATTTGTTAGAGGATATAGACAAGGTTATCTAAAACTGTTGCAATAGAGACTACTGAGTTCCACAGTTCATGTAAACTTTGGCTATAGGATTTTAGCTGATTCATGGAGAAAAACAACCCCAAAGAAAGGTGTGGAAAAAGTAATGTTGTGATTTTATTGATTTTTTTTTGGTTTATATATATATATTTATATATATGTGTGTGTGTGAACCATTCATGGTATATAAATAATTTTTTATGTTCTTGGATTTTGATTCTAGAGGTATAGGTTTCAAATCTTCCACGTGAAATTTTTTTGGATTCTTATTCCCACAATTTAAAAGGGATATATCCACAGTTGGACACAATAGAAATATAAATATATTTAATTTTTGAATCCATTGAAATAGAACTATTTCCAAAATTGACAATTGATATATCTATATACACTATTCTAAAATTGTGACAGTAGAACTATTACACTGGTGGACAACTATTGTTATAACCCTGAAAATTATGGCTATAACCATTATCTTATTGACTTCAATAGGATCCACGATTATCTAGACTATTGTTATAATCTATACCCACATTTTTAGCTCTATATACTGGGATTTTATCATGTATGTATCCAAATTTTCTATTAATGAATCCATCAATACCAGTAAATATCCCAAAACAAGATCATCATCGTATTCATCATAAATAAATGTGAAAAAATATAATTTAATGGAATTAACACATTATAATTCATTATAAAATTTCATTTAGAATATACATAATGGTTTGGAAATGATTATATTTTTCTCAAAAAAGACGATTGACACCACTTTTAGAAACCTAGTTAAAATGGTCATTAATATTATTTGGTGATATTGGTAATAGATTGAAAAAATTAATACACGAAGATAATTATTATTACGTAAGAGTATATATAGTAATATTAATGAATAATTTTTTAAAATAGTTAATTATTTTGTTCAAATTTATGATACAAATGGTTACAACACATTATTAGAAATATAGGGTAATGCTAAGGGACTTTGTAACTAAAAATACTTTATTTGAGTTATACAATTCCTTACTAAATATGAATTTTCAATGAAATTCAATTTCAAATGATTTTTACATTTTTTTGGGAAAATTATTTTTTTTGAAAATCCATTCCCATTAACCATTTTCTATTGTCATGTATTTTCAAAAAATGGTATAAGTATTAAAAACACCCTCATAACTCTGAATTTTTCTTTGATGAAAACAAAAATATATTCAGAAAATATCATTTCCTCATATTTTTTCATTACCTTCAATATTATCTAACTCTAATAGAGTTATGATTCATATCTAACCAATGAGTTTTATTTTATTATGTTACTAATTTTTGTGACCAAATTTTAGGTTTCAAATGACTTAATTCATGATGTTATTTTATAGTAGTTTTATGTTTTATGAAATTTTGCATTTTCCCATGTTCCCTAAAAATATTGTTTTGAAATAAAAATTTAATATTACATTAAGAGACAAATTTTATTATAGATTTTATTTATTAAATTTGAATGATTTATGTTTGGTTGTTTTGCGAAACCCATTTAATATATGGATTATTTATATGTGAAATGTGAATGATTTATAATTGGAACAAATAAGTACTAATGACTGAAAAATGTATCCCTATATTGATATCCAATGAATTGGTTAAAATTTTATATCTCTTGAAATCGGTATTCCTAAGAACAATTATTTACTCGTTAGTATGGTAACTGATTGTTTAACTAATAAAATTAATGTTTCCCTATGCTAATGTGTGTTACCTAGATAAATTAAGTTATTCATTGTGATATTTTGGTCTCAACATTCGTGCTTTTTATTAAATTATTCTGAACTATTTTAAAAATATTATATTTCCATGTCAATATTTTGTGGCTCTATGAACATATTCCCCATCCTTTGATGTTCACATATGATTTATGGTTACCATTCCAGATGTTATGATATTTTTTATTTTTTATTTTTTTCTTAGTTATTATTATTTACTCATCATTGATGAAATGTATATTCACTCATTTTGGGTGTCCGATCTCACCCATTTCATAATTTTCTTGTTATCCTCATTATGATTATGGTTTTAACTAATAAAATGTTTTTAAGAGAGTCATGTATAGTTCCATTAAATAGAAGTGATTGTGAGTTTTATAAAATTAGCTTCATATATATCTATTATCTAAAATAATTGAACCCATCTACCCTTGCTATAATATTATTTATAAAATTTAATAATTTGAATTATATAAATATATAAAATAAAGTAATATTTTTCTTTGGGTATCTGTAATTAATAAGTGTTTTAAGAAATAATTATTATTTTTTCACATGGATTGACCTGAAGATGCATGAAAAATTGGCTGATAGTTGCTAATATTCACCTATGGAAGGGGGGGTTAAACATGTGGATGGAAATTTTGATGTGAATGTTAGAGCCTACTTTTAATTAATGTGGGATGAGGAAGGGGATACTATTTTTGGAATATATAGTTACTCCTTCATTCCTTAGATTCTTATCTGTCATTCGAAATGAAGATTAGTGCTCTAGGTATACTTGTTTCTTCACATATAGTAATGTTGCTTCAAATAATAGTCGTAATTTGAATGGATTAATATTAACTACTAGAAATTTCATATCTATTAGTGAGGGTTTTCTAATTAACCAATTCCAATTGAAATTTCAATAGTATGGATAGAAAATATTTTTGGTTAAGTGTGTTATAATTGGATATCATATTGTATCTAAGGGATTTAAATAAAGAAATTAGTTTGTGGGGCCATATTATGATCCATTCAAGGTTTTTTCAAGATCACATGAGTATGAGGTCATCCAAGATCTACACTTGGTTGCTGAAAATTCACATTCATCATCTGCAGAGATCCATAGTGGGTCCATCACCGCCTAAACATACCAAGTAATATGAGGGTCCTCAATCTCCAAAAACGAAATCATATAAATGATGTTATTTTAATGTGAAATATTACAGTAGTATTGGGATGGATCCCACTCTGAATGAGAATAATTTTTTCCATGTGTATATGATTGTTGTTCCTCTAAATTTTGGACTATAAAGATTTCCCACACATGAATCCTAAATATAGAGGGATGATTTCACCAACATGGTCATTGAGGTAGGGGTCATAATATGGTCTTTCCTAATGGGTAAGAATATTTAGAGAATATTGGCATCCCTCAAGTTTTTATGTGATTTATTTTCTTTTTTTACGATGAAGGTAACATTTCACGGATTGGCCCCATCTCCCTGATTTTCCTATTTTCTTATTTTTAATAAATGGTAATGATCCATCAATCACTATATTCTACCTATATCGATTATAATTAATTATATATATATATTTATTATCATATTAATATATTTATTATAATGGTAATACATTTTAAATATATTTATTATATTGTTAATACCATTATTTTAAATAATTATTATTAAAAATATTATTTTTTAATTCATAATATTAATAAATTTATTTTATATATTATTCTCATGATTATTTATCAAAAATATTATTACATTTATTGTTCATTATATTAATAATATTTCTACCATTACTGTTAATTATATTTATTTATTCTTAAAATTATTTTGAGGATCCAAGAACCTATACTCATGGATCAGATGCTAAAAACATTGTCTTCTAAATTATGTATTTAATACTAGTTAAAGTAAACAATTTTTTCCACCAAATATTTATTTCAATAAAATGAAAAAATATATCACTTAAATATCCAAGGACCATTTAGTTTTAGAGTTTTAGATAAATCGGAAATATAATATTACCTAAAGAATAGCCATGCATTCAAGATAGTATTTTTTCCAGTATACCCATCTTTTCATATTCCATTTTCGGTCATCCTCATCAACCAAATGAAAATGTTATTGATATAATTCATTTAATATAATTATGTTAAAACTAGGGGAATATAAATATAAGAAGGAGGAGTTTACAATCAATTTTATGTTAAACATAAGCATTAACAATTGAATTTCATAATTGTGCATAAGAAGAGATGAAAAATATGATGACATATCAATGTGCATGAGTAGAATATAAGATTATTCATACACATCAACACATGGATAATTAATCATGAAATATGGAATAATTAGTTATCAAGGCTATGATTCATATGAATCAATAATCATAATCCATGTGATTTCAATATTTTTAAAAGAAAACATTTAAAACCCTTAGTAAGCATAATAGAATTGCATTGGTATTATGGGACATTATCTTCATGTAACCCTTAAATATACCTTAAAAAAGTAATAACCATATTTTATACATATACATCAAATGCATTGGAAAGATACCTCGAATCACCTGTCATAAAAGTTATATCAATATCACTCGTGAGTTATACTGGGAGGGTTTATCCAACCATATAAGTGATTTTGAATCACCATAACATGAATAAAGTATATATATATTTCATTCCATCATAAAAACCATAAAAAGTAATTACAATTTTAATAACATAATTAGACCATAAAAAAGAATGAATTTCATCAATGTATTATTGAAATAATATCCATCCATTAAGATAATTAATTATGTTCATATCATTAAATAATATACCGAGTCTGTCATAAGTAACACCAACAGATTTTATCTGAGATTGAAAATTATTTAGATAGATCACTTTTAAATTTTTTTGAGGAATATAATCATTAAATTTTTAAAATCAATTTTAAAAAATAATAATTCACAAAATATTGTGAAAATATTTCTATTTGAAAATAAACATGGATACCAAAAAATAAATCTTCAATACAAATAGTCTTCATGGAGTGTGAGAAACCATTCTTGATGTAAATGTTAAAACATTAATCATTATTTTAAATTATTTTATAAAGGGAGTGAAAATTTACCTGTTTGGAAAAAATTAAGAATTTTACTATTAATACCATTTAAAAGAAGCTCAAATAAAATGTAAAATATATTTAGACAATAATTTATTTTTTAAAACTACATATTGGAAACATTTTAAAAATAATGGATATATAAGATATTATATCCCAATATAAATGAACGTGAATTATAAGTATTACATAGAAGAGACTTTATTAATGATTCATTAACCAATAATGGAGGAAATAAAAAATAGGTATTTAAACCGCATTTATAACAATAGGTTAATAAAAGATAATTGGTGTAATAAAATAGTATCTTATGACTTCGTTAAAAGGAACATTGAACATAACTATTCCAAAAAGGAAAATATTATAACATAAATATTCTTCCACTTTTTTAAAATTTCAAAAGTTGACTTCATGAATTAATTACATATAATGAAACATGAAAATAATGAGATTCAGGATAGTGCACTAAACCTGAAATCTTGGATGGTAATCCGCGTCATCCATTCCCAAATCCAAAGGAGAAAGGGAACGATAATCTTCCACTCATGCTAAGGTTGAGCCCGAAAATTATGTGGTGACTGGTAAAATTGTTATTCATTCATTAATAGTAAACATACTTTTTTATTGTGTCTCTATTCATTCTTTAATATATTTCAATTTATGTGGAACTATTCAAACACCACATCAAAATATAGAGGTTGACTTATCGTTGAGAGTATAAAATTGGGATATTATATCATCCAAAGTGTATTAATCCTCTCAAATTAATTTTTTTAACTAATCCTCAAATAAAATATTTTCGTACATCCTTTGGTGGAGTTTTATGCTATTTTGGTTAGGTATTTTCTATCATAATACAAATCAAACATCAAATGTCCAGAAATGAACATCACTCTTCATATCTTGAGGCATCCTCGAATTCTATAAAAGTGTTAGGAAGGTGGGTGAATCTCATTTAGAACCATCATCTCATTTGTTTATATTATTTCCTTTTTATAAAGCATATCTTGGTGAAATTACTAAGTCAATGGAGAGAGTCATGATTGAAGAAATGCCGATTCTGATGGACGTCAATGATGTGTTACCTAAATATTTTCCTTGTATTCCTACTAATAGAGTGGTTAATTTATAAATTGAATTTATTTATAGATCTCTGCCCATATCAAGGACACCATATAGCATAAAAACCATTGAGTTTTGGGAATTGAAAAAGTGGAATCAAGAGAATTTGGACTAGGGATTTATAGCCCTGAGTGCTACACAAAGTGGTATACTATTCAACATTGTCAGGGAATATGATAGATAAATGTGCCTCTACATTAAGTATCACAAGATCAATAAAATCACTACAAGGAACAAGTATCTGATTCCATAGATAGATTACTTGTCCAATCATGTATGTGAGGAATGATATTTTACTAAAGTGGACATTCAGTCGAGATACCACTAATCAATGTTTTGGAAGGAATATATTTTAAATAATTCTATTAGAATATTGTATTGAAACTATGAGTTCAAATATATACCTTTCAAACTCAATAAATTTTCAAAAATATTCATGGATTAATTGAATTTACCATTTAGATACTACCTTGAATTTTTTTATTGACTTTATTTATTATATTATGATCAACTACATGAGTAAGGAGTAACATGTAGAGAATTTGAATAGTAGGCTAAAAACATTTCAAAGGGAGAAACATTTTGAAAAATATAGTAAATGTTTACTTTAGATGTTGATAATATCATTATTGGGGAATGTCATCCCCAGTAAAAGAATATGTGTAGACCCTTCTAAGGTAAAGGAAATGGAATAGTGGTACATGACAACATCTATAATGGATTTCCATAGTATCCATGGTCCAAATTGTTATTACCAATGATTTGTGAAGAACATATCATGATTTTCAAACCCACTAATCATGTAGAATTGGATGAGAGAAAATTTTGTCATTACTAGTGAATATGATGATTTCTTCATTGAGTAAAAAATAGGCTTATCCATACGTTTGTACTCACAATTTTGACATGTGGGGTACTATTTATGGAATACAGTTATTCTTAAACGATTGAATTAGGCTGTTTATTGATAAAATTGTTAATGGTATAGCCTATGCCTCAGGGAAGTTGAAAATTCATGATCAAAACATCCCCACACATGATCTAGAGTTGGCAGTAATGATCTTTGCAAAAAACAAATCAAGATGAATTATCTATATAAAGATAAGTATGAAATATATACTGATCATAAGATCCCCCAAATATATATTAACACATAAGGATCATAAAATGTTTCATCAAAGATGGATTTATCACTTCATGGATATTGAACACCCAATCAACTACCATCCTAAAAAAGTGAATTATGTGGAGGAAACTCTCAGTAGAAAGGATCCTGCATCTTTATCAATGATGAAAATTGAGAAGGATCCAATATTATTAGAATTTGAAAGTATGTACATGATAATCAATCATGAATTAACATCACCAATCCTTTCTCTAAGGATTACTCAACCAGCCCACATGAAGAAAATAAAGGATGTTAAAATAAATAATTTGGAAATTAAAAGAAGGTGGAAGCAAGAGAAAAGGGAAATCCTCAAAGATTAAATATAAAATGGAAGGAATTGAATGATTTGGGTCAGAACTAGGTGTACCATATGATTTATTGTTAAAGAATTATTTTTTGAATGATGTATATATCTCAACTTCCCTATTAACCAAATGAAAAAAATATTTATCATCATATTTTTTATAACTATTGGTAGTAAATTGTAGAAACATGGATCTTCTTTTTAGGTATGTTTTCCTATTTACTAGTGTTTTTTAGAAAAATAGGTGTTTATGGAAATTTTTTAAGTACACTCTATGTATTATATGTACACACTGTGTACTCTTTTTCTGCACGTATCCGTGTGATGGACTTGTAACTGCCAAGCACCCAACTGTGTGTGGTGACCTAGAGACCGCCTAATGTTGTGGCTCGTAGAAGAAATTAAACTTCTTGTACTTAAAAAGAACACACAATTTACTTTCTTTTTGTTACATTAAATGTATTAGAGTCACGTCTAATTGAAATAATTATATTATTCTTCACCATTTTCAACCGAGAGCATCCGTAAGGTGTCAATCATTCCCTGAGCCCCCAATCAAGCATCTATTCTCATAATCGAACTCCGTCGGCTATGTTTGAATTGTATCAGTGAGTTTTATCTTCTGCTTAAACCTCATTTCTAGATTCTTCTTCAATTGTGAGTTATCATAGATTAAATATTTTAGGCATTTTTATAGATCAACCATGTTCTTTGTTGATCTATGGGGTGAAACCAGAGTGTATTGATCATACAACACTGAGGTATGTGGTTGGTTCCTTTCTTTATATAGTCTTGGAATTTTATGTGCAGAAGTGCCCAATACTGTATAATGAGGAATTTTGTGTTTACTATTTTAACCCTATTATTTCTTTCTACAATTTACATGCTTGAGTAGAGTTCAATTTAATGGGAATATGGTTAATTGTTATGCTATTTATTTTTTTCCCATGCTTGTATTTTTTTAAGACCATTTGGTATCGGTTAGCCTCTTAGGTTGCTTTCGATCCATTCCTACTACTAATAGGAAGAAGTAATATTATTTATCTCACATGATGTTATGTTCTAGACTATTTATCCAAGAATTTTTTGAGTTATACTTTGTCTGTTATATATAAATGTGCTCGATTGACTTACATAGGGCCGTGAGAACATGGTGTAGTAGAACATAGGGAGAATGGACATTGATGGATTACCCAGAGTGTCGGTTTACTGTTATGATGAGAGACCATATGGGGAATAGACGTAAGTGCTTCCTCAGAGTGTTTGTAGTTCCTCAGTGCATTCCACAGGGAGAATTGGATGTTTAGTGCATCCCTAGAGAATCTTTTAGTTACTGATAAGAAACTATAGTGGGAATTTATGGTGAGTGCTTCCTCAGAGAGTTTGTGATGAAACTGAACTAGAGGGGTTAGACTGTGTGTACTTCCCAGAGGGTTGCTTGTGGTAGTTTTGGTTAGACCAGAGGGGTTAGGTTGTGTGTAATTTCTAGAGGGTTACCTATTTGTAATTATCAACATACTTGATATAGGATAATAGAATTAATTTAAAAATGTAGGATTTTTTACTTTTTAGTACCTCCTTTCTTACAACATAATTTTGATTATACCCTTCCATATATATTCAATGACTATTAAGAACATATATTTGGGGGGTTTCCTACTTGAATTTAGTCCCACACCCAATTTGAGTCACGCATTTGGGCCCAAAAATATTATATTGATGCATGTATAAATAATGACAAGATCCCTTCTACTTAAGGTACTTCATTGTTGCGGAGCATGGGAGCATGGGACCATGTTGAGGCTTGCGATGCTGGGGAGTTTTTTTTCTATTTTTTGTTGAACATTGGTTTAGAATTGTATTCCTGCATTGTGACCTATTTGGTTTCTTTATTATACATATATATCTAGAATCATATATATATATATATATTTGTGTGTGTGTGTGTATGCTCCTATTGGTTATTATTTCAGTCTTCTGCTTTTTACTTTTAATATTGTATTATGATTTTTTCCATTATTGCTATCTATTTTGATTCTGTTGTGTTACTCTGCCAATGATGTAATAGTTTACCCACTGCCACACCCAAGGCCCTCACTACTTGTTGGTAGCCTCTGGAGTTTAAGAAAAATCACTTGAGGACATGTGACCAACAGGGTGTGGGGCATCTCTGGGCGGCTTCTAGAACCGAGAAGTTAAAAAGTGGTATGAAAGGAATTTTTTTCTTCATGATTTACTGTTTGGAGCCTATAGTCATGGATATGAAATAATAGGTACTTGCTAATAAGTTTTTCCCTAGAGTAGCAAACATGTGTATAGGGAAAATCCAATTTACCACATTATTTAAATATTTATGGGTTTTCTATTTCATAGTTGATTTGATTTCCCCATTGGGTGATTCACTTGTTTTGTGATGTTATTATTGATAATATTGAGGTTCTATTTCTGTTGATACCTAATGAGATGAGGGTATGCTATCTCATGCATCATATAAGAACTTTCTAGAAATCACAGTTCATGTACTCTTTCCATGCCATTTAAGGTGAATCAGTGATTGAATATTATTGTGATAGATGTTGTGTTAGATATTCATGTTTTTGTGATAGATTCCTTGTTAAAATACCTGCTTTTGTTAGGGTATTGATTTGTGTAAGGTTTAGTTTATATGAACTCCAAACATTTTTTATTGAGGTGATATGGGCCCTCACAGATCAAAATTTGGAACTTAAGTGATTGTTCAGAGTTTTTTGGTCTATGGAGTAGTTTATGGGGCTTACTCTCTGAAAAAACCTAGAATACATAGCGTGTAATGACGCATACATGCCATGTGTCCTTCTATTTGGGATGAAACAATTTCTCTTATGTACATGTCGTGTACTGTATGTACACGCTATGTAGTCTCTAATTGTGTTAATGACTATGTTGGTAGAAACATGAGGTTGGGAAATCATGGTGGTACACTCTGTGTACCGCATGTACACGCAGTGTTGTGTCGACCATGTGTTCACTCGTATGATTGAGGACATGGATGGATGAAATATTAGGTTGTGCATAATGTGTCATGTTTGAACACACCATGTAGTGTAACCCATGTATCTGGCTATGTAGCGAACAACATGGGTCTATGAAAACATTCTCGTACACATCGTGTCTGGAACAAACATACCATATAGAATGAGCTGTGTAACTGGACGTGTGACTAACAACATGGGATGGTGATGGTCTTCTAGTAAACTTCGTGTCTGGCACTAACACGCAATTTAGTGTTGTTCTGGGATAACCTTGTGGCCTAGCTGTGTAGAAGAACATGGGAAGGGGATGTGGATTGAAGTACATGCCATGTGTTAGGAAAACACGTCGTGCGTATGGGGTGTTATATGACCTTGGTTGGTAAAGGTACATTCCCATGTGAAGTCTTAAGAGAACCCATTGTGTAGGAATTATACATGTCGTGTATCCATGTTTTGAAAAATTTGAATGCTTTCTTTATCTTGTTCCCATTTTACACTTCTATGTTTCAGTCCCTGTTAATCTTGATCTAAGGTGTCCAGTTGACCTTTTAGAGTCATGCCACAAAAATTTCCTCCTGTTGTATGCCAGATTTAGGGAAGTTTTTAGACCTAGGATATTCTTGATCAAGGACTACCTGTAGATCCCCCAGTTGTGCCAGTCTTGGCCTCAGCTGTTATTCCGGACACCGGTGCTGATGAACTGTTCTGAGATTGATTTAGGAGGTTTATGTAGACCTTACGAGGAGTACTACATCCTACCCCCTCTATGGAAGAAATGATGATGGTCATTCCAAAGAAGTAGCCTCCCATATTCACAGGGGATGGAGGACCATAGGCTATAGAGTCGTAGCTAGAATCCATACTGATGATCTTTGAGAATCTGGAGACACCTCTCGAGAGAAGGGTGAAGCTTACTATGTACATGATTTTGTATTCATCCATGTGATGGTGGGATGTGATATCACAGGTGGGACTCTAGTAGGTTAAGGTGTGGGATAATTTACCACGATCCTTCTATAACTACTTCTACCCAGAGACTTTGAGGGCCGATCATTCCTGAGAGTTTATGAGTCTGGAGTAGGGTACGCTTTTTGTTATGGGGTACTCTTCACACTTCACAAATATGCAACACTTCATTCCTATTCTAGGAGTTGATGAGTTATTTCTAGAAATAATGTTTGAGGATGGTCTCTGGAACGACATCTGATCATAGGTGAACATCTTCAAGTTGACTTCTATCACTTCTATAGTCAACCAAGTGCTGATCACAGAGCGAAATGTGAAGGATTCTAGAGTTCGATCCAATACAACTCAACATACAGGGTTGGTATCCCTCCTACTTATAGCACGATGTGCCATAAGGAGTCTAGGAATGGAGATCCAAGGAGGTGAGAGACATAATCTAGTAGCTAGGTGGTGTGCTACCAGTGCGGGAATAGTGGGAATACGAGGCCACTTTTACCAAGAGACCCATTGGTGTGCCGATCATGCATCAAGATGGGCCATCTTCAACAGTTTTGTCATTTTTTATCACTAACAGTGGGTGACATGGGTTCTTATATGAATCCTCATTTGGGATCAGCTCTAGAAGTTTCTCAATAGTCTATGAATTTTAGTTCTTCCGGATGTTCATGTCGAGGTAGAGGTCATGGCCATGGAAGACAGTCACCAAGAATTCATCGACAATATGGTGGATCTGCTCAGAGTGGTCATGCAGGGTCACATGGCTGCAGTGCGGGTCAGAAATTTTTATTCTACCAGAACCAACTAGAGTAGGATACCAGACCATCTACAATTTGAGGTATGATTTTAGTTGCATATGTTTTAGCTTCTGATCATTTCGATACGAGGTCATCACATAGTCATATATCTGTTTGCATTGTCGAGAGTCTTGGACTCTGTATCTTTTCTTCTGTTGATATCTTGACGCTAGACATAATTTTGGGTACAAGAATGTATAGTGTATGATAGTGATGGGAGTTACCTCTACAGGTTGGTGGGTGTCACTTCTTATGGTTATCTTATGTCTTAAAGATGAAGGGATATGATGTCATTATCAAAATGGACTGGTTTGTTCCCTTCTAGGCTATTGTCGATTGCCATCACCATAGAGTGAGTTTCACATCACCAAAGGGCAGATCATTTCTTCATAATGGAAAATGCGATGTCCAGGCGACCAGAGCGGGACCTGAACATCATGGGTCGGGAGGAGTTACCACCCAGATTACTATTCTATATCTGGATGATCATGGGACTTCACCGATGGACATTCCTCCAGTGGTGGATCGTTTTTGGGATGTCATTCATAAGGAATTTTTAGGTTCGATTCCAGAGAAACATGGGGAATTTTCAAATGATCTCGTGTTAGGAGCGTCACTAGTGTCAATTCCTTTATATAGGATGGCTACACCAGAGTTATAGGAGCTTAAAAAGTAGTTGGAGGAGTTGCAGGAAAACATTTTTATCCAACCCAGTACTTCTACTTGGATTTTGCAAGTCCTGTTTGCAAATAAGAGGGATGGTACCCTGATATATAGTGTGGATTATCGGAATTTGAACTAGTTTACAATCAAGAACCAATATCCCTTGCCAAGTATCGATGATCTCTTTGATCAAATTCATAGATCTTAGTTGTTCTCAAAGAATGACTTGAGATTCATATTACATTAGTTGCGCATTAAAACTTTAGATGTACCTCTTACAGCCTATCAGAGTAGGTATGATCTATATGAATATGTTTTTATGTCATTTGGTCTCAAGAACACACCTGCAGTTGTCATTGCACTGATAAAATAAATGTTCCATCCATACTTGGATTCTTTCATGGTAGTCTTCATAGACAATATCTGGGTGTACTCCCACACTCAAAAATTCCATGACGCATATCTTGAGATAGTTTTTACTAAACAGAGAGATCATCAGTTATATGATATGCTCTCAAAATTCCACTTTTGGATGGACCAAATTCACTACTTCGGTCATGTTATCTCAATGGTAGGAGTATCAGTAGACCCATAAGAAGTGAGAGCTGTAGATTACTGGGAGAAGTCAAAAATTTCATTGAGGTAAGAAGTTTTATAGGGTTGGATTGTCACAATATAGGTTTAATAAAAGAATATTCATTCTTAGAAGCACCACTAACTTTCATGATTAAGAATGGTGCAAAATACCTGTGGTCTGATTCTGGTGAGTCATCCTTTCAAGAGATGGATGGGAGGTTGAATTCAGCACCAATACTAGTACAGCCAAATCTGAGAAAGAGCTATAGTGTATACTATGATGCATCAGGTATCGTGTTGGGATCAGTAATTGGGTAGGGGGAAGGGGTCGTTGCGAACTAGTCTCGGTTGTTGAGGCCACATGAGAGGAACTACCTGACACACGATCTCATGTTGGCTGTAGTTGTTCATGATTTAATATATTGGATACATTATCTTATAGGAGATCATTTTGTGGGTTTCACCGAACACAATTGTCTCAAGTATATATTCACTCAGTGTGATCTGAATTTGAGACAGTCTAGGAGGGTTGGGTATCTTCAGTGCTTTGACATTGAGCTTGCCTACAAGCCTGGGAAATGAAATGTTGTGGCTCATGCGTTGAGGTGGAGCAATTAGTTACATGCAATATAGGAGGCCATCTATGAGGGGAAGCTTTTTTCTATGTTCTTTGAGATGCATTTCGAGGTTCATAATAGACTGGGGCAGACGTTTGTATCTTTTGTAGCTGTAACCTCTACTTTTATTGATCAAGTGTGAATGAGGTAGCTATCAGTTTCTAAATCCCTAGTCCTATAGAAGAGTGTTATAGGATAGGACCCTATTTCTGGATGGATAGTTTGTGGGGATGAGATATTGTGTTTTCATGGGCGCGTATGGGTGCTAACAAACATATACAAGGATCTGATGCGGAAATTTAATTCCTCAGTCTGGGCAGTTCATCCTGGTATCTCTATGATGTATCGTCATCTACACGGTAGGTATTGGTGGCCAGGTAAGAAGAGAGATGTTTCTAGTTCCTTCATGAGGTTTTCCATCTATATACAGGTTATGGAAGAGAATAAACGACCCCCAAGGCTTTTTCAATAGTAAGCCTTTATTGAGTGGAAGTGGAATGATGTCATGTTGGATTTCGTGATAGGTTTACCAAGGTAACTTCGAGAGAATAATGGAGTATTTTTTGTCATTGAAAGATTCACAATGTTTTCTCATTTCTTACTGATCAATGAGATCTTCAGTTTTGATGAGTTTTTAAGGTTATACATCTGAGTGATTGTGCGTTTACATGGAGTTCTACACTCCATTGTTTCATATAGGGATGCATGTTTCACTTCTCCGGTCCAGTAGGGGATACCGAAGGCCTTGGGTACACAGGTACATCTGAGTACAACATACCATCCCCAGAAATATGGTCATTCAGAGTAAATAATTCAGTTTATTTGAGCACTTATTTTATCATGCATCCAAGATTTTGGAGTTTCGTGGGAGAAGCACATAGATCTTGTAGAGTTTCCATACAATAATAGTTTTTGAGAAACAATTCAGATGACACCTTTTGAGGATTTGTATAGTAGGCCATGATGACCATCCTTATGATGGTTGGTGGTAGAAGAGGCATCTATGTTGGTAGTTCATCTTGTCTAGGAGACCACATAGCACATAGAGTTGATTCAGAAGAGGATGGCTACTGAACAGTCTCGACAGAAGTCTTATGCTATTTGATGGAGAAAACCTCTAGTGTTCGAGGTCGTGGATCAGGTTTTCCTACGTATCACACCATGGTTGGGACAATGGAGGATTAGGAGATAGGGTAAGCTTTCACTGAGGTACCTCAGGACATTTGAGGTGTTGGAGAGATTTGGTCCAGTTGCCTATTAGTTGTAATTACCTCAGAGGTATCGAGCTATACAAGAAGTCTTCCATGATTCTCTACATCAATGATACTTCTATTACCCATCTCATGGTTTTCAAACGGAGGAGGTTGAGTTAGTGGCGGAAATATCAATTGTGGAGAATCTTATCCAGATTATTGATCAGTGTATGAAAGTTTTCTGTGGTTGGTCTGTTCCTCTGGTACGAGTGTTATAGAAGCACGAGCGAGTAAAGGACGAGGCCTAGGAGAGGGAGGCCGATGTATGATTACAGTGGTCGGAGCTTTTCGAGGGATATTCTTCTATGTCACCTTTCTAAAGAAATTTGGGGTAGCATTTATTGAAGTGGCGATGTTTTTAAGAACCCTAATCTTTTATTAAGGTATGTTTTCCTCTTTTTTGTGTTTTTGATAAAAAGAGGAGTTTATGGAAATTTATGATGTACAGGTCGTGTACTTATATGTACATTCCATATACTTATATTTATAGGCCATGTAATCTTTTTTCACATGTAGACATGTGCCAACCGTGTAATAGACAAGCACACAACCATGTGTGGTGACCTGGAGACCGCCTAATATGGGCGCTGGTTAAGGAAAGTATACTTCATGTACTTATAAAGTACTCACAGTGTACTTTCATTTTATTTCATTAAACGGACCAGAGTCCTGTATAATTGGCAGGATTATATTATTTTTCCTTCTTTGACCACGAGCATCCGTACGGTGTCAATCCTTCCCCAAGCCCCTGATGAAGCAACTGTTCTCAAAATAGAACTCCATCGGTTGCGTTGGAATCACATCCATGGTTTCTCTCTTCTTATTGAGCCTCGTTTCCTAATTCATCTAATCTCGTAAGTTATCCTCAATTAAATGTTTTATATTTTTTGTACTACATTCTAGGTCAATACAAGGGTTGATGTTGGTGTATATTGATCATACAATACCGAGGTAGGTGGTTTGTGCCTTTTCGTAGATAATTATTTAATTTTATATGCAAAAGTTCTCAATACCCAAGAACGAGGTATTGCGTGTTTTTTATTTTAACCCTTTTAGTGCCTACAATGATTTGAATTCTTAAGTAGAGGTCAATTAAATGTGAACAAGGTTAATTTATTTGCTATGGATGTGTTTCCCATGATTGTATTATTTAAGACCATTTGGTATTGCTTATCATTTTAGGAAGATTTAATTACATTCCTAGTGTTGATAGGATAGAGTAATATTATTTATCTCACATGTTGTTATGCTATAGACTGTTTAGCCACATATTTCTTGAGGTATAGTTTGGCCTTTATATTTCCATGTGCTTTATTGACTTACACATGGCTGTGAGAACATGGTTTAGTATACAATATAGATAATAGAAGTTAAGGGCCTCTCTAGAGTGCTTCCTTAGAGTTTCTATAGTTCCACGATGCGGTTCATAGGCAGAATAGACGTAAGTGCTTCCTTAGAGTGTCTATTGTTCCCAGATGCGGTCCATAGAGGAAATTGGACATTGGGTGATTCTCCAAAGCACCTTTTTGTTTTGAAATGAGACTATCGGGGGAATTGACCGTGAGAGATTCCTCAGAGAGTCTGTGCTAAAGTAGAACCAAAGGGGTTAGATTGTGTGTACTTCCCATAGGGTTTCTTGTGGTTGTTTTTGTTGGAACAGAGGGGTTAGGCTGTGAGTACATCCTAGAGGGTTACCTATTTGTGATTATCTTCATACTTGATATCTAATGATTTAATGAATTTGAAACTATAGGCTTGTTTACTTTTGAGTACTTCAATTCTTACTGTTTCATTTCGATTATAGTCTTCCATATATATTCACTGACTGTTAGGCACTGATCATTCAGTGGGTGCCTACTGGCATTTAGTCACACACCGTGTTTGGATCCTGCATTTGGTCCCAAATAAAACTATATTACAGCAGGTATAGATAAGGTCAAGTGACCTTCTTCTTTAGGTACTTGATTTTTGTGGAGTTGGGGGGCATGGGACCAAGCTGATGCTTGCGATGCTGTGGTGTTTTTTTTTCTTCGGTTTTCTATTGAACTATGGTTTAGTATTGTATTCCAATATTGTGACTTGTTTGGATTCTTTCTTAGACAAATGTATCTTCCATCATATATATATATATATATATATATATATATGAGTTCTCCAGTTGTTTATCATTTAAGTCCTTCGATGTTTACATTTGGTATGGTAGTATGAGTGTTTCTGCTATTGCTATCTATTTTTTTCAGCTATGTTACTCTGCCAATGAGGGCATTATTTTCCCACTATCACACCCAAGGACCTCACTAATAGTCGGTAGCCTCTATAATTATGGGTAATGTGATTGAGGCCATGTGACCAAACAGGTATGGGGAACCACTTGGCGGCTTCAAGAATCGGAAAGTTATAAAAAAATAAATAAGAAGATCAAATATTATACATAAATTTAATAGGTATGTCAGTAAGAGGGGGATGAAAGATATATGTATAAGGGGATGGTGAAACATTAACCATATCAACATGGAAATGGGAAAACATCACCATGGACATTTTCACTAGAATTCCAATGAAATCAAATGAAATAAATGTTGTATGGGATGTTGTGGAACTTCATTCAAAGGAAAATCACTTTATCATAATTCTAGAGGAGTTCTCACAAGAACAAATGGACCTTATATACATAAATGATGTGGTAAGGCTGCAGGAAGTAACACAACCTATTTTATCTAATAGAGATCCGAGATTCACATAAAAGTTATAGAAAATAATTCTACATGATCTAATCACTGATCCAAAATTGAGTACAATATATCATTCAAAAACTGATTCCAAATTAGTATAGACTATTCAGACACTGCAAGATATGTTGACAGGATGTTCTATAGACATAAAAAAAGGATTAGACAAATATCTTCATCTAGATGTGTCGTCTTATATTAATAGTTTCTATTCGAGCATCCAAATGGATCTATATGAATTTATTTAATGGAAAATATATACAACATAGGAGTTCTAGGATTAATTAGATGAAAATATAATTCTATGACATTAAATGGTCAAATTAATTATATAAATGTTTAAAAATTCAATTGAACATTATGGAAGCACAGAGTTGACAGAAGATATATTATGACAATCAACAACGAGACCTAGTGTTTAAGGCAGAATACATGTTATTTCTCTTCATTTCTCCATGGAAGAGGATCATGATATTTGGGGAGAAAGGGAAGATGATATATAGGTACATCTTTCTCTTTAATATCCTTGATCATGTTAGAGCGGTGTCCTATCAAGTGGAAATTCCCCCTAAAATGTCTCAAGTACACTATGTATTCCATGTACCTTTCTTGAGGAAGAATATACCAGATCTTTTAAAAGTATTGGTACCATAGGTGGTACAGTAGGAATGTGATATTTCTTATGGGGAGAACCCAATGAAGATCTTGGACTATAGAGATAATGTCATATGAAACAAGAATACTCACCTAGTGAATGTAATATAGTTTCACACTATGTATGAAGAGGAAACCTTTGATCTAGAGGAAGAGATAAAGGAGAAGCACCCTTATCTTATTTCAACTTATAATGTAAAATGAAATTTTGAGGGTGAAATTTGATAAGGGGATGCGAATTTAAAGACCCAAAATTTTATCATTGGAAATTCACTTCTTTTATTTATATTATATATTACAAATCACCTTAAATAACATTGATATTGTATAAAAAACATTATAAATGGTGATTGAATTAAATAAGATGCATTTCTAGAAGTTGAGAAACCATTACCAATGGAATAGTAAACTGATGTTTAGAATTGTAATGTGAAAATTTGGAATAGTAAATCCTCCAATAGTATAGTATCCTCATATAAAAAAGTTTTAATATATGTTATTCAGATTATCAATGATAACATTGTACAATTATATCAAAGTATAAGTAAAAAAATATTTTAAAAATTATTAATTAATTGTTGATTCTTTTAAAACAAATATAATTATTGATAATTTAATATTTTTTTATAATTATTCAAAAATAAATAAATATCATAAAATAGATTCATAAATGAACATGTCATTTTCATATGATTAGAAGATAATTTTATGAGACTTTAATTAATTTTTCAAAGTGTTACAAAATTGGTTATAATTTCAAAATCTATATTTACCAATTAAATGTTGATTATAATTAAAAATCAAATTTATCATATATAGAAAATAATTTTCATATACTGGAGTTAATTTTTAAACTATTCACATTATAAAATTGTTAGGGTGGATTTTTTGTAATTTTTTTAAAATAATGTAATTTCAGGAGAATAACGAAATACTGTAATTTATGGAATACATACATTATATGTAAAAACACTATTACTTGAGTCATCATGGATGTAATAACCATATGATCGAAACACTGATAATTTTTATAATATATTTTATGATAATTCTAAAAATAATAATAGCCTTTATCTAGAATAGTTAACTAATGATTAAAATAATGAGAAAATTCCCCTCTCCTCCCTGATAAATATCACCCCACACCACCTACACTCCTCACAGCTTCAAATATTTGAAAAATATAAAATTTTTCCCAAATAAACATCCCAATACCCTTCCCCACATTTATGTGACCCTTTCTTCATCAAAGAAAAAAACCCTTTTCCCTAAGGAGCTTCTCAGGGAGGAGAAATTCCATAGGTAAAATTGAAGATAGTTTTTTTATTATCATTTCAATTTGAATATTTTCTTCTCTTATAATAACCTCATCCTATCCAAGATGTATGATAATTCCTGCATATTTTATATATTTTAATTTTATTAAGTTAATAGAATAATTTATATTAATATCCCTTCCCTATTCCAATTTTGTAAACAAGATAATATTTTCCTCTGGTGTGTTGATTTAACACCACCGTGGATGGACCATTTTCATTTTTTAGTACCACCATCAAGGTTGGTAATAAAACCATCATTATGGTTAGATAATTATTTTATTCTAAATATTTTTTTTAATTATCTAGAATAAATATATAAACCTGACATTTAATTAAATATAATAATCTCATAATGGTGCTAAAACATTCATAACAAATTAAATCATTTGTAGTAATGTAAAATCTAATAAATCATCCTCCTCTCATATAATAAAATAATTTATAATGTCATTTAATATTCATAAATATCATTAATAACATAAAATTTAAATTCTAGATAACTCTTCCAATTTTACATGGACCTCTGTACTCATATACAAGATAAGAAAATCCGGAATACAATGAAATATGACACTCCCAAACGATGAAATTAAAATCTATAACTCCTATAAAATCACATAAATGAAAATTATAAAAATATAACGAATAAAATTAATATATTATAGGTAATATATTTTTTAATTATTGAATTTAATTTTATTATCAAGGATATTAATTTGATGGAGGAATTCCTACATATGGTAAGGGGATTCTAGAACACAACTCTCTTTCTTTGAGTTTTCCAACTTTTACTCCACTTACAGGATGAATACTCAATTATTGATCCTTAAATATCACTTATTCTCTTACCCCTTATAATTTCAATGATAATAATTATTACATCATGTTTTTATGAAAAATTAATAATTTTTTTAAATTAAACCTTACTCCCAAAAAATATTTTTTACTTATCTTGAAATAGTTTCTTCTTCACTCACAATTGATGATTCATATGCCAAGTATGTTATTAGACCTTTCTTTTGGGAAACCCAATGATTATTCATGATTTTATGCCTATGTAATGAAATCCATTTCATTACATGTTTTATAATAATGAACCATACATTTCATACTTAAATATTACTTCATAATTGATAAACACTTATTAGACAACATAATAAAACCATTCTAAGACCATATAATTTTAGTGTGTTTACGAAAAAAAGATGTAATTCCCTGACCTTAGATTCCCAGAGTCGGTGCATTATTTTAATACATTGTCATGATTACAAAGAATCATTTCTCGAAGGACCGATCAATTTAGTATTTTTGAAAAATAGATTACATACATGAACGTTACAGTACACAATAAAACATAAAACACAACATAAATAATCTTTTGAAAACAAAATTATTCCCCTACATTAACCTTCCATATCAATCATAATACACTTCATGGAATCGTGGGAAAGAAAAACACAAGAATGGTGTGAGATTAGATACTCAGTAAGGGTAAATAATTTAGTAGAAGATATAAACTTTTAAGGAAAGATGTGTAATAAAAAATCCACCTTTTAAACATAAACATGAACATAATATAGAAAAAATAAATCAAACATTACTATATAAACATGCGCATGGATATTCTAATAGTCGAATTATCACATGTAATAATTAATTTCATAATGAGGGTATGACTAACACCGGACATCATTACCACATAGTCATGGCCTCGTGCCAAGACTATAAATAAAATTATTGTTATGGCCCTATTCCAAGACACCTTTTTGTCTTATGAGACCTACTAATGCATTGAGGTACTATAGAGAGCTCCACCTCATCACTTACCAAGTCAACTGCATTTTTCATATGAAAATTTTGAAACATATCATAAACATTTGTATTAAAACTAGCATACAAACTTCCAATAATTCAACCATAGACCATGGAGAGTATAAAAATAGCACATCCACTGTCAAAAATTTCATAAATCCTTCGATAAAATATGGATGATTGTATTATAATACATCATCTTTAATCAAGAATAATATCCAGTAAACAATGTGGACATAATTGAAAATGATCCCTAAAACGTTTTGAGAGAAATATCCCCGGTTGTGATATCATTTAAATGTAACACATTTATAAAGGAAGTAATTTTTAAGATTTTTTTAATAAAATTTTCCAATACCCTTTTGAAACTTTTGAATGGAATGAAAATTATAAATAATCATGTCCCAATAAATAAATCCTTAAAACCATTTTGAAAATATAGTCATTAAAGAGAAAGATTTAGATGAATAAATATTCAAAACATTTAAAATGATGTTTTAGTTAAATAATACCCTAAAATAATCATTTTGAGATGTTTTTTATGAAACATGGAAATGGATAATAAATATGTCTCAGATAATACTTACACATAAACAATCTCATATAATAATGAGATTAAGGAATTTACCCTTACCATGCACTTTCCATTGATCGAGTGTATGTTTAACCTCATGTATAATGACCATAGTATGTTATTAAATTATAAGAGAACTATATTCATATTTATTATACCATATATGATTCATTTATGACTTTATACTTCCCATTTAATAATGATTTCCATGTAAAATTTACATTTCAGGAAATAAATGATTTCTGTATCAAACGTGTTTTAACTTGTTATTCTTGATCGTATCATTTAGATAACGATTTAAATACATCCAGAATATGAAACATGATTTATATATAATATATATTTGTAATATAAATATGTATAATAGATAGATATATGAAATGGAAAACCCATTTATGGATACGGTAGGTCGTACGTACGCATAAACACCATTTCCATTTTCATATCGTATTAAACGGAAGTTAGTGGCTAAGATATATTTAAGTACACACACATACACACACATATATTTATCCGGTAGAATCATTTTGTCATATATTACATAAATTTTAAGAATATATTTTTTAATAATCATCACTAAATGGTGAACGTTGAAATGAATGTAATTGCGTTGTGGTGACGGTAAGCCGTACATACACACGAGTGACTATATCATTTTCTTGTTGTTTAAAAGGTGTGGAATTTGATGATATATTAATTGTAAAAAAATTATCATGTTATTTTTATTATATTAATGCATATTACTCATCATTATATCCATCCAAATTACATAGTGTTGAATATCAAATTACACCATGGCGTAGGGACGATAAGCCCTACGTACGCACACATGGTGTCATTATCATTCATATAATGGATTGAATAAATAATATAATTGTACCATAGTTATAATAACATCACAATATGTAGAAGGTAATGGATATATTATTTTTTTAGGGAAATAATAGTGGAAGAGAATGTGGAAGAAGAAAATCACTTTAAAAGAGGTGATAAAATAATTATCTATTCTTGGGGAGTTTCCCTTTGTTTGGAACAAAATGGCTTCTTAAAATGGCTTTATAATCAAGAGAGGACCTCTAGGTTGAAGAGAGAGATGTTGGGAGGATATTTTGGTAGGGGGTGTCCTATCCAAATGGTTTTGGAGGTTTGATTTTGGGAGAAGGGGACATACCCTTTCATAAGAGAGGTTAGGGTCACTTTTGGAAAAGCTATAAATATTATTTTATTATACAATTATATTTGGTTTATAATGGCTCCAAGGGAATTTATTTATATCCTTAAGTGGTTATGGGTCGTATTCCTATCATCCAATAGGTTCTAGACAATTATAGGCTACCATATTAACCTTATATTTTATATTTAACTCTTGGTTATATAGTTTAATATTTACCATGTCTCTTTGTATTTTTAAATTATATTGTTAATAAACTTAATATAAAATTAAAATAGAACCTCAAGTAGTCCATTAATGACATATATATTATTATATAATTCCTTTTGTTGATCCTTAGATTTTTGGAAAAATTATATAAATTAAAAATACAGTATTTGTTTTAAAAACTCATTTATGTCAATTTGACTCCATTTGGTATTTGGTTTTGGATAAAACATTATCAATTTGAAAAAAATTATTTAATCAACCCTAAAATTTCATATTAAGCTAGAAAATAATTTTAATACATCAAAAATATCAATTTACATTTATTTGGATATTTATAATATCTATTATTTTAATCTTTCATTAATAACGTAATTACTGCGTCATCATTGTGTCATACATATATTTATTTATTTAATGTGTAAAAATTATAAATAAAATACCATTATTTATTATATAATTTTAGCTTTATAATTATTATTTATATTCAAATTTATCTACTGTATAACCATATATTAAAAATGGTTTAGTTATTAAAAAATGAATTTAACACTTTTAACTCTTCTTTAAATAAAATAATAAGAAATGCTCTAATGTAATGCAAGTGGACCCAAAGGATCATTTTTTTCCTATGGTTTTTTTTTTCGAATTAAACATATTCAATAGAATTGGGATGTGTCTTAGGGTAATTATAATATCATTATTACCTTTAAATACACTATTTACTTTTAACCGTGGTAAATAAAAGTCAAACGTTACTATTTGCCAAAAATTATTTTCATTTTATTGAACCACATTTTACTTACTGATTTTAACGATGTCTCTCAGATTTTTGAAATAAAATTCATAGAAGCGGTAAAATTATGTTTTATGCAAATTTGCAAATGTGCCTAGACGGTGGGTAAAAGACGTTAAATGTTCAATTAAATTTTATACATTTAATTTTATTATAAACTGACTCTAATTAATTACATTGATCTTATATAGGTATTATATATCTATTTTGAATTAGAATAATTTTAAATAAAATAAATAATTATTTAAATAAAAAGTCAGTTTTAAATAATAACGTAGTGGTTTTCACTATTCATAAAAAATTGAATGTTTTCAGAAAAATACAAAAAATTCACCCTGATCATAGTTTTATATTATTAATTCAAAAATAAATTCAATTTTAAAAAATTAAAAAAATATAATTTTTATTAATTAATTTAAAATTAATTCCCATCATCAATAATAAAATGTGGTTTTTAAAAAAATAAAAACTATCAAAAGATTAACATGCTTTAATTAAACATTTAAATGTTAAATTACTTATAATTACCAACACTGTATTAAATTATTAAAATATAATATATTTTTACTTCCAAACCAGTCAATATAAAAATTTAACACTATAAATTATTTTGATTAAAAAAGTTGTATGAAATTAAAATTTAGTATTTTTTTACTGTTCATCAAATTATGAAAGTTTTCAGAAAAGTACCAAAAACTTTATCCAAACTAAATTTATATGTCCTAAATCTAATAAAGAATTTAATTTCATAAAAGTTAATATATAAAAGTGTCAAATATTGTTTTTAAAAATTGTTATCCATTAAAACGGGGTAAAATTTTAGTTTTTTAAAAATACTTATTTTATCTACAAAATGAATTTGTTCTTATATTATGTCTAAGAAACACATAATATGGATTATAAAATTATTTGGAATATATAAAATTGAGAATTTAGTTAATACTATTCATAATAGCTTTTTGAACGACTAGTTTAATAAGTCGTGGTGCACTCAAACTCAGTGATGTGTGTAACGGAAGTTATTGAATTATTTTGAATAGATAATGTACTATGAAATCTTGGGGTGTTACATGGGATACATAAACAAAAAGTTTTTAAAACATCTACTTTATCTCCCACTTAATACTTAAGACCTAGAGAAATTTTGACACATCATACATAATAGCATACGTCATAACATGGGGGAAAGAAACATAAGAAAGGGTAAGCTTAGATGCTTAGTAATAGTAAACAAGGTAGATTTCAATAATATCATAATAATGAGATCATAAAATTAACATTTTAAAATTTAATCATTCATATCAATGTTTATAGTATCATGTCATGGGATAAACTGTTAAATAACAAATTCTCATAGAGCATAACACAAGACATTGAATTCGCGGTATACACAAAGTCATAGAAAATAATTCCATATCAGACAACGGTAATTTCCAAAACCATCATAGTGGAAAAGGTCCTTAATTTTACTATGTTCACACCTTGTTCTAGAACTGTTTCACTTAAACATGTTTACTTCTTGTTCCAATAATATATTAATTAACTAATATCATTTCTCGTTCCATCGCCACTTATATCATGAGATATAAATAATTACCTAATTCATTGGAGGGATATATAGGTCCCACCCATGTTATAATTAATATTATACATATGAAATCGAAAATAATATAACTCATTCATTATATCAGAACCTATTATGTGAAATGTGTTTCATAAACATCATTCAATCATAACATAATCCATAGAAACAAAACGAGTTTCATAAATAACATTCCATCATAATCCTAATCCAACCAAGATAAATAATAGGGATAATATCCTTGAAAAAAAATCCCTATTAAATCATATTTAAAATCACATAACAATATCATGTATAAAAACTAATTTTGAGAGATTACATGAAAAAAAAATTAAGGAAAATATCTTTTCTTCTTTGATTTTTTTTCTTTTCTTAAAATGATGTGAAACATTGAAAGAAAAAAATTTCCATTACGATAACCATGTAAGATTTTAATGGAATCATCAAGGGAATAAAGAGACATGAAATATTAAAAATACATTTGTTTAATATAATTCAAAAGAAAACCTTCTTATCTTACTTTTTTCTAGATAAGGCATAAAGTACCTCATATGGAAAATGAAAAATATTTCTTTCAAACCATTTGTAAAAATACGAAATGTGTAAAATTGAAATACAGAAATTAAATAAAATTTGTAAGAATATTTTTTAATAAATTTTTTAGTAACATGGACTTGTATGATATATATAACCCATTAAAAACTAAAATATAAAAAATCATGAAAAATGATAAGACCGTGAAATTATCCTTTACCTTTAGTATGGGTTCCTTAACAAATATCATAAAATTCAATATATTGGATTAAATAATTTTATTTACTTATTACATAACTCTATTTACATTTATTAAATCAGATATGATAATATTATCACCCTCTTAATAATATTTCATTATTACTCTTCTTTCTGTTGTTATATGCTTCATATTTCTACGCATTTTTTTTCATATATGTCCCATTTATACTTCATAGGATATAGTTATAACCAGTAATGAATGGTATTAAGGTAGCATTTATCATATTTATTCATTATATAATTTTACATAATCATTCTATAATGGTGAATAAGGAGAATTAATCACATAAAATCATTGAGCGATAGGTCGTACGTATGCACGAGGGATAATAGCTTTTCCATAATAGTAAAATGCATGAAATTGTATGTTATATTAATTATTCTAGAATAAATATGTGTTTATAAAATATATATTTCCATTATTTCAATGATTATATTCATACTAATAAATTAGTGTTAACAAAACTATTCCACCATAATGTGGAGATGGTAGGTTGTACGCACACATGCATGGTAATTTCATTTTTCATAGGATGTATAAAAGGTGGAATATGGTTGTTCAATAATTATAATAATTATCAAAATATATGTGAAATTAGAATTATTAATTTATAGTGGGAACAATATATGAATAATAAGAAAAAGAAAAATTGATCGTAAGAGATCCGGCAAAGGAGATTGCATCTTTTTTGAGAGCTCCCTCTAGGTCTACACTTAAATACACTAGAGTTGGTCTTTTGAGAATACTAGAACCTCTAGAATGAATATAGGGATGTTTAGAAGGTAATTTATTCATGATCCATCCTAATGTAGCCCATGTCATGACTACACCAAGCCCACCTATAATAGGCCAGGGGCTATTGACTAGCACTGAGTATGCATATCTCACAAATGAGAGGCATTTTCTATTTAACCACACACACACACACATATCAATGAAAAAATGCTGAAATTTCAAAGCTATAAGAAAATAATGAATGAAAACCACTATATCCCATAACCAGAATACAACAGTGAATATACTAGAATGTAAATAGGGCCAAAAAATCCCACCAAAAGAAAATATTTCAGAGCCACAAGTCCTACATATAAATTAATAGGTACTATGACTATTGTGTGAAAAGAATTTGGAACATGCTTCACCTTATTCGATCTCACAAGGCATATTAAGGTTTTGATTTTCCTTGAACTCTCTCAAAGTGGTGATTGTCTACGGAAGACACGACACGTTCAGGAAAACCCAGTGTAGGTGGAGGAAAACAATAATCTAAAGGGCACACTGAAATCAAAAATGAATTCCAAAAATGAAATACCACAAAAGAGATATCAGGATGAATTACCACAAGGGAATACAATAATGTATTACCACAAAGTAAATACCATGATGGAATACAACCAAGTAATACCACAATGGAATACCACAAAGAAATAGAATAATGGAATTCCGTAACAAAATGCATAGTCATCACCCCACAGATATATGTCTACAACAAATATATCAAAAACATCGAGATATATTTAATCCTATAAGACAAACAGTCTCAACAAGACACATAGTATCCATAACACACATAGTTTACATAAGACACACAATCTCCATACTACATACAACCTCTAATTTACACACTATCTCTATAAGGCACAAGTCTCTTTAAGACACACAGTCTCTAGGTCAGCACCCGTTAGAGAAATGTTTTCTAAAAGTGAACTCGTTATAGGAGAACTAAATCCTCAATTCATTAAATCATAAGTAAATTCATACAAAACCCAACATAGGATATATTGAAATGAAAGTCTTTTTGTAAGGTTCCCAATGTCATATACAGATCCTTATAAAAATGTTCAATTTTAAGGTTATGAAATATTATGATTTTTAGTAGGGGTTCACTAGGTTGTGGACCGACCGTGGTGGTCAATTGATCGGTCAATCCTCTCTCGTGGTTGACTAGGCCTTGAAATCTTGAGATGTTTTGGCATTCAACATCACCACCAGATTCCATGACTCCTGGTCGACTTCCACAATTGACAGTGGCTAGGTTTGGTTGCCCTTGGTCTAACTCGGGTCCATAACGACTAGTAGGGTCTGTCCCAACCTGCTAATCCTTACCCAATTTCCCAACATAGTATGCTTTCCAGGTCAGTCTACCTCAAACAGTCGCTAGCAGTGACTATCTCTGGTCTATGCGGCCACCCCCACCCACACCCCACGGTGCTCTTCCACATCCCACAAGATGCCAGATGTGTCGCACCACCTGCATCGGTCAGTGATGCCCTTCCTTTTTGATGTCCTATTTATATTCCTACAATGCTCCAATAAATGAAATAAAACCACCTATATGATCCTCCAGTCCCGATCTACAATGATCTAGAATCTATTTCGTCTCTCCTCAAATGACATCACACAACAATACATGAATATTGGGGAGTCTTTTAGTTTTACATTTCATTCCCTTTGATCACTGGGATCATTTAAGCCTCCAAGAGGATATTAATCAATAAATAACATCATCTTATTAGATATTTGATGGTTGGAAGAATAAGGATTCTATAAAAAAAGTGTTGAAAGAAGGATCAACCAAGCTTTGGAAAAAACACGATTATTCAAATTCGATTTTGGGGGTGGAAAAATAATTTAGGGATTGATGTATTGTAATTAATGAGAAAAATAAATTATATAAATAAAATAATTGAAAACTCTCATGGAATCTTTAAAAGAAAATAATATAAAAAATTTAATGATAAATACAATTAAGAATTAACATTAAGTATTAATTTACTATGAAAGTAATATTATATATATATATATATATCATTTCACATAAAATAATTAAACATAACTGATAAACATTAACACCAGTCTTATATAATTTAATTTCTCATAATTCATTGGCTTTTTCAGAATTTCAAAAATATATTTTTCATTTCCTATTAATTATAGAGTGATATCCCCTTTTTGAAAATACTCACTCAAAAATTGATATATTATATTAATGTGATTTTTCCTAGAATGTGATGCATGATTTATGGAATTTTTAATATAAAATATGTTTTTATAGTTAATAAATACAAGAATAATTTCATATCTATAGTCTAGAATGTTTTGTTTCATCCATATAATATATGTATAATAACTGCATGAAAATATGTATTCAGATTCAGTGGCAGATAGTGAAATGAAATATTGTTATTTACTATAATATGATACTAGAGGATTTCTAAAAAAGTGAAATATTCTAGAGGAATTTTTTATATCAGGATTATAGACACAAAATTTTATATAATAGTGACTAATTAAATAAAAAAAAGTCCTCTAGAATAGAATTTCCCTAAATTATTTACTATTTTGAGGTATTTGGATTTTTTAATAGAAATATAGTAAGATTTTATGGGTTTTTCTTAAAAATGTTCACACATACACTAAATAAAGCTAAATCCATGCTTACTAGATATATTTTAATGTAAACACCCAATCATACCTCTATAATAAATTTAGTCAACTAGTTTCCCTATTTTGTCAAGATCCAATTTACCGGTTGTATTCATTGGAGTATCACATCCTTTTTAGATGTCTAATCCAAATAATTTTAAAAGATAATCACTATAAAAAACTATTTTAAAATAATCCATAACGTATTTTCAATGATATAAAAATAATTAATTAATTTCAATTAACACATTATTCTCATTCCAAATTCATTTTTCTTTAATTTTGATAATTTAGTAAATAAATAATTCCATGAACAACCAAATAAAATATCATCTATATATAAATAGGAAAACATTTCATATTTTAATGATCCTTTTGTAAATAAGGTAAGATAATAAACACCACAATTAAAACCAATTGAAATATATAATGTTATGTTACTACCATACAAGTTATTGGTGCTTGTTTTAAACCATAATTTGATTTTGTTAGTTTGAAAACATGATTTGGAGAATTAGGATTTGAAAATTCATGGAGATGTTTGATAGAGAAATTATCAACAATATAATTATTTTTAAAATATCTATTGACATCCATATCATATAATTAAAGCTATAAATGTAATTTATAAGAAAGAATAATCCATATTTCTTCATGTTTAGCAATTTAAGAAGAGGGGTTTTCATTTTCAATAAATTATTCTTGATGATAAAATTATGCTACGAAATCTAATTTATTTCTAATAATATTTTTATATTTATCAACCATGTTTACATATACCCTTTTAGTGTAAATTTTCAAATGGTATTTAGGTCTCTCATCTAGTTCCAATACATTATTACTTTCAAATTTATTCAATTCATATTCCATTGAAATGAACCAATATTCACCACTTATTTATTCATTAATTTTTTTAGGTTCTAATGTTAAAGGACTTCATAATGTTCAATATATGTTCTATGTGATTCATGAGTTTGAGATACTCTATTTAGATCTCCAAAAAAATATTTTAATATATTGTCTCTATGGGTTCTATTGTTTCAGGTAGATATGTTACATCAAAATTGACATGAATAGACTATTCCAAAGTCATAGATGTTTTGTTAAATATGATTTAGGATTTACTGGATATTGAATAAGAATGTAAAATTCCCTCATCACTATTGGATAAAAAATTATCCATATTTTATTTTTAATTCAGAATAAAAAATTACAGCAAAAATATTTAAATAATTTAACATATTCTTTCCCACATTCCATAATTAATATCGATTCATTTTTTAGAAGTGGTATTATACTATAATATGTACTGATAGATTTTTCCAAAAAATATCCTAGAATGACTTATCCTATAACCATGGTTTGGTATATCTTTTAATTTTTCATATTCATTCATTCAACCACACCCTTCAATTAGGATGTCTGAGAAGATGATAAATTATTTTTCTAGACATTTTGAGAGAATAAGAATTCAAAATATTTATTTTTAAAATACCATTAAAAATAAATTATAAAACTATTAATGTAACATCCAATATGTTTATCAATAGATTTACCATATTTTGAAAACTATTTTTAATCTTTACTTTTGTGATTTATAAAATATAACCATTTAATTTATGAGTAATCCCCCATAAAAAATATTAATAGTATTTTCCTTTTAATATTGAAACTATAAATAATCTAAAAAATACACGTGAACCAGTTCTTGTGGTTGATATTTAGAAACCACATTTATTTGTTTGAATGAAAAATTTTGTAGAGTTTCCCATTTAATAGGGAATGTACACTTCTTATTTTTGGGAATCTAGTTTTGGTAAACCTTTGAATAAATTATTTTTTACTAGATTTTGATAAGAGTATATAGTAGAGTGGTATATGTTTTTATTCTATAACCATTATTCATGGTGAAATACAATTAAACAAGAAAGATTTTGAGAAATGATTAATTTAAATCAACTACATAAACATTATCATTTCACATAGAATTAAATTCTAAATTAAATTTAGAATCATAAATATTACAAAAAATATTTCATATATTACAAGGAACCCACCAACACATAATTGAGATATTAATATAAAATTATACTTTATTTTTTCAAAAAATATAAATTGAGAAATTACATATGATTTTGTAATATTGACTTGACTAAAGAATGTGATTTATATTTATTTATTTCCAACTAATGTATCATTAAAACATTCCAAGTTGCTCAAAATGTAGAAATCTTGGTAGTATCATATGATGTGTCTATAACAACCATAGTCTAGACACCATAAATTATTATAATATCTTTTCAAGGATTCATTCAAAAAATAAGTAAATTTACACTGACTTTGCTACTAAAATAGAATATCCTCAATCTATATTATTAACTAAGTCCATAGGAATTCATATATATTTTATAGATTTATAAACAAATTATATTAATTAAATTAAAAGAAATATAAAAAATAATGTCTCTTTTTCCAAAATGTATTTTTCACTTTGTAGATATTCCAGATGAAAAATTTATAAAATATGTATTTAATGAATTTGACTGATGAATGAAATAATTTTTTAATGTATATTTTCCTTTACCTACTAATAACCATAATCAAATATTGGTATATGAAAAATATGAAATCACATAATTTTATTATGGATTTATTTAATATAAAAAACATAAATATATTTATTTTAAGTTTTTCATTACTAATTTTATGTATTTTTTTCAAAAAAAAAAATTTCTTTTCATTTTCAATAGAAAGGTAAAATTTTGTAATTGAAGATAAGTTATATTGTTTCTATAAATGAAAATATTTTTATTAATCTATTTAAAAGTATCTTAAAACATATATCAATACCCAAATAAGTATTTAATTGATATATTTGTATCAATATATATATAATTTCATAAGTAAAAAAGGAAAGATCATGGTATATAAGAAGTAACACCCATGTAGGATTAATTTTTTTTAGTTGTGTAATCTCATATAGTAAGTTAGTGACTCGATATATCCTTGGAATCTCTCTTGGTTTCCTTAATTTCATTCTTTTATTAATTATGCCTATGACTATAATTTTTGTTTTATTTGAAATTTGGGCATTCATCATTGATGGTTAATTTTTTATAAACTCATATCAAATAACTTCAAAATTATCATGTTTATTCCTGTATCCTTTCTTACCAGACATTCATTTTTTTACTTCCAAAATAATATCTTATTTTTAAAATATTTTACGAATTTTCTTGTTATATGATCTATTTGTTCATTTTTATTAGAGTCAACAACACGTCCACTGGTTCTATCATCTTTAATTACTTCTTTATATTTAGGGTGATATGATTCTGAGTGAAAATTAATTTTTAGGTTCAACATATTCAATATTTAGTTTTATCTCTTCCACATACATCATTCCCTTTCCAAATAAATATTTTAATGGAATATTTCTGACATCACATTTTTCTCATTTGGATACAGTAGTGGCTATTAATTTACATAGAAAGTATTATAGAATCCTCAACACTTAAAACATGTTATCAATAGTATTTCTCATTTCACACATCATTTTTTTGATTTCATTAAACCTAATATAAATTTGAGAAATGGAAAAATCCATATATATCTTCAATATATAATATTTAAGAATTTAAGAATTTATACATATTTCATTAACATTTGATGAGCCTTTGTGAGGTACATAAAAAATTTGCTAATGTTAATAAGATATGGAACATGAATATATTCGGTTAAGTTTATAATTCCCTAAAAATAGTATAAATAATTCACCACTATACACATATAGTATTTTTTCTCCTTTTTGGAATCAATTTGTTCAACTCAAGATGAATTGGATTATTTATTGTGATATTCAATTACCATCAATATATTAAAACCAATACATCCAATATGTATTTTAATTTTTATATCCATTTTGAGAATATTTTGTTCAATTAAAATAAAGAGTTTTATTAGTACCAATGCATAGAAGTCCATTATTATATGTAATGATAAAAATTCATAAATTATTACAATTTAGATGTTTAAAAAAAACTACACCGACGTTAAAACTGTGAAACTATAGACATGAATGAAATAAATTTCATATGATAGCAAATGTTGGCCAAAGTGTAGTACTCAAGATGGAGTGAATTAATTATCCAATAATATTTTCTATCCAACATTATTTCACTAAATCCCACTATTTAATATAACATCTCTGTTAAATCACACAATAGGCATATCTAATTTAATGTTTTGGTATACCTAACAAGAAGCCTATTCAAAACTCAATTATAATAATCTTAATATTATCCCAATATTTTCACATTACACTAGTGATAATAAATAATAAATATAACACTTCTAAAATCCAAGAATCAAAGTACATTTGTTTGGATGGAGATATATCATATTAGGTTCCAAAAATAATCATTTTGTATAATAATTAATACATACACAAATATATTCACAATCAATGGTAAAATTTATAGATAATATTTAAAAGGGAAGCACAATATTTGATTGTTTCAAAGAATTTTAGAATGCTATGATGAAAATGTGTAATTGAATTTTGGAAAACAATTACCATGGAAATTTTATATATAATTATTTTCTATAATTATGTTCATATCAACAATTTATGTCTTATGATTATGATATGTTTTCATGGAGGATGATTTATTATTTATGATCCCACACTCTAATGCATTATGTCATTCTTGATGAAACCTTATTCCATGATTTATGACTACTGATATTTCAATGAATGGGTTCAAATATTGTAAGTTTAAATCAGGTCTCACACCCTTATGATTATATTATTCACACTAATAACCATTGACGGATATCTCTAATGTTTACCCATAATAAGAATCTATGATCACCATTTTTTCCCTTCCCTATATTATGATTAAAGGTTTTATGTATTATATTTTTAATATGGATAGCAGTTTTGAAGAACGTAATTGAAATTATGTAGGACTTTTATGAATGGGTTATTTACATATGAAATTTTCCAAATTCAATAAATATGTAATGACTTCATTCATGAATTATTTTTAAATTTATTAAATATTTTTTCAAAATGATGTAATATATTTTTATGAAAATAATGGATCTATATATTTGATATTAGATGAATGTTTTAGTAAATTTTTGTAATTATTATTAGGAAACAAAAGTTTGTACCCAAATACATCTGAATATAGATACTACTACTGTTAATTATTTTGGCCCGAATACATATGGGGGTAATAACCCTAAAAATATTTGGTTATGTATATCATGTCAATAATTTTGGGGTACTGTTACTGGGACAATTCTACACACAGCATTTGACACTCTTGGGGGTTATTCTCATGTTAATTTACATTTTATATAATATCAATTATGATGGATTTGAATAGATAATGCCTATTAGTGACATAGGTTTATCCTAAGAAGTCATTGAATAGAAATAATTTCTCTTCATTTAGAAATACTATGATCTATTTTTCATGTTCGATTTCTCTAATTAATGATTCATGATGTTCATGGTATCAAATTTTATTTTTGTAAGTGATTGATTATAGAGAGATCAAGTTTATGTAGTCATATGTGTGAATGGAAATTGGTGTACCTTATTTCATCATATTCATATCAATTCATATATATACGAGAATGTATCAATGAATGAAAATACATATGATCAATAATTATATATTGAAATACAAGGGAAAATATTTAGTGTTATGTTGACCACATATATTGTCTATGATTCTTCCCTAGTTGATGTTGGTGAGAATGTGCTTCCTAAAAATCAATTTATTTTTCTTCCAGTGGAATTTTCTCCATATTTGAGAATGAATGATATATATTTATATAAATCCCATTTCAATTACCGAGGAAGGGGAGTCTCATTTTATATTCCAAACCACCCTATGATTATTTACTAGTGAGAGGATAAATGGGGAATGAGAATTCAAATTACATCCATTTCATGGGTATTTATTCCGACTCAAAGTGGGTATTTATCTTTGATGGTACATGAGAAACTCAACATTGATGAAATTCCTACCATATGAAATATTATTGATATATTTACATATTTTCTTCCACGTCTTACTCCAAATATTAATGAGTAGTGAACTATATAACTTGTCACGAGTGATATTACTATTTCATTTACTCCTTATAGAATATCCTCGAATGAGTTATTTGAATTAATTAATAATCTTTAATAGAATTGTGATAAGGGATAAGTTAATCTAAGTTCATTTTTATACCGAAAACCTATTTTTATTATTGAGAAGAATGTTTGACCAATGTGAATCTACATTGATCATCAGAACATAATAAGATCATTGTCAACAATATGTATCATATTCCTTTTATTGATGTCTTTTATATTCAATGATGAGGAGGATAGTGTTTTTTGAAGATTTAATTTCAATCCTAAAACTACTAGATGAGGGTTTAAAGTTAATACATACCCAATACAAAATTCCATTCAATTTATTGTCACTATGAATTAATAGTTACTCCATTTGGTCTTAGAAATTATCTATTATCTTCATCAACTTAATAAATAGAGTTTTTATAGATTACATTGATCATTTTATAACAATATTTATAAATGATTCTATTATATATTAAAATAAGATTGAAGCTAATTAATTTCCCTGTCACGACCCGTCCCCCATGGCTCGTGTTGTGACTACCCCAAGCCCGCCTCCCAAAGTCCATGGGATGGTGACTGGCATTGAAGGAATCAACCTATAAGTGTGGGGAATTTTCATGAATACCAATACACAAACACCAAACCATGTCCCACACACTGAAAAAAGAAGAAAAATAGTATACTAATACAATACTGAGTACAAAGTACAGCTGAAAGAATGTGGTCTGGAATAGATACCCAATGAAAGGACTGAAAACGAAAAAGTACTCAATGGAAATTTTGATGGACATCTACGGAAAACTCCCCCTTCTCATGAGAGAAGTGTATCAACTAGAGGAAAAATTAGAATATAATTTCCAAAAAATCCTACTAGTCTCATCTTGGTTATATGCCACCAGTTCCACTACCGTAACATCTGTCGGTCTCGTCCCCCTGAGCAGCTCTAGGTCTTGGTCCTCCAAATTCTCTGTCAAAGCGTCAATCGTCTGCACCAGATACAACACGTGCAAGCGAAGCCATTTTATGGGAGACTTTAAAATTACATCGTAGGGACATAAAAATGTTAATAACTCAGGAAAATTCTCAAACCAATTCCTAAATCACAAGATAGCGAACACTGGGTATAAATTTGGGGTAGTGATAGTGGAAAGAGCAGTCACAACATAGAACACCTAGGATGGTGGAGAACTCGTACTCTAACAAGAATTTTTGTACATCCAATTCATGAAGAAGTTCTTCCCACATACATTGGACAACTTAGGTAAAACTCACCACCGCGGACCATGGTCCTGCTATGTTACAGAGAAGTGCTTCTCAATGTGGGCATGCAACATCATAGACGAGTGATTCCCTCAAATCATGGAAAACTGCGGTAATCCTCCTCATCTATTACTGTGGGCCTCCAATTTCACATATAAGTGCATAACATTGTGGTCTTGTAATGTCACTAAGAATTGCTTCCCACTGGGCCATAGTTGAGTCATAGAGAGTCAAAAGTCAGCAGTCCTGAGGTCTCAGCGAACCACAAGGATCCATACATAGCCTGCCTCAGAAAACTGCTCCACAAGCCATTATTCTCATATCAACATCCATGAAATTCACCATATAACATTCCAAAATATATTCCTATTTGAGATGGTCCCATCGCCACAAAAGTCTCGTCAATAGGGAGTGCGTTTTGCAAGATACATATGTTTTAGTAAAAAGGTCTTGGTTGGATTCGAGTCCAATCCAACCTGACCATACGCCCACCCCCTCCAAAACACTCATAGAGTATTCTAAAAGAACTTACTTGTCTCAAGGGTCCTTATTCCATAGATTGTGTGTCATGTGGACCCCCAGTTTCCCAGTTTTTAGCGTTTCTGTAACCAGTGACTCGTTGCGTCTCCGCCCGATCCAACCAGGTCAGGCCGACCCGGTGAACCCAGCCCGGGTGTCCCACATACACTGGTTTAAAAATCAACCAACCCAACCTGACTCTATTTAGCCGAGGTTAAAGCCCGATGGGTTTTCCAGTGACCTGGTCTAATCTGGCCAGGCCCGAAGGGCACGGTTTGGCATACTGGTGTGGGGCCCACCAATCGGTGCGGGTGTAGTCTGTCGTTGTGTGTATGATCTGCTAGGCACGGGACCGACCCATGGGCATGGAACTGGACCGGCCTACTGGGGGCTTGGCTCACCGGCCTGAGGCCCAGCCGAATGAGGCTTCTGGTGTGTGCCCCCTGACTGGGACACGACAGTCCACGTCTGGTCTACTCTACCCCACAAGACACCTCTGTGCCTCCACCTCCAGCCACAGACGATGGACCGAAAAATGTCTATCTGAACTACGTGGCCCTGATGCAGGATACCCTCCTCCAGGCGGCACCCCCTCTGGTGTCACATCCTCCATTTCCACAGCCTGATGGTTGCGGTCTCAGTCCGTCGTGGTGCGCAGCTCCACCCGACTGTTTTTGTGGCTGGCGGCCCTCCGCCCCACAAACCGGCATGTGTATTGAGCATGCGTCCACTGCTGCCACCGTGATAGATCCTTCAGCGGACCACCAAACATACACTAACTGTCCGTTTGTCATGCATCCTACGTCTATGGCCTCTGGAGTTCGCCTTCTTTGTTGTGAAGGCCTTTAATCACCGTCACTATCGTTCTGAGAATGTGTCCATCAAGAATGCACAAGTGGAGGTCCTTGGGCCTTGTTTGTGTCATCTCGAGCCCTCCGTGTTTGAGATTTATAATCAAGGAGGGAGGCTCAAGTATTTGTTGTTTTATTATACAATAATAATATTAATCCCAAAAAAATAAATCCCTATGATTGTTACCATCCTCCATAAACTCACGAAGTACGGGTCAACCTATTCATGGGTAGATATGTGTTCATCGTTTCTAGAAAAGAATGGGGAAAACCTCAAAATCATATAAAATCTAGACCTCTTTGAAGTATGATTCTAAAGTGTTTGTTCTTGTGGTTTAAAGCTGTCAATGTTGCTTCCGACTCTATTCTTCGAGGTACGTCGATGTCAGTGGAGTCCAACCGGAATTCTTCATTGTTCTTCATTAGAGTGGAAATTTTCAATAGTTTCTTCTGAAAATATTCTATGTTTAATTTCAAAACCCCACATGTTGTATTATTTAAATAAAACAGAAACCCAGTGATGTAACACCCATTAATAATTCCCATTAAGTTAGCCTTATTTAATGAGCCACATTTAATTATCCATTAATGTAATAGAGTCGAAGTTTTAAATGATCCTTTATTGGCCCTCCAATAAAGAGCCTCGTCACCACCTTTTCGATGCACCACAATGTCACTACTTTCCACCCAACAGTATGAATAGAAATAAAATATTTCATTAAAATTATTTGATTATTTTCTTGGAAAAGATTAAAAAATAACTTTTTCTCTCATCCCATGCCATCCAAAGTTAAGTCATTTCTAGGTGAATCCCGATGTTCCAAATTCAACGGTGCCCTCATATTTTCAATATGTGTACCGATTCAAAAGTTAGAAAATATCGCTCACACGTTTAATGAATATAACATAATAAATGACCAAAAATAACTTTCACCCATGACTTACACCGGTTAAGGGTAGGATCTGGATAAGGGGAACACACCCCCCTTGAGTTCAACAATACTCTCTGAATGTCAATCTGAGCTACCATTTATGAGTTATAAGTATTTGAAAATAAAATAATTTTCAATTTTTTTATTCATTCCAAAAAACTAACTTCCATTGTTTCCCTATTCCAGCTGATATTATGGTCTTCCTAAGAAAATAATACACTCACATCTTCAGCGGTGGTCTCGTATTTGTAATTTGAGTCCTCGTTTGTGAGTGATAAGAATTTGAAAAATAAAATAATTTTATTTACTTATTTTCTTTACGGTTATACTATTTTTGGGTTTTCACATTGAAGTCTTGTGCTGACTAAAATTAATTCTCTCCAAGGGTAAACCTTTCATCCTGAAAGCAAGAATTCCATCATATTTTTTATCTGAGCAACAGTTTAGGTGTTATTCCCATTTTTCATGAAAACTTCTCATGGGTGCTATTTAGAGCTTAACATTTCATGACAGATCATTCTGAGCACTCCAGGCCTCTGAATCACATCCTGTTAGATCTTTTAGTATCTAAATAATTCCATATATAAAAATAAATTTTCATTGAAATTTCGGGACATTACATTATCCCTACCATATGGCTTTACTTTTCCAAAAGGGAAATCAAATTAAAATCAATAAAATGGGGGGTACTAAATAAGAATATGATCCACCTTCTCTCATGTCCTCTCCTTCTGGTACACATTCTACCACTGAACACCCACTAGAGGAATCAACCATCCAATAATGACCCAGTTATTTCGATACACTATCCCTGATGATAACCTCGCAAACTTCTCCCCTTCATCAATTTATATCTCTCCCATGTTGATGACTTGTGATGGATCATGAACGTAACTCCTCAACTACAACACATCAAAAAAATCGTGCACTCAGTTCATCTATGTGAGAAAACGTAGGCAGTATGCCACCTCTCTAACTCCACTCAGAAACTAAAAATGTTTGATAAATCTCCAAAATACTTTCCAGCACGAACAAAACTCCTCATTCCCCATCAGGGCGAGACCTGAAAGAAAAACATTTTATCCCTCCCCAAAATCCAATGATCTTCGTCACCTGGTCACCAGTACTGACGTCGGAGGACTTGTAACATCTTCTTCCACATAAGGACGTCCCACTAAAAGGGATGTGTGAAAGACTCTCAACATGTCCTCTTGTAACATCACTGGTACCATGGTATGTCCTTTGAAAATGATGATGTGCTCCCGACATATCAAAAATCCATCAGGATCTTGTCCTGAGGATAAATGAGAATTTTGAATCCTCACAGATCTCATCCAAAAACTATGCCACCGTGACTCACAACAAGAGTGGGGGTGTTACAGTCATTGACTAAAGGTAAGCTGCTCCATCATCGTCCTCAAAGGAAATAAACATCACGACTAGCTACTCCACTGCCTAACTCATCAGTTTTAAACCAGACTTCATGTTGAGTCTGTCTACCCCGACATTCCCCATCCCAGGAGTATATAATATCTCAAAGTCAATCTTGAAGTAACTCTATCCATCGACATTATCTCCAATACTGGAATGTCTACGGGCTTTGTTCCATCCATGTGAAAGGATACCCCTTTAATATGATTTATCTTCCCCTCAACCCTTTGGTAGTGGGATTTCATTCTCCATGTCCTCATAATTAATGTGATGATAATCCACACATAACCTCGAACACTAGGTCTTACTATTCCTGTCCTCTCAAAGTCCTCCACCTATTCCCACTACTTGAGAAGCTCTACGAAAGATCTCTGATATACTGCTACTGATATCATTTCCGTATCAAGATGTAGAATGATATAGAAGTCCCTCCCCCTCTAGGGAGATAACCCGAGAAACATCTTTTGAAGGGACTTCCCACATTCTTCCGCTACTGTTGGGAACTTAAAACTCAATACATCTACTGCAATGAGGGTAAGGCCGACCGACTCAATTGAGATCAGATGTGTCCTCCTAAGAATGAGTTTTTCCTTTGCTTCCTAGGATTCCCTTTTTTTCTCCAACCAAGGAAAACCTCATCCCTAGTATATACTACATTATTATTTCCTAAAATAGTCAATCTGGGCATGAAAAGGTGATGACCAGTCCATACCCAATCTATCATCATAAGGCCTCGATGCTGTCACCACGAGGTTCCAACTTAATCTCTCGGCTCAATGCTCGGATCACACCATTATCATAAGTTTGATTATAAAGTCTCCTACCATAGGAATATCCCTATGTAATGACCATGTCAGTGGTTTAACCAAAAACTCTTGCTCTTGAACAAGATGCATGACAAGAAGGAATGATTACTACCTATGTCTATTTATATGGAAGCTATTCGTAGACATAGACCGCACCTCGAATAATTCATGGTTGCCTTGTGCCATAATCAATGGCCATATTTAGCTACTCCCTTCCCTTATCCTCTAGTTGCACCCTCAATTCACGAAGCTCTACAAGATTTATCTGATATGGTTGGGTGGATATCAATTCCATCCCAGTGTATGGATTAAATTTGAAGTTTAACTCTCAATAGAGAGGTAATCATGGAAAATCTTCATGGGAGACGTCATAATACTCTATTATAACTATGGAACTTGAGGAATCATTAAATTCACTATACTAAGGTTCATACCATCCAAGTGAATAGGATTTCGTTACATCCTCCTCACTGTGAGTCCCTAAAGAGATTAAAGTATTTTCCCTCAACTGATAAAGGGAAATTTGGTTCCATCTCTGTAGATGAACCACATCCTTTTCATAATACAATCAATCCTGGAATGAATGGAACTATTCCATAATAGGAATGTCATCATAATACGTCGATGCTACTACAAAAAGATTCCAACCGGTGCTCTTTCCACCAAAAGTCATGTCACAAAGTCATCACCAATGTGTGTTTATTCGGTCTCCTCCAGTAGGAGTGTCTAAATGTGACGGTCATGTCAATGGTTCTAACCAGATCCTCTAAGTATCAAACAAGATAAAGTGGCAGGAAAGGGAAATCACTAATAAAAGTTTCTATCATTAATGAATCTTAAGTATAAATACATGTTTTGTACTTATATTCTTCCCTGGAGTCCTAGGGACATAATCCTCGATAGTTTTCAACTATCTCCACTCTTTCCCTACAACATGAATGGTTGGACAAACTTGCACGTGGTGTCCCTTTTCATGACAGGCATAGAAAATTCATCTCTTTTGGAAACTATAACTTTCCCTCTTATGAAACCTTTGGTTACACAGCTTAAACTACACACCTATAATCCACAGGCCCTGCTGACCCTGCATCTCGGGTGATTGTTTCCTCAGATTCCCATGACAAACATTCGAATCATGTGGCTCATCGATAAGTGCCAAAAGAGTCATCCATGACATGATATGGAAAGCTACATCCACCAGAACCAATGGAGGTGTTCCTTTGGGATGATTAGTGGGTGGGGCTAACACTGATATAGCACATGGTGGGGCCATCTCTAGCACTGGTCCTTGAACATAGGCCTCATTACTAGGCAGATTGTCCACATGACCGCGTATCAAAATCCTGGCTGGTCATCGACATGAATGCATCCTGATATAGATCAATATGTACCATGGTTAAAAGGGTATACCCAGTAGGAAAACTATTGATCAGAAGAAAATAAGGATACACTAATTCAACCCATGTTTTCATGTACATATATGAAAATTAGAGTTCAATGTGCTGGTGTATGGATACGTCATCCACCACACCAACAATTGACTCCCCAAATCTGATAGTCAGACTCACAACATTAAAATTATTTCCCCAAAATAAAAAAAGACTCTTTGTATTGGATGTGGAACTAACCACCCTATGATACAACGTTTTCATGACCTGTTCCCCAGGGCCCATGTCGTGGCTACCCCAAGACCACCTCACGAAGGCCAGGGGCTCGTAACTATCACCGAAGGCATCAATCGGCATGTGTGAGACATTTTCTAGAATAACTATATATACACACATGCCCAACAAAGTCCCACACAATGACAAAAAAATAGTATACTAAGAAAATAATGAGTACAATGTATAGCTGAAATCAAGTGGGGCAGAATACAAACCCAATGAAAGGACTGGAAACTACAAAGTTCACAAAAGAAACATTGATGGCCAACCATGGGAAACCCCACCTGGTCATAAGATTAGTGTGGCTAATCAAAGACGAAGTAGAATATCGAACAAAACTGCTTCTAATAGGCCCTTCCTGGTCCAAAGACACTAGGTTCATGGTCATAGTGTCCGTCAGTCACGTCCCATGAGCACCTCTGGGTCCTGGTCCACCAAATTCTTGGTCGAAATGTCGATAATATACAACATAAACAACACATTTGAGCGAAGCCCATGCAGGGGTGAGTAAAAAATTACTTATTATGAACCCGAAGTCAAAAAGGAAATACAACACGAAAATATTCAATGTATGGAACAAAACACATGACAACTCACAGTAGGTATACATTTACGGTAGTGAAAGTGGAAAATCAGTACCAACAACGAACTCCTAGACTATTGGAGAACTCCCCCTATAATGAGTACAGTGGGTTAGTGATGCCACGAATATGTTATTACCACTAACCATAGGCTTCTTAGGTATAACTCCCCACCATGTCCCATGGGTCTCCAAAGTCACAGAGAAGTGCTTCCCAACGTGGGCCTAAAAAGTCCCAGAAAAGTTCTTTCCAAAAATCATGGCCAACTATGATACTCATCTTCATCACATAACATGGGCCTTTAATTTCACAGAGACGTTCTTCCTATAGTGGGCCTACAAATTCCAAGATAAGTTCTTCCCACTGGGCTGTAGTCACGCAACACAGTGTCGAATGTCTGCAATCCTCACGTCTAAGCCATCCATAGGGTTTCGTACATATCGAGCCTGGTGAAACCCCTCCTCAAGACATTATATGCATATAAACATCCATTAATGTCATAATGGATCATTCCAATGGATTTAACTTGTTGATAGGGTCCCAATTCCGCAAACAACACATCAATTGGATATGTAGATTGCAAGATACATGCGTTTTTGAAAAAAAATAGCCTGATTGGATTTGAGCCGGATCGAACCCGGCCATATTCCAACCACCACCAAAAATACCATATATTATCTATGAAGGACCGAATTTTATTAGGGGTCCTCTTTCAATAGATGGAACGTCAATCAGACACCCGGTTAGCGAGTTATTATCTTTTTAGTAACGAGGGGCCGGTTGCGTCTGGACCAAGTCCGACCCAGTAGGACTGACCCACTCAACCCAACCTGGGGGTCCCACATAACCCGAATTAAAAATATATGGACTCAAGATTACCATGTTTAGGACTAGGTTGGTCCAGTTTGGTCTGGCCAATGGTCAAAGCCCAATGTTCCTCACTAGACCCGTTTTGGTTTGGCCGAGGGTCCAGCTCGTCATGTCGTCTGGTTACTCGGTCTAGTCTAGCCTGACAAGAGGGGGGTGGGGGGTCTGGCCTATCGGTGTGGGTCTGGACCATCGGTGTGTGCTCATCTCGTTGGTGTTGGTCCGGCTCGCTGGCCATAGGATGAACATGTAGGGTGTAGAACCCACCTGACCGCATGAGGAGATTAAGGTGAATCGTCCAATCGGTACATGGAAGTCTTACTGTGCGTGGTCCCCTCTACCACGCAAGATGCCGCAAGGCCTCCAGATGTTTCCACGGTTAACAAAAAATGTCTCATTCAGCCAAACCAGGTGTTCCAGACACTGGCCACCCTCCTCCACACGGCACGCTGCCTAGAGCTGCATCCTTCGTTTCGGTAGCCTAATGGCCATGGTCTCCAACCACAACAGCGTGCCGCTCCACCCCACCTCCAGCGTGGCCAGCGGCCCTCCGTCCTGCTGAACATCACGGGGCTAGCCCGTTTTGTCATGGCAGCGGCAGTTGAGCCTTCATTGGACCATCAGACATGCACCGGTGATCTATTATTCATGCCGCTTGCGTCTATGGCCTCTAGAGTTTTACTTCTTCACTACGAAGGCCTTAAATCACCCTATCAATTGTTTTGAGAATTCAACCATCAAGAACACATAAAAAGAGGTGATCGTGCCTTTTTCGTGCCTTCTCAGGCCCTCCACATTAGATATTTATAATCAAGGGGACAGGCTCATGGATTTTTTGTTTGATCAAACAAGAATAATCATAATACAAGATAAACAAATCCCTAATAGTGTTACCCTCCTACATAAATGCATGAAGCATGGGTAATCCTATTCATGGGTTGATCCATGTTCAACATTTCTAGAAAAGATCATAGAAAACATCAAAATCATATTAAACACTTACCTCATTGGTTTTCGATGATGAATTGTTTGTTCTCGAGGTTTCATGGTGTCGACGTCCCATCCGACTCCATTCTCCAAGGATCATGAAAGTCGTTAGAGTCTCTCCTGTGTTCTTCCTCATTCTTCTTTGGGGATGAAATTCGACAGAGTTTCATTAGAGAATCCTCTAAGTTTAATTTCCAAACCCCACACATTGGATTATTTAAGGAAAACAAAAATCACAACGATGTTGCACCCATTAGTAATGCTCATTAAATTAGCCCCATTAAATGTACTAGATTTAATGAGACATTATTGTAATAGCGTCTCTATTTCAAACGATCCATTACTAAACCTCTATTAAAGTCCATCATCGTCACCTTGTCGCTGCACCACACTGTCACCATCTGCCACCCAATGGTGAGAAAAGAAATAAAATAATTATTTTAAATTATTATATTATTTTTCTTGAAAATTCCAAATGATATATTTTTTACTCATCCCTTTGCAGCCGATGTTACGTCATTTCTAAGAGAATCACAACATTCCTAATTCAATGGTGGCCTCATATTTTCAATCTGAGCACCAGTTCAAATGTTATAAAATCCCACTCACACATTTACTATTGTTCCATAAAAAATGGTCAAAAATAACATTCACCATGAACTCGTGACACTCACGTGTTTGCTCTGCATAAAGGGAACACGCCCCCACATGTTTAACGGTACTCCTGGATTTTCAATCCATGTTCTCGTTTAAGATTTATAAGGATTTGAAAATAAAATAATTGGTAATTATTTTATTCCTGACGAAATAAAAACATCCATTGTTGTCTCGCATCAGCCGATATTTGTTTTTACCTAGGAAAACAATAACCTCAAAAATTCATTGTTGGTGTCATTTTTTTTGTCTGAGTCACCATTCATGATTTATAAGAATTTGAAAAATAAAATAATTTTATTTAACTATTTTATTTACGGTTGTGCCATTTTTGGGTTTTCTCACTGGAGGCCTACGCTGACTAAAATTAAGTTGTGCCTAGGGTAAACCAATCTTGTTGAAGGCAAAATTGCCCTCATATTTCCATTTCGAGAAACTACATAAGAGTTATTCTGCATTTTCAAGAAAATTACTCATGTGTGCTATAAAATGCTTAAAATTTCTCGATGTATCATTCCGGGAACTACGGGCCTCAGAATCACATTCCATCAGAGCGTGTAGTCTCCAAATAATTCCATATATAAAAAACATTTTCATAGAAATATCAAGACATTAAAATCACATTATTATTTTAATGAATACCCATAGGATTAATATTTTTATGAAAAATTTACCATGAATGATTTTTTGATATATAGAATATCAATTTTGCGTTATATAATCTAATATGATGGTATATTGGTGGATCCAAAAATGATGGAAGTTATTGAAAATTATTGACTGAAGTACCTAATTTTCATTGATTGATAAGATATTGTCTATTAATTTTTAAAGATTTATCATGGAAATCTAATAAACGTTTCATGTCAACTCGGAAGGGAGTTGAGAACTTTTGGACCAATAAGTTCAAATATACATTCATGGAACTAATGTAATGATTGGTCAATGGACATGTTATCACACAACATTATAGTGCAGAAGGGTTTGTGATATACAGTGTTGTATCAGTTAAAGGGATGAGATGTGTTATTAGGAATAATGTTATAGTGATATATTTTACCCCATGCCAATTGAAGGATCATGATAAAAGTTATAAAAATCAAGATTTGGAGAAAACAATGAAAATAATTAAGTGAAAGATATGGAAGCATTGTATATATGACTACATGTATAAAATATATGATGATAACAAAATAATCACATAAATATTCACATAGAAAAGATTTATATGAGTCAAATAATATAGTTGGAGTTTTTTAAATATTTAGATTGCTCTATATACTACAAGCATGGAAAATCAAACAAGGATGTTATGCTTTGAGTTAATAAGATCATTATAGATTATATACAATGAGGGATAAAAAAATCTAATATTTTTTGATTTTAAAGGATGGAACATGAAATATTGAATGAAGGATAGAAATCATATCTTTATCAAAAGGTTTTTCATCCATATATATAGTAATCATTGAATAGTTGAAAAATCATGATGTTGGTTTGTAAAGGAATGTACAAAATTTTTTTGAGTTCAATATTGATTGAGACATTTTGATAAGGTTTAGTAATGAAATTTATGTCCAGACAATAGAATACCAAAAGAATGAAATATTGAAAGAATCTCATAGATCAGAATACTCTAATCATCCTATTAGTATAAAGATGTATATAGATTAGAAAGATTATTTTTGGTTGGACAACCAGGAGGTGGATGTTGCATAGTATATATCTTGATTCATAGTATGTCGATGAATTAAGGATTAGAGAAGGAATTATGAAGGATTTTAATACCAATAATGTAATGAACTAACCCTAGTTACCCTCAAACCTGACACATGACCCATTTCATTTCATACACGATGGGCGTTCCTGATCCCCGTGGGCTAGCAACAAGCACCCAGGCATTGAATAACTATGTAAAGGGAACAATATCTCTATGCATGAACAAAAACATGTCATATATGTACTGAAAAAACAAAAGAGACATCAGAGTACTAAGTGAATATATAACCCATAATAGAAAAAAGACATTAGAAATGAACAACTAAAAAATAGTCAAATCTTCGAGGACAAGTCCAACTGTAAGGACCATAAACATACAACTACTCCAAGTGATTTCAGGGAGAAACCCCCACAATATCACCCATAGCAACCCAAAACTAGCTGATACAAATTTCACTGCCTCACTGATGTGCCTTGAATTTACCTCTATTAAAAGACACACAATGGTATACACACCATTGAGGAGGTGTTCATGGTGTGGGATAATAGGGTCAGTTGAATCCCACCCAGGTGTTCCATATCAAGTCTCTATATAAAAATTCTTTTATTTTTATTTTAAATAAAACATGGCATGATAATAAGTAATGGACATTTATAGAAAACACATTAAACATTACGCTTTTCATATTTCTAAAACAATAACGTACAACATGCATATCAAGAATAACACAGAAATCCAAGCAGTACAAAAACAGAAGATGCAACACATGCATAAGTGCCAAGGGTCTCTAAATGTCAGAATAACAGACTACTCATACAACAATAAATAATGTGAAAAATATTATTCCTCGAATGAAGGCCTATGAAACAATGGAATACCATTAGAGTAATCCCCCTAGTAATTTTGATATCCATACCCTTTAAAAATAGGACTAGAAAATAAATTAAATCCCCAGGATCAGAACTCTTTATAATCACAAAACAAGGATAATGGCCTCATGCTAAAACTCCCACCTATGTAACCATGGTAACCCATATACTCATTTTTACAATCAATTTCAATCATTCAAAATTACCCATTTCCTTTTCATTTATTAAATCCTTGTACAACCCATTTCCCTTTAAGAAAACTATATAACCACACAGAAACAATCATTCCATATTGAAAATAAAATTTATAAAGCAAGGGAAATCAAGATTATTATCATAGTTTAGAGAGGGAACCACCCACCTTGATGTTCGGGTTGCACAAACTTGCAACGAGATCTACCGTAAACAAAAACCCAATGATAAGGCCCTAGGACCTAATCTATAAACCATAGAAATGATTTAATTGTAAAATCAAAGGGTTGGCGGATAATAGGAAACAACATACTACAAAATGATAGCCCTTCATACCATGAATAACAAGGAAAATCCCCTAGAATGAAATGACACAAAGAATCATAAAATAAAACAAGATGAACCACAAAATTAGATAAATTGAACTAGTAATTAAACTTTATAGAACTAATTAAACAAATAGCTACAAAAAGACGAACGGATACTCATCTAGAGTGATGCACCAAAATTGCTACAGTGAGAGAGTGCCTGTCGAATCGATCTAGAAGGACAAAATTCCATAAAAACACATGGGAAAACCATGGTTCAATAGAAACAAAGACCCATAGAAATAACATAACCAAAATAGCCTTAATCTTATTTTAAAAACTATACGGGGGTCATTTCGTGATGTGTAATATAGTAACACTATGTGCAATCCATGCTATACAAGTTCCTTGAGAATGTAGTAACCTTGGATTAAAATTATGTTAATTAAATAACTCATGATGTGAAACCAATCTCCATGATGTGTAAACTATAACATTGTGAATTCCAATACATGACATGTCCTCAGAAACCATTACATGATATATAACCCTGATACACAATATGTAATCCTACTTAAGACAGAAGAAAACACCAGTTAAGGCTGAAATTCAAACAAATCTATTTACATCACAATTATAAGTATCCTTACCATCTCAAAGGATTGGAACAACATGATGAGGTTATGGTCGTACCTGATAAAATTTTAATGTGATGTTAGAAACTCCACACAAAAAAAATCAGTCCCAGAGAAGTCATGTGGAAGATGTAATACCTTAAAAAAGATGAGGTCATTTCTCCATCATCAATGACTTGTGTTCCTATGTATCATGAAAATATGACATGTGTTGACATAGAGCTCTGACCAGCATAATATACTTCACATATAAGACTTTATCTTGAGTGTCAACAATCTCAACCGGTTTCTCTAGAATAGAAGCTGAGATTTTTGTCTCATTTTCTCCCCAACACAGAACACGAGAGGGATCACGGTGATAATTAATAAGTAGAGATATATATAAAACATCATGAACCCCCATCATCATAAATGTTATTGATAATTAGTAAAAACCCTATCTTGGACATTTAGGGAACTTAAACGGTCCAACGTATCCAGATCCAAATTTCCCTGTATTCCAAGTTGACGGGGACCCCAAAAAGTAGAAAAGTTGAAGAAAACCCAGTGACTTATGGAAAAATAAAAAGGTCAACACTTCCAATCTGCCTAATATTTCTATCGACTCTGGGATATCACCAGATAACATCGTACTTATTGAATATTTGTTGACATATCCAGAACCAAACTTGGTCCAACCAAATCAACTTCTCCCACCTCTATCAAACAAAAAGGTGATCTTCATGGGTTACCATACAGTGCCTCGAAGGGATCCACTGTTATCAGCTTATGGTAAATTTTGTTATAAACAATATGAATGTTCCACATATGTTTATACCATGTTCCTCAAAAATTCAATATATAGGCAAGATGCATTTACTCTAGGATCCAAATTACATGGTTTGTCTGACATTTTGGTTGTGGATGGTAAGTTGCACTCAAGCTGATCTGAGTTCACATTTCTTCTTGGAGACTCCTCTAGAACATTGAGGGATAACAATAATCCCTATCTAAAATAATTTAATATAGACTCACATGTAACCTCATGACCACTTTCCCATGCATATTACTTAGATCTTCATCCATAGTGTTGTCTATAATCAATATGTAATTCGAAAAATATTTTAATCAATCAAAAATAAACTATATAGAATTTCTCTATTAGGGAGTCCATGGTAATCAAAAAAATTATGTGGATACCACATCCCATTTAATATTGGTACTAAATGAGGTTGAAGTATACCATAGGTCTAAAGTGTTCCGGCTTAATCCGTTGGATGGTGTAACAAGGAGACACGAACTCTGTGATTTCACACTTCATAATCAGTCAATAAAGTCATTGAATCATGTCATAATACAACTTCTTAGTGCCTGGATGAGTTTTCCATGATGATATATAACAATAAGACAAGACTAAATATCATAAAAATGTCTGTATGAAAACCCACTTCTTGAATTGGAGGAAACCATATAAAGAATGAAACCATCCAGAAACAGTCTCCCCACCATAAAAGATTTATAAATTCTTCTGAAACTCATCATCATGCCACTGACTCCACAAAATAGACTAAAAGAGAGATGATGATTATTGAACAATAGTTAGAACCATCTCTGAAACATCCTCCTAATCATCCAAGGGATATTGAGTAAAAATCCCCATAAGTTTCCACTCATCCTTCGATTCCATAACAACGTTTGATGATACATTCCTGCTAATAGAAACTGCAACAACATTACCCTTTTTTCTGAGGTATATGAGATATCAATGTCAAATGTAACAAGGTACTCTAAACATAACCCCTTTATGAGATTGAAGTCTTTATGATATAAGATATAGCTCATAATTTTATGATCAGAAAAGGTTGTTAACTTCTCCCCAAATTGACAGTGTTGCCAACATTTTAGGTCATGAATAATTGAGGTAAGTATTAAATTATGATTTAAGAAATTCTTCTCATGTTTCCGATGATGAAGAAAACCCTAAGCTGCCACATGTTCATCCTTTCAAAGCACACATCTCAAACCAATTCCAAAATAATCATAAAACACCACATATCCCTTACCCATCTCAGGTAAGACCAGAATAGGATCCTATGGTAGAAGTTGTTTCAGGTCTTTAAAATAAGACTTCCTCATAACATACCAAGTTAATTTTAGAACATTACAAGTAAAGAAGTCAAATGTGACAAGATGATAGAGAAATCCTTAACAACTAGTCGGTAGAATCCAATAAGACCACAGAAGCATCATATCTCAAAGCCATTCCCTGGTTCCTTCCATGAGAAAACAACCCTCACCTTATTGAAATAAATTTAATAGCCATGTTTAGAAATATTATGACCAAATAACATCACTTCTTGAATCCCATAACTACAATTCAAAATCATTCCATAAAAATGGTGATTTCTCAGCGATTTGAGAACAAAACTCAGATAGTTCTCATGTTCCTGATCAGATTTCGAATAAATAAAGATATAAACCATGAAAACTACCACAAAAGTGTCATGATATTAAAGGAATATCCAATTCATCGAATCCATAAAAACTAAAAGATCATTATTCAAACTAGAAGAAATGAACATATATTCATAATGGCTATAATTTTTCATGGAAGTTGTATTTGGTATATCAGACTCTCGAACTCTGAGTTGATGATAACCTATCCAAAGAAAATTATTGAAAAACCAATCCCCCCCCCCTTAACTAATCAAAAATATCATCCAGATGAGTAAATGTATATTTTTTCTTAACTATCACCCAGTTCAACTTATTATAGGGTATAAATAACTGTAGTGAAAAATCTTCTTTCATGGAAAAGAGAAGAGAGGATATCCAAGGTGAAACAATAGGGAAAATGAAAAAAAATCAACAGGTTACCTAACAAACTATTGATATCCTTCAGATCTACTAGTTCCATATGATAAAAAGATATCAATTTTGGCTATGTACATGGTATAGAAAAGATCTTATCTTCCTAAAAAAATTCATGAATATTGAAGTAGTTAACACATTAAATGGAAAGGATAATTAAATATTTTTAGTAAATGCGTGATAAAATGTTATACGTAAACCATTTATGGTCATATCAGTATTATTTATGGTTCTTTTAATGAATTATAATCATTAAAAAATTACAATAAATGACCATATAGTTATTACAAAGAACGACTGAATTGATGGAAGGGCGTGTTTGTTTCATTCTCAAATTCAAAAGACATGTTTGGTATTGTCGATCATAATTTATTTTATGTGGTTTAATTAATGAATAATGAATCTAATTTTAAGCATTCAGGAAATAAAAGAAATTTAAGAGACATATTATGTTCCACCATTACATTTCTTTGGATTTAAAAAAATCGAACTGTTGTAAGTGTTTCATCTAAAATGTTCCTCATTGAGTCATGTTTTGATGTTGTTGAAAAAATTATTATCCCAGTCATGTATATACTATCCCAGACTCTATGTGGGGTTAATTCTTGGTTTTATTAAATTAATTTATAGATCTATATGATATCCATCATTGAGGTGGATTTTAATCAAATATTATAAAATTTTTATCAATTTTATTTGACAATCTCATTTTACTAGGATTATTCGTGCATAAATTCTATGATGATGAAATAGTATGTTATATCTCTTAAAATTATATATAATTAAATATTAAATATTTTTTTTATAATTCATTTTTAACATTATATACTTCTACTTATGTACTTGTGAGACCTATATAATGTTTTAAATGAAACCAACCTTCTTTATACCTTCAGTTTGGATTCTTTTCTTCAATGCCCTTATTATATTTAAATATTATTCAAGAATTTTATTTATATTATTAAAAGATTATTTAAAATAATTTCTAATTTATTTTACAATATTAACCATTGATAAAATGTAACCTTCTTCTCATTTTCCTCAAAATGGTACTTATTGTGGTTTCAAAAAATGTGAAAGGAATTATTCTTCAAATTTTTACCACAAGAACAAATTTCCCATAATTATAAATAATATTTTCATGGAGTTATTATTTATAATTTATAGTTATTATTTTTTAAGGAATGTTTTTATATAATATTTTAAAAAAATTTAGATTTTAAATATGTGATTTCATAATTAAAAGAGGTTTCTATCATGAAATGTTCTATTGATAATCCATTATCATTCTAACATATAACAACATATATTAATGTTTATTATGATTTAATGGGGATATGTTCCAATGTTACCAGATTTATTATTTTTATAGATGGATTATGATTATTATGATTTAAATTTTATTAATTTCATATCCCTTCTAAGGGTTATTATATGATTATAAGAAGATTATTTTATGAACATGTGGAAAAAAATATTTTTTGTTTAAATTGTATTAATGGTGGTAATATATATATTTACCCATCCAATACATTGTGTAATGAAGGTTATCTCATTATATAATATCGATTATAATGAGGAGTGAATGTAGTTCAATCAGGGACAATATCCAACAAGATAGTCATGGGGGATGACATGACTAAAGGATTAATCGAATGTGGAGTGAACCCAGTCCATGTTGTTAGTCTTGGAAGTGGTCATTGACTAAGGAAAGGATTGTATATTCATATTTCAATTCCACAAAAATATGAATTATGGTTATGATATGTTTTCATGGATCATTATTTGTTATTTTTTATTCCGTGTTCTTATATGTTAGGTCATTTTTTTCAAAAAACCTTATGTTATGTTTCATAATTAATGATATTTGGATGATTAAGAAAGATGTTTTTATTTATTGATCAAGTTTTAATACACTTATGATTATCTTATATTAACATTTGATCATGGATTGATATATCTTTTTTTAACCTTACATAAAATTTTATGTCACCCTTTCATATGACCTCTTACAGATGTTGTGAAGAAAGGTTTTATGTATGACATGTCCAAGAAAGGGGGCTGGTTATGAAGAAAATAATCGAAAATGATATATATTTTTATATACTAGTGGTTTAGGTATCCATGATTGAAAAGAAACTAAACCTAAACTGTCCTTAGGTGTTTATTATTCAAAAATGTTTTGAATATTAATATAAAAATATATAATAGTTATGCTTTTAAATTATGGTTCTATATTATTTGGACATTAATTTATAGTTTAAAAAACTATAGTTTTACCTTGTTGTTCTAATGAATGAATGTTACTTATTTTCATATCTTGTGGTTTCTCATCACCACCTCTCCCATTCTTCATTCAATGATATAGAATATGTAATGTATGTTTTCATTCATATATACCTTTTTTCTTTTTAAAAATCATGTTATTGTGACGTCCCTAGTTATTTTTATCATTTTTAAAATCGGAATCAATATTTCGAAGCTCATTCCCTTATACAAAAAATTTTTATACTAATTGATGTCGGCAATCAATCTCATGTAGAACCTCCACCCCATTACCTATTAACATCACATGAATGTTTTTATGTACCCTTACATTTATTTCTAGTAGGAATTTATTTTTTATGATAGAAATATAATTTTTAATTCCCTATTCCCATTCAATTTTCAACTAGATAACCACCTGCTTCAACCCCCCCCCCCATTTTTAGTTCATGAAAAAAATAATTCTTCAGCACATATCACTTCCTCACAATTAGAGAAACTATAGCAGTACTCATTATCATTACATTGTAGAAGAGAAGCATTAAGTTCCACCCATATTTAGTCACAATCTTTGTAGTTCATTAACACCCATTCAATCTATGTGTAATATCCTTTTTTGATTTTGCAGTAATAAATATATTAAAATATATATAAATATAAATAAATAAGCATAAATACACTTATTATCCAAAATTATATACTACAACAAAAAATTTTATAGAATTATATATCTAAATACAAACCCATATTTATAATTGAATATAAATTTCTATATGTATTTATATACAAACATAAACACGCACATATATATATAAATACACGTATAGTCATATATATATATATTCTCACATAATATATATATAGATAAACATATATACAAATAACTAACAATTATATATTATTAAATAATTAATTTTATATTAATAATGAATAATTATTAATTGTTATAAATTATTAATAGTAAATAATTATAATTTAATACAGAGTAATAAGAACTTATAATTAATTATTAGTCATTAATAAAAATTTATTCTTTCATAATATGTAATTAATAATAATAATAATAGTAATAATTCATTTTGTCTAAATTTTATATCTATTTTTTAAAAATGTGTAGCAAAATAAAAAATTTAAAACAAATAAATTTTCATATTTTTCCATGATTTATAATAAAACACCATGAATTAGAAGAAGTATTTTAAAATTGAAGAAAAAAATTACAAGTTATACCTTTCGGAGTGGTTTGGAAAAACATTCCAAAACACCATTTTTAATGTAGTAATATTTTAGATTTAACTATAATTAAAATTAAAATATGATCTTCAATATATATATATATATATATATATATATTATTAATACACTCTTATAAAATCTATGAAAAAAGATCTAGCCTTTATCAAGGATAAAAAATCAATGGTAAAAGAAAACGTTTATAAGGGATAAATAAAATTGTTGATAAAGATATACCTTTTTCAATGCTTTTTTATTTATGATATATGAAATCCTTTATTGGAACTTTTATTTAGCACTAAGAAATGGTATCCTACAAACAGATATATAACTATGATAATAAAATAACCATTAAATATTATCCTGGATAACACTAATGGCCCATATTTTATTCATTACATAATCCTGATTTTGAAACATGAACACATGTTCTTACATATTAAGGTTCTTTTCAGGTTAAGAGTTTTAGGTAATTAGGATATAAATAATAGAAAGCCTTTCACAATCATTAATGTAGAAACTATTAATACAATATCCTTTTCTTTTTTAAGACATAATACTTTTCAAATGAAACATAATTTATTTTTTAAAAAACATCATGAAATTTAATGTGCATTACTTCAATATTCTAACCATCCTTATAACCTGTAAAAAACATTTAAAAACATGGGATTATCAATAAAATATCAATAATAGATATATGTAAAGAAATTTTAAGTCATGTGATGATATAAAAACTAATAAAACCCATTTCATAAAAACACATTATCTTGCTTGGAAACATCATGTAGTTTACATGAGAAATTTTTACCAAATAACTCTTACAATCACCCTTACATATGGAATATCCACTTTCTAAAATTCCATATCTAGAATACCCAATTCATTGGAGAGCTATAATGGGGATCCACCATCATACCTTTTTCTATAATGGGGTCAACCAGACATATCTTGAGTTATAATGGGATCAACCTAACATATCATGAGCTATAATGGAATCAACCCAACATAACTATATCCTCGGATAAAATCATTATAATAAATCATCATGAAATTTGGATAAATAACTCAGTACATCTATATATATATATATATATATATATATCTTCTTGAATTTCATTTAATAGAATTTTAAAAGGATTATAAAAGGAATGTCCCTTAAAAATATAATTAGAGTGAGAATTAAAATAATGGAAAGGATATATGTATTCATTATAAATACACATAATTCAACAAAATATAAAAAAAATCCATCACAATAAAAATTTCAAATACCACATAATGAGAATAGTAAATGGTTAACAAAGAGAATGTAAATTTGGTTAAAAATTTCCTTAGCCCAGGTTCATATTACATCAACTGTGTTTAAACCTACAATATAATGGTTAAAAGAGTTTTATTAATATCTTAAAGAAACATATTATTTTTTACAAAAACTTATTTTATCATTTCAAAACCTCATTTGACCCATTTATTAATAATATTTTTTATTTAAATTGATTTGGGTGTGTTCTATACATTGTATTCAGGGTGGGATCGTAATAAATTTTATTGTCGAATAAAAGTGAAACTACAAATGTGAAATGAGATGAAATTAACACATTTACAAAACATTAAATGATACCATAAAACATTTTTATATGTTATGAGGATTAATCATTAGATAAATCATTACTAAAGATTGTTATTTTATTTTGGTGAATTTGAATCATTATGAAGAACCATTGTTTTGTTAATTAAAATTATGCATAAGAACAGGTTTCAAGACCTAATAGAGTTTATATCATACACATTAAAATCGGTTCCATCTATTAAAATATTTTTAAAACATTCTTTGATGTATGTAATGGAAATTGAAGATGCATATTGCACGATGTCTGTAAATTGATTCATCACAGACATGATTTTTATTTTTAGAATAAATAGGAGAGGGGAGGGATAATGACGATGAATTTTTACATGGACATGATAATATACATATTATATTTGATTATGGAGATTCCATCCCTCCCAGATATGTGGAGGAGATTTGCGTAAAAGTAAAGAGAGGAATTGAAAAGAAAACACATGAAAATGAATGAGGATTCTTATCTCTTGATCTATTCTCCATGAGATTATACTTAAGGCATTTGTTTTTTCCCTTTTAGTGAGATCAGAAGGTCTTGGTCATGAAAATGATCCCTGGTAATGGTATTTTGTATGACATAGAAAATGTTCTTATCTTGAGAGGTGTGGGAGGAACAGGGTGTGAGGGTGGTATTTTTGGTGGAGAGGAGAGGTTTTATATTATTTTAATTATTAGATTAATATTGTTGCCCAAGATTATGAGTAGTGTTAACTATTATGAAAAATAGAAAAGAGAGCGTGTGAGTTCGAACTAAGTGTTACTACATCTTCCAGGATGTAAAAAATAGTGTATTTAACTGATAAATTATATATACGGTGTTTTACCTTATTTTACTATTCATAGAGAATTCACGTAATTTAGGAAAATGCCAAAAATTTCTCATAAGATCTTTTTGATTTGTATAATTCAAAAATTTAATCCATTTTTTGAAAATAATTTTTTATATATGATTAATTTAATTTTTAAATAAATTCATACTTTATAAAAAATATTAACAAGTTTAAAATTATAAAACATTTTATATCACCTTGACAAAATAATCCATAACACATTATATTATAACCATAATAAAAATAAATTTACTATTCATAATGGTTATATTAATATTCATAAGGGTATGATAAAATTCATAAGGGTATGTTTCTATTCATAAGGGTTGGTTAATATTCACCAAAAATTAATATTGTCTTATGTGACTCCAAATAACTAAATGATCCCTACCGTGTATGTGCTGCTTTCTGAAATTCAAAACATAGATGTGATAAAATTATGTTTAAAGGGTATCTATAATTGTATACTTATATGAAAGTTTCATGGATTTCTGTTTATTGTTAAAACATTTGGGTGTCACATTATCCCCACATTATGGAAATTGTGTCCTTACAATTTTATTTACTAATTAAACTAGTGAGGGTACATTTTCCACATAGAACATGAAGATTCCCATGTTTCCTCTTTAACCAGGTGGTTTCTTTAGAAAACCATTATCTAGTGGATTACCTTATTCCAAAATACATGTTCACTTTGATCAAATATCTGAACAAGTTTCTCTTCATAAAAAATATTCCCTTCCAACTGAACTACTTCTGGGATCCATACATGATATAAATCTGGCACATACATTCTCAATATCAAAACATGAAAAAAAATTGTACTTGAGATAAACAAGGATGAAAAACTACTATGTATGTGATGGTTTAAATTTTTCCAGAATCTCATAAGGTATAATGAACTATTGACATAACATTCCTTTATTACCAAAATGCATAAAACATTTCCATGATGAGATTCTATGAAAAACATAACCACCTACCTAAAAAGAACAGCCATTACTCTTATTGTCAACTTAACATTTCTGCCTACTCTTAGTGGTCCACATGTATTACAGGATCATCATTACTTTCTCAGCCACATCCCCTACAGATTAGGTCTCATCAACATTCTTTCTAGAACATTATCCAAAAAATCTAGAGTTCGACACCGCTTCCCATATAATGCCTCAGAAGTATAAATTTGCATACAAGAATGAAAACAGTTATTATAAGAAAAATCAATTAAACAATGTTGTTGATCCTAAATTCCCTGGTAGTCCATTGATGAAGATCAATGAATATACTCCTAAGTCTGAATCATTCATTCTAATTTCCCCTTTGATTATGGATGAAATTTTATAATGAAATTTTATTCAATATCCACTAACTTTTGAAGACCCTTAAAAAAATTATAAGTTATTCTAGGATCTCAATAAGATACAATGGAAATAGGAACTCCTTATAACATGAAAATATATTTGAGGTACATTTGAGAAAGTTGATACAATTACATTGTCTCTCGAATAGGATGAAAATGTGATTATTTAGTCTGCCAACAAAAAATAACCAAAATCACATTGTTTCCTCATGAAGACTTTGGTAGTCCCACAGTGATGTCCAGGGATATATTCTCCCATTTCGACTCTAGCACAAGAAAGGTTTGATGGATCCCCTTCGACAACTACCTATCTTCTGTAACCTATTATCATGTCAAAAATTTCAGGGTAAAATCTGAAATATTCCTTCTCGTTACATCCCACCAGTAATACTATTGATTGTATCTATACATCTTAGTACTTCGAAGATGAAATGAAAATGGAGAAATATAAGCATCACACAATAATTGTTTCATCAACTAGGAATCACAAGGAGCAAACAAGATGTTTTTGACTCAAGGAATCTACCACATTATTTTCTTTTCTAGGATGGTAATTGATTGTGAAATCATAATAATTTATTAATTCAAGCCATATTATCTTCCTTATATTTAATTCCTTCAGATTAAATATATACTTCAGTCATTTAAATTTTGTATATTTATCAAATTTTACTCAATACAGATGATGCCTCCAAATTTTCAAAGCAAAAACCACACCCGCCAATACAAAATTTGGTGTGCGATAATTTAACACAAGAGGATTTAGTTCTCTTGAAGCATAAGAAATTACATTATAATTTTTCATCTAAATACAACCAAGTCTCTTCAATAAAGCATCATTTTAGATGAAAAACACACCAATTCAGGATGTCAAGGAAAACACTGGATCATTAACCATGCTCAATATCTACTCCTGAAAAAAATATCTCATCCTTGTTTCCAAAAACATTTAACCTCTTTTTTATCTTATTTAACGAGCTAAATAACTTTGTAGAGTTTCTAACAAACTCCTGGTAATAACTTGATAATCCAAGAAAACTGTGAATTATTGTATCATTTGTAGGTCTTTTCCATTCATCACCCACTTTTTTGGTCGGATCAACTGTTATTCCATCCTTATGTACAATGTTCCCATGAAATAAAAATGGTCACAACCAAAAATAACTCTTTCAAAATTCCCCACATAGTTTCTTTTTTCTATGGTTTTCAAAACAACCCTTATATGTTTCTTATGCTGTTACTTGCTTATAAAATATACAAAATTTTCATCAATAAACACAACCACTAACATATCTAAGAACTCATTAAATATTATATTCACAAGATCCATGAATACAGTATGCGCATAATTTATCCCAAAAGGCATAACTACAAATTCACAATGACCATATCTTGTACGGAAAAAATTCTTTGATATGTCTTCATCCTTTACATTCAACTGATTGTACCCTGACCCTAGTTCAACCTTCAAAAAACATATTTCTCCTTGGATCTGATCAAACAAATAATCAAAATAAGGCAAAGAATACTTTTCTAATAGTAATGTAATTCTAGGATCTATAACTAAATCAAAGTCTCATTGAAACTTCTTTTAAATTAACAAAAATATTTGATCACCCAATGGTGAATAAATATGTTGGATGAAGCATTTATCTAATAATTCCCACAACTTATTTTTTAATTACATATGATCCATTTGATCCATTTTATAAATAGGTTTAGAAATTGGCATAACACTAGTAACTAAGTCCGTAGTATACTCATCCTCTCAATCAGGAATAGCACAAGGAAAATCAATAGGGAAAACATATATGTGTTCATTTACTATTGGTACATCATTTTTCTAGATAGATCACTTATATTCAATAATATGAGAAAGATAACTTTTATTTACATATTTTATCACTTTTTATCCTTCTTGATATGTTTTCAATGGTATGGGTTTATTATTATACTCAAACTGAAACTCTTTATGAAAAAAACTACTTTTACTCTGAAACTATTTTAGCATGCTAAAAAGAAATCTAGTCCATACCAAAAAAACATCAAACTCTACTATAGGAAAAACAAAAAGTTTTGAAGGTAAACTATTTCAATAAACACATATCAGTATATCCTTATAATTTTTTTCCGACAATATTTCCACCAATTGTTTTTAATATGAGTTGTTGTTTCATTTCATTTTGTGGAATTCCCAATTTATCGGAAAATTTCTCAAATATGAAGGAATGTGTAGAACATGAATCAAAAAACACATTTTCGAAATATGTAAAAATAAAAAATGTATCTCATACCACCTAATTTGATGGATCAACAACAAAAGTGTTTGCAAAGGATATTCCAAACCATTTTCTACCCAACATTGCTGATTTCCTACCTAAGTGACTAGATTTGGACAAAAATTAGAAAAATGACCCAATTTTATATAGTTAATGTATCTCACAAAGGCTTCCCATTAATTTTCAGATCACATTATTTTCACTAAAAATAAATGTTTCCAAAAATTTCACATTGGTATCATTTCCTAGAATAAACAATTCATTCACCAGGATGAATTTTACAACACAATTCACCATATGTGAAATTAATTTTTTTAACTGTAGATTTCTTGGACAAATTATTCTTGAGTTCATGCCAACCTAATCATATATTATTCACTCTGTTAGAATTCACATATGTGTTAGTAAAATCCATCTCAACTTTTTCATCACAACAAACAAGTTTCCCATAGATGTTCGGCTATCTTGAAGCCAGATCTATTCAAAAAAATGGTTTCAAACCCATGTAAAATATATTTATATTTCTATAAAAATCCGGATTAAAATCTAATATATACTTGTTCAGTATTGTAAAATTGGAGTCATATAATGTAGTAAAATCATCATCCTTTTTCTTTAGTTCCAATAATTATTTCAATATTCTGAGTCGAACAAGTTTACAAAAACATTTTTGCAGATAAATAATCTTAAAAGCATCCCATTCCAGACCAACTACAAGGACCCATACTTAATTCATTAAATAATCCTGAGTTTTAGAAAAGAAAATACATTTTTACATATTTATGATGTTCCAATGTTTATATCTTTATGAAATTATGACATATATTATACATAACATCTCATAATTATACATGTTGATACTATTAAAACAATACCCTTTTTTCAAAATATAAAACTTTTCAAATAAAAAATAATTTAAAAAATGATATTTAAATTGTATTCCTTTATTTTCTTATCCATTCATATAACCTATGAATAAAATTTAACAACTTGGGATGAGACCATAAAATATCAGCAAAGGGTATAAAGAATTTAGTTTTTGGTCAAGTGATAATATAAAAAACAATAAAATCTATTTGATAAAAACTCATTAACATGTATGGAAACATCATATAGTTTCTTTGGGACATATATACCATATCACCCTTACAATCACTCATAAACAATGAATAACCATTTTTTCATATTCCATCACCAGAATACCCAATGCATTGGAAAACTATAATGGAGATCACCCATCATATCTTGATCTATAATGGGCTCAACCCAAAATATCATTACTTATAATAGGCTCAACCCAACGTATCATGAGCTATAATTGGACCAACCTAATATAAATACGTCCATGGAACATATCATAGTAATAAATCATCATGAAATCTATCTTTTTAAATTTCATTAAGGAGACTTAAAATTATTTTAAAACAGAATTCAATTAAAAATATAATTAGATTGGGAATTGATAGAATGGAATGGATATGGGTATATAATATAAATAAATATAATAAAACATAAAATAAACCAAAATCCATTACACAAATATTCTCAAATACCACATAATGAATATAGTATAAGGTCACCCCAATGAATGAAAAATGGGTTAATAATTTCCTTAAACCATCTTAGTCTTACATAAAATCTATTTAAAAGTAATATATAATAGTTAAAACAATGTTATTAATATATTAAAGAATCATATTCTTGTTTATAACACATTATTTGATCATTTCACAACCTCATTCGACACATTTATTAATAATATTTTGTTATTTACATTGTTTTGGGTGCATTCTTTACAAGGTTTTCATGGTGGGTTTGTAATGGATTCTATTTTTGAATGAAATTGAATCTATATAAGTAAAATGTGATTCTATTAACATGTTTCCTGAAAATTAAATGATTCCATACAAAATTTTTATTATATGGTATGAGGATGAATCATTATATATATCCATAGTGATGATCATTAGTTTATTTTTGTGAATTTTCGTCACTATGATGAGCCTTTGTATTGTTAATTAAAATTATGCAGAAGCACTAGTTCCAGATCATAATAAGGTTTATAGCATAAAAATTAAAATCTGTTACAATCGTTAAATACTTTCAAAAACTATATTTTAAGGAATTATTGAAAAATGATGACACATCGTCCACAATGTCGATAAATTGACACATCACAGATGACATTATTATTTTGAGAATAGGTGGAAGATGAGAGAAAGAATGATAAGGAATTTTTAAATTAAAATGATAAAATTAAAAATATATATGATTCTAAATATTTAATAACTTTTGGATAAGGGGAGGGGAAGAGAGTATAAGAAAAGAGAGTAATTGAATTGAAAACACATGAAAATGAAAGAGGATTTTTACCTCTTGATTTATTTCCTTTGAGATCCTCCATAAGGCCTCTGGTTTGGGCCTTTTGGGGACACCAGAAGGTTTTGGACGTGGGGAAGAGCCTTGGGAAGAGAATTTGGTATAACAAAGGAAATGATCCGGGATTGAGAGGCATAAGATGAAGAGGGGGTGATGTTGGTATTTATAGTGGAAGAGAGTAGAGTTTTTACATTAATTTAATTATTAATTTAACATTATTGGTCAAGACTAGGAATAACTATAATTCGTTTGAAAAATTAGTACTGAGATCTTGTGAGTTTGAACCATGTTTTCTTACATTGATGAAAAATATAGTGTATTTCAATAATAATTTATATATACGTTATTTTAACGTATTTAAGTATTCATAAAAATTCACGTATTTCAAAAAAATCTCAAATATCTCCCCCATCCATTTTCAAACTTAAAAAATTCTAAAATTAACTATATTTTTTGCAAATAGTCTTCTGAATATTAATAGTTTAATTTTTAAATAAAATCATTCTTTATACAAAAAGTAAAAATTTAAAACAATAAATCATTTTATATTACTTTTAAAAATTAGTCTATCCTTAATTATCATATGACCATAATAATAATAGACTTACTATTTATAAGGGATATATCAGTATTCATAAGGGTTGGATACTATTCATAAGGGTAGGTTACTACTTATAATGGTAGGTTACTATTCACCAAAAAAATATGTTTTCCCTATCAGACTTTAAATAACATACTAATCCCAACCCCATATGTCCATTTTTAGAAATTGAAAACATAGAAGTTGAAAAATTGTGTTTAAAGGATAACAATAAATATCTAAATAAATCAATGTTTCATGCATTTCAATTTATTTTAAAAATAATGGGGTGTTACAACCAAACTTGAATATTGAGTAATTTTTTATTTTATGAGAAAACATAAAGACCATATATATAAATATACAAATATTAATATTTATTTATATAAATTAATAATATATAGTAATATAAACTATGTAAATAAATATATAATTTCATTAAATTTAGTTTATATTCAATGATTTTTTTTTCAAATTATAATATATAATAGACATGGAGAGAGATATATATAAATATATAAATATATATTTATGGTTGTTATTATTATATATATATATATATTAGAATTATACATATAATATAAAATATATAAATATTTTGTATTTATTATTAAATTTATAAACAAATTTAAATATTTCTATATGAAAAATATAATAAAAAATTTTAATATCGTGCATTCTGATGATGATGATGGATCATCAATGTCGGCCAAGTCATATAGTTGTGGGTGATATCCTCATGGTAGGGGTGTATAAACCTATCGTCACAGTGTAAGTTCTCAAATTAGAGCTATATGAGATATTATTTCAATGTATGTTTTCTTTTTATTTCTGTGGATAACTTCTATCATTTTTTTGATCGTCGTGTGTCTCTTATTGTTTTCATTAATAATTTGGCCTCTAAGACTCATCTTCTTATTATTATTAATATATATATATATATTAGAAATTATAAATAAATTTAATTATAATCATCAAATATCATAAATTTAATAGGAAAACTATGACATGTTGTATGATGGATACATCAAAGAGAAGAGATCTTCAATATAGGAAGGAAATCCACAATAAAGAAGGGAATTTTTGCTGCTATGTTCATGGAATTGAGGAATAATCCAAGGATCCTATGATGTGGTGTTACGATGCATGATGTTGTAACAAATGATAACCATGTATTGGTTTTTTCTCCTCTATGACTTTTGTCCATGTAATTCTTGGGAACATGATTCATTTAATGAGTTCCCTCTCCCTTAATATAAAGATGATTCACTTCCTTAAAAATGAGGCATGAACCTAGACTATTTCAGATTAATATATTTAGTATTCAAAATATTAATACCTTTCTTATTAATAATATTAATACATACACTGTTAAATATATTATTAATATTAAAACATTTATTAATAATATTTATACACCTACACATTTATTATTTATAATATTTATAAATCTATGAAAAAAATTATTATTAAAAATATTTAAAAATTAAGTAGTTAATATTCATAATATTAGTACATTTATTAACATATAAATTATTTATAATATTAATATATTTATTAATATTGGATGGATGTTTTGGATGAGGGATCCCTTTAAGGGTTATCATCTCATTTTGATTCATTAGAAAATTAAAAGGTGGATTTCAAAACCTTTTTTCATATATTAGCTTCAGAAAATGATACGATGAATTAAAAGTTTTCCTCATTGAAGGATGGTTTTCAAAATTAAATCAGCAAAATAAGTAACACACCACATATTTTTAATAATTTAGAGGCTATTACATATAGGTATCATATTTTTTTATTTTTCTATTATTTCCAAGATGATATTAGAATTTATCTTCATTCCTTAAAAAACTGACGATATTTCCATCACATGTTGAATATTTCAGGCTTCATAGAATAAAAATATATTTTGATGGCCCAAGGAAAAATTAATTTTTTTATCTAATGAGTTTAATATAATAAAGTGGGGTTTTAGTTCTAACTCTATAATACCATGTAATAATTCTATTATATTGTGAGATAAAATATTGGATACCTTTTCTAATAAATACACTTGAATTCATGTTTGTGTCTATCCTACAAAGTTGTTGCCATGTGGTAAATGTTCCTTCATAAAATACAAATGGACTAGGTTGTAATTATTGTGGATGTTGATTTGGCCTTTGTGCCATAGGGCCATTGGGCCACTATATGCCTTCTATGAAAAGTTATTGCATGACAATAATGGCTCATCAGTTTCCATAGAATTTGGGATACGAAAGAATAATGTCAAGCCACACAAGATAATTACCACAAGTAAGAATCCAAAAATGCAGAATCTACTTGAGGTGAGCTAACCAGATTGGGAGTTGATAAAGGGGAATTAAAAAAATCACCTTAGTTGAACTAGGAACCTTGGAATTCTGAATGAATAAATTCTATCATACCAACCACCCGATGTGTATAGGGGTAGTTCTAGTGAAATTAGGTCTTTGGCCTATATTTAATATATTATAACTTATTCTTCATGGCATTCAAGTCTGGTAAGGGTCCCCATATGTCCTATTAAAAATGTGGAATATCTAATACAATAATAATTTTTAAAGCCTTTCACCTAGGTTGAGTAGAATCACGTTGTGGACTCTATGATTAGATTTAATTATACACTATGGAATCCATGAATCATTTTTAGAATTACATAAGATATGTGTTTACCCATTAAATTGGTTAATTCCAGTAGTAATGCTTATTTCAGTTATTTTTGTTTATTTTTGGATGTTGTGGATATAAATTATTCAATGAAGGAGAATGTGAACATTTATACTACTAAATATTGTCTTAGCTTATTTTTCGTTAGAAAAATCACTATTTTTGTTCCCAATTAAAATATACATAAAATTTTAAAGAAATTTTTTTAAGGGTTACATTTCAAAATCCATTATTAGAGGGGAAATAAGTCAGAGAACAGTCTCAGGAGAAAGAAAAGAGATATAAGGGATGGGGTAAAAATGGTTTGTGGTGATTGGGGTAGAGGTATTTATTGTAATGTGTGTCTGAACATTGTTTCCCCATGATAAATCTAGATTATATATGGTAAATGTGTTTTATATCTTTCAGAGCATGCAAACATTTTGAAATAAATGAGTTTTTAGTATGAAAATTTTGATTTTAAAACACTTACAATAAGTAATCACTAGATATAAGGGTTATTAATCCCTCTTAAGAATAATATGTCAATTGCGTCATCATGTGTACGTCAAACAAGGGGTAATTACCTTAGTGTTGTGACCTGAGTTTTTCATATTAAATGAATACTAATTTTGACGGATTTCTTCACACATAACATCGAAACCAAAAAATTAGACCATTGTAATGTTTAAATATAATTAGAAGGTACATATTATGGTATTGTAATTATGATATATATATATATATATAAATTAAATCAACACAAAATAATAATAAAATTAAATATTAAAAAATAAATTCTCTTCTAAAATTTAATTACTCATTTTATAATATAGTTTTCTGTTAATAGTATATTATCACATTTATAATTAGAAGTTGACATCAAAATTAATATTTAATATTACAAAATTTAATTTCCTTAAAATATAATTCTATATATATATTAAATTTAATTAGATGAAAATATAATTTTTAGCATGTGAGTTCGAAAAAAATGACATCATTTTTGGATTCATCAGGTCGATATTATCTTAAGATAATGTTTTGAGATTTTTTAAAAAACATTGATTTTTATTTGAATTGTGAGAAATACCATTATTACAAATTATATGATTTTATGAAATTATTTGTATAGAAGTATGAATTGAGAATTTAAAAAATAATTTTTTATGAGAAAATATGTATTTTATGAGTGATTTAATAATTTAAATTAAGTTGGTTTTAATTTATAAAACCATTTATTACACTTTATAATTTAACAAATATTTTCATGTTATTTTTAATATATTATAAATTTTATATTATAAAATGAATTTTTGTTAAATTTTGAAAAATATAATATAAATAATTGATTCCAAATTTATTATTTTTATTCCCATTTATATAATAAATACAATTTTATTTTTTATAAAAATAGATAGACAACATTGTTAAAAACTAGTTATGTTGGTGAAATCCAAATGGTAACAATTTATAACCTATGAGATAAAGAAACACACATATTAAGAAATGTTTTTATTCAATTTTGGAGGTGTGGATCAACCATATATCTTCTCTTATCTATTATTTCATAGTTTTGGAGAAATGTTTCTTCAACAAGAATTGCATTATTGATTTTTTTTGGGAATCGTTCTTTTCACTTATAAGAGGTGAACTCATATCCTCTCTATATATAAAGAAACCTTAATACCATTCCATACACTTCCCATAAATTCCACCCACACATATATTCACCCTTTGGATGTTATGGAATTCTCAAAAGGCCTTCCCTTAAAGCTTAATTCCCTTCCAAAAATGGTATAATACAAGTATTGATGAACAAATCATAAACTATTTTTTCCAATATTCCTTTTCCCAAAATAAACTTATTTATTCTAAAATATCATTTCACCATTTTCAAAGGATAAAATCAATATTATTATTATTTAATGATGTTATGATGATATTAAAATCAGTAAACACCGACATTTCTATTGTAAAATTCAAAACTGGAATAGGGGGTCTGGCATACTACTTCCTCAATGAAACAACAAGGGTCATTTTCATTGAATTCCAATAATGGATGATTTTAGATTATATTTTATGATTATACTTCTTATATATATGTAATATATATTATGAATACTATTCATTTTAGATAAATAAAATCTAATGATCGTTATAAGGAAATCCATCTATATCGGTAAATAACTGAAAACTAGTTCATCACCATTTTCATATTAAAGAAACATGAATAAAACAATGATGTAATAAAAATATAATATTTTATATATTTATAAATAATAAATTTAAATAACATTAATATTTTTTTAATAAATATTTTTTGGATATGAATAAATATCAACGATGGACTTACGAACGTAGTTCCAAATAATATAAATTATTACTCACGGTGTCAAAAAGTGATTCAGTCAATGTATGATGATAATTGTTAGTATAGAAGATTAATAACATAAATATATATTAATATTATGATTAAATAGTTAATTAATATGTTTTTATATATTTTATATTATTTTGAAGAATTTGTGTTTGATTAAAGGATAATAGTAAGATGCTTGGTCCCACAAATTTTTTTCTTTCAGTTATAAAATTTTATATTGAACCTAATTCTTCCAATACATTCAATTTTGAATTATATTTTTCTTTTATTTATTTGTAAAAATTGTTTTTTATCCAAATCCATTTATATTAAATGGTATTTTTGCAATATTTTTGAAAAATAATACTTTTTGAAAAGAGACTCGTAACTTTAAAGTTTAAAATAATGAGAAAAAATATTTTCACAAAATATTTTTTCATTATTTGTTAATCATTATATTAAAAATGATCCACCAAAAAGTAGTTCTATTTATTTTTTACCCAATATTTTTTATTTCAATAATTTTGCTGATCAATATCACATACCAAATGATTTTATTCATGTTGTTATTTTATAGGAATTAGATGTTTCCAAAAACCCATTTTATTTTCATGGGATATTTATGAAAAGTGAATGATTTCTATTTGGATGTTTTATGAAAATATTTTTACTCCCATTGTTTCTTTTTAAATAAAAATTTTTTTACATTGGAATCTTTTTTGAAACCCATTTTTGTTTATATTGGTTCCTTATCATGTCATAATTAAATGAATTTTTAATTAAAACACACAAATATGGATGAGAGGCTCGTAAATCCTATATCCACCTCTAATTACTTGGTGGTGTGATTATATATCAATGTATACAAATTCATAATAACATTTTATGTTATTATAATCAATGGGATTGATGTTGTTTCTTATAAATTTAAGGGTTCCCTACTCTAATGTTTTTTACTTTGTAATAGGATTCTATTTATTAGGTTATTATTCCCTTATTGTTAATATATTGTATTAAATTATTTCACTCAATGTTATAGATATTATGTTTTGATGTTGATATTTTAAAGATCTAATTACTTATTTTAGGTATATTTAAGATTACTATTTTATGGATAGTGATCATGATGTTATGATATTTTTCTTTTTCTCATGTATTTTAATTATTCTTATGAAATTAACTTTGAAAAAATATTTATTCACTACTTTTGAACATTTGATAAAAACACCTTATTCTATTTTTAATTACTAGGAAATGAGGATGAGTCTTACTAATGATATTCCTATAATATGGAAAGGTATGGCTCCTTTGTGAGGGCATGATCAACTTTTTTGTAAAATAAACCTACAATGTTGATAGTATCAAAAAACTATTAACCTAGATATCATTGGGATGTTATTATTGATCCAATATAGTGTTTAAAATAATTTAGAGGATGTAAAATAAAGAAATTTTTAGTGCATGTCTCTATAGTTGGTATCATAGCAAGGGTTTCGTTATTTTTTGAGATTACAGATTATATTTTTGAAATTAAAGTCATACAATCATAGTGAATAAGAATAGAGTTTTCTCTTATTAAATGCTTTTATTGAAATATTTTTGTTAAGCCTTGATTAGGTAGTTTCAATTAAAAATAAATCCCTCAATAGATACTTTAATATTGATGGAAGATCTTGAACTTTTTTATATATGGGTAAGAACCTCAAAACGGTGTGTTGGGTATTAACTCCACTATGGTTTTGTCCCTGACAAAGAGGATTAAATGCACATATATCTAGACACGCCAAAGGGATATGATTTTGTTGATCTTTAACCCCTTATGAATCATTTTTAATAATTTATTTATTGGTTAATTTAAGGTATTAATATAAGGATTATGATAATACGAAACATAGAGATTAAAAAAATAATTATATTGGTTGAACTAATAGATTTATAGACCAACATTATAGTGTCATATAATATGAAATTTTATGTTTGAATTCCTATAATACTATTTTTTACTTATGATGTTAATTTAGAACCCCTCAATAAATTTCTTTTTAGGTTTTAGTAAATTATTGAACTACAAGGAATTAGGTTAACAATTATTGTATGGTACAATGTTTTGGTTTTCCTAATCGATAATGGAATGGAGTGGGAGATGGATTTCATGATCTCGTAGTAATTCCTCTTCAATTATATATAGGTATAAACTAAAATATAATGCAAGTTTCTCTCTTTAATGTAGTAAGGAAGGAGAAACCTTTTATTGATTCATTCACCTGACAACATCTACCGCCATTCTATAGTTATTTAAATCCACTTATCCATAATAAATTGATCAATGTGTTGGAAAATATATTTTACATTATCTCTTACAGAGAACACAACATGTTTGTTCTATTTTTATTCATTTTAGATGGTGAGGTTAGCCAATGGTATTCCATAATTAAGAATATAACATAGAAATAAATAATATAATTTATTGAATGTGAATATTTTCAAAAAAATGTTAATTATGAATTATTTTCCTTGAAATATTAACATAATGATGGAGATTGTATTCATTGAGTTGAAACAAAAGGAGGCTCTTCACATAGGGACATATGAAGAAACCTTCATGAGTCTTGCACTATATGCCTCTTGTTTAATCTGCGATACAAAACAAATAATCTATATTTTCTTGAGAGGGTTAAAACCCGGTTTCTAATGGTTTTATATACAAGATACAATAGAATATATGAAGATATTGGTCAACATGCATGAAGGGTGGAGTTGGAATCTTAGGTATCTTAGTGCTCTTGAAAGGGAAAAATGAAGTTGTAATGCCAAGTGAACCATGATGTTATGTCATAAGAGGGAATAAATTGCAAACCAATACTATGCAAATGTTTTGAATATTTCACCTAATAAATTTTATTAATTGATAGGTGAAGTGTTTTAAGTGTGGTAAAGTTGGACACCAATGTTACAATCACTAAAGAAATTCTTAGAAGATAATTAAATCAAAATTATAGAATAATTTCCTAGCCAATGAGGTACACGCACTAAAATGATTCAAATGAAATGAGTTTATATACTATGGAAATCATTGCTCCAAACCTGAAGACAATAATGAAAATATGATTCAATGATAATAGAAAAATTTGGGATAAAGAAGATAATTCAAAATCACTATAGGTAAGGTGGGTCATGATATTGAAGTGATGTGATATAAACTTAAAATAAATTATAAATCTTCAAGTACTTTATTTGATTTTAGTTTATCGTATTTCATCATATCACAAGAGGTTTCTATGAATGTTGAATCACCCCCTCATGTTAGGGATATCAAACTGTGTTTGAAAACACATTGTGTCACAATGAGCATGTATATGATTTATAAATCTTATATGGTTGAGATTTCATGGAGGATACTTAACGTAGATGTAATTATTCTACCCATTAATTAAATTTGATGGGATTTTTGGTATGTAATGTCTGAACCTACATATACACCATATCAATTATATAGAGAATGAGGTATACTTTCATATTCGTTGCCATCATATTCTCCAGAATTAATATAATGGATGATCTCCCGTTGGAATAAAAATAAATAAAAAGGGTTATGATACACAAAAATGAGGGACTATTGGCTTAAATGATAAAAGAGGTAGTTGAAATTGATGAAAAGCCTATTTTATAGGATGTTAATGATTTATTTCTAGTTTAAATTTCCAATATTCCCCTTATCAAGAGGTTAAGTTATCTATTTAACATATTACCTGATCTATTCCTATATTAGGAGGTTTATATAGAATGGTCCCCATTTAATAGAAGGAATTAAAGGAGAAGATAAAAGATAATATAGAATGGTTTATCATGAAACCTAGTGATAAAACACAGGGAGAAATAACCCAATTATAAAATATGAACGGTGGATAAATGATACATTTTATTAATTATAAAAATCGTTAAACAGTCACAATTAATAATATATAATTTACCCAATATCAATTACATGTTCGATCGACATAGAAGATCTCAATACTTCTCGATGATTGAACATTGATATAGATATCATCATTTAAAGGTCAAAAGGGAAAATATTTTGAAGAAATATTTCTAATTTGGGTATGGAAAATATGATTTTATATTGATTATATTATGATGACTTTTTCCCCATTATCTTCATGGATGTAACAAAGAAATTATTTATAGATTGACTATAATAGTTTGTATTCATCATTATAAAAGATATTATAACATACTCAAATGGAAAGGAATGTCATTATGATAATTTTATAATTGTATTAATGACCTTAATAAAGGAGAAGCTGTTTGGAAAATTTTTAAATTGAGAATATTTGATACAGAGGTTTTCAATATCATGTAATGTATGATGTTTTAAGGGAATACTATTTAATCATTGAAAAAAATTATGGAACACTAGACCACAAAAACCCAGGTAATTATGATCTATTGTTTTCATCGTAAAGATTGATATTGTTGATGTTTGGATATAAATATCCCATGGTTATCAAATCTATTAATCCTGTTAACATTGAATGGAGAAAAAGTTTCTTTGGATAGAGGAACATGTAGAAAGTTTCTTGGAACCAAATAGGAGGTCTTTCATAGCTCTTGTACATATATTGCATGACGATGGAAAAGGTTTTGTAATATAAAATGATTACTCAAAAGGGCATCCAATTTATCCTCTTTAAAAATTAAATCGTAATTTTATATTCTATATAGTATTTTATAACTCATGAAAAAAATTATCTAATGCTTTATTTGGAGATAGTGCTAATGATATTTTCATTAAATATTTCACTACATTATATCTATGGAGAAAAGTGTGATATATATATATATATATATCAAAAGAGGTAGAAATGTATATTGTCATTAAATTAATTTTTTATTCACAAAATTATATGGTTTTAATTGATAAATTGTTATGAATTCGTCAATGCATTATCACATTGGGAAGTAAAATAAGGTTCTTGATTCTCTGATCAAGAAATACAATGATTTTTTGGTCCATGATGATGATTAAAAAAGACCCAATACTAATGTATTTTATGATGATCTATCTTCAATACATTATGGGAGGAGATAAATTCTATATTTATAAGTGACAAAAAAATCTATTTTATTTTGGTTGCAATTGATCACCCTAAGAATTAACTGAATTTTATTAACATCATAAAATATTTACCCCTTATAAAAATCATTAATATATACATAATTGAAGTGGTATGGATTTCTAGTGTAACAATATTAATTTTATCTAATATGGATCCAAGGGATACCTCATGGTTTTAGTGATGTCTCAAAGAGAAATAGATATAGATCACAGTCTTAGCTCTGTTTATCATCTTCAGATAGATGATCTGTATGAGAGGTCCTTTAAAAATCTACCTGATATACTGATATAATTTTTGACATACTTCCAATGATTATGGTATAAAAACAACCTTTAACTGTTAATAATTTAAAACAGTATCATTTATTGCATTCATATTTCATTATATGAGGATCTATATTGGGAGAGATGTTAGACACTAACATACCAAGATGAAGTTTGATAGAGGAAGCTAATAGGTCAAATCCTTGTATAAAAAATTATGGATAAGGTTCAAAAAAGAAATACATATATAAATGTGGAAAAAACATAGTAGTGGAGTTATGTAAATAATTGTTTATATGGTTATGAGTTTGATGTTGGTGGAAGGATTCTCATTCATATATCACCTTGGATGTATTATAAGAATGACACTATGGGTATTCACTATTTTGACCACCTTGATTTGTAATCCCCTTAATTTTTCATTAATAAAAAAATAAATTTTGGTCATGTAAGAAAGGGTTATTGAGCCCTAGGTTTATCATCCCCTTCGAGAACATTTATTGTGTCTGGGTTTTAGTTTATAACTAATAATTCCCTCATAACATCACCCAATTATGAAATGTTTTCCATGATTCACATTTGAGAAAGTACATACCATATTCATCACATGTACTGAACTCAGAATATATACAACTTGAATATGACCATTCATATAAATAAAAACATGTATAAAAGTCAGACTGAAGAGACAAGGTTATAATAAAAGGAAAAACCCTATATAGATAAAATTTTATGGTTAAATTATATGTTTAAGGAGGCTACATTTTAACTAGAGAATGTAATGAGGAAAAAATACCCTCACTTCTCTTCTTACATTAATTAAAATCATGAGCATGAAATTATTTTTAAGAGGGTAAAATTTAACAACCCATGTTTTTCTTCAATTAAAAAATATATTCAATGGATTACTACTCCTAAAATACCAAAACCAAACAATTATTTACAAATTTACAATATCCAACAAATTTATAGTTATAAATAGTGGTGAAAAAATTATGAAATTTATATATATATATAATGAAAAAATACAATTGACATTAAACAGGCTCAATGAGTATAATTAACAAACTAATAAAATAATTTTTAAAAATATAATTATTTAAGTGTAAAATAAATTTTTCTCTTAATATAAAATTATAAAATGATTAATTATTTATTTACATGGAACATAATAGTTAATATATAGAATGTAACATTCCTATAAAAAACATTCAATGTATTTTTTTAATTAAAAGAAAAAATCAATACTATTAAGATGTGAATTTGAAAATTTTAATTCATTTTTAAATTAAACATGGATATATTATCTTCACATTATGTAATGGGATATTTCTCAAAATATTTATTACTATTTCAATTGAGAAAATTCCATTTTTACAAATAACATTAATTTAATGGAATTGTTATTATAATCCATTGAATTAAAAATTCAAGAAAACATACTTTATGACAATATGTGTGTTTTATATGTCAATATATTTTTTAAATATGCATTTATTAATTTTAAAACCCATATTTTACATTTTATAATTTCATATTTATTTAACGAAAAGGTTTTTTTAACAAATTGAACATTTTGTATTTTAAAACTTATTTTTACCATTATAAAAAATAGAATAAAATAAAATATATTTCAAATAAGTAATCATTATGTGTAAACTATTATATGTAATAATTTTTTTTTGAATAAAGGATAAAATAAATTGATAAAAACCAATTATTTTTGTGAAAACTAAAATGGTAAATAAGGGTAACCTAAGAGAAAATGAAAAAACATCTTAAAAGATTATTCTAATGGGGTTTTTAAGTTATGGATCTATATTATTAATTTCCCTCTAAATTACTTCTTAATTTTGGTTGAACATTATTTGAGAGTGAAATACATTATTAAATATTATAGGTATTTACAAGCATGCCACTCATTTTATATTATTAGAGAGACACTCTTTTCTTCAATTACCCTGATACCAAAACCCCTAATTGCAACCCAATACTTCCAATAAATACCCTCTAAACTCCAAGACAGCATAAGTTTTTTAATCTTCTCCAAATTCTATAAATAAAAGGATTAGTTCCCTTCTTAATAGAGATAACCCAAGTAGGGAGGTATATATTTTAGACCATTTCTTTTTCCTTTTTTCATTATATGTATTTATTCATTAATAAATTTAATTTATCATTGTAAAAATGAAAAAATACGTATCATTATTATACATTTATGTCATTATAAATATGGTACAACAATTAATCCCCCTCCTATTTATATTAAAAAATCACAACGTTCCTAGTGTGGACTACTGCCTCTTAGAACAATCATGTTTTGTTGTCATTATATTTCAAAAAAAAATTGATTTAAATTTGATGAGTTTATATGATATAAATTTTCAATATACATCATTAATATCCTTATACGTTTATAAAAGAATAATTTATGATCATTATAAGGAAAACGCATCGAGAAAGACACCTTATAGCCCTGGTTTTCCAAAAACCGTGGATATAGATCAGCAAATACCCACTGATTTAAAAAACATGGTTATATGATATTTGATGGAGGATATAGAGAAGTTTATCTAAATCTATGGAAATAGAGACTACTGAGTTCCACAGTTCATATAAACTGTGGCTATAGGATTTCAGCCGATTCATAAAGAAAAAAATCCTTAAAGAAAGGTGTTGAAAACTAATGTTGTGGCTTGATTAATATTTTTTTTGTTTTAGAAATATATATATATATATATATATATATATGAACCATTCATGGTATATAAATAATTTTTTATGTTCCTTGATTTTGATACTGGAGTTCTTGGTTTCAAATCTGGCGCGTGAAATATTTTTGGATGCTTATTCCCACAATTTAAAAGGGATATATCCATGGTTGTCCACCATGGAAATATAAATATATCCAATGTTTGAATCCATTGATATAGACCTATTTCCAAAATTGACAATCGATATATCTATATCCATTGGTATAATACCATGACTGTAGGACTATTTCCATGGTGGACAACTATTGTTATAACCCTGAAAATTATGGCTATAACCATAACCTTATTGACATAAATATGATCCAAAATCAGCTAGACTATTTTTAATAATATATATACACCTTTTTACCTCTATATCCATGGGATTTTATCATGTCTGTATGTGAATTTTCTAGAATTTAATCCATTAGTATCGGTAAATATCGCAAAACAAGCCCATCATCATTTTCATCTTAATGAAATATGGAAAAATACGATTTAGTGGAATTAAAAAATTATAATTCATTATAAAATTTCATTTAATATATACATAATGGTTTTGAAATGATTATATTTTTTTCAAAAAAGAATATTGACACCTCTTTTAGTAACCCAGTTTAAAATGGTCATGATTATTAATAGGTGATATTGGTAAGAGATTACAAAAAATTAATTCATGAATATAATTATTATTAAGTAAGAGTATATATAGGAATATTAATGAATAATATTTTTAAAAATTTAATTGATATGTTTAAATTTATGATAGAGATGTTTACAACACATTATTATAAATATAGGGTATTTTTATGGGACTTGGTAACTAAATATCCTTTAATTGAGTTATACAATTTTTTACTAAATTTTAATTTTCAATGACATTCAATTTAAATTTATTTTTACATTTTTATTTTTGGAGAAAAAGTATTTTTATGAAAATCTATTCCCATTGACCACTATCAAATTTAATGTATTTTTTAAAAATGAATAAGTATTGAAAAGATCCTCTTAACTCTATATATTACAGTGATGAAAACCAATATATATTTACAAAATATCATTTTGGTATTTTTTGATTACCTTCAGTATTACATACCTCTAATAGAGTTATGTTTCATATTTAAACCATGAGTTTTATTTTATTATGTTACTAATTTTTGTGACCCAATTTTTGGTTTCAAATGACATAATTCATGATGTTATTTTATAGTAGTTTTATGTTTTATGAACTTTTTCATTACCCCATGTTCCATAAAAATATTATTTTGAAATAAAAATTTAACATTATATTAACAGACAAATTTTATTATAGATATTATTTATTAAATTTGAATTATTTCTATTTAGTTGTTTTGCAAAACCCATTTAATCTGTGGATCTTTTATGTTTGAAATGTGAAAGATTTATAATTGGAACACATAAGTATTGATGAATGAGTAATGTGGCCATATATCGATATCAAATGAATTGGATAAAATTTTATATATCTTGAGATATGTAAATCTGAGTACATTTAAGTTACTCATTAGTATGGGAACTAATAGTGTAACTAATGAAATAAATGTTTTTGTATGATAATGTGTGTTCCATATTAAAAGGATGTTATTAATTGTGATATTTTGGTCTCAACATTCATTCTTTTGTTAAATTATTCTAAACTATTTTACAAATATTTTATTTCCATGGCAATATTTCGTGGCTCTATAAACATATTCCACATTCTTTGATGTTCACATATGATTTATGGTTATCATTACGGGTGTTATGATATTTTTTATTATGATTTTTTTTCACAATCATTATTATTTACTCATCGCTGATGAAATGTATATTCACTCATTTTGGGTGTTCGATCTCACCCATTTGATTATCTTTTATCCTAATTATGATCATGGTTTTTACTGATAAATTTTTTTTGAAGAGAGTTAAGTATAGTTCCATTAAAGATAAATGATTGAGAGTTTTATAAAATTAGCTTAATATATAACTATTATCTAAAATGACTGAACCTATCTAAACTTTTTATTATTTTATTTATGTAATTTAAAATTTTGAATTATATAAATATGTAAAATAAATTAATATTTTTCTTTGGGTATCTATAATTAATAACGGTTTTATGAAATATTCATTTTTTTTTCGCATGTCTTGACATGAAGCTGCATGAAAAATATGCTAATGGTTGCTATACTTCACCTATGGAATGGGTGTTAAACATGTAGATGGAAATTTTAATGTGAATGTTAGAGTATACTTTTAATTAATGTGGGTGTTGGAAGGGAATACTATATTTGGAATATACAGTTACTCTGTCAATCCTTAGATTCTTATCTGTCATTCAAAATTAAGAGTAGTGCTCTAGGTAAACTTGTGTCTTCCAGTCCAGAAATGTTGTTTCAAATAATTGTTCTAATATGAATGGATTAATATTAACTGCTAGAAATGTCATATCTATTAGTGAGGGTTTTATAATTAACCAGTTCCAATTGAAATTTCAATGGTACGAATATATAGTATTTTCCATTAAGTGGGTTGGAATTGGATATCATGTTGTATCTAAGGGATTGAATTAAACAAATATGGTTGTGGAGACATATTATGATCCGTTCAAGGTTGTTACAAGATAACATGAGTAGTAGTTCATTCAAGGTTTACACGTGGATGCGGAAAATTCCTATTCAATATCTACAGAGATCCCTAGTGGGTCCATCACCACCTAAACATTCCATGTAATATGAGGGTCCTCAATCTCCAAAAAATGAATCATATAAATGATGTTATATTAATGTGAAATATTAGTGTAGTATTGGGATGAAGCCTACTCTGACTAAGCATGATTTTTTCCATGAGTATATGATTCTTGTTCCTCTAACTTTGGACTATAAATATTTCACACGCATGAATCCTAAATTTAGGGGTTGATTTCACCTACATGATCATTGAGGTAGGGGTCATAATATGGTCCTTCTTTAGGAGGATGAATATTTATAGAATATTGGCATCCCTAAATTTTTTTATTTTGATTTATTTTCTATTTTTATGAGGAAGGTAACATCTCACTGATTGGCCCCATCTCCCCTTTTTTCCTTTTTCTTATTTTTAATAAATGGTAATGATCCTTAAATCAATATATTCCACCTATATCAATTATAAATAATAATATCTTCATATTTATTATGATATTAATATATTTATTATAATTTTAATACATTTTAAATAGATTTATTATATTGTTAATACCTTTATTTTAAATAATTATTATTCAAATGTTTATTTTTTATGACTAATGTTAATAAATTTATTTTATCTATTGTTAACAATTTATCCAAAATATTATTACATTTATTATTCGTTATATTAATAATATATTTACTAATACTGTTCATTATAATTATTTATTCTTAAAATTATTTTTAGGATCCTAGAGTATACACTCCTAGATCCGATGCTAAAAACACTATAATCCAAATTATGTATTTAATTCCAGTAAAAGTAAACAATTGTTTTCCATCAGATATTTATTACAATAAAATGAAAAATTTTATCACTTAAATAGCCAAGGACCTTTTACTTTTATAGTTTTAGATAAATTTGAAATATATTATTACCTAGAAAATAGCCATTAATTCGAGATAGTATTTTTTCCACTATACCCATCTTTTCATATTCCATTTTTGGTCATCCTCATCAACCAAATGAAAAAGTTGTAGATAAATTCATTTAATATAATTATGTTAACACTAGGGAACTATAAATATAAGAGGAAGGAGCTGGCAATAAATTTAATGTTAAACATAAGTATTAACAATTGAATTTCATCATTGTGCATAAGAAGGGATGATCAATATGATGACATAATCCAAGTTCATGACCATAACATAAGAATATTCATAAACATCAACAAATGGATCATTAATAATGAAATATAGAATAAATATTTATCAATTTTAAGAGTCATATGAATCAATAATCATAATCCATGTGATTTCAATATTTTTTAAAGAAACCATTTAAAACCCTTAGTATGCATAATTGAAATGCATTGGTATCTTGGGAAACTATCTACATATAACCCTTAAATATCCCCAACATAATGAATAACCATATTGTGGACATATAAATCAAATGAATTGAAAAAATACCCAGATCACCTTTCATATAATCTATATTTATATCACTCGTGATCTATAATGGGAGAGGGTCATCCCACCATATAAGTGATTTTGAAGAACCGTAACATGAATAAAATAAATATAGATTTCATTCCATCATAGAAACCATAAAAAATAATTATAATTTTAATAACATAATTAGACCGTAAAAAAGAATCACATACTTGATTGTATTATTAAAATAATATCTATCCATTCATACAATTAATTAATTCATATCATTAAATAATATACCTAGTGTGTCGTAAGTAGCATCAACAAATTTTATCTCAGATTGAAAATTATTTTGAAAGACCACTTTTAAATTTTTTTGGAGGAAAATAATCATTTAATTTTTAAAATCAATTTTTATAAAATAATAATTCACAAAATGTTGTGAAAATATTTCTATTTGAAAATAAACATGGATTCTAAAAAATAAATCTTCAATATAAAAAGTGTTCATGACATTGTGAGAAACCATTCCTGGTGTAAATGCTAAAAAATCATTTTTTTAATTATTTCATAAAGGGAGCGAACTTTTTCTTATTTTGAAAAAATCAGGAATTTTACTAATAATACCATTTAAAAGAAGCTCAAATACAATGAAAAATATATTTAGGAAATCATTTATTTTTTAAAACAACATGTTGGAAACATTTTAGATATAATGGATATAGAAGAGATTATATCCCAATATAAATGAACATACGTTATAAGTATCACTTATAAGAGTCTTTATTAATGATTCATTAACCAATAAAAGAGGAGATATAAAATAATAATTTAAAATACGTTCATAACAATAGGTGAATAAAATATAATTGGTTTAATAAAATATTATCGTACGACTTCGTCAAAAGGAACCTTCAACATAACTATTTCCGAAATGGAAATATTATAACATAAATCCTCTTCCTCTTATTTAAAAATTCAATAGTAGACCTCATTAATTAATTGCATATAATGAAACCTGAAAATAAAGAGATTCAGGATAGTGCACCGAACCACAAATCCTGGAGGGTAATCCATGTCATCTATCCCCAAAGCCAAAGGAGAAAGGGAAGGATAATTCCTTCACTCTTTCTGAGGTTGAGTACGAAAATTATGTGGTGACTGGTAACATTGTTATTCATTCATGAATAGTGAATATACTATTTTACTATGGATCTATGCATTCTTTAATATATTTCAATTTATGTATAACTATTCAAACACCACATAAAAATATGGAGGTTGACTTATCTTTGTGAATATAAAATTGAATAATTATTTCATCCAAAGTGTATTAATCCTCACAAATTAATGTTTTTTGACTAATCATCAACTAAAATATTTTCATAATTCCTTTTGTGGAGTTTGATGCTATTTTGGTCATGTATTAGCTATCATTATACCAATTGAACATCAACTATCCTGAAATAAAAATCACTCTTCATATCTTAAGGAATCCTTAAATTCAATACAAGTGTTATGAGGTGGGTGAATCTACTTTAGAACCAGAATCTCATTTGTTCATATTAATTTCTTTTCCGAAAGAATATATTGGTAAAATGACTGAGACAATAGAGAATGTCATGATCTTAGAAATGCCGATTTTGATAGAATACAATGTTGTGTTCCCTAAATATTTTCCTTGTACTCCTATTAATAGAGATGTTGATTTATCAATTGAATTTATTTATAGATCTATACATATATCAATGACACCTAATAGTATATAAACCATTGAGTATTGGGACCTGAAAAATCTGTTTCAAGAGAATCTGGACAAGGGTTTTATACCCCTGAGTGCTTCACAATGAGGTGCACTGGTAAGCTTTTTCAGGAAAAATGATAGATAAATGTTCCTCTGCATTAATTATCATGAGATCAATAAAATCACAAGGAACATGTATCCCATTCCATAGATATATTACTTGTCCTATAAACTATGTGAGGAATGTTATTTTATAAAAGTGGACGTTTGGTCTATATATCACTAATTAACATTTGGGAAGGAATATATTTTCAATACATCTATTCAAATATGGTTTTGAAACTATGAGTTCATAGATATACCTTTAAAACTCATTTACTTATCAAAAATATTCATGGATTAAATGAATTTAGAATTTAGAGATTACCATGACAGATTTTTGTTGTCTTTATTGATTATATTATGATAAACTACATGAGTAAGGAGTAACATGTAGAGAATTTGAATACTATGCTAAAAACATTTCAACGGGAGAAAGTTTTTGAAAAATATAGTATATGTATGTTCTGGATGTTGAAAGTATCATTATTGGGGCGTGTTATCCTTTGTAAAGGAATATATGTAGACCCGTCGATGGTAAAGGAAATGTAAGAGTGGCACATGCCAACATATATAATGGATATCCATAGTATCCATGGTCGACATTGATATTACAGATTCCTTGTGAATAACATATCATGATTTTTAAACCCACTAATCATGTAGCCATACATGGGAGAAAATTTTCTCTATACTAGTGAATATGAAGATTTATTCAAAGAGTAAAAAATAGGCTTTTCCATACATTTGTACTCACATTATCGACATGTGGGGTACTCTTTATGGTATATAGTGATTCTTAAACGATTGGATTAGGATGTTTGTTGATGAAAACTGTTAATGTTATAGCCTAAACCTCAAGGATGTAGAAAATTCATGAGCCTAACATTCCCACACATGATCTGGAGTTGGCAGAAATGATCTCTGCAAAACAAAATTAGGAATAATTCTCTATATAAGGATAAGTGTGAAATATATATTGATCATAAGATCCCAAAATATATTTTAACACATAAGGATCTTAAAATTTGTCATCGAAGATGGTTTAATTACTTCATGGATTATGACCACCCAATCAACTACCATCTTATAAAAGTGAATTAAGTGAAGGATACTCTCTGTATAAAGGATCATGCAACTTTATCAAAGATAAAAATTGAGAAGGATCTAATATTATTAGATTTTGAAAGTATGTACATGATAATGAATAAAGAATATACATCACCAATCCTTTCTCAAATGAATACTCAACCTACCCCCATGGAGAAAATAAAGGGTGTTAAATGAAATTATTTTAAAATTCCAAAGAAGGTGGAATCTATGAGAAAGGGGAAGTCCTCAAAGATTAAATTTAGCGAGGAAGGAATTGTATGATTTCAGTCAAAACTAGGTGTACCATCTAATCCATTGTTAAAGAAGGATTTTCTGAATGATGTATATATCTCAACATCCCTATTAATCCATGGAGAAAAAATATTTATCATGTTCTTTGTGATAACTATTGGTAGGAAAATGTAAGAACCTGGATCCTCTTTTCAGGTATATTTTCCACTTTCTGATGTTTTTCAGAAAAATCCGAGTTTATGGAAATTTTTTAAGTACACTCCATGTATTATATGTACACGCCATGTACTATTTTTCCTCACATAGCCGTGTGCTAGCCATGTAATGGCTGAGTACCCAGACATGTGTGGTGATCTGGAGGCCGCCTAATAAAGGGTCCAGTTAATGCAAGTACACGTCGTGTACTTATAAAGTAAACACTTTTTACTTTCTTTTTAATTCATCAAATGGACCAGAGTCAGGTATAATTGGATGAAGTATCTTCTTCTTCACCTACTTCAGCAGAGAGCATCCGTAAGGTGCCTATCCTTCTCCGAGCCCCCGATCGAGCTTCCGTTCCTCGAATCGAACTCCATCAGTTGTGTTTGAATTGCATTAGTGAGTTTTCACTTCTTCTTAAACCTCATTTATTGATTCTTTTTCACTTGTGAGTTATCCTATGTTGAAATTTTTATTCATTTTTATAGATCAACCATGTTCTATGTTGATCCAAGGGCCGACGCCAGAGTATATTGAACATACAATGATGAGGTAGGTGGTTTGTGCTTTTCTATAGATAGTCTTGGAATTTTATGTGAAAAATTTCCCAATACCCAAGAATGAGGTATTGTGTGTTTACTATGTTAACCCTGTTATTTCCTTCTATGATTTATTTTCTCGAGTAGAGGTCAATTGAATTTGAATAGGTTTAATTTTTATTCTATAGATTGTTTTCCCATGGTTGTATTGTTTAAGACCATTTGGTCTGTCTTAGCTTGTTAGGCTGCTTTCTTTCCATTCATAGTGCTGATAGTATGGAGTAATATTATTTACATCACATGATGTTATGTTGTAGACTATTTATCAAATATGTTCTTGAGGTATACTTTGGCTGTTATATATCGCTGTGCTCGATTAACATTCATAGGTCCATGATAATGTGGTGTAGTATACCATAGGGAGAATGGTTGTTGAGGGCTTCTTCAGAGTGTTGGATTACTATTATGATGTGAAAACATTAGGGGAATGGACATAAGTGCTTCCTCAGAGGGTTTTTAGTTCCTCAATATAGGCCACAGGGAGAATTGGATGTTGAGTGCTTCCATATAGTGACTTTTAGTTACCGACAAGAGACGATAGGTGGAATTGACGGTGAGTGCTTCCTCCGAGAGTATGTGATAAAGGTGAATCAGAGGGGTTATACCGTGTGTACATCCCAGAGGGTTTCTTGTGGTTTTTTTGGTTGGACTAGAGAGTTTAGGCTATGAGTAATTCTCATAGGGTTACCTATTTGTGATTATTTTCATACTTGATGTGTGATAATAAAATGCATTGGAAACTATAGGATTGTTTACTTTTGAGTACTTCCTTAATTACAGAATCATTTTTATTATAGTCTGCCATACATATTCAATTACTGTTAGGAACATATCTTTGGGGTGTTTCCTACTTGAATTTAGTCTCACACCAAATTTGGGTCTTTCTTTTGGGCCCAAAAATATTATATTGTTGGAGGTATAGATAAGGACAGGGTCCATTCTACTTCAGGTACTTGATTGTTGCAAAACATGTTATCACGGGACCAAGCTGAGGCTTGTGATGTTGGGGAGTGTTTTTTCTATTTTTTGTTGAAAATTGGTTTAGTATTGTATTCCTGCATTGTGAATTGTCTGGATGATTTCTTAGACATATATATCTTGCATCATATATATATATATGTGTGTGTGTGTGTGTGTGCTTTAGTTGTTTATTATTTCAGTCTTCTGTTGTTTAGTTTTAGTATGGTATTATGATTGTTTCCTCTATAGCTATCTATTTTGATTCTATTGTGTTACTCTGCCAATGAGGGAATATTTTCCCCACTATCAAACCCATGGCCCTCGTTGCTAGTCGGCAGCCTCTGGCATTTGAGGAAAAGTTCTTGAAGCCATGTGACCAACCAGGTACGGGGCATCACTGGTTGGATTTCAGAACCCAGACGTTACAAAGTCATATCAAAGGAATTATTATCTTCATGACTAACTATTTTGAGCATATAGTCATGGATATGATATAATAGGAACTTGTTAATAAGCTATGACGGAGAGTAGTTGTCCCAAGTTAAGGGAAAAGCCAATTTACCTCGTTATTGAATTTTTTTTGGTTTTCCAATTTTACAGTTGATTTGATTTCCCCATTGGATGACTCACATGTTTTGTACTATTATTATAGATAATATTGAGGTTCTATTTCTATTGAAGCATAATTAGATGAGGGTATTCTATCTCATTCATCTTATAGGAACTTGCTAGAAATCACATGTCAGACACTCTGGCAATGCCATTTAAGGTGCATTATTGATTGCATGTTGTTGTGATAGATCTTGTGTTAAATATGCATGTTTTTGTGATGTATTCCTTGATAGAATACCTACTTTTATTAGGGTATTTATTTGTGTAAGGTTTTTTTTAAATGAAAGACAAACATTGGTTCTTGAGGTGATATAGGCCCTCACAGATCAGAATTATGCACTTAAGTGTTCATTCAGTGTTTTTGGGGCTCTTGGGTAGTTTTTGGGTCATACTGTCTAGAATCCCCAGAATACATGGCGTGAAATAATGAATACATTCCATGTGCCCTTCTATTTGGGAAGGAAATATTTTTCTGAAGTACATGCTGTGTATTGTAGGTACACACTATGTATTCTCTAACTATGTTAATGACTATGTGGGCAGAAACACTGGGTTGGGAAATCTTGGTGGGACACACTATGTACTGCATGTACCCACTGTGTTGTGTAGACCATGTGTTCACCCGTGTGACTGATGACACAGATGGATGAAATAATACGTTGTACATCCCTTCCATGTTTGAACACTCCATGTAGTGTAACCAATGTATTCGGCCGTGTAGCGAACAACATGTGTTTATGAAACCTTTTTAGTACACGCTGTGTCTGGAACAAACATACCGTGTAGAGTGAGCTGTGTAACCGGACGTGTGACTAACAAAATGGGTTGGTGAAGTTCATCTAGTAAAATTCGTGTCTGGAACTAACATGCCATGTAGTCTTGTTCTCGAAGAACCTTGTGGCCTAGCCATGTAGAAGAACTCAGGCAGGGGAAGAGGATTCAAGTACACATCATGTGTTAGGACAACATGTCATGTGTATGGGGTATTACACAACCTGGGTTGGCAGAAGTACATGCCTATGTGAAGTCTTAAGGGAACATGTTGTGAAGGCATTATACACGTCGTGTATCCATGTTTTGAAAAACTTGTATCCTTTCTTTCTCATGATCCCTTAATACACTTCTATGTTTCAATCCCTGTTATTCTTGATCTAAGGTGTGCACTTGACCTTGTGGAGTCATGCCACCAAGAAGTCCTCATTTTGTACACTAGATTCGGGGAAGTGATGAGACACTAGATATGGATGATCAGGGACAACTTGTAGAACCCCCAATTGTGCCTGTCTTGGCCCCAACCATCATTACAGATACAGGTGTTGACGCACAGTTCCGAGATTGATTTATGATGTTTATACAGACCTTCCGAGGAGTACTGCATCCTACCCCCTCTATGGAAGAAAATATGTGGGTCAATCAGTAGCCTCAACCTCCCACTTTCACAGGGGATGGAGGACCCCAGGCTATAGAGTCATGGCTAGAATCCGTACTGATGATCTTCGAGCATTTGGAGATACCCCTAGAGAGAAGGGAGAAGCTTGCTATGTACATACTTCTGTATTCATCCAAGTGATGGTGGGATGTAACATCACAGGCAAGAAACCAGTATGTTATGGTGTGGTATGAGTTATAGTGGACCTTATATAAATACTTCTACCTAGATACTTTTTGGGATGATCAATATCGAGGGTTCACGAGTCTGGAGTGGGGTACACTTTCTGTTATGGAGTATTCTTCTCAATTCACAGAGCTACAGCACATCACACCAATTCCAAGAGGTGATGAGTTACTTCTGGAAAGAAATATTGAGGATGTTCTTTGGAACGACATTAAATCATAGGTGAACATCTTCAGTTTGACTTCCATCACTTCTATAGTCAACCATGAGCTGATCACGGAGCGAAATATGAGGGATTTTGGAGTTTTGAGCCAATGTGACTCGACATCTGGTGTTGGTATCCCTGCTAATGATGTCACAGCCCGTACCAGTGGGGCCCTAGCAACAACTCCCCAATCCCGCCACCAATAGGCCAGGGGCTGGTGACTAGCACCGAGTAGGCATGATACTAAAATGGGAGGCATGGCCTATAAACCTATAAACACACACACACATTTCCAAGCCCACAAATATGAAAAGTAAAAAACTACTAAAAATGGAAAAGATGCATGCATACACTAAATCACAACTAACAGAGTACGACAAGAATGTAAATTACACGAATGTAAAACCCTGGGCAAAAAGGAAAATCTCACCAAAAGAGAGTCTGTAACAAATTCCAACCTGTAAAGAAAGGTATTGGGACTGCAGTCTCTAGCCGTAGGAACACACCTCTGCCTGTCTGATCCCACTGAGTACCATCTGGTCTGGGTCCGCCTAGAATCTTGTCAAAGGCTCGCTCGTCTGCACAAGACACAACACATGCAGGCAAATTCCATGTAATGGTGAGTATAACAATACCCAATAGGACAGCCCGAAACCACAAAGGAAATACAACAAGGTAAATACCACAAAGGAAAGATACAGTCAGCTCCACATAGTATATGTCTACAGAACATATAACAAGAATATCCAGATATACTCATACACAATCGACAATCGTGAAACCTCCACTAAGATCCAGCTTGAAGATTCCACTAATCACGTAACTAGGAGAACACACCCTAGGTCTGAAGAGAGAGATACGAACTACACGTTCTGGGAGAACACAATCCACAAGTACTTGAGAACATGATGCTCAGATGAGGATCACAACCAATCACCATGGGGTGATTCCAACAACTCAGTCTGAACTAATCCTCTAAGTAGAGGATCGGAGCCCCGGTAAAGTTGGTCACGTTGATACCAAGAACTCTACCAAGGGATCCAGGAATGAATAGAGGATCCGGCTCTAAGTCTCATAGAGGGATTCCAAAAAATCTATTCAGGAAGTCCTCTTAAAAGGATTACACTCTTATATGTAGGAAATGATACCGGAAACCTTCAGGAGAAATACAAAGGGGAGGAACCCTAAGGAAACTAGTACAATTTATAGAAGAAAAGTGGCTCAAGCCATTAATAATTGGTTACACGGCCTGTAGTATGGTTACACGCCGTGTTCCTTGACCCTGGGTACTACCCATGTAACAGCCTATGTAATCTGTCTAGTCTGTGTAAAACTAGACTACACGACGTGTAGAAGGATCAAACGCTGTGTTCCTTTACTTCGGGTAATACCCGTGTTAACTGCCTGTGTCATCCGTCCATGCTATGTAAATCCCAACTACACAACGTGTAGAATGATCACATGTTGTGTTACTTGACTCTGGGTACTACCCGTGTAAACGACCCGTGTTATTAGGCTTTTCGGATAGAATGTAACTACAAAACGTGTAGAAGAATCACATGTTGTTTCTGAGAACCTGAGGCCCGCTCCGTGTACGATGGCCATGTGCCCGTATACGGTCTCTGTCCGTGTCACCTGCATGTGTACCAGCACATAGGGTATCCTGTGTATTTGGCTGGGTCTGGCCGGGGAAGGGTATACACGGCATGTCCTTGGCCATATACCCAACCCATGTCCGTGTACTCCTGAAGTACACGCAAGGTAAAACCACTGACGAAGACACGTCGTGTAGCCCATACTACACACCGTGTAGTCGGGATTTTTCCAGAACGTTGTCTTCTTCCTCGTGCTTTGGCCGATCTTTCAGATCCTCGATGTCTCGAATGTTCACCCCGATACTCTAGGGGTTGGTTTGTTTCATCATACGAACACCGTAATGGGTGTTTTCGGTCCTTAAATCAGATCATAAACCTAGAACGGTTAATCCGAAGAAAAACTCCCCAAAACTCATAACTCTCGATTCGCTTCGAATCGTCCGCCGAAACCGTTGTCGCACCTCCGTGACATCACTACGGGGTTGGATCTACAATCTCATAACGTTGCGTCAAAAAACGAATGTGAAATGATCAATTTCCTCCAAGAATGCGTAGAACACAATGAAGAACATGCGGGAGAATAATACAAATAATCGGTCTAGAGGGACGAACCTCGATCGTTGTTCGTGACGATCCATGTTCGTCGCTGTTAGATCAAAACGACAATAATCAAGAGGTTTTAATTCTCTAGTATTTGATTTCCTGATAAAACACCAAATCACACCCGCCCACAAAACGATCGATCTTCGGGCTAATCGGTTTGTATATTTGTCCGCATTCATCGTGGGAATCAAGAATGGGGAAAGGTAAATAAGAATAAAACATCCTACCTGGATTCGCATTGTTTGTTGGCGATGATCTGGTCACCACGTCGTCGTCGCCGACGAAGCTCGTCAAGAACACCGTCGCCGCGTTGGGAGGTTTTCTACAGAGCTCTCCAGGGAGATTCAGTGTTATGAGAAAGGTAACCATGATCACTTAGAAAATATCTATTTAAGAATAATGAAAATATTTCACTGCATCAAGGATTTAATAAAATATTTTAAATTAAATATTTTATTATGGTTACGTCCAAAACCCAGATTTTTCCATCGGCATGCGCCAGTCGATGATAGGTCCCTTCTAGGGTAAACCCGCTACTCTGAACTAAATGGTGCCATCAGAGTTTTCATCTAAGAACTCGTTCGGGAGTTATTCCACTATTTCAGGAAAACCGCACGTGCATGTAATTTAATTATTAAACTAAATTCAAACATTTGTTTCGGGATCACCAGGCCTCGGAACTACACACCGTCTCAGAGCCTGGTCTCAAAATAATTTCCTTTATTTTTAAGAATTAAGTATGGAAAAATCTGAGACATTACATCACACCCACCTTAGGGCTTTTACGTCCCAGAAAATATAAACCAATGGCTAATAAAAAAGATGTGGGTACGGCACACGAATCTGAGCCTCCCGCTCCCACATACTCTCATGGATATTCCCATGCTGCCACCGGACACGCACCAAGGGAATATTTCACCCTGAAGGATCTTCTCCTACCGATTCTCAATATCCATTGGGTATTCAACAAAGGTCGCTCCATCATCGATGTCCAGCTCGCCACAGTCGATGATGTGTGATGGATCATGCATGTACCTCCGTAGCTACGACACATGGAAGAAGTTGTGTACCTGATCCATCTGAGGAGGTAGAGTTGAGAAATATGCCACCTTTCCAACTCTACTATGAATCTAAAAAGTGAAAAAAATCTCAGAGTTAGCTTTCCGCCTCAGCCAAATCTCTGCAATCCCCATCGAGGTGAGAACCGAAGGAACACATGGTCTCCCCCCTCGAACTCCAAGGGCCTCCACCTCGTGTCGGCATAAGACTTTTTCTGATTCTGTGCAATCTTAATCCACTCCTGGATGACCTTCACCTTCTTTTTAGTAGCTCTCCCCATCTCTGGGCCCATGACTGCTGACTCTCCTGGGTCAGTCTAGCAAAGTGGTGACCTGCAAGGTCGCCCGTACAAAGCCTCAAATGGTGCCATACCAATAGTGGAATGATAACTATTGTTGTAAGAAAATTCCACCAGTGGTAGGTGATCCTCCTATCTACTACCGAAGTCAAGTATGCAATGCCGAAGCTTATCCTGCAGAATCTGGATGGTTCTCTCTGTCTGACCATCAATTTGAGGATGGAATATTGTGCTCAAGCGTAAAGGAGTCCCAAATGATTCCTACAATCCCCTACAGAACTTGGATGTGAAACGAGCATCATGATCTGAGACAATCATTGATGGAACTCCATGATGTCGAACTATCTCCTTCACGTAGAGGTGTCCCAAGCTCTCTACTGTACTCTGCTCCTGTATGGCTAGGAAGTGGGCCGACTTGGTGAGCCGATCAATGATCACCTAGATGGAATCGTGTCCCTTGGACGTACGGGGTAAACCCATCAAGAAGTCCTTGGATATCCCATCCCACTTTAACTCTTGAACCTCAAGGGGATGAGGCAAGCCTGCTGGCACCTGATGCTCAGCCTTTACATGCTGATAAGTAAGGCACCGAGGAACAAAATCTGCCACATACTTCTTCATTCCCAGCCACCAGAACTGACGTTAGAGGTCCTGATACATATTTTACATGCCTTGATGGACCGCCAAAGGGGATGTATGGAACTCCATTAGAAACTCATCCCACAATGTCACTAGTAATATTGTATGCCCTCTAAAAAGAACAATGTGCCCCCACCTTCTGAATATCCATCAGCCGCAACACTTGTGGATATCTGAGCATGTAGAGTCTCATAGCTAGCATCCTCACACTGTGCTTCCCGGACTCGCTGTAAGAGTGGAGGGGTAACAACCATCGATTGAATGTTGGCTCCCTCATCTCCATCCATAATGGATAACTGTACGGAGGCCAACTGCCTCGTCGCCTCATCCAGCAACTGCGAACTGGATTTACTATTGAGAGCATCTTCCACAATTTTCCCCATCCCAGGTGTGTAAACGATCACAAATTCATAATCCTGGAGAAACTTAAGCCATATTTTTTGTCTCAAATTCAGATCCTTCTGAGAAAAGATATATCTGAGACTTTTGTGATCAGAGTAGATGGTAAACTGCTCTCCCATTAGGTAGTGCCACCACATCTTCAAGCGAAGACTACCACTGCCAACTCAAGATCATGGGTCGCGTAGTTCTACTCGTGTGGCCTCAACTGACATGAGCCATAGGAAATTAATGCTTTCCTCTAAATCATCACACCACCAAGCCTGGTTCCTGATGTGTCACAGAACACTATATACTCGATACCATCCTCTGGTAATCTCAAGATCGGGGCGCTCATCAGACTCTATCTCAACTGATGGAAATCCTGCTGGCATCTCTCGATCTAAACGAAGGGATGCCCCTTTTGGGTCAAAGATGTCATGGTTTCTGAAATCTTGGAGAAATCAAGAATAAATCTCCGATAGTAGCCTTCCAACTCAAGGAAACTTTACACCTCCATCACGCTCCGGGTTGCCTCCCAAGCTAGAATTTCCTCCACCTTGGCTGGGTCCACAGCTACACCATCTTCTGAGATAATGTCTCCCAGAAAGTGGACTTCCTGTATCCAGAACTGAAACTTCGAGAGTTTCCCATACAATTGGTGCTCTCGGAGTGTGTCCAGAACCATCCTTAGGTGTCTCACGTGATCCTCCTCGGACGCAGAGTATAGAAGGATATCATCGATGAAGACTACTACAAACCGATCTAGATAGGGCTGAAAGATCCGGTTCATGAGTCCCATGAACACTGAAGGGACCTTTTTCATGCCGAAGGTCATCACCATGTACTCATAGTTACCATAACGACATCTGAAATATGTCATCGGTACATCCTCACCCCGTACTCACAACTGGTGACAGCTTGATCGTAGATCAAACTTTGAGAACCATCTTTCCCCTCTCAACTGGTCAAATAAGTCATCGATCCTTGGTAGTGGATACTTGTTTTTCACGGTCATCAGATTAAAGCGCCTGTAATCCACACATAGTCTCAAGCACCCGTCTGCCTTTTTGGAAAATAGCACTGGGGTCACCCAGGGTGAAACGCTGGGTCTCACAAAGCCCTTCTTCAGCAAGTCTTCCTGCTGCACCCTCGGCTCATGAAGCTCTGCAGGAGCCATCTGATATGCTGATGCTGATATTGGTGTCGTCCCGGGTTGCAACTCAATGCAGAAGTATATCTCCCGATGGGGAGGAAGTCCGGGGACATCCTCGGGAAAGACGTCCTCATACCCAGCCACTACTGCTAAAAACTGGAAACTTGTAACATATGTTGCGCCAAGGGCTAGGCTAGCCAATTGATGTGAAATCGGTTGTGCGTTCCTATGCATGAGTCCATCCTGTGATGCATGGGTCTTTCTTTCACCGACAAAAGAGAACCTCATTCCATCACTGCGGACACACCACACCCTTCGCCTAAAATAGTCGATCTGGGCTTGAAATGTGGATAAAAAATCCATACCAATAATGACATCTTAAGGCCTCGACGCTACCACCAAGAGGTTCCAACTGAAACTCTCGCCTCCATGGGTTAGGTCACACTATCTACAGAGGTGTGTGATCTCTGAATCCTCTCCAGTCGGTGTTTCTTAGAGTAAGGGTTGAGTCCACGGTCAACTGGAATCTCAAGGTCTTGAACAAGATAAGAAGCCAGAATGGAATGACTAGAAACTATGTCTATAAGTATGGCCGGAAAAGTAGAAAATACACATATTGTACCTCTAATCATTCCAGGAGTACCTGGGTCATAAGCCTCTGCGGCCTACAGTTGTCCCTGCCTCTTTCCACTAGCTCCCCGAGCCTGGGGTGGACCTCTAGGGGGTGGTGGTGGTAAAGGGTTAAAACGCCGACCACCTCTAGCTATTCTCCCAGCTCCCCTACAGCGTCCGCCACCCCGTAGATCTAACTGCTCCACACTTTGCCTCTGCCTCGCTGGCCCATCCACTACTCCGGTGTTAGTAGTATGGTGGGTCGGAAAATCTCGAGTGAGATGTCCAATGCCATCACATGAGTAGCATCGCCTCTCTCAAGGCAAGATGGATGCAGCCTACGAACCCTGAACAACAGATCCGCTATCCTGGGATCTCCTCGGAAAACGTCTCCCACGCCTTGGTCCCTGACGTCGGCTCCCTACGGCCGAGGTCTCTGCTCCAGCTCGCTCTCTACTAACAACGGTCGGCTGTCTCTGATCTGAAAGAAGCTCTCAACCACCAAATCCCATTCAAGCACCCATGCATAAGTAGGAATTCTCATAGGGATGATTCTAGCTCGGATATCTCTGTGAAAGCCCCACTCAAAAGTCCAAGCTCTGAAGTACTGATCTCTAAACATATCCATCAAGTACCGCGAGAGGTTGGTAAACCTCGATGAATAGTCAGCCACCATCATGGCTCCCTGGTGGTGCTGAAGAAGCTCCTGTATGCATACTGCTCTTAGGGTAACCCGTAAAAACTCCTCTCTAAAGAGATGCTAAAACACTGACCACGCAAGAGTCACCTCGTCGTGAGTCTGGATAACAAAACTCCACCATCGCCCTGTCGAGCCCGGTAGAATTCTAGCTGCGAGGATCACATCTAGTCTGCTGGTGTCCTGACTAAATAGAAGACTCTGGTCACTACCTCAAGCCAGTACTATACTGCCTAAGGGTCAGGCTCGCCTCGAAACCTGAGGGGTCTGTGTCTCTGAAACTCATGGAGTGCGCTTATCCTGCGCTCCTCCTCCACTAGTATACCAGGCACTAAACACTGCTCCACAGGTGGCGAGATAACTAGCACACCGCCCGATGGTAAAAATGTGGGATCTGGTCCCTGAATAGAAGCTTCAGCACTGAGGGGGTCATCCTCGTGATCGAGTTGCAAGATCCTAGTAGGTGCGCATCGTGGAGGCATCCTGTAAAGAAACAAGATGTATCTCGGTCCGTGAGTATATCTAGAGAGAAGACTCAAGAAGTACATTAAAACCACAACCCATTCTTATATGATGCATGTACCATTATTTTCCCTTACAGCTAGTGTTCTCATGTTCTGAGTTGAAATGAATGTTACCAAAGTCTAGGTGTATGGATACGTCAGTTGCCCGCACCAAAACTGGGGTCCCTGGCCTGAAAGCCAAACTCGAAACACTTAACACTGTTTCCCCAAACCAACTGACAGACTCTTGGTCCTATGGAAGAACCGACCACCTCTGATACCACTCTATCACGACCCGTCCCAGTGGTGCCCGAGACGCAACTCCCCTAGCCCGCCTCCAATAGGTCAGGGGCTGGTGACTAGCACCGAGTAGGCATGCTACTAACATGGGAGGCATTTCCTACAAACCTGTACACACGCACACACATTTCCAAGCCCACAAAGATGAATAGTAAAAACTACTAAAAATGGAAAAGATGAATGCATACACTAAATCCCAACCAACAGAGTATGATAGGAATGTAATTTACAAGAAATTAAAACCCTCATACAAAAGTACAAGCCCACAAAAAGTGAGTCTGTAACAAAGTCCAACCTGTAAAGAAAGGTGCTGGGACTGGTGTATGTAGTTGTAGGAACACACCTCGGCCTATCTAATTTCACTAAGTACCATCCGGTTTGGGTCCTGCTAGATTCCTGTCAAAGGCTTGCTCGTCTGCACAAGACACGACCCGTGCAGGAAAAGCCCATCCAGGGGTGAGTATAAGAATACCCAGTAGGACACCCTGAAACCAAAAAAGGAAATATAATAAAGTATATACCACAAATGAAAGATACAGTCAGCTCCACACACTATAAGTCGACAGAACATATAACAAGAATATCCAGATATATTCATACATGATCGACTATCTTGAAACCACCACTAAGATCCAACTTTAAGATTCCACTAAGCATGTAACCGGGAGAATACACCCCTAGGTCTGAAGAGAGATATACGAAGTAATTTTTCTGGGAGAACACACTCCACAAGTACTTGAGAACATGATGCTCAGATGAGGATCACAACCAATCATCATGGGGTGATTCCAACAACTCGGTCTAAGCTAATCCACTAAGCAGAGGATCGATGCCCGGGTAAGGATGGTCACGTCGATACCAAGAACTCTACCTTGGGTTCCATGAATGAATAGAGGATCTGGATGTAAGTCTCACAGAAGGGATTCCAACAACTCTATTCAAGAAGTCCTGCTGAAGGGATCATACTCCTATATGTAGGAAATGATACCGAGAACCTTCATGAGAAAGACCAAGGGGACGAATCCTAAGAAAACTAGTCCAAGTAACATAATACAAGTGGCTCAAACCATGAAGAATTGGTTAAAAGATGTGTAGTATAGTTACATTTCGTGTTCCTTGATCCTGGGTACTGCCCGTGCAACGACTCGTTTCATCTATCTGGTCTGTGTAAAACTAGACTACACGGCGTGTAGAAAGACCACACACCATGTTCCTTAACTCTGGGTAATGCCCGTGTAAACGGCCCGTGTCATCCGTCTAAGCTGTGTAAAGCCCAACTACATGGCATGTATAATGATCACACGCCATGTTCCTTGACTACGAGTACTACCCGTGTAAACTGCCTGCGTCATTAGGCTTGTCGGATAGAAAGTAACTACACGGCGTGTAGAAGAATCACACGCAGTGTCCGAACACCTGGGGATCGCTCCATGAATGCTGGAGATGTGCCCGTACATGGTCTTTGTCTGTGTCACCTGCCCGTGTACCAGCACATGCGGTATCCCATGTATCTGGCTGGGTCTGGCCTAGGATGGGTATACTCGGTGTGACCATGGCCATGTACCCAACCCATGTCCATGTACTCCTGGAGTACATACTAGTTAAACCCACCAAGGAACACATGCCGTGTAGCCCATACTACACGCCGTGTAGTCGGCATTTTTCCAGAACATCGACTTCTTCCTCACGCTTCGGCCGATCATCCGGATCCGCGATCTCTCATTCGTTCGTCCCGATACTCATGGGGTTGGTTCATTTCATCATATGAACACCGTAACGGGTGTTTTCTGTCCTTAAATCAGATCATAAACCTCGAATGATGTATCTGGAGAAAAACGTCTAAAAACTCATAACTCTCGATCCGCTCCGAATCATCTGTTGTAACCATCGTCGCACCTCCGTGACATCACTTCGGGGGTGAATCAAGAATCTCGGATAGTTGAGCCAAAAAATGAATGTGCAACGATCAATTTCCTCCAAGAACGCGTAGAACACAACAAAGAACGCAGGGAAAAAATACAAAGAATAGAACAAGAGGGACGAACCTCGATCATTGTTCTTGACGATCCGGGTTCATCGCCGTTAGATCAAAACCACAATAATCAATAGGTTTTTATTATCTAGTATTTGATTTCCGGATAAAACCCAAATCACACCCTCCTGCAAAATGATCAATCCACGGGCTAATAATTTCGTAGATTAGTCCGCGTTCATTATAAGAATCAAGAAAGGGGAAAGGTAAATAAAAAACAAACATTCTACCTGGATTCGTGGCGTTTTCTGGCGAAGATCCGGTCACCGTGTCGTCGTCGCCAGAGAATCTAGTCAAGAACACCATCACCCTGTTGGGAGGTTTTCTTCAGAGCTCTCTAGGGAGATTCAAGGTTATGAGAAAAGTAAACCTGATCCATTGAGAAATCACTATTTAAAAAGAATAAAAAGATTTCGCAGCCACAAGGATTAAAAAAATATTTTAAATTAAATATTTTATTATGGTTACATCCAAAACACAGATTTTGCCACCGGCCTACGCCAGTCTATGCTAGGTCCCTTCTAGGGTAAACCTGCTACTCTGAATGCAACGGTTCCATCATATTTTTTATCCGAGAACTCATTCCAGAGTTATTCATCTTTTTCAGAAAAACCGCACGCACACGTAATTTAATTATGAAGTTAATTTCAAAAAAACATTCCGGGCTCACCAGGCCTCGGAACTGCACGCCGTCACAGAGAATGGTGTCAAAATAATTCCCTTTATTTTTAAGAATAATGTATGGAAAAATCTGAGACATTACAAATGAAAACAGGATGTGTCGTAGGGTTTATGCGAATAGAGATTTGAGGAGGTGAGAGTCATATTATCGTAGCCAGGTGGTGTGCTACCAATGCGGGAGAAGCAGTCATACATGGCCACATTTCCCAAAAGACCCACTAGAATTCCGATCATGAATCAAGATGACCTTCTTCAATGCTTCTATTAGTTTTTCTCACTGACAGCTGGTGACATGGGTTCTTCAATGACTCCTAATTTGAGATCAACACCAGGAGTTTCTCACTAGTCTAATAAATGCAGTTCTTCTAGCTGTTCATGCCAAGGTGGAGGTCGTGGTAATGGTATCCAGTCACCCTGAATTCAACGATAATATGTTGGATCAGCTCAGAGTGGTCAAGCAGGGTCACAGGGCCACAATGTGGGTCAATCATTTGTAGTGGAGTAGAACCAGCTGGAGCAGGTTCTATGACCCTCTACAGTTCGAGGTATTATCCATGTTGCATATGTTTTAGCATATTATCTTTTCGATATGGGGTCTTCACATAGTCTTATATCTGTTTCTGTTGTTGGGAGTCTTGGAATAATTATCTTTTCTTCTATTGATATCCTGATTCTAGAAACACAGTTGGGGACAAGAACGACTAGTGTATGAAAGTGAAGGGAGTACCCTCTAGAGGTTGGTTTGTGCCACTTCTTATGGGTCATTTATTTCCTAGATAATAATGGCTATGATTTCATTCTCAAAATGGAATGGTTAGTTACTTTCAAGGCTATTGTTGATTTCTATCTCCTTTGGGTGTGTTTCACATCACCAGAGGGCAGCTAATTTCTTCATAAGGGAGAATGCAATGTCCAGGTGTCCATAGTGGGACACAAGCATCATGGGTTGGGAGGATTTACCTCCCAGACTACTATTCTATATCTGGATGATCAGGGGACATCGCAGATGAAAATTCCTCCAGTGGTGGATTGTTTCTGGGATGTCATTCCAAAGGAAATTTCTGGTTAGACTCTAGATCAAGAGGGGGAATTTTTAATTGAGCTCATTCCAGGAGCGATAGTAGTGTCCATTACTAATTATAGGATTGCTACACATATGTTATAGGAGCTCAAGAAGCAGTTGGAGGGGTTTCATACAAATATTTTCATCCGACCAATTATATCTCCTTGGGGTTTTAATGTTCTGTTTGCAAACAAAGTGGATGGTACCCTATAAAATTGTGTGGATTATTGGAAGATGAACCAATTTACAATCAATAACCAATGTCCCATAACAAGGATTGAAGATCTCTATGATCAAATTCATAGAGCTCGGGTGTTCTCTAAGATTGAATTGATATCTGGATATCATCAGTTCTACGTTATACATTTAGATGTACCTCTTACAGCCTTTTAGAGTAGGTATGATCTATATGAATATGCAGTCATGTCGTTCAGTCTCATAAACAAACCTGCAGTTTTCATTGCACTGATGAAATGAGTGTTCCATCCATACTTGGATTCTCTCGTGGTAGTCTTCAATGATGATATCTTGATGTACTCCCACACTCAAAAAAACCATAACACACATCGGGATATAGTTTTGACTAAACTGAGAGATCATCAGTTATATGATATGCTCTCAAAATTCCACTTTTTGATGGGCCAAATTCACTACTTTGGTCATGTTATCTCAGAGGTAGGAGTATTGGTAGAACCAGATAATGTGAGAGTTGTAGTTTACTGGGAGAAGATGATGAATTTAATTGTGATAAGAAGTTTTCTAGGGCTGGAAAGTTACTATAGACGTTTTATACAAGAATTTTCATGCTTAGAAGTGCCACTGACGGGCCTGACAAAGAAGGGTGCAAAGTACACGTGGTCAGATTCTGGTGAGTCAGCCCTTCATGAGCTGAAAGGGAGGTTGACTATAGCACCAATACTAGTATAGTAAGATCCGGGAAAGAGCTATAGTGTATACTGTGATGCATCAGATATCGGGTTGGGAGCAGTTCTAGAGTAGGGGGAAGGGGTTGTTGCGTACAGGTCTCAGCACTTGAGGCCACATGAGAGGAACAACCTGACACACGATCTCTTAATGGCTGCAGTTGTTCATGCTTTACTCTGTTGGAGACATTATCTTCTAGAAAATCATTTTGTGGTTTTCACCAACCACAAGTGTCTCAATTATATATTCACTTAGTGTGATCTGAATTTGAGACATTGAAGGTGGGTTGAGTATCTTAATTGCGTTGACTTTGAACTTTCCTATATGCATGGGAAAGGAAATGTTGTGGCTGATGCGTTGAGATGGAGGACTCAGTTACTTACAATTTAGGTGGCATCTGTGACTGGCAGCTTTTGGCTGTGTTCTTTGAGATTAATTTAGAGGTGCATGATAGACTAGGGAAGAGATTTCTATCTTCTGTAGTTGTCACCTCTACTTTTATTGATCGATTGTGAATGAGGTAGCAATAAGTTTTTGAAGCCCTAGTCCTATGGGAGAGTGTTATAGGAGAGGACCCTAATCCTTGATGGATTGTTAGTGAGGATGAGATCTTGTGTTTTCATGGGTGCGTATGGGTTCTAGCAGATATACATGAGGATATGATGTGGAAATTTTTTCCCTCAGTTTGGACAGTTCATACTGGTATCACTAAGATGTATCGTGATCTACACTGTATGTATTGGTGTCCATGTATGAAGAGAGATGTTGCTAGTTTTTTATGCGGAGTTCCTCCTATCAGTAGGTGATAGTAGAAAAATTAATGACCCCCAAGGCTTTTTCAACTGTTATCCATTCCTGAGTAGTAGTGGAATGATGTCATGATGGATTTCGTGACAGGTATAACGAGGTCACTTCAAGAGAATGATGCAGTACGGGTTGTCCTTGAAAGACTCACAATGGTTGCTCACTTATTACTGATCAAAGATTACTTCAGTGTTGATGAGTTGGGAAGGTTATACATCTAATAGATTTTGTGTTTACATGGAGTTCTTCAATCCATTATTTTAGATAGGGATGCTTGTTTCACTTCTCGGGTCTGGCAGGGGCTACTGAAAGCCTTGGGTACACAGGTACTTCTGAGTACAGCTTTTCATCCCTAGAAAGATGGTCAGTCCAAGAGTATAATATAGGTTTGTGAGGACAAGTGTTGAGCATGCATCTTGAATTTTGGAGGTTCATGGGAGAAGAACATACATTTTTGGGGAGTTTTCCTAAAATAGTAGTTTTTGAGAAACTATTAAGATGACACCTTATGAGGCTTCCTACTATAGGCCATGCTGATCACCCTTATGCTAGTTGGTGGCAGGAGTGGCATCTATGTTGGGACTCTATCATGTATAGAAGACCACATAGATGATAGTGTTGATTCAAAAGAGGATGGATACTGCACACACTCGATAGAACTCTTATGTTAATCGATGGAGATTACCTCTGGTGTTCGGGGTCAGGGTTCAGGTTTTCCTACGTGTCACACCATGGTTGGGACACAGTTGGATTAGGGGACAGAGTAATATTCCATTGATGTACTTTGGGCCGTTTGAGGTGGTGGAGAGATTTAAGATGGTTGCCTATTAGTTGTAGTTACCTCAGAGGTACCGAGCTATGCACAAAATGTTCCATGTTTCTCAACATCAAAATTACTTCTCATACCCATCTCATGTTTTTCTACCTTAGGAGGTTGAGTTAGAGGTGGAAACAAAACTTAAGGAGCATCCTATCCAAATTTTTGATCTATGTACGAAAGTTATCTGTGGTCGGAATGTTCCACTAGTACGACTGTTACTGAAACACGGGTGTGTACAAAATGAGACCTGGGAGAGGGATGCCGATGTATGATCGCAGTGGTCAGATCATTTCGAGGGATCTTCTTCTATGACGCCTTTCTAGGGAAATTTGGGGAAGAATTTAATTAAGTGGAGAAGTTTTTAAGTACCCTGATCTTCTATTCATGTATGTTTTTCTCTTTTCTAGTGTTTTTGATAAAAAGAGGAGTTTCTGGATATTTTTTAAGTACACGCAGTGTACTTATATTTACATGATGTATACTTATATATAAAATCCATTCACTTTTTTTCCACATGTAGCCTTGTGCCAGCCATGTAACAGGTGAGTACACAACCGTGTGTAGTGACCTGGAGACTGCCTATTGCGGGGGCCCGTTAATGCAATTATATGTTGTGTACTTATAAAGTACTCACCCTGTACATTCTTTTTATTTCATTAATCGGAGAAGAGTCCTATCTAATTAGAAGAAGTATATTCTTCTTCACCTTCTTCGACCGAGAGAATCTGTATGGTGCTTATCGTTCCCCAAGCCCCCGATCAAGCATCTGTTCTCGGAATCGAGCTTTTTCAAATGCGTTAGAATCAATTCTGTTATTTCCCTCTTCTTCTTGAGCCTCGTTTCCTAATTCCTCTTCTCTTGTGAGTTATCCTCAGTTGAAAAATTTAAATTCTTTGTTAGATCTACCACATTATAGTTTGATCCAAGGGCTGACGTCGGTGTATATAGATCATACAATTCCATGGTAGGTGGTTTGTGCATTTCCGTAGATAATCATTGAATTTTATGTGAAAAAGTGTCCAATATCAAATAACGAGGTATTGCTTGTTTAGGATTTTAACACTTTCATTTCCTGAAATGATTTTAATTCTTGAGTATAGGTCAATAAAATGTGAATAGGGTTAATTTCTTTGATATGGATGTGTTTCCTATGCTTCAATGGTTTATGAACCTTTGGTATTGCTTAGCATGTTAGGCTGCTTGCTTTCCATTCCTAGTGTTGATATAATGGATTAATATTATTTATCTGACAGTTAGTTATATTGTAGATTTTTTATCAATGTATTTCATGAGGTATACTTTGGCTGTTATGTATTGTTGTGCTCGATTGACTTACAAATGGCCGTGAGAAATTGGTGTAGTATACTATAGGTAGAATAGAAGTTGAGGGTTTCTCCAGAGTGTTTGTTTACTATTATGATGCGAGACCACATGGTGAATGGACGTAAGCTCTTCTTCATTGTGTCTATAGTTCGTCGATGTGGGCCATGTGGGGAATGGATGTAAGTGCTTCCTTAGAGTGTCTTTTGTTCCTAGATGCAGGCCACAGGAGGGAATTGGAAACTAAGTGCTTCCCCAAATTGCCTTTTATTTTTTTAAACGAGACTATAGGGGGAATTGACCATGTGTGCTTCCTCAAGGAGACTGTGCAAAAGCTAAACCAAATGGGTTAGACTGTGCGTACTTCCCAGAGGGTTGAATGTGGTTGTTTTGGTTGGAACAGTGGGGTTAGGATGTGAGTACTTCCTAGAGGGTTTCCTATTTTTTAATAACTGAATACTCTATATCTGATAACTGAATGAATTTGAAACTATAGGATTGTTCACATTTGAGTACGTCCATTATTACTGCTTAATTTTGATTATAGCCTGCCATATATATTCACTGACTGTTAGGCATAGATCATTCGGTGGTTTCCTGCTTGGATTTAGTCTCACACCCTCTTTGGGACATGCTTCTGGGCCCATAAAAATTATATTTCAGCAGTTTTAGATAAGGTAAAGAGCCCTTCTTCTTTAGGTACTATATTATCATGGAGTTAGGGTGCATGGGACCAAACTGAGGCATGTGATGCTGTGGTGTTTTTTTATAATTTCTGTTGAACTTTGGTTTAGTATTATATTCAAACATTGTGAATTTTTTGGATTATTTCTTAGACATATGTTTCTATAATCATATATATATATTTTTATGAGTTCTCTAGTTGTTTATTATTTCATTCTTCGGCTGTTTACTTTTGTTATGGTAGTATGACTGTTTCTGGTATTGCTATCTGTTTTGTTTCTACTGTGATACTCTTTCAATGGGGGCATTGTTTCCCCACTATCACACCCAAGGCCCTCACAGCTAGTCGGCAGCCTATAGAGTTATGGTAAATGTTCTTGAGGCCATGTGACCAACCAGGTATGGGGACCCTCTTGGCGGCTTCCAAAACTGAGACGCTACAGAAACAATAAATAAGAAGATGAAATATTATACTTAAAAGTATTAGGTATTTCAGTAAGAGGGGGATGAATGATAGATGTATAAGGGGATGGTGAAACATTACCCATATCTACATGGAAATGGAAAACATCATCGTAGACTTATTCACCAGAATTCCATTGTCATACAATGAAATCAATGCTGTATTGGATATTGTGGAACTTCATTAAAAGGAAAATCACTTTATCATAATTCTATATGAGTTATTACTTGGAAAACTTGCACTTATATACATAAATTATGTGGTAAGGCTGCATGAATTACAACAACCTATTTTATCCAATCGATATCCGAGATTCACCTCAATGTAATATAAAATTATTCCACATGATCTAATCACTGATCCAAAATTTAGTAATATTTATCATCCTAAAACTGATTTCCAATTTGATTCTACTATTCAGACACTACAAAACATATTTATAGGATGTTATATAGACATATAAAAAGGGATTAGACCAACATCTTCCTCTAGATGTGATGTCTTATATAAATAGTTTCCACTCAAGCATCCAAATGGATCTATATGAATCCATTTCATGGAAAATATATAGATCATTGGAATTGAATGATTATTTATATGATAATATGATTCTAACAAATAAAATGATCAAATGAATTGTATAAATGTTAAAAAAAATTGAATAGAACATTATGGAAGCACAGAGTTGAAATATGGTATATTATGACAATCATCAATGAGACCTAGAGTTTAAGGTAGAATACATGGTATTACTCTTCATATCTCCATGGAAGAGGATAATGATATTTGGGGGGAAAGGGGAGATGATTTATAGGTACATAATTCTATTTAAGATCCGTGATCATGTTAAAGTGGTTACCTGTCAACTGGAAATTCCCCTTAACATGTCTCAAGTACATGATGTATTCCATGTACCCCTATTGAGGAAGAATATACCAGATCCCATACGTATTCTGGTACCGTAGGTGGTACAGTAGGAAAATGATATCTCTTATGGGGAGAACCCAATGAAGATATTGGACTGTAGAGATGATGTCATATAAAACAGGAATACTCACCTAGTGAAGGAGAAGTCGCTTTGGCTGTTTCCAACTTAAAATGTAAAATGAAATTTCGAGGGTAAAATTTGATAAGGGGATGAGAATTTAAAGGCCCAAAATTTTATCAATGGAAATTCCCTTCTTTTAATTTTATCATATATTATAAATCCCTTTAAATAAAATTAAGAAAGTTGAAATGAAATTATAAATGTTGAATGAATTAAATAAAAGGAATTTCTAGATGTTAAGAAACTTTTACCAATAGAGTAGTAAACTAATGCTCATAATTGTAATGTGAAAACTTGGAATATTAAATCCTCCAATTGTATAGTATCCTCATATAAGAAACTATAAATATAAGTTAGTCATATTATGAATGATAATATGGTATAATTATATCATAGTATAAGTAAATAAAAATTTAAAAAATTATTAATTAAGTGTTGATTATTTTTATAAAAAAAAATATAAATATTCATAATTTAATATTTTATATAATTATTGAATTTTATTTCATAAAATAGATTCATAAATGAACATGTCATTTTCTTATGATTATAAGGTAATTTTATGAGACCTTAATTAATTTTTCAAAGTGTTAAAAATTGGTTATAATTTTAAAATCTATATTTACCAATTAAATGTTGATTTTAATTAAAAATTAAATTTATCATATTTAAGAAATAATTTACATAAACTGGAGTTCATTTTTTACCTCTACACATTATAAAATGGTTAGGGGGGATTTTTTTTATATTTTTTTAAAATAATTTAAATTTTTAGAGATAAGTGAAATACATTAATTTATGGTATATATACATTATATGTAAAAAACACTATTACGTGAGTCATCATGGATGTAAGAAAAATATATTCGAAATCCCCATTATTGATATAATATATTCTAGGATAATTCTAAAACTAATCGTGGTCATGATCTGGAACAATTAACTAGTGATTAAAATAATGAGAAAATACCCCTCTCCTCCCTGATAAATATCAACCCTCACCACCTACTCTCCTCACACATTAAAATATTTGATACATATTAAAATTCATCCATATACACTTTCCAATCCCCTACCCCACATCTATGAGACCTTGGCCTCATCAAAAGTCCAAAACCTTTTCCCTAAGGAGGTTCTCAAAAAAGAGAAATTCAATTGAAAAAATCCAAGATTGTTTTTTTATTTTCTATTCAATTTGATTATTTTATTATCTTATAATAACCTCATCCTTTCTAAGAGTTATGATAAGTCCTCTATATTTTATAAATTTTTATTTTATTATGTTAATATAATAATTCATATTCATGTCTCTCCCTATTCAAATTTGGTAAACATGAAATTTTTTTCTTCTTGTGTGTCGATTTAACACCACTGTGGATGAAGCAATTTTATTTTTCAATACCACCTTCAATGATAGTAATAAAAACATCATTATGGTTAGATTATATTGTATTCTAAGTATTATATTTCATATAATTTTCTAGAATAGATATATAAACATGATATTTAATTAGATAATATAAGCTCACAATGGTGCTAAAACATCCATAACAAATTAAATCATTTTCAGTAACATCCACTCTAATAAATCAACCTCCTATTTTATAATAAAATGATATATAATGTCATTTATTATTAATAAATATCATTAATATCATATAATTAAAATTATAATAACTCTACCAATTTTACATGGTCCTCCGTACTAATATACAAGAGAACAAGACCAGAAATACCATGAAACCGACACACCCAAATGATGAAATTAAAATATATAACTCATCAAAAATCCCATAAATTAAAATAAAAGAACTATAATGAATCAAATTAATATATAAAAGTTTATATATTTTTTAATTACTGAATTTAATTTTATTATCAATGATATTAAATTGATGAAAGAAGTCTTACATAAGGTATGGGGATTCGAGAACCCAACTCTCTTTATTTTTGTTTTATAACTTTTACTCCACATTCTGTATGAATACTCTTTTAATGATCCTTAAATATCAAATATTTTTTCAGCCCTTTTATTTTCTATGATAAAAATTCTTCCATCATGGTTTTAGTAATAATAAAATGATTATTCTAAATTATAACTTCCTCCCAAAAAACATTCTTCACTTATCTTGAAATAATTTCTTCTTCACTCACAATTGATGATTCATATTCCAAGTATTACATTAGCACTTTCTTTGGGAACCCCAATGATTATTCATGATTGTATTCCTATTAAATGAAATCCTATTCATTACATGGTTTATTATAATGACCCATATATTTCATACTTAAATATAACTTCAAAATGTAATAACACTTATTAGACAACATAATAAAACCATTTTAATACTATATATTTTTAGTGTCTATACAAACAGGGATGTAATTCCCCAACCCTAGAATCCCAGAGCCGGTGAATTATTTTAATACATTTTCATGATTACAAAGAATCATGTCTCGAAGGACCGATCAGTTTAGTATTCTTGGAAAATAGATTACATACATGAACGTTACATTACAAATTCAAACACAAAACACAACAAAAATAATATGGTGAAAACTCCATTATTCACTTAGCTTAACAATCCATATCAAACATAATACAATTCTTGGAATCATGGGAAAAAAACATAAGAAAGGGGTGAGCTCAGATGCTTAGTAGGTGTAAATAATTTAGCGGAAGCTATAAAATTTTATGGCAGGATGTGTAATAAAAAACAGAATTTTAAACATAAACTTTAACATAATATAGAGAAAAAAATAAAACATTACTATATAAACATGCACATGGATATTCTAAGATTAAAATAATCACATTTAATAATTAATTTCATAATGAGGGAATGCCTAAACCTGACATCATTACCACATAGTCATGGCCTCATACAGATAATATAAATAAAATTATTCATAAGGCCTTGTTAGAAGACACTAGTTTGTCTCATGAGACCTACAGATTCATAAAGGAGCTATAGTGGGCTCCACCTGTCACTTACTAAGTCAACTGCATTCCTCATATGAAAATGTTGAAACATATCATAAGCCTTCGTATTAAAACTAGCATAAAAACTGCCAATAATTCAACCATAAACCATAGAGAGTATAAAAATAGCACATCCATTTTAAAAAATTTCTTAAATCATTCTATACAATATGAAATATTTTATTATAATACATCAACCTTAATCAAGAATAATATCCAGTAAACAATATTGACAAAATTGAAAATGATCTGTAAAACATTTTGAGAGAAATATACCCTTTTGTGAAATCATATAAAGGTAACACATTTATAAAATAAGTAATTTGAAAGATAATTTTTAATAAAAGTGTCCCATACCATTTTTAAACTATTGAATGGATTGAAAAATTTAAAAAAATCATGTCCCAATAAATAAATCCTTAATACCGTATTGAAAACATGGACATTAATGAGAATGATTTAGATTAATAAATATTTAAAACATTTAAAATGTTGTATTAGTTAAATAATACCTTAAAATAATCATTTAGAGATGTCTTTAATGAAACATGGAAATGGCTAATAAATATTCCTTGGAAAATACTTACACATACATAATCTTAGATAATAATGAGATTAGGGAATTAACCCTTACCTTGCACTTTCCTATGGTCGAGTGTAAGTTTAGCCTCCTCTATAATGACCATAGTATACTATTAAATTATACCAAAACTATATTAATATTTATTATACCATACATGATTAATTTTTGAAATTATATTACCCATTTAATAATGATTTCTTTGTTAAATTTAAATTTCAGGTAATAATTGTATTCTTTATCGTACGTGTTTTAACATTTTATTCATGATCATATCATTTAGATCATGATTTAAATACTTCCATAATCTGAAATATGATTTATTTATAATATATATTTGTAATATAAATACTTATAATAGATATATATAAGAAATGGAATAACCCATTTATGGATACGGTAGGTCGTACGTATGGATAAAAGCTATTTCCATTTTCATATCATATTGAACAGAAGTAAGTGACTAAGATATATGTAACTACACACACACTCACCCACACACACACACACACACACATATATATATATATATATTTATACAATAGCATCAGTTTGTCATATATTACATATTTATTAATAATATATATTTTTATAATCATCATTGAATGGTGAATGTTGAAAGGAATATAATCGCGTTGTGGAGATGGTAAGCCGTACATACACACGAGCGACGATATCATATTTTTAATGATTTAAAGGTGTGAAAATTGATGGTATGTTAATGGTACAAAAAAATTATCATGTTATTTTCATTATTTAGATCCATATTACTCATCATTATATCCATCCAAATTACATAGTGTTTTATATTAAAATACACCATGGCGTGGTGATGACATGCCATACGTACGCACACATGGTGACATTATCATTGATATAATGGATTGAATAATGAATATAATTGTACCATAGTTATAATAATATCACTATTTTTAAAAGGTACTAGATCTATTATTTTGGTATAGAAATAAAAATTAAAGAGAAAGTGGAAGAAGAAAATAAATTTGAAAGAGGTGATAGTGTAATTACATATTCTTTTGGTGTTTCCTTTTGTTTTGAACAAAATGTCTCTGTAAAATCACCTTCTGATCTATGGAAGACCTCTAAGTTGAAGTGAGGGATGATGGGAGGATATTTGGGTAGGGGATGGCTAGGACAAATGGTTTTGGGGGTGTGATTTTTGGGAGAACGGGAAGTACCCTTTTATAAGAGAGGTGAGGGTCACTTTAGGAAAAGCATAAAAATATTATTTTATTATACAGTCATATTCGCTTTATAATGGCTTTAATGTAATTTATTTTGATCCTTAGGTGTTTATGGGTAGAATTCCTATCCACCAACAGGTTTTAGAAAAGTTTAGGCTACTATATTAACCTTATCTTTTAGATTTATCTCTTGATTAAATAGTTTATCATTTACCAAGTCTCTTTGTATTTTTATAATATATGGTTAATAAACTTAATAAAAAATGTCAATAGAACATAATGTGGTTAATTAATGATAGATATATTATTATATAACTCCTTTGGTTGATCCATAGATTTTTGGAAATACTATTTAAATTAATAATATAGTATTTGTTTTAAAAATTCATTTATGTCAATTTTCACACTATTTGGTATTTGGTTTTTGTTAAAGTCATAAAAACATTATCAAATTGAAAAAAAAATTAATCAACCCGAGAATTTCATAATAAGCTATAAAATAAGTGTAATTCATCAGAAGCCTCAATTTATATTTATTTGGATATTTATAATATCAATTGTTTTAATCTTTCATTAATAAGGCAATTATTGCATCATCATTGTGTCATTCATAAATTTATTTATTCAATGTGTAAAAATTATAAATAAAATACCATTATTTATAAAAAAAAATTATATTTATAATCAAATTTTTCTTAAGTATAACCCTAGATTAAAAATGGTATAGTTATTTAACTTTGAATTTAACACTTTTAACTCTTCTTTAAATAAAATAATAATAAATATCCTAATCTAATCCAAGTGGACACAAATAATATTATTTGATTCCTATGAGTGGTATTGTTAGAAATACACTTATCCAATAGAATTAGGACATGTCTTAGGGTAATTATAATATCATTGTTACCTTTAATTACACAATTTACTTTTAACCATGGTAAATAAAAGTCAAATGTTACTAGTCACCAAAAATTATTTTCATTTTATTGAACAAAATTTTACTTAATGATTTCAACCGTGTCTCTCAGATTTTTTAAATTCAATTCACAGAAGTGGTAAAATTATGTTTTATGCAAATTTGCAAATGTGTCTAGACGGTGGGTAAAATACGTTAAAAGTTCAATAAAATTTTATACATTTCATTTTATTATAAAATGACTCCAATGTATTACATTAAACTTATATAGGTATTATATATCTATTTTTACTTAGAATAAATTTATATAAAATAAATAATTATTTAAATAAAAAGTTACTTTTAAACAATAATGCAGTGTTTTTCAATATTTATCAAAAATTGAATGTTTTCATAAAAATACCTAAAATTCACCATATAGCTATTTTTATATTATGAATTCAAAAATGAATTCTATATTACTAAATTAAGAACGTATAATTTGTATTATTTAATTTTAAATTAATCCCCGATGTCAAAACTAAAAAATGGGGTTTTAAAAAGTAAAAACTATTAAAAGATTGACATGCTTTTATGAAAAATTTAAATGTGAAATTACTTATAATGAACTAAAATGTATTAAATGATAAAAAATATAATATACTTATACTTAAAAACTATTAAAAATTATTATTTAACTCTATAAATTATTTCGATTAAATTGTTTTTTCAATTATAATTTAGTATTTTCACTATTCATCAAATTATGAAAGTCATCAGAAAAGTACCGAAAATTTATCCAAAATAAAAGATTATGTATTAAATATAATGAATAATTTTATTAAATTAAAATTAATATATAAGTGTCAAATATTTGTTTTAAAAAACATTTTTCCATTAAAAGGCTGTAAAATTGCATTTTTTGTAAAATACTTCTTTTATCCGAAAAATGAATTTGTTCTTATATTATGTCTAAGAAACACATAATATAGATTCTAAAATTATATGAAATATATAAAATAAAAAATTCATTTAATACTATTTATAACCACTTTTGGAATAGCTAGTTTAGTTAGTCATGGTGTGCTCGAACTCGGTGTTGCGTGTGGCGTATGTTATTGAATTATTTTGAATAGATAACGTACTATGAAATAATGTGTTGTAACATGGGAAACATAAACAACTATTTCATAAAACAACTACTTTATCTCCCACTTAATATTTAATACCTAGAAAAATTTTGACACAACTTAAATAATACCATATTTTATATCATAGGGAAAAGAAACATAAGAAAGGGTAAGCTCAGATTCTCAGTAATGGTAATCAAGGTATATTTCAATAATATCATAAAAATGAGATCATAAACATAAAATTTTAAAATTTAATCATTCAAATCGATGATCATAATATCATGTCACGTGATAAACCATTAAATATCATATTCTCATAGTACATAACATAAGACATTGAATTCGTGGTATATACATAATCATAGAAAATAATTTCGTATCAGACAAGGGTTATTTCCAATAACCTCATAGTGGAAAAGGTCCGTAACTGTACTATGTTCACACCTTGGTATAGACCCGTATTACTTAACCATGTTTACTTCTTGTTTTATCACTATATTAATGAACTAATATCATTTTTCGTTCCAGCGCTGCCTATATCATGAGATATAAATAATTAACCCATTCCATGGAAGGATATATTGGTCCCACCCATATCATAATTATAACTATACATTTGACTTCAAAAAGAACCTAACTCATTCATCATATCAGAAACTATTATGTGAAATGTGTTTCATAAACATCATTCAATCATAATATAATCCATAGAAACGAAATTTGTTTCATAAATAGCATTCCATCATAATCATAATCTAACCAAGATAATAATATGGATAATATCCTTGATAAAAATTCCTATTAAATAACATGTAATATCACATAACATTATCAAATATGGAAAATAATTTTGAGATATTATCTGAAAAAAAATTGAGGAAAATATCCTTTCTTCTTTGAATTTTTTTTCTTTTCATAAAATGATGATTAACATTGAAAGAAAAAAAATTCCTTGAATATAACAATGTAATATTTTAAGGTAAGCTTCAAGGGAATAAAGGGACAAGAAGTATTAAAAATACATTCGTTCTATTTAATTCAAAAAAGAACCTTCTTCTTGTACTTTTTCTAGATATCTCATGAAGTACCTCATATGAAAAATAAAAAAGATTACTTTCAAACCATTTGGTAAAAATCCGAAATGTTTAAATATGAAATAAAGAAATTAAATAAAAATTGTAAGAATATTTTTTAAATTATTTTTTAGTAACATGGACATGTGTGATATATTTACCCCATTAAATACTAAAATATAAAAAATCATTAAAAATAATAAGACTGTAAAATTATCATTTACCTTTAGTATGGGTTCTTTCATTAATATCATAAAATCCAATATATTGGATTAAATAATTTTATTTACAGATAACAGAACTGTATTTAAATTTATGATATCAGATATGAAAATATTATCACCCTTTTAATAATATATCATTTTTACTCTTCTTTCGAGTGATAATAGATTCATTTTTCTATGAATATTTTTTCATATATATCCCTTTTACTATACATAGGATATTGTTAAAACCAATACAGAATGGTATTAAGGTAGTATATATCATATTTATTCATTATATACATTTATATAATCATTCTATGAAGGTGAATAAGGGGAATGAATCGCATGAAATTGTTGAGCGACAGGTCGTACTTATTCATGAGGGATAATAGCTTTTATATAATAGTAAATTTTATGAAATTGAATGTTATATTAATTGTTCCAGAATAAATATGTGTTTATAAAATATATATTTCTATTATTTCAATCATTATACACATCCAAATAAATTAGTGATAAAAAAATATTCCACCACAACGTGGAGATGGTAGGTTGTACGCACACACGCATGATAATTTCATTATTCGTAGGACGTATATAAGGTGGAATATGGTTGTTCAATAATTATAATAATTTATCAAAATATATGTGAAATTATATTTATTAATTTATAGTGAGAACAATATAGGAAGAGGAAGAAAAATTATTGATCTTAAGAGATACGAAAAAAGAGATTGCCTCTTATTTTGGAGCTCCCTCGAGGTCTCCTCTTAGAGACACCAGAGTTAGTCTATTGAGAATACTAGAACCTATGGAATGTGTATAATGATGTTTAGAAGGGAATTTCTTCATGATACATCCATATGTATCCCATGTAATGAATACCCCATGCCAACCTCTAAAAGGCTAGGGGCTAGAGACTATCAATGAGTAGGCATATCTCACAAATGGGAGGCATTTTCTGTGTAACTACACTCACACAGAGACATATCCATGGAAAAAATTCTGAAATATCAAAGCTATAAGTAAACAATTAATGAAAACCACCAAATACTATAACAAATGTATAATAGTGAATATACTTGTAAGAACACAGATCTTCGTTTTCAGATATGCTTTATTTTTTCTGTAGTTTTTGTGAAGAAAGAAGTTTTTGGAAATTTTTGAAGTACACACTGTGTACTCTTTTCCTACTCGATGTCGTGTATTGGCCGTGTCCGGGCCACACACACAGATTGTAGTGGTGAGGTGGAGGCCAATTTTCGAAAAGAACAGAAAAACCCAGTACACGTTATGTAATCTAAAAGTACACACCGTGTACTTTTGTTTATTTAGTAAACGAACCGGGGTCACACCCGATCGCCATAAACATCTTCTTCTATGTCTGGTTCGCCCGAGAGACGCTGTACAGCCGTGAAACTTCTCTAGGTTATCGTGACTCCATATGTTGGCCGATTCGACGGTCTTCAATTGCATTGGAACCTTAGGGGTGAGTTCTTCCTTCTTCTTGAGTTTCATTCCTTGATTCTTCCTCTTTCTCATATTGTCGCGGTTTGAGCATTTTGGACATTTTCTTAGATCCATGATGTTCAAGGGAGAATCAATCGTCGTGGATCAAGTATATCAATCTCCTAGGATCGAGGTAGGTGTTTTGTGCCTTTCTGTTCAAATTCATTGAGTTTTATGTGCAAATTCCACCAATACCCATGAACGGGGTATTGCGTGTTTACCTTTTTTTCCATTGTTGATTTCCTACATTTCATGTATGCTGGTGTAGAGGTAAATTAATCATGTTAGAGGATAATTTTTTGTGCTTGGATGTTTTCCCCATGCTTTTCTCTGTTTACAACCTTTGGGTCTTGTTATCCTTTGGCAGTTATGACTATTACCATGCCTTGTGTCTATAGGATGGACTATTTTGCATTACATTCTTGTTGCCTTGTACACTATTATCCAAGTATCTCTATAGGTGTACTTCAATTATCCAAGAAGCTCCATAGGTGTACTTTGGCTTTATTTAATTGTCATGCACTGAATGGCACGAGGCTATGGGAACTTGGTGCTATAGACTATAAGGGATAGACCGAGTGAGCTTCCCAGAGAGTCCTGAACATTATAGACCACAGGAGGGTAGCCTGAGAGGGAATCCTTAGTGAGTCTTAGATATTATAGGCCACAGTGGATAGACTAAGAGGGCTTCTCAAAGTGCCTTCAGGGTTTATATACTACAAGAGGGTACACCGAGTGAGCTTCCTCAGAGAGTCTTACATTGTTTTTCTTCTCTTTAAGAACCTTCCCAGGATAGAGGAGGAATTGACCAAGTGATCTTCCTCATAGAGTTTGTGGTATACCTGAGGCTATGGGAGCAATTGACCGAGATAGCTTCCTCAGTGAGTCTCTAGTCCTTGGGTCTAAGAGGGTTCAACCGCATGATCTTCCTTAGAGAGTCCCTGACTAACCTAGACTAGGAATTAATAGTGTGAGCATCCCCAGAGAGTCTCATAAATTCATATGACCAAACCAGAGGGGTTAGGTTGATTTCACTTCCTAGAGGGTTGTGTTACTTCTTGGATAGGACCATAGGAGATAGCTGCGAGTACTTCCCAGGGGGTATCCATTTGTGGTTAGCTCTTTTCTTATCTACAGCTTATTGTGACGTGGTTTGACTGCTGTTGTACGTCACCCTATTACTGCTTACTGTTTATTACATATTGTTTCCTTCTTACTATAATATTACCTTCCATATACTCACTGACCGTTAGTCATAGATCTTCGGGTGGTTTCCTACTTGGATTTTATCTCACACCATTTTTGGTCCATGCTTTTGGGCCCAAGAAAACTACATTGTTACAGGTATAGACAAGGGAAAGTTCCCTTCGACTTCCGGTACTTGGTTTCTTGGAGCAAGAGAGAATGGGACCAAGCTTTGGCTTGCGATGCTGAGGAGTTGTTTTACTTTGTTTTGTACTTGTTTTGGTACTGTTGTGTTTTCCAGAATTGTAACTTGTTTGGTTGCTTTACTAGATATGTATCATGCATTATTTCATATATACATATGTTCTCCTATTTTTTGATTTATTCTTCCGCTGTTTATATTGTTAGTTATTACTGCTTCTGCTATTGCATGTTTATCTATTTCTGTTGTGTACTCTGCCAATGGGGGCATAGTTTCCCCACTATCACACCCAAGGCCCTCACTACTAGTCAGCAGCCTCTGGCGTTTGGGGAGATATGCTTGAGGCCATGTGACCAATCGGGTACGGGGCGCCTTTGGGTGGCTTCTGGAACAGGGACGTTACAAAGTGGTATCCGAAAAATTCTTTTCTCTTGATTTACTATTTGGATCCTTTAGCCAGGGATAGGATGGATTCGGTACTTGGTAATAAGTTTTTCCTGAGAGTAGCTAACCCGTGTACAGGGAAAATCTATACTACCTCGTTTATTGCAGTTTTCTGGTTTTGAGATTTTACGGATGATATTATTTCACCTAGAGTGATTCACATGCATCGTGCTTTTATTATTTTGATATTACGGTTCTATTTCTGTCACAACCCGATGAGATGAGGGTATTCCATCTCATGAAACATATAGTCACTTGTTAGAAATCACATGCCATGAATTCTTGCCATGCCATCTAGGGTTCATTAGCGATTACATGTTGTTGTGATAGACTATGTGTAGATTATGTATGTTGTTGTGATAGATACTTGATGGAATCCCTACTATATTAATAGAGAAATTAATTGTGTTGTACTTTTCTTAAATGAATGCCAAATTTTTATTCTTGAGGTGTTATGGGTCCTCTTAAATTGGATGTTGGTGGATCATGATCCTGTTTTCTCTAGTACATGACTGTGGGAGATGCCATGCATTGATTCGTAGGGAGTATAGTCCCTCATGGATAGGAATTTGGCACATCTTTGCCTTGTTTTCAGTAATTTTGGGCTTCTGTGCAGTTTCTGAGCTACTTTATAGAAAAACCCAGAATACACGGTGTGTACTTTCTGGATACACGCCGTGTAGTTTTCAGGCCGTGTCACTGACCGTGTGAGCAGAAACATGGTGTCGTGAAAATAACTTTAGGAACACATCGTGTACGGTTGGTGCACAACGTGTAGTTTAGAGCCGTGTACCCGTCCATGTCACTAACTACACGGGCTGTGGAAGGTCGAGTAGAACACACCGTGTTAGTAAATAACACACCGTGTCATTTTGTTCCAGGTACCCGACCATGTCACGAACAAGACGGGTCGGTGTTACCTTCTCCTATACACGCCGTGTTTGTTCGGAACACGCTGTGTAAGGGCAGCCGTGTAGATGGTTGTGTAACTAACAACACGGGCCACCGAGATCGTGTCTAGTACATGTCGTATCCCTTGGGAACACACCGTGTAGTCTGGGGTTAGTTTGGACTGTGTGGGTTAGCCGTGTAAAGAGACTCTGGCAGGGGTTTAGAGTTCAAGTACAGGTTGTGTGTGGGAACAACACGTTGTGTAGTTTGGGGTGTTACACGACCAGTAGTGGCAGGAGTACATGCCCATGTTAATGGCTTTAACAGACACGCCATGTAGTTTTTATACACACAACGTAGTCGTGTTTTGTAAAACATGATAGTTTCTTTCCACTGTTCTCATTTTGTACTCATGTGTTTTCAGTCTTTGTTTATCTTAATCTATGGTGTGATTTTGATCTTTCATAGCTATGCCTCAGAGACGTCCTCCGGTCGTACGTCAGTTGCCGGATGGTGACTAGACAAAGGATCTGCCGATCAGGGACCTTCTGTTGATCCTCCTGCTATGCCAGCCTTGGCAGCAGCAGTTATACCCGTCGTAGGTGCCGATGCACAGTTCAAGGAGGATTTCCTGAGGATGATGCAGACTTTTCAAGGAGCACTGCCTCCTGTCTCGTCGATTGCTGAGTTGAGGCGGGTCATTCAGCAATAGAATCCTCCTACTTTTTCAGGGGATGGAGGACCTGAGGCTGTAGAGTCGTGGTTCGAGGCCACCCTAACTATCTTCGAGAATCGGGAGATACCCACATAGAAAAGGGTAAAGATGTCCACCTATATTCTATGAGTCACCACCAATAGGTGGTGGGAGGTGATCTCACAGTCATGGAATCTGTAGGGTATGTCTTGGAGCAAGTTTCGACGCACCTTCAATGACTTCTTCTATCCGAAGACCCTTAGGGCTGTTCTAGCCCAAGAGATTATGAGACTGCAGCAGGGTACTCTTTCTGTTATGGAGTACTTATCTCACTTTATTGAGCTGCAATTTATCACACCGATACTAGCAGGTGTTGAGATGTTTTTTTTCTTGGAAGATCGAGGATGGTCTCTGGTAGGAGATCCATTCCTAGGTTAATATATTTCAGTTGACTTCTATATCCTCCATCGTCAACCAGGCACTTATTTCTGAGTAAAATCTGAGGGATTCGGAAGCAGTGGGCCAGGGCGGTTCGACATCCAGAGCTGGTGTTCCTCCTAAGGATTGTAGGAAGCATCACAAAGAGTCTTTTCGAGTAGATCGGGGTTCACAGGATGCGTCTTCTGGAAGCCAGGTTGTATGCTACCAGTGCGGTAGGAGTGGGCATACCATGCCTCAGTTCCAGAGAGATCCGATGGAGTGCTGATCTTGCGGCAAGGTGGATCATCTTCATCACTTCTGTCACATCTTTTCACCTTCATCTGGTGGTAGAGGTTCTTCTATGACCCTGCCTTCTGGAGATGCTTCTCTAGTTTCCCACCAGTCTGGGAAATGGAGTTCTTCTGGACGTTCGGGCCGAGGTGGAGGTCGCAGCCGTGGTGGTTAGTCACCAGGTCATCAGTGACAACAGAGTGGATCAACTCAGAGTGGTCATACATGGGCATAGGGCCGCGGTGCAGGCCAGTCTTTCACCGTGGAGCAGACCTATCAAGAGCAGGATCTCAAGCCTTCTACAGTTCGAGGTACGATCTTAGTAGCCTCAGTTTTATCTTAATCTCTTTTTGATACTGGTGCTTCCCATAGCTTTATCTCTGTTTTGGTCATGGAGATCCTTGGACTCTATATCTTTTCTTCTTTCGACTCGTTGACACTAAACACAACTTTGGGGAAAAGGACATCTGGCGTACATCAGTGCAGAGAATTCCCTCTTGAGGTTGTGGGGTGTCATTTCTTTTGGGACTTATATGTCCTACACATGATGTTCTATGATGTCGTTCTTAGGATGGACTGGTTGGTTCTGTTCCATGCAGCAGTCGATTGCTATCGCCGTAGGGTGAGTTTCATATCACCAGAGGGAGGATCATTCCTTCATAGAGGCGAGTGGGATGTCCAGGTGGGTTGATCTGGACCAAAACATCAAGGGCTTGGGGAAGCTATAGACCAGATTTCCTATCTTTATCTGGATTACCAGGGGACTTCATAGTGAAAATTTCCTCCCAGTGCTGGATCGTTTCGGGAATGTTCTTTCAGAGGACTTTTCAGGTTTGCCTCCGGAGCGTGAGGTAGAATTCTCGATTGAGATCATTCCAGGAGCGGCACCGGTGTCCATTCGTCCTTATAGGATGGCTACACCTGAGTTGCAGAACCTCAAGAAGCAGTTGGAGGAGTTACATGAAAAGGGTTTCATCCGACCGTGTACTTCTCCTTGGGGTTTTCCTGTCCTGTTTGTGAAGACAGCATATGGTACTCTTTGGCATTGTGTGTATTATCGGAAACTGAACCAGTTGACGTTCATGAACCGATATCCCTTGTTGAGGATAGATGACCTCTTTGGCCAGCTTTGAGGAGCCCGAGTGTTCTCAATGATATATTTGAGGTCCAGTTATCATCAGTTGCGTGTTAGTCCATCAGATATACCTCTTATAGCCTTCAGGAACAGGTATGGTCTATACGAGTATACAGACATGTCGTTCGGTCTCACGAACGCGCCTGTAGTTTTCATGGAACTAATGAACCGACTGTTCCATCTGTACTTGGACTCCTTCATCGTCGTCTTCGTGGACGATATATTGGTGTACTCTCACACTTGACATGACCATGCCACACATCTTGAGATCGTTCTGAGTACACTAAGTGATAATCTGCTGTTTGCTAAACTCTCAAAGTGCCACTTTTGGATGGATCAGATTCACTTCTTGGGTCACGTCATCTCAGAGGCTGGAGTATATGTGGACCCAGAAAAAGTAAGAGCTGTATTTCCTTGAGAGCAGCCGATGAAAGTTTTTGAGGTGTAGATTTTCCTAGGGAAGGATGGATACTACAGACGCTTCATTCAAGACTTCTCGCGGCTAGAAGCACCATTGAAAGGTCTGACCAAGAAGGGGGTGAAGTTTGTATGGTCATATTCTTGTGAATCAGCGTTTTAGGAGCAGAAGGGGAGGTTGACGTCAGCACTGATACTGTTCTTGCCAGAGCTGGTCAAGGGATACACTGTTTACTGTGATTCATTAGGTATCGGGCTGGGAGCTATGCTTATGCAGGGAGATGGAGTCGCTGAGTATGGGTCTCGGCACTTTGTGGTTTTCACCGACCACAAGAGTCTCATGTATATATTCAATCAGTTTGATCTTAATCTGAGACAACGTAGGTGGGTTGAGTATCATCAGTCCTTTGACTTCGAACTCGCCTATAAGACGGGAAAGGGAAATGCAGTGGATGATGATTTGAGAAGGAGAACTTAGATTCAGGCAGTTCAGGAGGCCAACAGTGAGTGGAAACTTATGGCTTTGTTCTCTGATATGCATCTGGAGGGTCATGATAGGAAGGTACAGACTGTCCTATCATCTGTAGCAGTTACCTCTATATTGATAGGGTATAGATGAGGCAGCTATAATATTTGGAGGCCTTAGTCTTACGGGACAGTGTTTCATGAGGGGACCCTCTTCCTGGATGGATAGTGGGTGAGGATGAGATCTTGTGTTTCCAGGGACACGTATGGGTGCTAGTAGACATAACCGAGGAGACAATGTGGGATTTTCATTCCTCAATTTCGGCAGTTCATCCTGGCATCACCAAGATGTATCATGATCTAGACCAGCAGTACTGGTGGCCAGGTATGAAGAAAGATGTTTCTGGTTTTGTTATGAGATGTTCTACTTGTTAGCAGGTGAATGCAGAGTATCAAAGACCAGTAGGGAATTTACAACCATTACCCATTCCAAATTGGATGTGGAACGACGTCGTGATGGACTTCATGAACGGGTTTTCAAGGTCACCTCAGGGAAATAATGTTGTTTGGGTTGTCATCGACAGGCTTATGAAGGTTGCAAACTTCTTGCTGATCATGGGGACCTTCAGTTTTGATGATATGGGAGGGTTGTACATCTATGATATTGTACGTCTACATAGAGTTCCACACTCCCTTCTTTCAGACAGGGGATGCGAGTTTTACCTCTCAGTTATGTAAGTGACTTCAGAAGGCTTTGGGAACATATGTTATATTGAGTACAACATACCATCCCTAGACAGATAGATAGTCTGACCGCAGGATACAGGTTTTTGAGGATATGCTCCAATCATTCTTTCTAGGAATAGGCGGTTCTTGGGAGAAGCATATACCTCTTGTGGAGTTTTCCTACTACAACAGTTTTCAGGCGACCATTCAGATGGCACCTTACGAGGCTTTTTACGGTAGGCCATGTCAATCACCCTTATACTAGCTAGAGGCAGAAGAGGAAGAGTTTCTAGGACCTCATTTTGTTCAGGAGACCTCAGAGCAGATAGAGTTGAATCGGAAGAGGATGGCTAGAGCCCAGTCTCGACAGAAGTCTTATGCTGATCTGCAGAGATGACCTCTGGAGTATGAGGATAGGGATCATGTTTTCCTATGTGTCGCACCAAGGTTGGGCCACAAGAGGATTCAGAGATAGGGTAAGCTTTCACAGTGGTACGTCAGGCCGTTTGAGGTATTGGAGAGGGTTTGGCCAGTAGCCTTTCGGTTGTAGTTACCTCAGAGGTACCGAGATATGCACGATGTCTTCCACATCTCTCAGCTCTGACATTACTTTTCAGACCATTCATATGTCTTTCAGCCTGAGGAGGTTGTGCTCGAAGCAGATGAATCATTTAATGAGCATCTCATCCGGATTTTTGATCGAAGTATGAAGGTTCTCTGTGGACGGTTTGTTCCTTTAGTATGGGTGTTTTTGTAGCATGGGCGAGTACAAGATGAGACCTGGGAGAGAGAGGCCAGTGTATGATTGCAGTGGCCAGAGCTGTTCGGGGTTTCTTCTTCTATGCCTCGTTAGGGAAATTCGGGGATGAATTTCTTTAATGGGGGATGTTTGTAAGAACCAGGATCTTCATTTTTAGGTATGATTTTATTTTTTTGGAGTTTTTGAGAAAAATAATGTTTCTGTAAATTTTTGAAGTGAACGCCCTATACTTTCTGATTACACGTCGTGTACTCTTTTCCCACTCGAAGTCGTGTGATGTCCGTGTCCGGGACACACACACGGTGTGTAGGTATGAGTTAGAGGCCGATATTGGTGGAGTATAGAAAACCCCACTACACACCATGTACTCTAAAAGTACAGGTCTTGTAATTTTTTTTTCATTAAACGAACTAGGGTCATGCCCGATCGCCATAAACATCTTCTTCTAGGTCTGGTTCGACCGAGAGATGAATTATAGCCGCAAAACATCTCCGGGTTCCCAAGCCTCCATTTGATGGCCAATTCGACCGCCATCGATTGCGTTGGAACTACAATGGTGAGTTTTTCCTTGTTCTTGAGTTTCATTCCTTGATTCTTTCTCTTTCTCAGGTATTCGTGGTTTGATAATTTTGGACGTTTTCTACGATCTATGACGTTAAAGGGATAATCAGTCGTTGTGGTTCAGGTATATCGATCTCCAAGGATCGAGGTATGTGGTTTGTGCCTTACCGTTCAATGTTTTTGAATTATATGTGCAAATTCCACCAATACCCGTGAACGGGGTATTGTGTGTTTACCTTTTTTCCCTTTTTGTTTTCCTCCCTTTATTGTATGATTCTATAGAGGTAAATTAATCATGTTAGAGGATAATTTGTTGTGCTTTCATGTTTTTCCCATGATTTTCTCTGTTTACGACCTTTGTGTCTTGTAAACCTTTGGCCATTTTGACTGTTTCCATGCCTTGTGTCTATAAGATGGAGTGTTTTTCATTAACTGCTTGTTTCCTTGTGGACTGTTAGCCAAGTAGCTCTATAGGTTTACTTTGGTTATCCAAGAATCTCTATAGGTGTACTTTGTCCTTATAGCATTATCATGAACTGACTGGCCCGGGGCTGTGAGAACCTGGTGCTATAGACTATAAGGGATAGACCGAATGAGCTTCCCAGAGAGTCCAGGATATTATATAATATAAGAGCGTTGACTAAGAGAGCTTCCTTAGTGAGTATTAGACATTATAGGCCACATGGGATAGACCGAGTGAGCTTCCCAGAGTACCGTTAGATTTTATAGACTATAGGAGGGTACACCGAGTGAACTTCCTCAGAGAGTCTTACCTTTTTTTATTTCTCTTTAAGAACCTTCCCAAGCTAGAGGAGGAATTGACAGAGTGAGATTCCTCAGAGAGTCTGTGGTATACCGGAGGTTATAGGTGGAATTGACCGAGATAGATTCCTCAGAGTGTCTCTAGAACTTTGGGCTAAGAGGGTTAGACCGTGTGATCTTCCTCGGAGAGTCCCTAACTACCATAGACTATAAGGGGAATTGATTGAGAGTGCTTCTCAAGAGAGTCTCATAAATTTGTTTGACCAAACCATAGGGTTTAGGCAGAGTGCACTTATTAGAGGGTTGTGGTACTTATTGGATAGGACCAGAGGGGATGGCTGTGAGAACTTCCCAAGGGGTTTTTATTTGTGGTTAGCTATTTTCTTCTCTACTTCATGTTGTGTTATGGTTTGACTACTATTGTATGTCACCCTCTTTCTGCTTACTGTTTATTATCTATTGTTTGCTGCATAATATAATATTGCCTTCTATATATTCACTGACTGTTAGGCACAAATCTTCAGGTGGTTGCCTACTGGGATTTTATCTCACACCCTGTCTGGGCTAACATTTTGGGCCCAAGCCGACTATGTTGTTGCATGTATAGACAGGGGCATGCACCCTTCCACTTCTGGTACATGATTACTTGGAGAAGGAGAGCATGGGACCAAGATTTGGATTGCGATGCTGAAGGGTTGTTTTACTTTCATTTTTACTTATTTTGGTACTGTGGTGTTTTCCAGCATTCTGACTTGTTTGGATTCTTTCCTAGATATGTATCATGCATCATTTCATATATACATATGTGATCCAGTTTGTTGATTTAGTCTTCCAGTGATTATATTGTTGGTTATTACTACTTCTTCTATTGTATGTTTATCTATTTCCGCTGTGTACTCTGCTAATGAGGGAATAGTTTCCCCACTATCACACCCAAGGCCCTCGCTGGTAGTCAGCAGCCTCTGGCATTTGTGAAAATGCACTTGAGGCCATGTGACCAACTGGGTATGGGCTGCCTTTGGGTGGCTTCCGGAACTAGGACATTACAATATTGGAAGGTACTTAGGTATAAATAATCCCACCAAAAGAATAGATTTTGAAGCCACACTTCCTACATATAAATTAATAGGTACTATGACTATTTTTTAGAAAAGACGTCGGAACATGCATCGCCTTATTTGATCTCACAAGGAATATCCTAGTCATAGTTTTTTTTGAACTCCCTCAAAGTGTTGGTTGTCTGTAGAAGACACGACACGTGTGGGAAAACCCAGTGTAGGTGGAGGAAAACAATACTCTAAAGGACACACTGAAATCAAAAATGAATACCAAAAATGAAATACCACAAATGAGATACTATGACAGAATACCACAAATAAATAACAAAAAGGGAATACAATGATGTATTACCATAAAGTAAATACCATGAAGGTATACAACAATCCAATACCTCAATACAATACCACAAAAAAAATACCATAATGGAATTCCACAATAGAATGCATAGTTAGCACCCCACAGATATATGTCTACCACAAATATATTAAGAACATCGAGATATACTTAATCCAATAAGACACACAGTCTCAACAAGACACATAGTATCCACAAGACACATAGTTTCGATAAGACGCAAAATATTCATAATACATAAAAGCTCTAATTTACACACAATATCTATAAGGAACAACTCTCTTTAAGACCCACAATCTCTAGGTCACCACCCACTAGAGAAATGTTTTCTAAAAGTGAACTCGTTGTAAGAGAACTAAATATTCATTACATTTGATCATAGCTAAATTTTTGAAAAACCCAACATAGGATATATTGAAATAATAGAATTTTTGTAAGGGTCCTAATGCCGTATACGGATCATTATACAAATGTTCAATTTGAAGGTTATGACATATTAAATTTTTCAATAGGGGTTCCCTAGGTCATGGACTGACCGTGGTGGTCGACTGACCGGTCAGGCCTCTCTCATGGTCGATCAGGCCATGACATATCGAGATTTCGTGGCGTTCACCATCACCACTAGAGGCCATGACTAATGGTCGACTACAAAAGTTGACAGTGGCCACGTTCGGTTGCCCTTGGTCTGACCTGGGTCCATACCGACCAGCAGGGTCTGACCCATCCTACTAATCCTGAGCTAATTTCCCAACCTAGTCTTCTTGTTAGGGCAGTCTACCTCACACGGTCACTGGATGTGACTATCTCAAGTCTATGCGGCCACCAGGCCGCACCCCATGGTGCTCTTCCACATCCCACATGACGCCTGATGTGCCGCACCACCAACATCGGACGTCGATGCCCTCCCTTTTTGAGGTCCTATGTTCTTCCTCCGATTCCCCCAATAAATGAAATAAAAACACCTATGTGATACTTGAGTACCTATATACAATGATCCATAATCTATTTTGGCTTGCCTATAATCTGGGGGGCTGATCGTGTTCGAAGCCTATAGGTAAGTTTTTCTAGTATCATGAGGAACAACAATAAAGAATGAAAAGTACAGGAGAGAGAAAGAAAAATAATGTCCGACAAACAAACATTGGACTATGTTCACACCAAACTCTATTCATTTCATTATAAGGATAAACAAAGATGATTAAATAATGTCCTATAATGACAAAACAATAACCCATCCCGCAATAACAATTGAACCATTGATCATTATGTTTATGGATGGACCTACGTTAATCGTGGAAATAGATAAAGGGGAATGGAAATCATAAATCAAACACCCTACCTACAATATTGATTATTCAATGTCATGGATTCATTTCTATTGGAAATCCATCAAGAATGATCTCGAATCCTGGAGTCAAGATTCTCTGCCGAGAGAGATCTCTAAGCATTCTCTTCAGAACCTCTAGGGAATTTCAAGGGTTATGAGCCTAACGTTGGGTCCCTTCCTAGGTCCTAATTTAAAATAAGTAGAATTGTTGCATCGATAGAATGTTAAAATAATATAAAATCATTGTTATTTATTCATTAGAAGGCATAAAAACAATTTTCACATCAGACCTGCACTGACTGATGTTAGGCCTATCCTTGGGAAAACAAAACATTATGATCTGAACAGTGGTCTCAAATTTCGAATCTGAGTCACCATTCATGAGTTAATAGGATTTTAAAATAAAATAATTTTACTGCATTGTTTTATTTATTATTACATCCTTGGAGGATTTTTCTTTAGATGACTGTTTCTGAAAGTAGTTAGGTTTTTCCAGTGGTAATGCTTCCTTTTTAAACTCAACAGTGCCCATGATTTCTGATCCAGACACCCTAGAAAAATATATTCAAATTTTATAGTAAAGCTGCATGTGCATGATTGTAATAATTAAAAAAAATTCAACTAATTTTTCAAAGAACCCTAGGCCTCAGAATTGCACAACATCTTAGTTTCTGGTCTTGGAATTTTCCCAAATAATATCTAAAAATAAAATCATCAAACATTCAAGTTATTACATTCTCCCCAACAAAGGTATTTACATCCCTATAAAGTCAAAACATGGTCTTATATAACAAATGTGGGTACTAAGAATGAATCTGAGGGTCCCACTCCGATGTTATATCCTTGAGATTCCCATGCTTCCATAGAACACGCACTAAAGGATTTGACCACCCACACAGGTTTCTCTCCGGCTGATCCCTGATATCCACTAGGTAATCCACCAAAGTCACCCCTTCCCCAATGTCTATCTTCCCCCAGTCAATGAAATAAGTTTATTCATGCATTAATGTAATTCAGTGCAACATGTGGAAGACATGTGCACCCAATCTAGCTGTGGTGGTTGAGCCAAGAGGTAAACAACTTCACCAACACTACACAATATTAGAAATAGCCTGATGAACCTCATAGATATCTTATCTCCCCATAAAAATATTTTTCATCCATAGTGATGAGAGAACTGAAAGAACACATGGTCTCCTTCCTCAAACATGATGTGCCTCTTCCACATATCAGCAGAAAACTAATATTGGTGCAGTGTAGTCTTCGTCAACTCCTATATAATTTTCACTTTCTCCTTGGTCACCTACACCAACTCTGAGACCATGAGTGCCGACTCTCCTTGGTGATTCCAAAAGATTTGGGACCTTTGTGGTTTCCCATACATCGCCTCAAGTGGAGTGTTACCAATGGAAGAGTGATAAGTATTTTTGTATTAAAACTTTACCAGAGGTAGGTGATCCTCCCAAATATGGCCAATATCTAACAAGCAACACTACATCATGTCCTCCAAAACTTGAATGTTCTGCTCAGTCCGGTGGTCCTTCAAGGGGTGAAACACTATTCTCAAGCATAATTGAGTCCCAAATGCCTCTTTCTATCCCTTCCATAACCTGGATTTAAAGAGGGAATCATGATCTGAGACTATCATCAATGTAACTCCATGGAGTCAAACTATATCTATCACATAGAGGCATCTCAATCTCTCTACTGAACTCTTCTCACAAATAGATAGGATGTTTTATGACATGTCGAGTCAATCAATGATCACCCTGATGGTAGCATATCCCCTGCACGTATGTCATAAACCTATCATGAAGTCCATCAATATCCCATCTCATTTCCATTATTGCACCTAAAGGGGTCGAGTCAAACCTTCTAGAACCTGGTGCTCAACCATCACCTTCTGAAAAATGATGAATCAAGAGTCAAACTCTACAACTTTCTTCATCATCCCTGACCACAAATACTGACATTAAAGGACCTGGTACATATTTTACAAAACAGAATGTACCACCTAATGAGATGTGTGTAACTCCCTCAGAACCACCTCCTCCAACACCACTAGTACAACTGTGTTCAATGACGTTCTCTCCACCTTTCGAATATCCATAAGGGGAATTCCCAATAGACAAATGAACATATAGTGTCTCACAGTCAGTATCCTCATGTTGTGACTCCCTGAATCATTATAAAAGTGGAGGTTCGAAAACCATCGACTTGAGGTATGTCACTCCATCTCCTTCCACAAAGTACAACTTTAGTGAGGCCAAGTTATCTGATGTCTCTCTCAAAAATATCTAGGAAGATATCATACTAAAATCATATTCCACCACATTTCACTTCCCAATTGTATATACTATATCAAATTCATATTCATAGAGTAACTCTTTCCATTATCTATAAATCATGTTTTGATAATTCTAAGAGATGATATACATGATACTATTGTGTTCATAGTAGACGATCATCCACCCACTCATCAGGTAGTGTCCCCACATCATTAAAGAAAATACTACATCTTCTTACTCAATATCATGAGTCTCATAGTTATGCTCCTCTGACCTCAACTAGAATGAACCATATGCTATCACTACTTGACCCTACATTAGGTCATAACCAGGCCCTGTTCTTGATGCATTCTATAATACTACATACTCGATAACCTTATCTAAAAATATCTAGATGGGAGTGTTGTCCAACATATGCCTCGGCTCCTGAAAACTATCTGGGAACTTCTACATCCATGTGAAATGTTTCCCATTTCATGTAAAAGATTTAATAGAGTCTACAACTATAGAATAGTTGGGTAAAAACCTTCAATAGTACCCAACCAAACCAATGAAATGCCACATGTTGGTAAAATTATTGGGTGGATCCCAAGGAAGCACCGCCTCAATCATCATTGAATCCACTACAACTCCATCCAACATAGTGGGGGAATTATTCCCAAAAAAAAGAATCAACAAGTACTCATTGTGTTCATAACGACATATAGAGGTCTTATTTTTCATATCTTTATTCCCTACATGTAGCTGGTGATAATTATATCTGAGGACAATCGTCCAAAACCACTACTCTCTATTCAACTAATCGAAGATTTCTTTGATCCTCCGTAGGGGATACGTATTATTCCCGATCACCTGGTTTAGGTGAAAAAAATCAACACATAACCTAAATCTACCATCTTCCTTACCAGAAGCCAAAAATGAGGCTACCCAAGTTGAAGCACTTGGTCTCATGAATCCCTTCCTATACAAGTACTCCAAATGAACCCATGGATCATGATTATCTATGTGATCCATTAAATATTCCAGTTCAGATATCAGCACCATCCTAGGGTATAGACTAATATAGATGTCTTTCTACACATGGAGAGTAAATCATGGAACATACCTAATAATTATTTCCTCATACCCTTCCATCACAGAAGGTATCTATGGACTCCTATAATCCTATATACCAAGGGTGAGGATTTCCAACTGATGAGTGATCAAAAGCACCCTCTTATGCATAAGTTAATCGTACATTGCATGTGTTTCATTTTAACCAAAAATGGATAACCTAGTACCATGACTACATAAGCACCAAACTTTTTTCATAAAATAGTCAATATGAGCACAAACTGTGGATTACCCGTCCATACAAAGAATAATGTTATAAGTCCATGTCATAACTACCATGATATCCAAACCAAAACACTCACCTCTAAGATTATAGTCACACTTTCAGTACTACTGTGTGATCATCCAATCTCCGACCTTATGAATCTCTAAGAATAAGGGTCAAGTCAATGGTTCAAACGAAATATCCACATCTCAAAAATGGTTCATGGAAAGAAAAGAAAGACTAAAATATGTGTCTATCAAAATTTTAGCTTATGTGGAAATGGCACAGATCATACTCTTAATAATACATGGATCCACAAGGTCATTATTCATCATCAACAATACCTGGAATCATCCATATCTACTACCTCCCAATGTTTTTCATGGACCACCTGTTATGGTGGCGGTAATAGCTCGAACCTCTGACCGACCCTTGCAGCCTGCCTACTCTCCTTTCACCACCACCAACCTATGGAACACCCTGATCCTACAAAATCCACTACCTTGGTGGACACTACCCCATCTCTTGATCAGTCTTACGATAGTTCATGATTTGTCATTCTAGATGTCATTGATCTCCAGACGAGTAACAAAACTTTTCCCTCAACTGACTAGAGTAAAACTATTGTAGCTGTAGATGTATAAGCTCCTGTTTGCACACTAACCATGGAATCTATGGAAAGAAACCCTATCTATTGATACACTCGAATTTTTCCCAATAGAGAGTCATCTCATTGCGTGTATGTGTCTTTAAGCTCCATAATCTCCCCATGAATACCTATAAAAGACTAGTAGAAAGGACTGTTATGTGGTCGGACTGTGTCCTCACAAGGAATAAGTGACAAGTAACAACCTTTACCCAATCTTCAACTACCTCGGAGTCTGGATAACCCTAAAACCTTGGAGTTATCTTCCTATGAAACACATTCAATGTGTGAAGTCTTCAGACATTGTCATCTTCTTGTGCTGTTATTAGTTACTGCTCAAAAAGTAGTGGTATATCTTGTAAACCACCCAGAGGTGCTACATCCAATACATACCCCGATACCGATCGCTCATCATAATGAGAATCATTCTCATGATCCCATAGTGGATTCCTAGATGGCTATCTTCATTAAGGAATCCTGTAATAAAATAATATGCACCGTGGTCAATAGAGTATACCAGGATTGTTGACTCAAGAAATTCATGGAAGAAACAACCCATTTCAATATGATGAATGTACCATTATTTTCCCTATAACATGTGTCTTCATATACTAAGGCAAAAAGTAGGTTTATAGTGTTCTACTATATAGATATATTGGCCGCCACACCAACACTACATTCCCTATCCTAAATGTCAAAATCAAAACACTTATCATTGTTTCCCCTAACTAACCTCATTGACTCTCAGTCCGAATTTAGAACCGACCTCCTCTTATACCACTCTTTCACTACTCTTCATAGAGGTTCCCATGTAGAGACTAATCGAAGCCCACCTCCAATGGCCTAAGGGATGGTTACAAGCACCAAGTAGACATATCCAACAAATGGGAGGCATTTTCCTATGAACCTGTATGCACACAAACATATCCAATCCAAAATTGATGAAATTTAAATGCACTATGTTAAAAATGCATGAAAACCACTTTGTCCCACATCCACAGTACAATAGTGAAAACACTGAAAAGTAAAAAAGGAAGAAATAGTCCCACAAGAAGAAAAGTTTCTATATCCACAAGTCTACCATGGAAAGTAAGAGATACTTGGAATCGTCAAAAAATATCACGGGACACACATCGGCCTATCTAGTCTCACACATTACCGCTTGGTCCTAGTCTTCTTGAATCTCCATCAAAGTGTTGACCGTCTCAAAAAGACAAGAAACATGGGAGAAACTTCCATGCATGAGTGAATAAAACAATACTCAATATGACACACTTAAACCACAACACAATACCACAATGGAAATCCCACAATGTAAATACCACAATGGAAAACCGTAATGGAAATAATGTGTAGGAATACCACAAATGAAATACCACGAAGGAATACAACCAAGTAATACAAAAAATTAAATACAACAAAAGAATACCACCATGAAACAACAAAAAGGACAAAAATGGAATTCTATAATGGAATTCATAGTCATCTCCACGTAAATATATTTCTACAAAAAAATTATTAGTAACATAAAAATATTTCCAGTCCTATTAAACACATAGTCTTAACATGGAACATAGTCTTCATAAGACAAACAGTATCTATAGGACACATAGTCTCTATAAGACATGTAGTCTATATAAGACATAGAGTCTCTATTGGACATACACTATCTATAAGAATCAAAATCTCTAGGTTATTGTGAGCCATAAAAAATGTTTTCTCGAAGAACGCTCATTTTGAGAGAAATAAATCCTAAAGCCAATAGGTTGTATTGAAAATCCCAAAACCCACTAAGGATATCATTAAATGATTTTCTCATTGTAAGGGTCCTAATTTGATAGATGTTTCTTTAAATAGACATCTGTTTTGAATGTTATACCCATTTAAAATTTATAGAAGGGGTTTACTAGGTGATGGATCGACCGTTGTGGTCGACTGTTCCATGGCTTGGTCTGATTGCCCTAGGTCCGAATGGGTCTACCCCAACTCACGAGGTCCATCTCAAACCACTGAGTCTAAACCGGTCTGTTGGGTTCTCCCAGCCCGAACCACCACATCATCACATCCATCCCACCTTCCCCAGTCTAGTTATGGGGTTGGTCCCACTCACTTGGTCACCCGAGGTGGCCTCTGCTGACCCATGAAGCCTCCCCACCGTTTTACATGGTCTCGTCATGTTCTATGGCACTAGACACACTACACCACCATGCGACACTAGAAGCCTTCCTTCTACAGCACATCTTTATTCATACGATGCTCCAATATATGAAATAGAAACACCTCTGTGATCCTCGAGTCTCATGTATCATTGATTAAGCCTATGTTTCGTCTAACTGCAGTATAGGGGTATGATCGCATTCAAAGCTTCCCAACAAGTCGATCCGCGATCACAATGATCCAATGGATAATAACACCAAGATCGAGGGAGATAAAGAAGAATAATTTTGTAAGATTTATCATTTCCCTTGGTTTGTGTTGGCCTCAATTTATTAGCGTTTGAAGAATACACAAAGAGGATAAACTATTCTATTGATAATCTCATAACAATAACCCATCCTGCAATAATAATTGAACCAAAGAACAATCTTTTTTGGGATTTTTCCATGTGTATCATGGAAATAAATAACAGGGAAATAAAATCATATATCTAATTAGCTTCCTAGTATATGGATCATTCACTATCGAGCTCTCATTATCATCAAAGGCCGTCAATAATGATCTATAATCCCAGTGTTTGTCATCACTGACAAGATAAGTCTCTAAGCATTCTCCCCGGAGCCTCGAAAAAATTTCCAGGGTTATGTGCCTAACCCCTTCTCCATATGTATCTCTTTATTTAAAAGAAACAATCGTCACTGCATCGATGTAACATTAAAATAATATAAACTCCCTATTTATTTTATTTATTTAAACATCTAGAAACGTTTTTACACATTTGATCCTCGTCGACCAATGTTAAGCCTCTCCTAGGGAATAAAAAAAATTACAAACTCAATAGGGGTCTCATATTTTCAATATAATTCACCATTCATGAGATATTAGGAATTTAATATAAAGAATTTTTATTTACTTATTTTATTTACAGTTCTGTCCTTTGGTGAATTTTTCGTTAGTAGACCTGTGCCGACCAAAGTTAGGTCACACCAAGAGTATATCCACTATTATGAGCTCAAATCTTCCCTTAGATTTAGGATTTGAGAACCAGTTTAAAAGATATTCCACTTTTCTGGAAATATGAGTACTCATGCTGTTAAATACATGTCATTTTTTAATGAATTGTTCTGGACACATCGAGCCACAGAACCACCCGTCGTCGCAGTGTATGGTCTCAAAACATTCCCAAATAATTTTTGAAAATAATATAAGGAAAAATACATTTAATTAAAAATATGTTAGTGAATGGACGAGATTTAAGTATTTAGATGAAGTGATGAAATAATGTAGGAGGTGTGCTTTTATAATTAAGCTGAGGGCCACTTTTTTAATCTCCACAAATTTTCATTTACAATAAAATAAAACCCCATACAAAAACCTATATACTGTCATATTCTCAATGTTTAAATAAGATAAATTTGTAATATAATAAATTAGTAAAATTTATACAAATTTTTCAGTCAATTTAAACCTTTTTATTTTAATTATCCAATATATATTTAATTTTAATTTTAACTAAGCTAACAAATTTTTAGTATTACAAGAGAATAATTTTTAATTAGTTAATTCCAATTAGACCATTAATGTAAAATTTAGAATATTTTAGAACGTATAATAATTTGATATTTTTTTTAAAGAAAATTATGACTTTTAAATAATTTCATAATACATTATTTTGATAATATATCAATAAGGTGAATTTTGATACTATTTGTTAGTTGTAATTTTAAAAATAATAAGATAACAATTGAAGTTCAAAAAAATATTTCATTATATCCCTAAAAGGAAAGTTCTTATATAAATGTCATTTACCTCATTAATTATCTAAAATTAATTTTTTAATAGTTTTAATAACATTTATTATACATTTCAATTAATAAAATAACTACTACATCATCATTGTATAAGGATTTAAGGTAATTATTAATTTCTAAAAAACATTACAAATAAATTACAATATTAAATAAAAATATTTTATATTTGAGATCAGTATTTATATTGAAATTTATCTTTTATATAACATTTTATTAAAATGGTATAGTCTTTTAATATTTGAGCATGATATCTTTATATTTTCATAAAATATATATTAAATTTCATAATATCATTGAAGTGGATTCCAATAGATATAGTTGTATCCCAAGGATTATTTTGACGGAAAAACAGTCATCCAATGAAATTAAGACAATGGTTAGCATACTTTTTTAATATTATTCTACCCACAATTACAAGATTTATCTTTTACCGTAACTAAAAATATTACTCAAGTTACAAATTGAGACATCGAAAAATAAAAGAAAGATATTTATATAATTTGGATCCACTGCTTTTAAATATTCATTTCTCATTTCAAAAGTATAAAAAATGTTATTGTTGTAATTAATTTGAAATCGATTCAATTAATGATGTAAGAAAATAATTTTTTAATGTTAAAAAATAAAAAATATTGAAACATTTTTATATATAAATTCAATGTAAAAATAATGAAAATTACATAAATTGGATAAAATATTAAAAAATTGAAATTAAACTTTATATAAAATCAGAAACATAGTTTGGAACAATAATTTACTATTATAAAAAAAAATTCAATTAAAAATTCTGTATATTGTACTATTCATCAAATCATAAGACTTATCTAAAAACTACCAAATATTCATCCAAAGTAATTTTTTATATCCCACATCCAAATTAGAATCATACATATTAATATAAAAACTATCAAGTTGTGAAAATTTTATTTTAAAATGGGTTCAGCATTGAAAGGAGGTATGATTACTCATTTTAAAAATATAAGTTTTTTTGAATGAATTAAGGTTATTCATATCCTATGACTATAAAATCATTGGAATGAATATAAAAAATATTTCATTTTATATAATACATGTATATATATATTTCTTTATAATCATTTACAAATTATAGTTAACATAATTTGTTAGTTCAAAAATAGAAATATTTTCATTAAATTTATTTTGTTTCTATTTCAATTTGTTAAAATTATTAGTAAAAAATTAGTTAGACATATATTTTAGTAATAAATTTATTCATATTTATTCAGACACAGTAAATATCTAGATTAAAATGACCAATTTATAAAAATAGTGTATTGGAGTTGCTTTAAAATCACGATTTCCTGTAATGAAATCTATTGAAAAAATTAAAATTATTTATAGAAAATATTATTTAAAATATTGGAGTGTTACATTATAAACCCCTTAAAAATTATTTCACCCATTATATTCATTACATGGATACAATGAGATGAGAATTCCTATAGGTCATTAAATCTCCAAGATCCCATGTAGCTTCTCCAAATTAGTGGTTCCGCCATGAATCATTAACTAAGAGTCTTGTCCATTATCTTATATGTTTTTTACTACAATACAAAATATATATTGGTTGTTCTTCCTAAGAAAAATCTCTCTCCAGCTGTATGACATCTGATCTTAGTACATATGATGAATCAGGTATGTACTTTCTCAGGAGAGGTACATGGAATATATCATGAACTTGAGAGATATTTGGTAGATGTTCCAATATATAATCTACATTCAAAAAACAATCAAATGTTTTAAGATGACTGATATACATAGTACATAGCTTTCCCTTCTTTCCAGATCTCATTACTCCCATCCAGATATATATTCATAGAAGCACCTTGTCACCCTATTTAAATTGTAAGCCTTTTCGTCGGTTATCACCATAACCATATTTAGACTTTGAGATTATATTTTTTATTGTTCAATAGATCTAACATTCTATACAATTTCCTTAACAATATCAAGTCAAAATAGATTTTCTCCTACTTCATTCCAACACATTTGAGTTATGAACTTTTTTCTATTGAGGACTACATAAAGAGACATATAAATACTTGAATGAAATCAATTGGTTTTAAATTTCTTTTAATAAAAGTAGGTGATGATCTGAAAAACCTTTGAAATCAATAAACCAAGATCTCAAAATGAATTATAAATTATAAATTTTCCACTTATAATGGACTCCTTTTTAAGGATGAAAGGTAGTGCTGAAACTAAATCCTTTATCGAAATCATACTCTATACTTCGCCAGAAGATCTAGGTAAACCTTGGAACCCAATCAGATATAATTGAATGAATCATTGCATGAAATCATATTTCATTAATTCTATATATCCTTGAAATATGATCTAGAAAGAAATATTATCTAATATAAATTATTTGTTCCTATATCGAAAATTAATCAACTATAATCCATATAACATTATGGTATTCAGATTTTTTGGGATGACTAATGACAAAGTCCATCGTAATGCTCCCACATTTCCATTATAGTATGGGTAATGGTTGTAACATATCCATAGAATTGTATCTCTCGGCCTTAACATTACATTAATCCAGGTACCGAAATATATTTTCAGAAGTGTCTCTTTTCGTGATATCCCCCAAAAAATATTCCATTAGGTCCCTATAAATTTTTTTTCTTCTAGGACGAATAGAGATTGGTGAGATATGGTCCTCAAACAATATTTAATTCATTAATTATATTATTTTAGTAATACAAACATGGTCCCAAATCCTTATTATTCCATCACAATCAATCTTAAACATAGGAAAATTTCTCACCTTCATTTTTAGCTATATATCTTCCTTATGTGCCTCCCTAATTATTAATTATATAGATGGTTGAACATTTATTTAAAAAAGATGGTATTTATGCCTTTACATTAAAATTTACTATCCATCCATTGAAAATCGATAAATATTGAATCTTATGTGATCTTTATCATAGATAGGCTAGCATTGTCCATTAGCCTCAATGTATCCTCCACCATGTTCACTTTCGCAGGGTTGTAATGTATTTAGAAGTCATATTATTTGATCAACTCCATCCATCTTCATTGATTCATATTTATCTCCTTCTGAGTAAAAATATAATTTAATAATTTTTTATTAGTATAAATATCACACCATTGACCAAAATGATAATGACTACATATCATAGATGAAAATATTATTACTACTGACCCTAATCATGATTTGGGAATGGTTTCTCATGGATTTTAAATAGTCATGAGGCATAACGTATCAAAATATAAATATGCATTAGAACAAATCCTAAACTCTTCTTGTATTCGTCATTATAAAAACAAATGTTTCACCACTATACGGTATTGTTAGTATAGGTGCAATGGCTACCCATCATTTCAGCTCTTTGGAATTTATTTCACATTACTATTCCCAAAAAAACATAACTCATTTCTGAGTCAACTTATTAGGTGGATTAGATAATCCAAATATTTTTAGCAAAATGTCATTAATATGTAGCCAATCCAACAAAACACTGTATCTCTGTATAAATTTTTTTTCTAGTCCAATATTAATTTACTTCTATCTTTTCATGATCTATAGATATCCTCTCTCATGTTAATTTTTCACCCAAAAATGACACTTTTCGAAGATATAATGAAAAAATTGTAATTTTTTCATAAATATTCTTCTTTATCTAGGTTATTATTAAAATTCTAGAGGGATCTTCATTCTCTTAATTAAGTTTATTATAAACAAGAATATAATAAATAAATACTATAAAAATTGGGGATGATATTATCCAAATACTATATTAATAAAATACATGAAGATAGTGAGATATGAGTAAGGCGAAAAGTCATAACTAGATATTCTTAGTGTCTATACCTTGTATGAAATATCATCTTTTATATATCCTCTTTCTCAAACCCTTTTATGATATCCCAAATGAAGATCATTCTTGGAGAAGTATTGAGATCTACTTATTTGGTCGAATAATTCATCAATGCGGGGAATAATATATTTCCTATAATGATCTTGTTATGTTCTCAATAATCAATATAGAGCCTCATTGATCCATATTTATTCCTAAAAAATAGTATTGGTGTACCCCACGGTAACACATTAATGCATATAAAACCCTTTTTCTGTTTCTCTTGGATTTTCTTCCCTAATTCATGCATGTCAGTCAAGGCCATCTTAAAAAGAGTCATTAAAATGGTCATATCACCTAGTATGATTTCAATTGGAAATTAAATTTCCTGATTTACTGGAAGATATTGATATTTATCTGAAAATTTATAACAAACATCTATACAATATTTTTATCCTTAATGGTTATTTTTGACAAAACAATCTGAGACATATAAAAATTATCAAAAACATATGTATAATATTATTATCCTCATTAGTGAGTTTATATGAAACCATCAGATATATATAACCCTATTTGATTGGTATTAAGAACCATAATATGGAATAACTTCCACTGGAAATTCATATTCATCATTGCATCGATAGATGATCATAGATTCATTTGTAATATGAAATGTGTCTTCAATTCATTAGAAATTTATATGGTCTCTTTATAGGGAAATCCTATCCATGACATTAATCACATATAATTAAACCAAAGGAAGGATTAAAATATTTAAATGAAGTAATTTACCCCACACAATTCGTAAAGAATAATTATAAACATGCGATGTGATTGTTGATTAATTAGGAATTGTCACATCTAACCCAATATCTATTTTTTGAGGTAATATTATGATACCCATAGAAAATTATTCAAAAAATAAATGATTGGGTGGATCCTGAATCAAATAAAAAAATTTATAATGTAGACCAAATCCTATGGGTACCTTTCACCAATTAATTTTTTCAATAAGAGTTTCCAATAGTAATCAAATGTGATTTATTCCATTGAAATTAAGATGGTGATGATGTCAATCGTCATTGATAACCCATAGATTAGGTCACTGGTGAGATCAATTCCCTATTTCGTCGCACTTGTTACATTGAATTGTGTGAGGTTCATTTTGTGTTGCCTTTTGTCTACCTGCATCATTAGTTGAATTTTTCTCATAACATCGGTAGTCAACAATATGGTGTCCTTATTTCCCACACATAAATAAGTTTATATTTCCCTTAAGATAGATTTCTCTATTTTTCATTCCATATATTGATAATAAATGGAAGCTCATCTTCTTTTCATTATGGTCTTTTCATTGACCCTTGAATATTTTTTCTCTTCTTATCAAACCCATAGGACTGATGGATAACTTCAATCTACATTTAAAACTTGAGAGGAGATGACATGATTTACTCCAATATATTGATGTACCATAGAGAAAATTCCATTTTGGTACATTGTTTTAAAACAATGAATAATTTATAAATCATATTGTCAAGTTGTATAAAAATTCTAGAAGTGTAACTTACAATCCTTGTAATATTTTTTGATAGGTACCAATATATTCATCAATAATTTTCTTAAGATCATGTCACTACTTATCAATTTTACTATGAATTATACAAGGAATTTAGTATTTTAAAAATAAGTAACTGAACTCATCCCATTCTATAGAGTTAATTTCACCACTTTGCCTCATAATTTTGGGGAGGTTCTACCACTCTTCAACGTCACCTTCCAAATGATAGACTACCCTGATGACATTATAATGATCTGAACATTGAAGAACCAAAAATATTTTTCAGTGGTTCTAATCCATTGTTATACCATTAGGGGATCAGAAGATCCACTGAAAGAAGGTGAAAATTACCAAATAAATTACTCACTATAATCTTGTTCCCATATTTTCTAATTTGTAAGTCCTTCATGATTCATAGATTGAAGAGTTTGTGTGAGAATATAGATAATATTTTTCATTACAACTCCCATAAAATTATAATGATTAAGAAGATAGTCATGGAATTTTATATTGTATTAAGCATTAAAACAGTTCCTATAGTTTCTATCCATTGACTAAAACAAATAAGCATAGTGTATGAAAAAATAGTCATAATGAAAAATTAACATAATCAATAATAAAATTTATCTTTAAGTCACCACAGGTTTTATCCAAGTTTATTCATGATTGATACAAAAATAATAGGATTTTAACTTATACATAGACTAATACATAGAGTTTTTACTATGGTTTTCTCATCATTAATTTTGATGGTTAACAAAACAATTTCTGTGATTCCGACTATAATAGACCATACATTACATACATATATATTACATCATAATTGAAAAATACTCATTAAACAACATGAAAAACCACACTATGACCTTATATGGTTTTTATGAAAAACTAAGACATTACCCAGAAAAGAAAGATCCCTTTATTAGAAAGAATGAAAAATTACACAAGTCCAATAGAAGTATATTTACAATGATCCTTCCTTAAAAGAGGAAGGATATCACCTAGAACATGATCAAACCAATAAAAATCATTTCCATTTATACCTTTATTGGAAAGGCCATTAGGCATATAATTAACCTCTCTAAAAACATGAGTGACAATATGCTCCCTCATGTAGTGAATGTCTGGGAATCCTTTCCACCGATTAGTGAGTCTCAATGAGAGAGGTGAAGAACCAATTCGGAAGGCAAGCACCACAACTTTACAGTCACACTCGATCCAATTCTTGTTCCATCCCCATTGTTCATCTTGTTCAGCTACCATAATAATACCATGTATTTTTGGTTTAGGGGAAGAGGTAATACCACATGAACCATAATTACAACCAAGTGCATAACCTTGATAATTTATAAATATATCAAAAAATCCAGAAAGACCGATATTACCCATCAATGCCCCATCAGAGACGATCTTAATCCACCCACGAAAAAAGCCTATCATACAACTACAATTGTGCCAAGGGGAGGCTGAAATTTTCATTTAACCCAAATCCGAGTAAGAATAGAGAAATCATGTATGGATTTATGACAAAACATAGCTCTTGGAAATTTTCTCTCACTCACAACAGCAAGCAGGACTGGTAAAGCAACACCTACCTTAAAAATTTACAATTCATATAGCACATTATTCCTTGAAGTCCATATGATATGAATAAGCTCTTCCACTGCAGACTTAAAGAGATTCTAGAACTATAGTTATAACTTCAGAGCAAACCATATATTTATAAAGTCACATATCAAGTTAACATGAGGTAGAAACACTTCAAAAATGATTGAAATTTCTTTCCTCATCACTGAGGCAGATTCAAAACTAAGAAAGAGATATTCCACATCCTTCCTATGCTGATGGCTCAATAGACAGATGAAACAGAGAGAAATTCAACAAATTTGTATAAAGTCATCTGTTGGAGGTTTTTTGTGAGCTAGTCTCCATGATAGAATGGAACACAATGGATTCATCAAATATTTATTTTAATCAATCATCCTTTTGAATTTTGATGTGTTGTTAACATAATTATTATAAAACCATTTAGAGGTAATAATCCCATTGGAAGAAGGCTCCCACTATGAGAAATCACCCCAGGAAGACCAGAAATACCCTTCTATAATATAGGTAATGTTATCTAGATGAATTTCCATATAACCAAGCATATCTTTAATTGATAAGTCAAAATCCATATTTGATACCCTTTCCAGAACCAAGTAAATCATGTGATTCCTAGTCGATTTAAATATCCATAATTTAATAGAGGATTCCTTAGACACTAACCATCAAGAGTTAACATCAATTTTAGAGGAAATACTCTTGATGGTAAGACACAATGACGATTTCATGTAATTAATGTTCTCAAACTGGTGCCTTTGTGTGAATTTGGATATAGGGAAGAAAAGAAAAAACTAGTGCCCATTTATAAGACTCCCTATAAAACCAGCTTGCAACGAGTCATTGACACTCACCAGATTCTGTATGGCTAAACCCCATCATCATAAGGATGGCATACAGAAATACATGAAACCGTTTTGAGTTTTCTTTCTATGAAGCACCCTCTCCAAATGAAGTTATTGATAGAGATATTGATGATATTTATTAAATCAACATGCCATTTATACACATTGAAATAATATATAAATATACAGGTGATGATGGAATCCACAAGGAAACCCTACCTACCATGGAAATAGATATTTTATTTCAGGAAGAATGTTGTCTTCTAATCATGCCCACAATGATATAGAAATGAATAACTTGCGATATCCCCCAGAACATGGGCACCCCCAGGTAGGTTAATGTGAGATATCCCATACGAAATCCCATCTCTCTGATTATTTCATTTTTCCTGATGGAAGAAAAGTTCCTTCCAATGCAATCAAAATACTTTCTCCAACTAACCTATTGTCCAGAAACCATCTCATAATGAAAGAGAACATGATTTAATTTTTTGATGTTCCCTTATCCCCTGGTGTAAAGAGAATGATATCATCTTCATAAAAAAAGGTGAGAAGGTGAAACAAGACCCCTACCAGCCTAGATGAGCTTAATCATTCCATTTCCAGCCATGATCGAAAGAAAGCTAGTGAGATAATCCACAACAATAGAAAACTGATTACTAATAAAGGGTCACCCTGCCTGACACCCCACGAGCAGTCAAAATAGCCTTCATGGGATCTATTGATGAGAACTGAAATATCAGCAGATATCCAAATAATTTTCTCCCAATTAATGAAAACATCATAAAAACTATACATGGTGGGAATATTTTAGATGAAACCCCAATCTGTTGTTTTAAATTTTTTCTTGACATCTAATTTTAGAGCAATATTACCACCTTTGATGGATTTTTTTAGAATATTAACACACTCTGAAGTAGTGATAAGGCAATCCTAGATTGATCTTACCTTTAGGCAGTCAAACCGATTAGAAAAAACAATATTTCAAGAAATAGTGGATAAACTGCTATCCGTAATCCTAAAAATTATTTCATAAGTTGTATTAACAAGGGAAATGGGCCTGAATAAATGCATTTAATTGGAATTCTTCACTTTAATATCAAGGGTACGAACCTGAGAATTACAACCCATAGAGAGAGATCCACCTTGAAAAAATCAAGGGACCATCCAAAAAACATCTGCATGAATGATATCCTCAAAATATTAAAATAAAAAGTAACCAAATACATCTGGGTTATGAGAACATTCAGGTTTGTGGCTGAAAACAACCTCCTTAATCTCTGGCTCAAGAGGGACATCAATAAGAAAAGAATTATCCTCTTGATTCCCCAGTCTCTAAATGACACCATCAACAAGATCATTGGTGGGATTTGAACCATTTAATAAATCCTTAATGTATGATATAACATGCTCAGAGAGATTCTATATGTTATCAATGAGACTATCAACATTCTTTATCAAGGAGAGAGGCTTAGATACTTTCCTTATTTTTTGAAAAGAATTAAAAATTTTGAATTCATATCACCATACTTCATCCATTTATCCTTAAAAGAGTCCCTTTGTAAGGAATATTTTATGTTTGTCAGCTTTTTGAGATTGAGGGACACCTCAACATCAAGTGAAACCCCATCAGACAAGTCAATGTGAGTGTTGTGTTCTTGAACATTCTGTAGAGAGACCACGAGAGAAGATATATCAGCATCCAGAGAGCTAAAATGGTCCTTGATCCACTTATTCAGACTAATCTTGAGTATTTTATACATGTTGGTACAAGAATATGCATCATCCCTACAGTTTACAGAATTTCCAATGCATGATACAATTACCTATCATTCAGGTTAAGAGACGCAATCCTTGATGAACCTGAAAGTGAATGGATGTTTGGGTTACTTCACAGCAAGATCCACCAAGAAGGGATTATGATCAGAATTGATTCATGATATGGTTGAGCCTGAAATGGAACCCCATGTGTCCATAGAATCCCCATTACAAATTCCTGGTCAATCTTACCAAAAACAAATCTATTCAAGTACTTCCTAACCCATGTGTATTTAGCACAAACCAAATTAATCCCAATCAAATAATTTTAATCAATGCTAGATCTAAATTACCTAGAGGATATATAATTGTAGCATGTAACCATTTTTACAACTAGATTCAATATTAAATTAAAATCCCCCAAAATAATCTAAGTGGTAGTGATGATAGACTTGAGAAATCCAATGTCCACCCACAAATTCCTACAACCTTGATACTTGTTGTGAACATAAATGAAGGAACATGAAAATTGGGAGATAGGGTATTTAAATGAAAATGTGACTTTTTGATCACTTGATAAGTCCATGGTGATGCTGAATAGAGAATGATGAGACAACACCCATAACATCATTTGAACATATATTGGGGTCAATAATGTGACACCCAAACTTCTCCAAGTTTTCCAAACTAGAGGAGAAAATTATATTAGGCTAGGACAAACCTATAACGACTAGTTTTCCCTAATGTATTTGATGTTGATATAGGTCCAAAAAATCACATAATTAATACCATACATCTGTGTTCCATAACAAAATATTTCATTCATCATATTAGAACCCATTAAATAAAATTATATTCACAAATAGTATTTCATTATAACAAAACCCATAAAAATAAAATTGGTTTCATAAATATCATTCCATCATAACAATTATACAACCATAGTAAAAATAGGGATAATATCCTCAAAAAATATTCCTATCATATTATATATAATATGAAAGAATATTATCTTAGATGGAATGTGATTTTGAGATATTTCATGAAAAAATTTTTGAGTAAAATATCCTTTCTTCTTTGAAAATATTTTCAATTGTTAGTATTCATTGCAAAATTACAAGAAAAATATTTTTTTGAATATAACCATGTAATCTGATAATTGAAGCTTAAAGGAAATAATTTGAAAGGAAATTATTAAAATCCCTTCATTCTATATTATGTTAAACAATACATTCTTATAGTACATTTGTTGGATAATTCAAAAAGTAGCTCTTAGGAAAAATGAAAAAAAAATCCATTCAAAACATTAGGTAAATCTAATAACTTGGGAAAATAAATTTAAGATATTTTAGAATAATATTAGCAGTATTTTGGAATTCATTTTTTTGTAACATGGACATTTTTTATTAATATACCCCCAATAAATACTTTTGTATAAAAAATATCGAATAAAAATGTGATTGTTAAATTAACCCTTAACTTAGGTATGGGTTGCATAATTCATATCAAAAACTCTGATATAATTGATTAATTTATGCTTTTTATTTATTATAAATTCATATTTTTAATTATAATATCACATAAGATAAAATTATCAACAGTTTAATAATATTCGATTATTAATATTCTTTTTATTTTGAATTGTTTTATTTTTCTACGCATGTTTTTTCATAGAAGTCTCATTAATTTTTTGTAGTTTATAATAATATCATTTACAAAATGGTATTAATGTATTATATGTATCCTATTATTCATTATACATATTTATTTAAATATTATTAAAAGGTGAATAAGGGGAATGAAATGCATTGCGTCAAGGAGACGGTATATCGTGCGTATGCATGACTGACCATATTATATCTATAATAGTAAAGAGTATGGAAGTAAATTTTATATTTATTGTTCCAGAATTAAAATATTTTTTTAGTCACTATATATTCAAATTATTTTAATCATTATAACAGGCATAAAATGTATAGTTGAGTAACATATTACACCACAACGTAGATACATTATGATGTACGTATGCACACATGGTGATTTCGTTTTTCATAGGATGGATAAAAGGTGGAATTTTGTTCTTCCATAATTATAATAACGTATAATAATATAGGTGATATATTATATATTTCATTATAATTGAAAATAATAGGAAGAGGGCATATAGGAATAAATGATCTTAATAGAGTCTCTAATGGAGATTACCTCTTCTCCAGTGAGCTACCTCTTGATATCCTCTTAGAGACATTAGAGATTGTACTTTGAGAATACTAAAACCTCTATAAGTATTCTAGGTATGTTTATAATTTAATTTAGAATGAGATGGATTATCCTTAAGGCTCAATTTGAGGTTAATATTGAGGGAGGAGGTTCCCTTTTGTAATTGTGGTGAGGGGCAGTTTTGGAATATCCAAAAATATTTATTTGTAATAAAATAAATCAACATAAAAACCCTCAAAATATAATAATTTCTATGATGTGATGAGATAAGGTTTTAATTTCATAAACTAATACATTTTAGAAAAATTTTACTATCGCTTTTAACTATATCATTATAAATTACCCGTAGTAATTCTATTTTAATTATAACTAATGTAAAAAAATTATCAATATTAAAAGTGTATAATTTTGACATATTTGAAGTCAATTATAAAATAAATGAATAATTTGAAATAGTTTAGACCATATAATAATAATTTTATGTTTTTTATATTTTTTTATTATATCTAAACAATTTAATAAAAAATTATTTTGATAAGATATTAACAATGACATTTTTGACACAATTTAATTGTTTTATTTTTAAGAATATCAAGATAAGAAGTTCACATTGAACCAAATAATTTATTATATCTATAATAGTACAATTTATTATATAAAATTATTTTATCTTGAATTAAATTTATTTTAATATTTATAATAACATTTATTTGACATTTCCATTAATATCGTAATTATTACATCATTAATGTGTAATACCATAAAGTGATTATATTTTTCCTAAAATATAAAAATAAATTACCATGATATTTAAAAAAATACCATTCAAATGAGTATTTATAGTCAAAATTGTTTTTTAAATAACCCTATATTAAAATGATATAGTTAAAAAAATTGAATAAGACATCATTAACTTATCATTAAATAAGAAATATTAATTATCATAATCAAAACCATGTGGCTTAAAAATGGAACATGTTTGGCCAAAATATGATTATAGTCTAAAAAATTCATCCAATGAAATCATAAAATGTGTTAACGTAATTTTATAATTTTATTTTACAATTACCCAATTTTTCTTTTACTATATTAATAAATAATTAATAAATTTACTCTTCATAATGCCCAAGAATAAGATAAATATATTTACATAATTTTAAAATGAAGGTTCCAAATAGTTAATCAATTTTAAATAATTATAGACAAATAAATTGAAGTAATTAATTTAAAATTAATCCCATTGATGGGGTGAGAAAATTGGTTATCAAAGTTAAAACACGCAAAATACTGAACTTTTTTTATATATACATTAAATGTAAAAATAATTTCAATGAACTACATTGGTTTATATAATAAAATAAAAATATAATTATAATTTAAAGCCAATAGAAAATATATTTTAAAACTATGATTTATTTTTTTCGGAAAATGTTTTCAATTACTAATTCAGTATTTTTTTAACAATTCATCAAGACAATAAACTTATCTAAAAATTACAAAAATCCCAACCGAATAAAATAATTGTATCATACATCCAAATAAGAAATTTGAATTGTCATATAAAAATAAATTTGTGTCAAAATTTTAATATAAAACATGTTCTCTTTTAAACGGACATAAAATTACATTTTTTAAAAATATACGTTTTTTTGCATAAAATATGGTTTATTCAAATTATTATATAATAAAATATATTGGAATAATATAAAAAAATATTTTATGTTATATATAACATATATATTTATTTATATCATTTACTAATTGCAGAAAACTTAATCTATTAGGTAGAAAGTAGAAATATTTATTTTACCTTTATTTTTTTATATTTTATATTTTTAGATAATTAGTATCCAATGAGTTCCACATGTATTTTAATAAGTTAGTTATTAATATTTATTCTTTCAAATGTAACAACTAGGTTATAATAGTCATTTTATACTAATATCATCTCTCGAATTTTTTTAAACTCACAATTACATGAAATTCATTCTATTAATGAATTAAAATTATTTAAAGGGAAATATTTATAAAAATATTGTGGGTTTAAAGTTATTTTTTGTCCAAGATTGATATATGTTCTATGTGGCATGTTTGATAATGTGAATTTAATGATGCGATAGGTTCTTCTAGAATTATATATAACTTAAGAATGTTATTATGTAAAGGATGCACTCAGAATTATTTAGTGGTTCAATGCATTAGTTAATGTGAATTCTCTCATGAGATGAAGTAAATTATGCATGAACATGGTGCTTGTGCTATTTTACCACAAATACATGATGTTTCATTTTTATTCATTTACTCATTCAATGCCTCCATCCAATTCTTCCTATTATGATTATGGCGATGATCATTTTTTATTTTTTGATATTGATGATTATTTTTACCCATGTTTGATGTCTCTTATTTGTCCTCTTACTTGGATTTTAGCTCACCCCCTATTTTAATTTATATCCTTAGGTAAATAATTGTTATTTGAAGAATGTGAAGGCCACATAAAATATTGTGAAGAAGGAATAAATTTTTTTATAATGTAAAATTTATTTATAGTCATAATTTACCCAATATTCTATCATTTGGATTATGAATGTGTAACCATTTATATTGTTTATCATTAAAATTATGTAATAAGGACATAAAAAACTAGGATGTCTTTAAATTTAGGTTCATGATCATAAAATATTCTACAATGATATAAAATTGAGATGGGGTCCCATACATATTCAGTAATATATGGATAAAAATTATTGAAAGAGGAAACCTCATTAGATTAATAAATCCTAATAAATTTCATAAAAATATTCATAAATGAAAATTATTGGTGGTATATACACCACATTACTGATCATCAAGGAGCTACAGATGCTGATGCTACCGATACTGATGATCAGTGAGCTACCGATGCTAATGCTACCAATACTGATGATCAATGAGCTACCGATGCTGATGCTACCCACAACGATGATAAAGGTGCTACCGATGCTGATGCTACTGATACCGATGATAAATGAGCTACCAATGCTGATGCTACCGATACTGATGATCAATGAGCTAGTGATGCTGATGCTACTGATACTGATGATCATTGATCTACATATGTTGATGCTATCGATACTGATGATCAATGAGCTACTGATGCTGATGCTACTGATACCGATGCAGAGTCAAAATGACTCACCGATCTCATGACTCAACGATAGTCATGAAAACCGATTGAATTTCTATAAACTCTTATATAATTCCAATGGTCATATTCAATGTTTTTAATGCAATTAATGATATATAATGTTAGTTGTTGGCATGTCAGGGGACCGTACCACGTACTTAGGAAAAGGTAATTATTCCCATTGTCGGACCTCGTGGAATAAAAGGAAGATCGTGCTGTAGAAAAAGGGTGTGCGTGAAAAGGCATAGAGGTAGAATTCTTCCATGCACATACATATATGAAAAGAAGAACACACGAGGAACTCGATGAAGACATATCATGATTTTCAAATAACTCTCATGCATGCAACCCATCACTACTAAAGAACACACGAAGAACACCAGAAACCAGAGAACATACTCACTTGTTAAGGACACCAAGTTGAACCACGATACTTTAATTTTCAATAGAAAAACCAGAGAAGGACTCAGAATCATTTCTGCTGAATCCAATGAGTCTAGAGTTGCACTGCTAATCTCTAGAGCATTTTAAACTCTTACCTAGTCTCTCTAAGTGATTTATTTTTTTACATTTTGAGAAGTGTGTGTACTTTGCAAACATTACAAACACTGTCTCCTATGATGAACTGGAGGATACTAAATCCTCATTCCAAACTACATACATAATAATGTATCCCACTGAGGATAGTGGTAGAGGTCATGTGTGACCTGGATAGACTGTGTGTTGTCGTCTTTGTTTTCCCACGAAAAACTGTGGTAGAGGTCGTAGGACCTGGACAGTATTGTACTGTTTTTAACCCTGATCTAGGGTGTGGATCAAATTTATATAAATTGTTTGAGAGGACTAAGTCGCTTCTTGAGACTGAACCTCTTGTTTATATCTGCAATTATTTTTAGTATAATATATATGTATACTACATATATCTTTTGTATTCTGCTGTTATAACTTCGAAATACAAAAATATTTTAAAGTTACATTGATAGTTAAATTAGAAAGTGTTTATACTTGTTTTGAACTATTAGGTTATCATCAAAAGATAATTTAATCCTATGATTAAATTGACTGAGATCTAATCAATCATTAAGAATCCAATTGAACATTTAAAATCTGTATAAATTCAATACAGTTTAACTTTGTTTTTAAATTGGGGGATTTTATGTGAAAAACTTTTTTAACAGAAATTTTAATTGGAACTAAATTCACCCCCTCTTGAGTATCCTCTCGGATCCATCATTTTGTATTAGAGGATTTGTTTTGTTTATCAATGTTTTCAAATACCCTGTTTTGCAATTTTTATTTTAGTTATATTTTAAAGATCATAAATTTCTGTTAGTTCTAAATTTTATCTCTTTAAATTAATTTTCTAAACACATGTTATGGATAATAGACTAGAATGTGCTGCTACCAACATGACACCTTTCTTTAATGGCACAAATTATGCTCAGTGGAGACTAAAAAAGAAAATTTATTTAGAAAGTATGGGATTTAATATCAGGACTATTATAGAAAATGAATATAATATTCTATCAGTCGTTAAAACTACATGGGATGAATCTACTAAGACAGCTTACAATAATAATTTTAAAGCTATGAATTCACTGTATTGTGATTTAAGAGATGAAGAGTTCAATAGAATAACTGCTTGTAAAAATGCCTATGAAATATGGGATACTTTGAGGGTTTCTCATGAAGGAACAAAAAATGTTAATGAAAAGAGATTGAATACATATACTATTAAATATGATAATTTTAAAATGAGGACTGATGAAGCTATCTCTGACATGTATCTCAGGTTCAATAATATTGTCAATTCAATGATCTCTCTTGGAAAAGATGTCACTACTTAGGAAAAAATCTTGAGAATATTGAGATTTCTACCAAATCGATGGAGAGGAACTTCTGTTTCAATTAGGGAATCATGTGACATAAGCAAGATACCAGTCCAGGAGCTCATTGGTAAGATTATTATGTATAAGGAAGAACTCAAGGTGAATAAAGAGGATGATGATGAATCTAAAAGGAAGTCTGTAGCTTTTAAATCTACTGCTTCGAAGAGCAAGGAAAAAGAAAAAGTTCAAATACAAACTGAAAGTTCAACACGTAAAGAATCAGACTCTGATAGTGATGCTGAGATGGATCAAATATCCTGGAGATTCAAGAAGTTCTATAGGAAGAAGAAACTCTTCAGAAAATATAATTACAATGTAATGTATGAGAACAAGGGTCATTGGAAGATGTATTGGAAAAATCCTAACAAGAATGATGATGTTGTCTACTACGAATGTAAAAGGAAAGGTCGCATTAATGCAGATTGTCCAAAATTGAAGTTCAATAAGAAACATGAATACAAGGACAATAAGTATATGAATGCTATGAAATCTACTTGGAGGGCTCAGAAGACAGCACAAGTGAATCTAAAGTTTCTGATTCTAAAAAGAATTACGCCAACATTTTATTCATGACCAATACCTCTGAGGTACCTGTTTCCCCTATGTTAAATGATTATTATTTTGGAACTAATTCTGAATATGAAAACATGTCTAGTAAGGAATTGTTTGAATATTGTAATATACTAGAAGAAACATGTAATGAAATTAAGGACAAGTATACAGTCTTAAAGAAACATCATGCTCTCACTGCCAATGTTAAATCTTCACTTGATATAGAAAAGGAAAATAATGATAAACTGTTAAAGGAAAATAATGAACTGAAGATTTCCAATGATCATTTAAAGAAAGACATAGAAAAATTTACAAATGGAAAGCATACTCTAACTCAAATGCTAGGAAAACAGGTGGCATCAAAATATACCACTGGAATAGGCTATCATCCTGGAAAGAGACAGCTTACTAAGACTAGACTTATTCCTAAATCTTGAAAACATTGTACTAGTTCTAGTTCTGGTAATTAATAGGACTCATCTAGTTATTCACATAGTTATAGATAAAATAGAGTTTATCATTCAAAATCTGTTGAATATCTTAATTATATGAGACCAGTAAGACACATTTGGATACCAAAAGCTTTGATTGCTAACCTATCTGAACCCATGAAGATCTGGGTACAAAAATAATTTTCCATCTAAATCTGTTTTGTAGGAAACATGTTTGATGAGTTCTCACAAGATGATATGGTACATAGATAGTTGATGTTCATGACATATGTCTGGAGATTACTCAAGATTCAAGAGTCTAATCAAAGTTGTTGGATGCCATGTCAACATTGGTGGTAATTATAAAAGAAAAATCATTGGCCTAGGCTGGATTGGTAACACTGATTCAGTTTTGATTTCTAATGTTTTATTTGTTGATGGACTTAAATATAATCTGTTATGTATTTCTCAATTACGTGATGATGGATTTAATGTGAAATTTCTAAATGATTTTTGTAATGATTTTAACTCTAAAAGTGTTTTATTATTTTATACTTTGATAAATTAAAATGTTTATGCTGTTGATTTAAATTCATTAGCCAAACAAAATGTTACTTGACTAAATGATTTTCATAAAGAATCTTGGATATGGAACAAAATATTAGGACACTGTAATATACATTCACATAGAAATATGACTAGGAAGAACTTGGTAAGAGACCTACCCAAACTTGAATTTTACAAATGACAAAGTTTGTAATCCCTGTCAAAAGGGAAAGCAACATAAAGTTTATTTTAAATCAAAGAAAGAAGTCTCAACTTATCAACATCTCAAGTTGGTTAACATGGAATTGATTGGACCTTCATGAGTTTCTAATTTAAATGGGAATCACTATGTATATGTCCTAGTAGATGAATTTTTAAGATATAATTGGATATACTTCTTACCTCACAAGAGTGAAGCTTGTTCTTATATTATTAAATACTCCTAGTTTGTAAAAAACCTTAGTGGACTTATGATTAAAAACCTGAGAATTGATCATGGTCGTGAGATTGGAAATCATGAATTTGAATCTTATTACTCACATAATGGCTATAGTCACAACTTTTCTGCACCTAGGTCACCTCTGCAGAATGGTGTAGTAGAAATAATGAATATAACCCTTCAGGAAATAGCAAGAACCTGCCCAATGAATACAACCTACCTGTGTATTTTTGGGCTAATGCTGTCAATACATCTTGTTATATCATCAATAGATTCTTGATCAGACCAGTTCTCAAGAAGACCCCTTATGAATTATGGAATAATAAAAAGCCTAAAGTTAGTTACTTCAGAGTCTTTGCTTGAAAAGTTTTTATTCTCAATACTAAGGATAATCTAGACAAATTTTCATCCAAGAGTGATGAAGGAATATTTTTAGGATATTCTATCTCTAGCAATGCCTTTAGAGTTTTTAATAAGAGAACCAAGTGTGTGGAAGAATATGTTCACATCAAGTTTGATGAAACAGATCCACATAATCCTTAACCATCTCTTGAGAAGCTTGAATAATATTTATCTGTTCTGAACCTTAATGATAAATTAAATAAACCTCTTGTAAAGACAACAAGTTCTAGAAATGTTCAAGAATCCACTTTTGTAGAACTTGATCCTAGAAAATCTCCTGAAATATCTAGTCCAACCGTTACTAGATCAACTAGGATTCTAAATAATCATCATTTATATGTTTTTGTTGATAATCATGATAGAGAGACACAGACTAGAGCATCTCTAAGAAACTAGGTTGAACATGAATCTTTTCTTTCATAGTTAGAACCTAAAAATATCAATGATTCTATCAATGATGAATTTTGTGTAATGTCTATGCAAGAAGAACTAAATAAATTTGAAAGAAACAATGTCTGGGAATTAGTTGACAGACCTAAGGACACTTTGACCATAGGCACTAAATGTGATTTTAGAAATAAATATGATGATTCTAGATATATATTTAGAAATAAAGCTAGATTAGTTGCACAAGGGTATAGTCAAGAGGAAGGAATGGACTATGACGAAACCTTTTCACCTATAACTAAATTATAAGCTACTAGGATTCTACTTGCCTATACTGCTCATCTGAATTTTATGTTATATCAAATGGATGTTAGAAGTTATTTTCTAAATGGTATTACTGTTGAAGATGTTTTTGTAGAACAACCACCTGGATTTACAAAACCTCATTTTCCAAATCGAGTTTTTAAACTTTCAAAAGCTTTATATGGTTTGAAACAAGCTCCAAGTGCTTATTATGATAGACTTAGTAGTTTTCTTATTTCAAAAGGTTTTACTAAAGAGATTGGTGATCCAACTCATTTTATTAAAATAATTTCTAATGATTTTTTGATAGTACAAACCTATATTGATGATATTATTTTGGGATCCTCTAAAAATGATTTATGTGCTGATTTTTCAAAAAGTATGCAAAATGAATTTGAAATGAGCTTAATGGGAGAACTCAAATATTTTCCTGTATTTCAAGTTTCTCAAAATGAAAATGGTATTATTTTGAATCAAATTAAATATACAAAATATCTTTTAAAACGTTTTGTCTTGGATAGTATTAAGGAAAGTGATACACCTATGAGTACTGTTTGTAAATTGGATGTAGATGAAACTGGGAAACCAGTGGATCAAACCAATTATAGAGGTATGATTGGGAGGCTACTTTACCTTTTTTCCAGTCAAACAGATATTATGTTTAGTGTGTGTATGTGTGCAAGATTTCAAGCTAATCCTAAAGAATCTCATTTGCTTGCTGTTAAAAGCTTTTTCAAATATCTTAAACATACTGCAAATTTAGGTTTGTTTTTTCCATAAAGAAAATCATTTGACTTAATGAGTTATTCAGATGCCGACTTCACTAGTTTCATTTTAGATAGTAAGAGAACATATGGAACATTTAATCTTTTGGGAAAGTCCCTAGTATCTTGGTGTAGTACGAAACAGAAGTCTGTTGCATTATCTACAGCTGAAGCAGAATACATTGCTGCAGGTAGTTGTTTTGCCCAAATTCTATGGATGAAACACACTCTTTTGGACTATGGATATGATTTTAAACATGTTTCAATCAACTGTGATAACACTAGTGAAATTAACATATCAAAGAACGATGTGTCCCACTCTAGAACCAAACACATTTTTGTAAGGCAACACTTTTTTAGAGATCACTACCCAAATGATTATATTACTCTTTATTTTATAGGTACTGAAGATAAATTAGCTAACATTTTCACCCAGACCATATGTTCTGAAAAGTTTTTCATGATTAAACAAGTGCTAGGTATGATAGATCAGTGAAACCGATCAGTGAAACCGATCAGTGAAACCGATTAGTGAAACAGATCTGTGCTACCAATTGAGTTATAGTGTGTTTGAAACCTTTAGTGTTTCATTAAAACGACGTTGTTTTACTTAATCGATATTTTATTATTTTTCAACACTAAATGTCACAAATAATGACCCGAAACTATTTCTTTTTCTAAGAGACTATTGACCTTCCATCTCCCGCTAAACTATATCTTCTCTTTCTTGTAACCCGAACCTTTAAAACCTCTCCAAACGTCTCAATCCTCTAAAATCTCCAATGGAAAAGAAAAAGAGACAAGGCAATAAATGTGAAGGTTCTTCACCTGTAAAGCACGCTCAAGGAGAGTCGAGCAGCACGACGTAGAGGTCAGTAAACCCGGAGTTGGAAACTCGGGATGTTATAACCGAGAAAGAAGAGTGTTCTAAATGTGTGTTATCGAGAAAGCCTTCATTGTTGAAGGTATTAGAGATACATTGATGGAAAGACTAGTTCTATAATAACAACCGAGTCTACAACCCAAAGCTGGTGCATGATTTTTTCTTAAACATAATTATTGTTTTGGATGGAGTAGAGGCTATGAGATTGTCTTCAATACTAAATGGGAAAAAGATTACTTTTTCATCGAAACAGTGGGATGAATGTTTGGGAGTACCTCACAATGGAAGATATGAGGATTATGTTGGTAATATCCCTCCTACTACTAATTACTTTTCTTATGAGCTAGCCTTGGAGTTATTAACTGGGAAGTCTGAATCGAGGAGGATATCTGCTGCTGAGTTTGATGGTGAGAGTAGAATCTTGTTAATGTTAATTCAACATCAAATATGTCCTAGAAAATATGACTTTGCTTCAGTAAAGTATCATGATGTTTTTCTGTTATCTCTTTTGTTGGACGGTGAAATGATCAACCTATGTAGATATTTTGTTGAGCATATTGCTGAGATGAAAAAACTATGAATGAAAGAAACAACGTTGTTTTATTTTATGAAAATCTCAGCCATGATGAAGTTCTTGGACTATGATGATATTGGAGACTAGTGTATCTCATCCAGTAGCTTCTGTTTTAACAAGGATATTTGTAAGTAGATAAAAATAAACTAGAAACCAAGGAATAAGTCTTGGGTTACTGATAAGGAGAATTTTTATGACTCCTTCAATCATAATGATCATTCTACGAGACCAAATGGGATGAGAGATCCTAGTTTAAAACCTGGTGAAGAAGTGGTTTATTCTGATGAAGAAGATGAAGTAGTAGTTCCTATGGGAATTGGTGTGTCCAGTATGCAGGGAATAGAAGAAAAAGAAGCTAAAGATGGAACTGATGCTGAAAAGGATCCTGAATCACCTCCTAATGATTGGACTGATCCTTATACAGTGAGCCCAAAGAAAAGAAAGATGGAATTTGGTTTGGTAATCCCTCCTCTCATGTTACCAGAGATATAACCTCATTTCGATGAAGAAGAAGAACGTGAGACTGATGAATCAACCTCTGAGGAGTATGAATCTAGTAGTATAGATAGTTAAAGTGATAGATCAGTTAATAATGACGATGACAAAGACAATGATGATGATGAAGGAAATGATGGAGATGAGGGTGATTCTGATGGTGATAGTGATAGTAGTAGCAGTGAGAATGATAGTGCTGATGTTGATGATGCTATTTCTCGACCTATAGAAGGTCATAATGCGATGAAAGATGTTCCTCAACCCCAAAAAAATGTGCTAGAAAATGTCCCTGAGGCTGAGATAACAGAATAGTTGGAGACTTATGAGGATGAGGAAGTGCATCCTGAAATTTCTAGAAAAGAAAAGTATGTAAAACCTATGTATCCTTCATGCAAAGCCGCATGGGAAGAACATCCAAGTCTTGCTATTCTGGGATTAGACTATCCAAGGGAAGAGGAAGAAGAAGGAATGGATCTTACAAGAGTATGTGACTCAGTTGAGGCTCGATTAGTTGCTGAATATATTCAAGTGATAACAGAGTGACCAGGTCCTTCTATTTCTCAATTTGGACCTGATCATTCTGTTTCTCAAGCTAGATCCCGTCCTACAATTGATTAATCGAATTTTGAAAGATTTAAGGTTGAATTGATTCAATCAGTTAGAGAGAATATGAAAGATGAGTTATCACAAGTTCCTGCTCCTGCACCTGTCACTTTATCTGAAGCTGCTATGGATGATTTGGCTCAAAGAGTGGTAAGACTTATCAATCCAGAGCAATGACATTTTAGTGAGTCGATTGGTAGGCACATTACCTCTTTGAATAAAACACTCATCGACTTAGGCAGTAACTTGGTTTCTCTATCAGGAGAGTTTAGAACAACCATCTCTAGTATTATGGAAGTGGTAAGAAACTTGATAGAACATCTGATGAAGGAAAATTTGAGGAAGTTGAAAGATGAGATCACTTAAGTTGTTGCTCAGGCTAGTTCCTCAATGGTGACCATGATTACTAGTCATGAGATTAATGCCTTATAGGATGTTATTAAAGACCATTTGGCAGCTCTTAGAAAGGTTTTTGATTTGGATTCTTTGAAAAAGATGAAATAGCATAGTGATCATATTCATAAAATGGTGCAGTTGTATTCAGCCGATGCTACCAAGGATCAAAAAGAGATTAAGGAGAATGTGGATAATTATTTCACTAATATTTACACCAATCATGAGTTGAATCATCATTTTAAAGTGCTGGATGAAAATTTGAGACTCCCTCCAGTTACTCAAGCTTGTATGGCTCAAGTTCAGCAGTTGAAGGATTTTACTCCTACTTTGAAAAGCATTATGCAGAATAACGATGTTTTTGAAAAGGCTCTGAAGTATGGTGGAGAAGTAATTCAGGAATTCATCAATTTTCTAAAACCCTACCTTCATGTACAAGCTACGATCCGTGTTTTTCCTACTTCTAAGAATCTTAATTCATCATATGTTGCTCCTGGTTAGATGTCTATCTTTTAAGATCCCTTATGTATTCGGCCAATATTTCAATAGAATCCTTCAGAAAGATATTCTACTCCTCAGCAGGTGACCATAGAACCCACAGTTCATCCAGCTAGAGTCATCATGTCTCCTTTCCCTATCCATCCAGTTCAACCTTCCCCCTAGCCACCTTCTGGATCATCCATTCCTCCAACTTCTAATGAAAAATCTCCAATGCACCCCGAGAAATAGTTGTATCTGTCAATTTTTGATAGGGTGTCTATTTCCTGTACTTTTCACTTATGTATGTGATTTTGTACTCATTTTCAAACCTTATTTTACAAATGGAATCTTTTTTGCTTATCTAATTTCTCTTTTCTCTTGCTTATAATTTTTTGATAATCCCAAAGGGGGAGAAATTAGAAATGAGAAATGAGAGATGAGATATCATGAATATGAATATGGGACGAACTAAATATGCATCTGAGCCCATGATGCATGTTTAACAAATTACTACTTTGTATGACTGCTTCACTGTTTACTATATGCATACATATACAAAGGGGGATAAATGCTGAGTATATATCTATGTGGAAGCAATTATGAAAGGGGATAATGAATCGTATTATCTCTTTCATATTATATGGGGAGATGTTTTGTTTGATATTCTAACTGTGTCTTATATTTTGGCGTATTTTCTTTTTATATATCAGGAGTATACTAAATGACATACTTTTTTCTCTCTTCATTTATGCCATTGATTGTGATTATCAAAAAGGGGGAGATTGTTGAACTCTCTGTGAGATGGTTATTTTAATAATCATAACTCTTAGTTTTATTTATTTCAATTTAGACTTTTGTTCAAGTTGTTATAAATATGTTTATATATATTTAAATCAAGTCTACATATGTTTATCTATTTTAATTTAGGTTTTATGGTTGACCTGGAAGTATTCTGGATTGAACAGACACTTTGTTAGAATTCCATGACTTGATTCACCGTTAGTTATTTTCCTGTCGCACCAATGAAAAACGGTTGCACCGATGATGAACGGTCGCACCGATGATGAATGGTCGCACTGATGATGAATGGTCGCACCGATGATGAACATACGCACCAATGATGAATGGTCGCACTGATGATGAATGGTCGCACCGACGATAGGAACTGTCACACCGATGACGATGGTCGCAACATTAATGATGATTAATGAGCTACCGATGCTGATGCTACCCATATCGATGATCAATGAGCTACGACTGCTGATGTTACCGATACCGATGATCAATGAGCTACCGATGCTGATGCTACCGATACCGATGATCGAGGAACTACCAATGCTGATGCTACCGATACCGATGATCAATGAGCTACGGATGTTGATGCTACCCATACCGATGATCAATGATCTATCGATGCTGATGCTATCGATAATGATGATCAATGAGCAAACGATGATGATTCTACGGATACCGATGATCAATGATCTATCGATGCTGATGCTACTGATACCGATGCGGAGTCAAACTGATTCACCGGTCTCATGACTCACCGATAGTCATGAAAACTGTTTGAATTTCTATAAACTCTTATTTAATTCCAATAGTCAAATTTGATGTTTTTAATGAAATTAATGATATTTAATGTTAGTTGTTAGCATGTCAGGGGACCGTACCTCGTACCTATGAAAAGGTAATCATTCTCATTGCCGGAGCACATGGAATAAAAGGAAGATCGAGCTACAGTAAAAGGGTGTGCGTGAAAAGGCATAGAGATAGAATTCTTCCATGCACATACATGATTGAAAAGAAGAACACACTAGGAACTCAAAGAAGACATCGAATGATCTTCAATGAACTCTTATGCATGAAACCCAGAACTACTAAAGATCACACGAAGAACACTGTAAACTAGAGAATATACTCACTTGTGAAGGACACCAAGCTGAACCATGATACTCTATTTTTCAACAGAAAAACCAGAGAAGGACTCAGAAGCATTTATGCTGAATCCAATGAGTCCAGAGATGTACTGCTAATCTCTAGAGAATTATATACTCTTACATACTCTCTGTAAGTGATTCATTTATTTACATTTTGAGCAGTCTGTGTACTCTCCATACTTTATAGACACATTGTCTCTTGTGCTGAACTAGAGGATACTAAATCCTCATTCCCAACTCCATACATGATAATGTATCCTACTGAAGATAGTGGTAGAGGTTAAGTGTGACCTGGACAGCATGTGTGCTATTGTATTTGTTTTCCCATGAAGAACTATGGTAGAGGTCTTAGGACCTCGACAGTATTGTACTGTTGTTAACCCCGATCCAAGGTGTGGATCTAATTTATACAAATTGTTTGAAAGGACTAAGTCTATTCTTGAGACTAAACCTATTGGGAATATCAGCTATTGTTTTTAGTATAATTCAAAAATATTCTACATATATCATTTATATTCCGCTTCTATTACTTTGAAATAAAAATATATTTTGAAGTTACTTTGATAGTTAAATTAAAAGGTGTTTATACTTGTTCTGAACCAGTAGGTTAACTTCAAAAGATAATTTAATCCTGTGATTAAATTGACTGAGATCTAATGAATCTTTGAGAATCCAATTGAACATTTACAATCTGTATAAATTCACTACAGTTTTACATTGTTTTTAAATTGGGTGATTTTAAGAGATATCATTTTTTAACAGAAATTTTAATTGGAACTCAATTCACCCCCCTCTTTAGTATCCACTCTGACCAACAAACCATGTTATATGGTGATTAAATATGAATCATATTGCTTCATGGAGACATTAGTCCTTTCATATGAATGAAAAATGTTTTCACCTTTCAATAAATGGCCATGTAAGAAAATATATGACATATTATACTTTAATAATGATAATTATTTAATGAATATAATAAATATTTTATACATATAACAATTTTTTTTAACATTATCATTATTACCTTCCTTGTAAAGTGTTAGTGAAAAATTAATCACATCACTTCACAAGGTGGTAGTTAACTGTACACACGAGAGATGTTATTATATCCCCCAAGGAATGGAATGTAATATAGTATTTATGGTATAATAATATAAAATGGATAATTATGTTAAAAATATCATAAATATTCATTTATTATAACACTAAAACCATCTATAATTGGAGGTGATGGAAAAATAATTACATGATTTCATGAGGTGGTAGTCCCTTGTACCAACGAATAATAGTTTCTTTTCTCATTTAATGGAAGAGGATATGGATTTATGTTATTAAATTTACATAGTATTATTTAATTATATAATATATACTGGTTATATTATAACATAATAATATAATAATAATCCAATGAGGTTAAAGATGAATTAAAATAGAAATTCTTGTTTAATAATGATACCTCTTTTTCAGGAAACCTCAAAAGGATAACACCAAATTATTTACAAGATTAATTTTCTGATCAATGAAAGGAATATAAAATATAGGAATGTAATTGGATAAGTAATTTTTATAGGGTTTTTACTATCCAAAATTCTCTGGAGGGGTGAAGAGTAGAGGATTGTGGGTAGACTTTTATAAGTGGGGGGAGTGGACAAACTTGAAATTTTTGAAAATAAATTGTTATTCCCACTTTTTTTCAACTCAAAAAGGATAATAATAAAATGTAATTGAGAAATATATGATATAATGTATAATTATTTTAATATAATTAAATTTATACTATTTTTAGGTAATTTTAACCATAATATTTTTTAACCCATTGGTCAATCCATTCTTAACATAATCAGGGTAAATGTTTTTATTGTTTTCACTATTAATTATTAAAATATCTTATGTATTAATTATTTTATAATATAATTTGTGTATTTTAAAAATGTTGAATACATTTTTACAAATTCAAAGGAAATAATTCGATGTGTTTAATTTAAAATAAAACAGTAAGTTATGATGAAATTGTTGTATTCCATGAAATATATTTTCCATGAAAAAGATGAATTTATATTAACTATTTGACTGATAATAAAATTTATATGACTTAAGGGTAATATATATATATATATATATATATATATTTAATTGAAATAATATCTCATTCTATTTTTTTTATTTTAATAAAATGGAGAAACATTAGGAACATTAACAAGGTTTTTTATAAAATTGATATGTAGACTCAAAAAATAGTATACTAAAATTTAGTATAAATAGAATTAAAATGTAATTACTTGGGTTGAATATAAATAAATAAAACTTTTCTTACATAAAATCAAATTTAACTAATATTGCGACTTTTATATTATATCAATTATTGAAAAGAAATGAATATTGTACGAAAATCTATTTTCAATTATTCAGTGAAAAATCAATATTTTCCAAAACTATATATGATGTTTTCCACTATGTTAACTTGGGTAAGATGATTTAGAAATTTATTTTCATTATATAAAATAAATTTTGTAAAATTTATAAAAATTATTTATAATTTTTTCTCATAGAAAACATTTAAAATAACTTTAATGAAAAAAAAAACATTTTGAAAAATAAAATTACTTTTTCAAATAATTGGATGATTATTTTTTACAATATATCATTAAATTTATTTTATGCAGGAAATTAATGTACATATATATATATATATATATATATTTCATAAGTTCATTTATGCCATTTATACTTTCCAATTTAACAAATAGGTGATAACGGTCATATATTTCGTAGGTTGTTTATGCATAGTGTTTCATGTCATATATGATATCGATTATAATGTAATTATTTTAAAATATCATAGAATTACATTACCCCCTATAATCAATAATGTCCTTGAAATTTTATCTTAAACCAAATAATTAATGGACACAAATTTCATTTTTTTCTTTTAATCACACAACATAAAATGGGTTAATAAACCATCCTTTTGAAAAGAGGGAAAAAACAACACTAAGGTCATATAGAATAAAACATAAATAGGTTTTCAAATAGTATAAAATTTGTTTCATCTGAATATATGGACATGTAAAAAAATAATTCTGAATTAATTAAGGCGTGTGAAAGATATCATTGATCCTATGAAATTTAATGATCATAATAATATCAAAAACCACAAAATCATAAACCAAAGGCATGTTAAAAGGACAACTATCTTATTAAAGTTATGTTAATAGTATTTAACGTATAATTAAATACTAATTTTCAATTTTTTTATAATACATATAACTTTTATAATTAGACCATATATAAATATACTTACATGAAAAATATAATTTCAACCATTAGTCTGTTTCATCCACAATAACATATTTTCCCACAATGAAGATTATTCTAGATGAAATTTCCATGCATGAAGCACTAAATTAAAATTCTAATAGATCACATAATACTCAAAAGGATAACAATATATTCCTCATATAATGATACATTAACCAAAATGAAAACAATTAACAAAAGGATTAACATCACCAGATTCTAGTATGTAACAAATTAATTAGGTTTTTTATGTTTATAATGTTTATGGTTGAATGATGGGAGTGTATGGATATCTTATGGAATATTTTTGGGGATAAAAGGGAATCATAGGAGCTGCAAATGGTTTTCCCAAACAATGGGGGTGCCTCGGCGAAACCATGCATTTTCGTTTTCAGTTGGGCTATTTGAGGAAATAGCTTCTACATGGTTAGCACACGGTTAGGGAAACCATGTGTGGAGGAAGTTCATGGTTTTTCTTGAGTAATTTTGAAATGCACTATTAGCACATAGTTTGTCTAACCGTGTGACTAAATCATGCTTGGGTTAAAAACCTCCTCCTTACAAAGTGGTTCTAGGCTGACCTTTCCTTTAACACTCTATTCCCCCAAACTAGCTCTATCATGCGATTTTTCTTCTCTTAATGCCAAATAAGGTTCTACCATCGATCTAGAGGCAGTGTAAAGGAATCACTTGGTGATTCGTAGTCAGATTCTTGATGTATGTCATCATTCTTCACTGTTCTTGTCACATTTCTATATATCTATTTATATATACTTCTCTTCTCCACGTGATATACTAGATCTATTCCCGTTACAAGTGGATAAAAGACTTTGGATTCCAAATATGATGATATTCGGTCTTTATGATGATAGGAGAGGAGAACTGAGGTGATTTTGTGGAATTACTTCCCGGTTTTGTGAGCATTCATCATTTGTTTTTAGTTATCGTCAAAACCATTGAGGTAAGTGGATTGAGTAACGACATATCTTAGTAGAACAAATCTTAATGATTTCAAATTTATTACCTTATAAAGGGATGTTGATGTATTATATGTAGTTGATTTCTAGAATCGTTCCAAAATACCCGTTTTTGAAAATCGGGGAAATTGGTGTTCTTGAATAAAGTGCTTGATTATCAATTTTTCAATAATGATTTTAAAATTGTATTTTCTATAATAACAGTAAGTATATTTGATTAATGTGTTTTCAATAAAATGTATGATCTTATTGAAATGTAATGGGTGGCTGAAATTTGTTTGTTTAATATTTTTTAACAAAATAACAATTTTATTGAAATTGGTTGAATTGGTTGAACACAATTGGTTTTGGAATTGGTTGGAATGGGTTTGGTTGTGTGTCTATATGTGTTATGATGGATAAGGGTGTCAAATACCCCTATAAAAAGGTTGGGATGAATGTGGGTGTAATGTACCCTTGTCAAATTGGTCCACTATGTGATGGTTTAGTGGAAGGATATCTCACCACTCGTGAGTATAGGGTGGTCTAGGTATCATTCATGGATTGGTGTGTGGTTAATGCGAATGTAATGTTTATGAAAAAATGAAATTGGTGAATGGTTTTAAATCCTTGTTTAGATATTTTTCTAGAAATGAGACTTTATAAAAAATTGGTCGAAAATTGAATTTGTTTACAATTGGTTAATAATGGTTCATGGAACATGTTTATATTTAGACATAATGTATTTTTTGGAATTATTTTATATAAATGGGTTCATATAATTTTTTCTATATTTTCTATGACAGTGGTGTGAGTTGGGATGTCACTAGTGAAAACCTAATTATTTTTATACTCACCATGCTTTGGTACTTTGGTGATTTTTCATATTTTATCTTCCAGGACATGGGAAGAGGTAATATATCACACAAATTTAGTACCACGTCATGATACTTCTGAATTTTTGCGATGTTGGAACCTAGAGCTAGGGGATCATGGAGTCATGTGGTTGTTATAGAGTTTCTTGTAGTTTTCTTCCACTATTTTATTTGATGGTTACTTTTCTTCTATTGTAGTATATTTTTTTGTGGTTTTGATATAAATAAAGTGTTTGAGTTGTATTTCATTTATTCATGCATCATATAAGTGTTTTTTGGTTAGGGTTTCTAGGTTAATCCTTTTAGATAATGAATGGTAAAATGTACCCACTTTTATTTGATACCATTCAAAATTTTTATATTTCATTGCATCTTGGAGATGTTTCACAAGGCTTAGTAATGATTCTTTGTATCAAAAAGCCAATGACAATAAGTTGGCCATTACAAATGGAATCAGTTTCCTCGATCCTAGAGATGGTTTAGATTATATGTATAAGCTTCATCCTTTCATTGTGGATCATGTACTCATCAGTTTTTATGGTCATGGAGTTGAAATTCATCATTGTTTATTCCTTGGGATACAATCATATAAAGGATTAGGATTATCAGGTCGTGAAATGTATAGTCGAAAAAGACATAGAGAACCTTTTTGGGATGAAATTCAAGTTACCATAGAGATGGGTGGATAAGTGTTTTGGATACGCTTATAGGATATTGAAATCACATTTTAATGCGTTAAGCCAATTATATGAGAATGACATGCTTTGTAGATGAATGACTTCCCACTAGGATTTTCTATTTCATTTAGATTAATGATTAATGATTTTGTGAAAAGGATGAATTTTTTGAAAAATGTGTCAATTGACTTCAAATGAATGATTATGAATGGTTGATGCACATTGAAATGGTTTAATTTTCAAAAGAAACAATGGATTTTTCCAAAATGGTAAAACAAGGAAAAGATAGATTTTTAAAAAAAATGTGTGATAGTTAATGTGATATAATTTGAAAATCATAGCCATCAGTTACTAGAGATTGAGCCTTACTAAGTATGTTTTCAAAAAAATGGAACCAGGTAGGTGTTGTAGGAACCAACCAAAATAAGGTGCAAGAATGCTGTAGCACCAGAACCACAAATGAACCAAGAGCTGGTTCATAGTATCATCCATAAATTTTAATATATGGAATGGGGAACAAGAGGGATAACCCAAGACATGTGGATCATTCCATCAGTTCATGTTCCAAAATACACCCATCCTCAGGGGTTATTCTAACCTAAAAAGGTAATAGGTTTGTATGAATATGATTAATTGTATCATTGAGTTTATCGACACACCAGTGTAATTGATGGTCGAACTAGACATGAATATTCTAGGGTATTATGCACTCCTATGGTGGGATTAAGTGGTGAAGGCTAAACTAGATCATGATCTTTTTTGGGATGATTTTGAATAATTTTTAATAATCAATTATATCCTTATACATTAAGGATACAAAAAATGACATATTTCTTCAACCATAAGAAAAAGAATCTCTCTGTCAAAGAGTATGATACTAAATTTATCCATTTAGTTAATTTTTCACATGAGGTTTCTTCTAGTGCAGCCTTGAAGGCATGAATCATCTAATCATGGCTACGTTAAGATATTCTATCTAAGAATTTATTGATTTTTATTATAGACAATACTGAGATGGTGATCTAAGTGACAATTGATGAATGTGATATATCATGAGAAAAGGATGAGGATGTATAATGATACCTATGAGAAATGGTGGGAACCAATATTCTAGAATAAAGTGGAAGAGGGAAATATATTTACAATGTGGGAGCGGGATAAAAAATTATATGGATGGATCAGTGAACCTTCCTACATGATCGAAGAGAAAATATGACTATTTCAAATGTTTTTTTCTTGACTACATAATGTGAGAGAGTATGACACAGCCTAGACTATGTCACAACTACAACCAGATGGGCCATCTTTAGCATTATTTTTATAGTTCTATGAGGTCAGTTGCATGAAAAAATTATATGGTGTCGTAAGCATCATATGATTCAATGGGGAAAGGGTATCATAATCTTTCTCATCAATATAACAGTGTTATCCATGACTATTCTAGGAATACCATGGCTCCTCAGAACGGGAAATATTATAATGGATAAAAAGAGTAGCATGAATCGATGAAGAAATTATACGTAGCTTAGTAGATGATTGTGGGTGATCAGGGTAGACCATCTTATGTGAGAGGTATGATTATAATGAATTCTACCTTCATGAGTGTTTTTTGATACTTGTGTATCTCATTCCTTCATTACTTCACAATCTGTTGATTTTTTATGTTTAAAACTTGATATGATTCCCTCTTTATTAAAACTGAAAACTTTTTTAGTGAAAGTGAATGTCGAGGATTTTTTTTTGTAATGCATGTTCTATAACTATTAATGGAGTTGATAAGAATGGGATTTTTGTATGCTGGGGATGGATGGCTATGATGTAATCATAGGCATGGATTGGTTGACAACGTTCATTGCTCACATCAACTGTTATAGCAGAACAATCAGTTTGAAAACTGAGGACGACATTGAGCATCTCATTAAGGGGAATAGGGATGACAATACAAGTGTAATGGGATTATTTTCACTAGAAGTGGGAACAATATCTTACTAGTTATAGACATTATCCTAGGTATCAATAGAATATATCTATGAGAACACTTTTTCCAGCAGTGGTGGATTAATTTCAAGAAGTATTTCCCGAAAAATAATTATGGTTAACACTTATAAGGGAAGTGGATTTTACAATTGATCTCATACTAGGGATCAAAATCTATTTACCTTCCAACTTATATGATGACACTAATATATTTAAAAGAACTGAATGTGCGGAAGTAGTAGCTTAAAAGAAAAGTTTCTTTAGGAATAGCACATCTCCTTAGGCAACACTATCCTGGTTTGTGAAGAAAGTAAATAGATCTATATGGTTGTGTGTGGATTATCATAAGCTTAACCAAGCTACGATAATGAATTATTATTCAGTATCATGCATTGATGAATAGTTAGATTCATTGAGTGGAGATCTGTGGTTATATAAAATTGTCATGTGTTCAATATATCACCAATTGTGAGTCCAGATACAGGATATTCAAAAAGACATGTTTGAAGAGAATATATGGACATGATGAATATGTAGTCATTCCTTTCGATCTGATGAATTCACAAATGGTCATTGTGGATTTGATGAATCATATACTTCAGTGATATCTAGATTTGTTTTGTGGTGTTTTTGGACAATATTTTCATTATTCAAGGACAAGGGAACATCTTGAGGAATAGTTAGTGATGGATGATATATCTTTAGAGACCATCATTTTTATTCCAAACTATAAAAGAGTTATTTTCAAAGACAAGAGTTACACATTATAGGAAATTTAATTTATGAAGAAATAGTTTCTGTGGATCCAAATAATATATAATTTGAAATCTCTTAGAAACTGCTAAAGAATGAATTTGAGATACAAATCCTTCAAGATCTTTCTAGTTATTATCAATATTTTTTTCATGACTTATCATGACTAGAATTTCCTAGGAAATATTTTAACAGGAAAAATGTTCAATTAAATTTGTCTCAAGAATTCCATAAGACCTTTCATGATATAGAAGTTCATCTTACATCATAACATATCTTGATGATATTAGAATCATGATAGTGGTACGTGGTGTATTTTGATGCTTCGGGATCTGGTTTGGTATTTTATCAAATTCAAAGAGATAATGCAATTTCAGATAGATTAATTAATTTGAGAGTTCATGGTAATAATTACCCAACACATGATTTTTATTTAACATAGTTCATTTATTGTTTGATGACTTTTGGTCACTATCTCTTCGGTAAAAAAAAGTACTATGTTCACTAATCATAAGTGATTGAAACATATTTTATCACTAAAATATTTAAATCTGAGTAAATGGAGATGGATAAAGTATCTTCAGATGTTTGAATTTTATATGATGTATACACCATGAAAAGATAATTCAATTGAAAATTCATTAAGTAGAATGTCTTATGGTTTGTTGGAAAAAGAATCTTTAGATTAATGGATGTTTATGTCATTCTAAGAAACTAGCAACATGAATGTGAAGACTGAGGTGAAGTTATAGTTTTACCCTCAGTTTTCCTGATCCGTGATTTAGTAATGTTGGACAAATTATAAAAAACATCAGATGTAAATTTTATGGTTTTGAGTTAAGAAATATATGGTGGGGAGACCATTGAGGGCTCAAAACATGGTGTAAGTTAATTTTTTTGGTTCAGATATCATGTGGTAATACCTAAGGCTTGTTAGGAATAACTTATTCATGCTTTACACCACCCATTATGGGATATATGTATAATAGTATTAAAAATATGTGTAAGGTTTTTAATTCACATTTTTGGTAGATTGGTTTGAAATGGGAGGTGTCTAATTTCATTTCAAGGTGCTTAACCAGTAAGCATGTTATGATAGATAATCAATGACTAGTAGGTATGTTACAGTATTTACCTATCCTAGTGTGTAAATGGGAGAATATAGCTATGGATTTATTAATGTACTCCCATTAATGGTCTATAAGAATGATTCCAAATGGGTGATAGTGGATCAAATTGCAATATCGGCTCATTTCATCTCTATTCGTGAAACTCATACGGTGGAGGATCTGTCAAATATCTATATCTCAGATGTGGTAAGGACATATTTCATACAAGTTCCAATCATCTCAAACTGAGATCTACGGTTCATGTAACATTTCTATAAATCCTTATATAAAGACATTGGGACTCAGTTGACTATGAGTATGGCATATCACCCTCAGACAGGGAGCCAATCCAAAAGTACGATACAGACATTGGAAGGCATGTTGTGGGATAACATAAAGGATGTTGGTGGATTATAAGAAGATCATATAACCATAGTGTAGATTCATATAATAACAGCTATTATCCCTCATTCATATGGATCTGTTTGATGTGTTTTATGGTAATTCATGTCTTTCTCCACTATTTTTAGTGGGAACAATTGAGACTTCACATGTTGGTCTATTCCTTGTCCAAGACACACGAGAGAGGATTTAGTTGATAATAAAAATTGTTGGAGATGAATCATAGTCATTAAAAAATGTTTTCGGATCATCATCGAAGAGTGTTTTCATTCACGGTGAGTGATAATGGGTTATTAAGGATCACTCCAAGGATGGGAATTCGTCATTTTCATAAGTAGGGAATGTTATATCCGCGATATATTGTCCCTTTTGATACATTGGAATGATTTAGAGAGTTGGTATATCAGTTGGCATTTCCACCATAATTCATTTTGGTATATAATGTGTTCTAGGTATCTCAACTGAAAATGTATCATCCTGATCCTGATGAGGGTATCATATGGGATCACATTAACATAAATCCGGATACATTGTTCGTAGTATCTCAATGCAGATTATGGATTTTAAATAGAATGTATTTCATTAAAAAATACTCTGTCTAGTTCCAATTTTATGACTACATGGTTATATTTTGGAAGAGACATTGGGACATGAGTAAAACGTAAAATAGAAATGGCTAAAACTCTTTCTGGGAAATGATGGTTTTCTATTTATCGAACATGGAATGGCCAATGTTTTGGAAAATATTGCACCCCCAGTTTTTGGTATGTAACAATTTATTTTTTTCATGTTTATAAAGTATAAGGGTGATTCATAGTATAGTTTTTGTACCTTTTGGAATGTTTTTGGTGGTAAAGGAGATGCGCATTGGATGCACACAGTTTGGACAAGCCATGTAGGAGCCTAGAAGAAAATGTGTCTTTTTGATCTTAGTTGAGGTATTTGTGGTTGTAGATTCATCATGGTTAGTGAATAGTTAGGGAGGCCATGTGAGTAGTTGGTGTGAGGTTATACTTTAGGAATTTACTAACACATGACTAGAACAAAATTTTTCTGAATGTGTAAGCAAAATGTGCAAGGGTTAAAAACAACATCTATAAAAAGTAGATTTACATTGTCCTCTCCTTTAATCCACTAATTTTTCCCCAAACAGGTTGTAACTAAATAATTTTCTTATTTTAATGGCAAATATGGTTCTCCCATTGATCTTAAGGCAATTTGAAGACTTCTGATGGAGATTCAATGTGGGATTCTGGAGGCATGTCATTTTTCTTCACCGTATTATCATGTGTGATTAGATAAACATAGATAAACATCTTTTATCATCAGATTTTCTCATATCTATGCTCCTTATGGGTGGATCTATGATTTTGGATTCCATGTATGATGATATTTGTTCTTAATCATAATAATAGAAGAGATTAAAGGTGGTTTTGTGGAATTATTACCTAGTTTCGTGAGCGTTCTTCTTCCAGTTTTGTCAAAACCTCCATGATAGTTTGATAAAATCTAGACACCTCTTCTTAGAACTAATTGAAAGGATTTAAAAATTATTACCTTGTGATTATATGATTATGAATTTTCTGTTGTTGATTTTTATTAAGATTCTTTAATGTCAGATTGTGGTAATCAGTAAAACTGGTGTTCTTGAATAAAGTGCTTGATTCTTGATTTTAAAATGAAAATTATAAAATATTATTTTTCTATATTAATAGTAAATGGATTTTAATAGTTGGTATTCAATAAAAGGAATGATTTTATTGAAATGGAATGGGTGTTTGAAATTGTTTTGTTTAATAATTTTCAATAAAATAATGGTTTTATTGAAATGTGTTGAATTGGTCAAACACAATTTTTTTTGAAATTGGTTGCCATTTTATTTGGTGTTTGTTCATTATCATTATAATGGAAAAGGTCATTATGAACCCCCATAAAAATTATGGGAAGGATATGGGTGTGATGAAACCCCGTTAATGTGGTCCCTTATATAATGGTTTAGTTGAAAGATTGCTCACCGCTCGCAATTATTTTGAGGTATCTGTTTCATACATGGTTTGGTGTGTGGTTAAGGATAATTGAATAGTTATTCCAAAATGATATTTATAAATGGATTTAAATCGTATTTTGGCTATTTTTTGGGAAAGTGACATCCAAGAATTTGGGTTGAAACTATATATTGTTTACTCTATGTTAAATTTTTTTTTTGAAACTTCATTATATCTAGTTATAAACTATTTTGAAGAATTGTCTTATATAAATGGGTTTATATGTTTATTTCATACTTTTTTGTCGTAGTGGCATGAGTAGGGAAGTCATTGGGGGAAAACTAATGAGTTTTATACTCACCCTTCCTTTGGAACATTTGTGCTTTTGTAAATTCTATATTCTAGGACATCGGTAAATGGAATGTATCACACTTATTTAGAACAACCATAATATACATGGGTTTTTAGTGATTTTGGAGAATGTATCATGTGGAGAATTGTCTATTATAGTAGTCTTAGAGTTTCATTTAGTTATATTCTATTGTTTAATTTGATTGTTACTTGTCTTCTATTGTAGTTCAATTTGGTGTGTTTTTGCTATAAATTATGTTGTTGAGTTTTATTTAATTTATTAACGCATCATATACTGATTTGTTTTGTTATGTTAGATGTGTTAATGGTTTTAGTTTTTAATATAAATATTGTTCCCCATTTTCATTTGAAACCTTTCGGTAAATATTTCCAGCCATTTGCTTCTTGGGGATGTCACATAAGAACTAGTAATGATTCATTGTATTCCTAACAAAATCAGAATAAGTGGGTAATTACATAAGGTAATATTTATAAAAAAAAATTAATAAACCTTCATATCATTAATTTCCCAAATTCAGAAGTAATTGACAATGTTAAAACAAAATCATTTTGTAAAAAATTATCCTTATAAATCAATAAAATATTCCCGACTATGATTAAAACCCAAATATTTGAAGGGTATGATCACATGTATTTATAAGTTTTATTTAATAGTTATCTCCAAATAATCATCAATCACATTTAATTTAACATAAAAAAAAGTAATACACCTAAATCATTCAATCTTGAAGATATCGTAATCAGTTCCAAAAATAACATGAATCACCACAAAGATACAATTAAATATTTTATGTTTAAAAAAGATAATAAAACCATAATTCCAAAAATAAAATCCCAGGATGTTGTTGTTACCTTAATCATATAATGTTCTTTAAAATAATGATATTATTTAATAGTCCAATAGTTAAAAAATAATTTTTCAATCCCATGGGTAACTGTATCATACATCCCCAAATTGTGATAACAGACAAAAAATTAAACAGAAAAGATATGATAAATCTTATAGGTCACCAAAATCATTATGTTTATTTACAAAACATTTATGGTATTATTCCTCAAATAATATATCATATTAACCCTCATTGATACATATACATCAAAAAACTAAAAAATATCCCAAAATATCATTAATCACATTAATATTTTATTAATTAAAACCTCAAAAGGTGTGTATAAGTCATTAAAAATATTATTACAATTTAAATTATAATACCTTGAAAAAACTATTTCTATTAAGAAATTATATTATTAAAATATTTCTATCTCTAAATTCATCTATGTAGTGCTCTGATACCAACTAGTACAACCCAGAACCTGTAATCAAAGTTCTACAATTAAAATAATTACCATTATATTTACATCATTGATAGTGATATATGTGTTGAAATTTATACTATCCAAAATATATAACAACAAAAGTTAATAATAGATATATATATATATATATATATTCTCATGGACCATTTAGGTACAATTGTTTACTGAATTAGGGAAACCACTTATAAAAAACCTATAACTTCAAGAGCGTATTTTTTTTATTACATCCAGATTTTCATATTCTATATTCAGTCATCATCTCCATAAAAACAAAATCATTATAGGAATAATATATTTTAAATAATTATTTAACACATGGGGAAAAGTAACAATAATATGGGTAATCTCAAATTCTCAATAAGGGTAAACAGAATTGTTGATAATAGAATGTCATCAGTGAGCATAAGAAGAGAACAAGGTTATGATAACATAATAAATGTGCATGATCATATGATAATAATATTCATCCCACTAATAATTGTATTATTAATCATGAAATAAGGAAAAAATCAATATAAATGGAAAGGGTCCTAACACTGATTCAGCATGAGACATGTGCTTTTAATCATTATTAAAGGAATTATTTATAACCTGTAGCATGATGAATGGAAACATGTTAGTATCATGGGAATTTATCATGATAGAAACATTAAAAATAGAATTCCATATCCAATGTATTATATTTCTTTTTTTGAGAACCTAATATAGATGATTTATTCGTGATGCTTGTGAGTTATAATGCACTCACCCATCATATAAACAATGTACACACACTACAAAAAAATCACATAGTATTTTGAAAATACGTTCCATTGAAAATAACCATAGAAACTAAAAAAGGGTATATTCAAATAATATATTGTTTATCATTGTGTAAAAATCAATTAATGATGTTAATGTAAATAAATAATCATTTTTCAAACATTTTATAATAGGACCCAAAAGCGATCCATTAAGAAAAACAAACATTTTCATCTAAAACCATTTAATATATGGTCAAATACCATATAAAATATATTCAAGAAATAATTTCTATTTTTGAAATACAATTTTTATTTTTTTAAAAATATTGATGGGGAAGAGAATGAATCCAGATCTAAAATAAGGTGAAACAACCCTATCACATACAACTGACTGACTGAAAATTAATTTTTTATTTTTAACACTTTTAAAGGTATATAAGAACCCATGTACAAATAGAAAAACATAGCATTAAAAAGAGAATTTGATAGATGAACCACTGAAATTTATTTTAAGCCTATTAGATGCATTATTCCTAATTAGTGGCAGAGATGTCCAATTACCTCTAACTCTGGATCATCATTGATGTTGTCCTTGAACCAAATAGGTATCTTGTCCCATCTCTGTATGAACTCTTCCATGCTTAACATTGTTATAATAAACCCTTTTTCCATAATATGATCTTGTTTTTCAATCCATTTCGTCTGCATCGTGCTATTTTCCACTTCAAGAGCACTCTTAGAAAACTATACCTGATCCTCTTTTCAGGTGTTTAATGACATCGATTTCTCTGAAAACTCTTCCACTGAATAGATGATAACTTCCCATGACTCCTCGAGCAGGACATCCTCTATCATCATCATGTTTATAATGTCTAAATCTTTATCAACCATTTCTTCATTGGGGCCCATTTGATGTTATAGTCCTGAATCAACCATTACCTTATCTCATAAGGGGATGAATGGACCAGCATCCTTGCATCCTGTGTGCACAGGTTCTATTAAGGTTGCAACCACCTTTTGTTTTTCACTAGTTCACTTTATCGAGGAAATGATTCTTGAATGTGTTAGAGCCTTTGGGGGAAGCTTACCCTTGCTTTCAGATCTAGTGACAGGAGGAATAGGGAGGTCAGTGTAATACATCCTAGGTCGTGCACTCCCATTTTTTGTAATGAAACCACCAAAATCCACAATATAGATATTTAGCTTTCGTGAAGAGGATCTAAGATATTCCTGTGTAATGAATAGTTCCTTGGACTCAGTAGGATCCAAAGCATTGTCCATGTCCCATTGAGAAAAACCCCCCTACCACCACGGAATCCTCACAGTGGGTGACCTCCACCTATTTAGGTTCCCCACAAACATGTCCATAATCTTCTCCCAACACTGCGAAATGGTTTATTGAATTCGAAATTGGTCCTCTAAATATTACATTCTCAGCATAAGAAATTCTAGCTTACGAGACCTGCTATAACTTGTCTGGTGCTCCAGTCTAGAAAAATCCTTGACCCATGAATTAAGAATGTGTTGAGATATCCTCTAGAATATGAAACTGATAATCCACACCTATGGACTCATCCTTATGGGAAACCTCATTAACAACATTAATATTGGTTAGATTTAGAGGATCTATCAGCAATTCCGGAGAAGCATCTAGGAAGACCTTCCATTCATCCCTCCCTACCCATCTTGGTCAAGTCCAAAAAAACCACACCATCACACAATGGCACAACAATATCATCAGATGAGAATTCCTTTCCCATATAAAATTTCATTCGATGGATAATATCAGTGACTCTTGAGTTATCCTGAGAAAATGGAGATGACTTCCATTGATCAACAACATTGTCATATAGGAGCCTAGGTGAAGGAGAGGCTGTGTAGATAGACCCTAATAGTGGAACACCTTCATCATCTCTAGACCCTTCCACGATCCCATCCATTCCTGGAGGAGGGACACTAGAACTGGGACCACCATTGAATTTCCTCCCTCTATGCCAGCAGGAATGGGATAGGTGCCCAAGGTGGTGACATAGAAAACAAAATTTCATCCAAGACTCGAACAAAACCGGTTGCATGCAACGAAATTCATCTCCTACCAAAATCCAAATCCTTTGGACTAGGGTTATTGAAAAATTGACTTAGACACATATTCGAGGAGAAATCAGGTGGCATACAGTTTTGGTTCTTGAATTCAAATAGGTAAAACTACCTATAATGTTCCCAAGAATTTAGATGATAGATGGGTTCTGAAAGGGGAGGGGGAGCTCAAGAATGCATATCCACAAGGATGTTGTCTGGGCATCCCAATTCATATGAAGATTGAAAGAACATTTCAGTAGATGAATTTGATATCCATTTTGGGATCAAGGATCCCTGGACCATGTAGTGATAATATCATCTAAAGAAGAGAATCGAATCTGGATGCACTGTTTCTCTAGGAGCCCAACTGATGCGTGATCCAGAAGCCCCCATTTTGGAAAAACAAACCTCTCGAAGATGTCGACCATTGGATGACGCAATGTGAACTGATCCACCAATGTATGGGATAGAAGAGTAGAAGCATCTGTAAAATTCCGAGGTCGAATAATCGAGTATATGGAAGCCATCGCGGAGGTCCGGGACCTTAGGGAAAATGGAGATGAGTTCCCTTTCAACTTTTGTTAACCTTTTATAGGGAACCACATATGGAATCATAATTAATAATAATTCCTATGAAATCATTCATAAAATTAATTCATGTTTATTATATACACATCAATATATAAATAATTGGTGAATATTATATATTTCTCACAAAAATAAATGTGAGACATGAAATTATTAAATTGATCAAAATTCTGATGTGAGAATCTGCCAATGAATTTATTATGTGTATATAATTTAAAACAACCTAAATAAGTATCAATATAACATAAGATAATAAAAAATTGTTACACAAATAATGTTATAATATCAAAGACAGTGAATCAGCAATATAACCAAGTGAAAGGGGAATTGAGATGCTATACCTTTTACCACATGGTAACATTCATGTCAAACCCACATATATGAAGTAATTCAAATTGAAACTTAAAATAACATTAATTATAATGGATCCATGACATAATATTTAAAATGTCATTTATACAAACAATATATTAAAATTTGGGGTCCTAAATGAACATGTGTCTCAATGAAATAAGTGTTGAGATAAACCCTTACCTAGATTCCATAACATTCATGTATCTACTTTACAACAGTGTAATAAAATTATATTAATTATTTTATTATATTATGAAATATTTTATGTTTGAATACCTTACACTTAAATAATTTATTCTATTTAATTTAATTTCATGATTAAATATTTAATCTATTATGTCCACATTAGGTGTTTTGTGGATGTGCAATCCATTTTTTTCAAGACATCTTAAGCATGTTAATAATGGTAAAATGGTTCATTATACTATAATCTCAATCATAGTAATCATATCATAATTTTTATTTTTATACATCAATTTAATTTCTGGATCTATTCATGAATGATTGTAATGAACAAGAATTATATCAATGAGATTCCACTTCTTATATTTACTTCATATAGTATAAATCAAATAAAATCTCACATAGAAATAAAGAAAAACATTATAAATGAAAAATTAATAAAGTAAGATGTATTAGTAGTTGTTCATGAACCTATACAAATGAAATCGTAACTTGAACCTAAGAATTATAATATGGCCCTAATTAATAGTAAATCAACCAAATGAATAGTTACTCAAACATGAATTTATTAATAAAATTTAGGCCTATTATAAAGGAAATTATGATATAATTACTTTATAGTAAAATTAAATTAATATTTAAAAAAATTAATTAACTGTAGGTAGTTTTTTAATTCATACATTTTTAATTACAAAATTAAAATTAAAAAATTACATCATCTCATTAGGCAACACTATTCTGGTTTGTGAAGAATGTAGATAGATCTATAGGGTTGTGTGTGGATTTTCATAAGCTAAACCAAGCTATGATAATGAATTATTATTCAGTACCATGAATTGATGAATAGTTAGATCCATTGAGTGGAGATCTGTGGTTATATAAACTTTTCATGTGTTCAATATATCACCAATTGTGAGTTCAGATGGAGGATATTCTAAAGACATGTTTGAAGAGAATATATGGACATGATGAATACGTAGTCATTCCTTTCGGTCTGATGAATTCACATATGGACATTGTGGATTTGATGAATCATATACTTCAGTGATATCTAGATTTTGTTTGTGGTGTTTTTGGACAATATTTTCATTATTCAAGAATAAGGGCACATCTTGAGGAACAGTTAGTAATGGATGACATATCTTTAGAGACCATCATTTGTATTCCAAACAATAGAAGTCTTATTTTCAGAGACAAGAGTTACACATTATTAGAAATTTAATTTATGAATAAATAGTTTCTGTGGATCCAAAAAATATATCATTTGAAATCTCTTAGAAACCGCTAAAGAACGAATTTGAGATACAAATCATTCTAGATTTTTCTAGTTATTATCAATGTTTTTTTCATGACTTATCATGACTATAATTTCCTAGGAAATATTTTACCAAGAAAAATGATCAATTAAATTTGTCTCATGAATTCCTCAAGACCATTCATGATATAAAAGTTCATCTTACATCATAACATATCATGATGATTTTAGAATCATGATAATGGTACGTGGTGTATTTTGATGCTTCGGGATCTGGTTTGGTATTTTATCTAATTCAAGGAGATAATGAAATTTCATATGGATTAATTAATTTGAGAGTGCATGATAATAATTACCCAACACATGATTTTTAGTTAACCTAGTTCATTTATTGTTTGATGACTTTTGGTCACTATCTCTTTGGTAAAAAAATTACTATGTTCACTAATCATAAGTGATTGAAACATATTTTATCACAAAAAGAATTAAATCTAATTAAAAGTAGATGGATAAAGTATCATCAGATTTTTTAATTTTATATTATGTATACACCATGAAAAGAGAATCCAATTGAAAATTCAATAAGTAGAATGTCTTATGGTTTGTTGGAAAAATAATCTTTAGATTAATGGATGTTTATGTGATTCTAAGAAACTAGAAACTTGAATGTGAAGACTGAGGTGAAGTTGAAGTTTTACCCTCAGTTTTCCTGATCCATGATTTGGTAATGTTGGGAAAATAATAAAAAACATCAGATGTAAATTTTCTGGTTTTGAGTTATGAAATATATGGTGGGGAGACCATAGAGGACTCAAAACATGGTGTAAGTTAATTTTTGTGGTTCAGATATCATGTGGTAATACCTAATACTTATTAGGAATATCTTATTCATGCTTAACACAACTCATGATGGGCTATATATAAGAGTATTCAAAATATTTATAAGGTTTTTAATTCACATTTTTGGTAGATTGGTTTGAAATGGAAGGTGGATAATTTCATTTCAAGGTGCTTAACCAGTCAGCAAGTTATGACAGATAATCAACGACTAGTAGGTATGTTATAGTCTTTACCTATCCTAGGGTGTAAAGGGAGAATATAGCTATAGATTTATTAATTTACTCCCATTAATGGTCTGTAAGAATGATTCAAAATGGGTGATAGTGGATCAGATTGCAATATCGGCTCATTTCATCTCTATTCGTGAAACTCATACGGTGGAGGATCTGTCAAAAATCTATATCTCAGATGTGGTAAATAGATATTTCATACAAGTTCCAATCATCTCATACTGAGATCTATGGTTCATGTAACATTTCAATAAATCCCTATAGAAAGACTTTGGGACTCAGTTGACTATGAGTATGGCATATCACCCTCAGACAGGGAGCCAATCCAAAAGTATGATACAGACATTAGAAGGCATGTTGTGGGAAAGCATAAAAGATGTTTTTGGATTAAAAGAAGATCATATACACATAGTGTAGATTCATATAATAACAGCTATTATAGCTCATTCATATGGATCTGTTTGATGTGTTGTATAGTAATTCTTGTCTTTCTCCGCTATTTTTTGGTGGGAACAATTGAGACTTCACATGTTGGTCTATTCCTTGTCCAAGACACATGAGAGAGGATTTAGTTGATAATAAAAATTGATGGAGATGACTCATAGTCATTAAAAAATTTTTGTGGATCATCATCGAAGAGTGTTTTCATTCATGGTGAGTGATAATGGGTTCTTAAGGATCACTCCAAGGATTGGAAATCATAATTTTCATAAGTAGGGAAAGTTATATCTGCGATATATTGTCCCTTTTGATACATTGGTATGAATCAGAGAGTTGGTATATCAGTTGGCATTTCCACCATAATTCAGTTCGGTATATAATGTGTTCCAGGTGTCTCAACTGAAAATGTATCATCCTGATCCTGATGAGGTTATCATATGGGATAACATTAACATAGATCTGGATACATTGTTGGTAGGTATCTCAATGAAGATTATGGATGTTAAATAGAACGTATTTCATTGAAAAATAATCTGTCTAGTTCCAATTTTATGACTGCATGGTTATATTTAAGAAGAGACATTGGAACATGAGTAAAAAATAAAATATAAATGGCTGAAAATATTTCTGTGAAATGATGGTTTTCTATTTATCGAGCATGGAATGACCAATGTTGTGGCACAAATTGCACCCCCAGTTTCTGGTATGTAACAAAATATTTTTCTCATGTTTATAAATTATAAGGGTGATTCATAGGGTAGTTTATGTATCTTTTGGAAAGTTTTTGGTGCTAAAGAAGATGCCCATTCGATGCGCGCGGTTTGGCCAAGCCATGTAGGAGCCTAGAATAAAATGTGTGTTTTTTATCTTAGTTGAGGTATTTGTGGTTGTAGCTTCATCATGGTTAGTGAATGGTTAGGGAGGCCATGTGAGTAGGTAGTGTGAGGTTATACTTTAAGAATTTACTAACACATGATTAGAAAAAAATTTCTGAATGTGTAACCAAACTGTGCAATGGTTAAAAACAACATCTTTAAAAAGTAGATGTACATTGTCCTAGCCTATAATCCACTAATTTTTCCCCAAACAGGCTATAACTAAATAATTTTCTCCTTTTAAGGACAAATAATGTTCTCCCATTGATCTTAAGGAAATTTTAAGACTTCCGTTGGAGATTCAATGTGGGATTCTTGAGGCATGTCAATTTTCTTCACCGTATTATCATGTGTGATTAGATAAACTTAGATAAACTTATCTTATCATCAGATTTTCTCATATCTATGCTCCTTATGGGTGGATCTATGATGTTGGATTCCATGTATGATGATATTTGTTCTTATCATAATAAAATAAGAGATCTAAGGTGTTTTCGTGGAATTATTACCTAGTTTCATGAGCGTTCTTCTTCTGGTTTTGTCAAAACCACCATGGTAGGTTGATAAAATCTACACACCTCATCTTAGAATTAATTTAAAGGATTTCAAAATGATTACCTTGTGATTATATGGTGATGAATTTTCTATTGTTTATTGTTATTATGATTCTTTAATGTCAGTTTGTGGTAAACAGTAAAACTAGTGTTCTTGAATAATGTGTTTGATTCTTGATTTTAAAATGAAAATTATAAAATGGTATTTTTCTAGAATAATAGTAAATGGATTTTAATAGTGGGTATTCAATAAAAGGAATGATTTTATTGAAATGGAATGGGTGTTTGAAATTGGTTTGTTTAATAATTTTCAATAAAATAATGGTTTTATTGAAATGGGTTGAATTGGTCAAACACATTTTGTTTTGAAATTGGTTGGCATTTTCTGTGGTGTTTGTTCATTAGCATTATAATGGAAAAGGACATTATGAACCGCCATAAAAATGTTGGGAAGGATATGGATGTGATGAACCCCCGTTAATGTGGTCCCTTATGTAATGGTTTTGTTGAATGATTTCTCACTGCTCGCAATTATTATGAGGTATCTTTTGCATACATGGTTTGGTGTGTGGTTAAGGATAATTGAATAGTTACTCCAAAATGATATTTATAAATGTATTTAAATCGTATTTTGGCTATTTTTTGGGAAAGTGACATCCTAGAATTTTGGTTGAAAATATATATTTTTTACTTTATGTTAATTTTTATTGTAACTTCCTTATATCTAGTTATAAACTATGTTGAATAATTGTCTTATATAAATGAGTTTATATGTTTATTTCTTACTTTTATTTCCTAGTGGCATGAGTAGGGAATTCATTGGGGGAAAAACTAACGAGTTTTATACTCACCCTTCCTTTGGAACATTTGTGCTTTTGTAAATTCTATATTCTAGGACATCGGTAAATGGAAAGTATCACACTTATTTAGAATAACCTAAATATACATGGGTTGTTTAGTGATTTTGGAGAATGGATATTGTGGAGCATAGTGTATTATAGTTGTCTTAGAGTTTCATTTAGTTATATTCTATTATTTTATTTGATTGTTACTTGTCTTCTATTGTAGTTCAATTTGGTGTGTTTTTAATATAAATGATGTTGTTGAGTTTTATTTAATTTATTAACGCATCATATTCTAATTTGTTTGGTTATGTTATATGTGTTAATGGTTTTAGTTTTTAATGTAAATTTTTCCCCCATTTTCATTTGAAACCATTCGGTAAATATTTCCAACCATTTGCTTCTTGGGGATCTCACATAAGAACTAGTAATGATTCATTGTATTCCTAACAAAATTAGAATAAGTGGGTCATTACATAAGGTAATATTTTTTAAAAAAATTAATAAACCATCATATCATTAATTTCCCAAATTCAGAAGTAATTGACAATGTTAAAACAAAACCATTTTGTAAAAAATTATCTTTATATTTAAATAAAATATTCTCGACTACGATTGAATCCAAAATATTTGAAGGGTATGATTACATGTATTTATAAGTTTTTATTAATAGTTACCTCTAAATAATAATCAATCACATTTAAAGTATCATAACAAAAAATAATACACCTAAATCATACAATCTTGAAGATATCGTAATCAGTTCCAAAAATAACATGAATCACCACAAAGATACAATTAAATATTATATGATTATAAAAAATAATAAAAACATTATTCCAAAAATAAAATCCCAGGATGTTTTATTTACCTTAATCATATAATGTTCTTTAAAATAATGATATTCTTTAATAGTCCAACAGTCAAAAAATAATTTTCCAATCCCATGGGTAACTATATCATACGTCCCCAAATTGTGATAACAAACAACAAATTAAACAGAAAAGATATGATAAATCTTATAGGTCACCAAAATCATTATGTTTATTTACAAAAATTTTAAGATATTATTCCTCAAATAATATATCATATTAAACCTCATTGATACATATACATCAAATAAGTAAAATATATCCCAAAATTTCATTAATCACATATATATTTTATTAATTAAAACCTCAAAAGGTGTGAATAAGTCATTCAAAATATTATAACAATTTAAATTATAATCCCTTGAAAAAAATTAATATTAATAAATTATATTATTAAAATATCTCTATCTCTAAAGTCATCTCTGTAGTGCTCTGATACCAACTAGTATAACCCAGAAGCTGAAATCAAAGTTCTACAATTAAAATAATTACCGTTACATTTACATCTTTGATAGTGATATATGTGTTGAAATTTATACTATCCAAAATATATAACAACAAAAGTAAATAATATATATATATATATATATATTCCCATAGACCATTTAGGTACAATTGTTTAGTGAAATAGGGAAACCACTCATAAAAAAACCTATAACTTCAAGAGAGTATTTTTCAATTACATCCAGATTTTTATATTCTATATTCGGTCATCATCTCCATAAAAATAAAATCATTATAGGAATAATATATTTTAAATAATTATTTAACACATGGGGAAAAGTAACCATAATATGGGTGATCTCAAATTCTCAATAAGGGTAAACAGAATTGTTGATAATAGAATTTCATCAGTGAGCATAAGAAGAGAACAAGGTTATGATGACATAATAAATGTGCATGATCAGAGGATAATAATATTCATCCCACTAATACTTGTATTATTAATCATGAAATAAAGAAAAAATCAATATAAATGGAAAGGTTCCTAACACTGATTAAGCATGAGCCATGTGCTTTTAATCATTATTAAAGGAATTATTTATAACCTGTAGCGTGATGAATGGAAACATGTTAGAATCATGGGAATTTATCATGAATGAAACATTAAAAATGGAATTCCATATCCAATGTATTATATTTCTTTTTTGGAGAACCTAATATAGAAGATTTATTAGTGATGATTGTGAGTTATAATGCACTCACCCATCATATAATCAATGTACACCCACTACAAAAAAACCACATTGTATTTTGAAAATACATTCCTTTGATAATAACCATAGAAACTAAAAATTGGTATATTCGAATAATCTAATGTTTATCATTGTGTAAAAATCAATTAATGATGTAAATGTAAAGAAATAATCATTTTTCAGACATTTTATAATTGGACCCAAAAGAGATCCATTAAGAAAAATAAAATTTTTCATCTAAAACCATTTAATATATGGTCAAAGACCATATAAAATATATTCAAGAAATAATTTCTATTTTTGAAATACAATTTTAATTTTTTTAAAAATATTGATGTGGAAGAGAATGAATCCAGATCTAAAATCAGGTGAAACAACCCTATCACATACAGCTGACTAACTGAAAATTAATTTTTTATTTTTATTACTTTTAAAGGTATGTGAGAACCCATGTCCATATAGAAAACCATAGCATTAAAAAGCGAATCTGATAGATGAACCATTGAAATTTATTTTAAGCCTATTAGATGCATTATTCCTAATTAGGGGCAGAGATGTCCATTTACCTCTAACTCTGGATCATCATTGATGTTGTCCTTGAACCAAATAGTTATCTTGTCCCATGTTTGTATGAACTCTTACATGCTTAAAATTTTTATAATAAACTCTCTTTCTATAATATGATCTTGTTTGTCAATCCATTTCGTCTGCATCGTGCTAGTTTCTACTTCAAGAGCACTCTAAGAAAACTATACCTGACCCTCTTTTGAGGTGTTTAATGCCACAGATTTCTCCGACATCTCTTCCTCTGAATAGATGATAACTTCCCATGTCTCCTTGAGGAGGACATCCTCCATCATCATCATGTTTATAATGTCCAAATCTTCATCAACCATTTATTCATTGGGGCCCATTTGATGTTATAGTCCTGAATCAACCATTACCTTATCTCATAAGGGGATAAATGGACCAGCATCCTTGCATCCTGTGTGCACAGTTTCTATTAAGGTTGCAACCACCTTTTGTTTGTCACTAGTGCACTTTATCGAGGAAATAATTCTTGAATGTGTTGGAGCCTTTGGGGGAAGCTTACCCTTGCTTGCAGATCTAGTGATAGGAGGAATAGGGAGGTCAGTGTAATACAACCTAGGTCGTGCCATCCCATTTTTTGTAATGAAGCCACCAAAATCCACAATATTGTTATTTAGCTTCCTTGAAGAGGATCTAAGATATTCCTATGGAATGAACAGTTCCTTGGACTCAGTAGGATCCAAAGCATTGTCCATGTCCCCTTGAGAAAAACCCCCTACCACCACGTAATCCTCACCGTGGGTGACCTCCACCTATTTAGGATCCCCACAAACATGTGCATAATATTCTCCCAACACTGCAAAATGGTTCATTGAATTAAAAAATGGTCCTCAAAATTTTACATTCTCAGCATAAGAACTTCTATCTTGCGAGACCTTCTATAACATGTCTGATTCTCCAGTTTAGAAAAATCCTTGACCCATGAATTAAGAATGAGTTGAGAATTCATCTAGAACATGAAACTGAGAATCCACACCTGTGGAATCATCCTTATGGACATCCTCATTAACAACATTAACATTGGTTCGATTTAGAGGATCTATCAGCAATTCCTGAGAAGCATCTAGGTAGACCTTCCATTCATCCCTCCCTACCCTTCTTGGTCACATCCTAAAAAAACCGCACCATCACACAATGACACAACAATATCATCAGATGAGAATTCCTTTCCCATATAAAATTTCATTTGATGGAGAATATCAGTGACTCTTGAGTTATCCTGAGAAAATGGAGATGAATTCCATTGTTCAACAACATTTTCATATAGGAGCCTAGGTGAAGGAGAGGCTATGTAGATAGTCCCTAACCGTGGAACACCTTCATCAGCTCTAGACACAACCATGATCCCATCCATTCCTATTGGAGGGACACTAGAACTGTGACCACCTTGTAATTTCTTCCCTCTATGCCAGCAGGAATGGGATAGGTGCCCAAGGTGGTGACATAGAAAACAAAATTGCGTCTAAGACTCAAAAAAAACCGGTTGCATCCAACCAAATTCCACTCCTACGAAAATCCAAATCCTTTCGACTGGGGGTCTTGACACATCAACTTAGACACATATTTGAGGAGAGATCACGTGGAATAAAGATCTAGTTCTTGATTTCAAATAGGGAAAACTACCTACCATGTTCCCAAGAATTCAGATGATAGATGGGTTCTGAAAGGGGAAGGGGGGGGGGCTCAAGAATATGTATCCACAAGGATGTTGTCAGGTCATCCCAATTCATATGAAGATCGAAAGAACATTTCAGTAGATAAAAGTGATAGCCAATTTGGGATCATGGAGCCCTGGACCATATAGTGATAAGATCTTCTAAAGAAGAGAATCGAATCTGGATGTGCTGTTTCTCTAGGATCCCAACTGATGTGCGATCCAGAAGCCCCCATTTTGGAAAAACAAACCTCTCGAAGATGTCGACCAATGGATGAAGCGATGTAAACTGAGCAACCAATGTATGGGATAGAACTGTAGAAGCATCTGTAAATTCTGAGGTCTAATAATCGAGTTTATAGAAGCCATTGCGGAGGTCCGGGACCTTAGGGAAAATGGAGATGAGTTTCATTTCAACTTTGGTTACCCTTGGATAGGGAACCACCTATGGAATCATAAATAATAATAATTCCTATGAAATCAATCATAAAATAAATTTATTTTTATTATATACTCATCAATAAAAAAATAATTGGTGAATATTACATATTTCTCACAAAAATAAATGTGAGACATGAAATTATTAAATTGATCAAAATACTGAAGTGAGAATATACCAATGAATTTATTATGTGTATATCATTTAAAACCACATAAATAATTATAAATATAACATAAGATAATAAAAAATTGTTACACAAGTAATGTTATAATATCAAAGACAGTGAATCAACAATATAACCAAATGAAAGGGAATTGAGATGTTATACCTTTTACCACATGGTAACTTTCATGTCAAACCCACATATATGAAGTAATTCAAATTGAAACTTAAAAAAACATTAATTATAATGGAACCATGATATAATATTTAAAATGGGATTTATACAAGAAATATAAAAAAATTTGGGGTCCTAAATGAACATCTGTCTCAAAGAAAGAAGTGTTGAGATGAACCCTTACCTAGACTCCATAACATTCATGTATCTACTTTTACAACAGTGTAATAAAATTATATTAATTCTTTTATTATATTATGTAATATTGTATGTTTGAATACCTTACACTTAAATAATTTATTCTATTTATTTAATTTCATGATTAAATATTTAATCTATTATGTCCACATTAGGTGTTTTGTGGATGTTCAATCCATTTTTTTCAAGACATATTTAGTATGTTAATAATGGTAAAATGGTTCATTATTCTATAAGATAATCATAGTAATCATACCATAATTTTTATTTTCATACATCAATTTAATTTCTGAATCTATTCATGAAATATTGTAGCGACCAAGAATTATATCAATGAGATACCACTTCTTATATTTACTTGATATAGTATAAATCAAATAAAATCTGACATAGAAATCAATAAAAACATTATAAATGAAAAATTAATAAAGTAAGATGTATTAGTAGTAGTTAATGAACCTATACAAATGAAATGGTAACATGAACATAAGAATTATATTATGACCCTAATTAATAGTAAATCAACCAAATGAATATTAACTCAAACATGAATTTATTAATAAAATTTAGGCATATTATAAATGAAATTATGATATAATTAATTTATATTATAATTCAATTAATATTTAAAAAAATTAATTAACTTTAGGTAGTTTTTTAATTCATAAATTTTTAATTACAACATTATAATTAATAAAATTATTTAAAAGAAATTTCATTTTCATAAACTGTATTCATAAATCATTATTTGTTTTTCTTATTAATTTATGATAATTTTATGAGACCTTTGTTTTCCATCGCCTTCAAGAATAAAAAGTTTTCATTTCCATCACCGTCTTCATAAAATTTCATAAAACAATTTCGATGGGTGAAAAGTATTCTAAAATTTATATTATAACCCTTTTTATGATCTTTAGGTAACATATTTTCATAAACGTAAATGATAAAACAAAAAAAAAAATTGTGTGATCTAAAACCTCTCAAACTAATTTTAATGCATATCATTAACATGTTATCTATTGATTAATCCTCGTATCAAGGAAAAAATAGTAGAAATACCAATTAATCTTATATATGAATATTAATTACATCTAATTAAAAATTATGTGAATTATACTGATTTTACCTGTTCTCATTTACTTATAAACAAGCGAACCGATCATGAAAACCAAGAAAATTAATGATCTAGATTGATGATATTATAAAACATAAATCATCAATAAGGTCATAAATGGACATAATAAAACTATAAAGAATCCAGTTCATATAGATATGTTTCGAAATTAGTTAATTAATTAATTTAATTTTATATTCTAGGACATTATGGTCAAGTGCAGAACACCTTCAGACATAATGAAATGGTTTTCTTCCTAAACCTCAATTTTCATTTGGGATATTAATTCATCCTATATACACCAATGTAATTTTTAATTATCTTTAAATTATTATTATAAATTATATATATATATTAAAAAAATAATATATCCACATCAATTCATAATTCTTTTATGGGAGAATAAATGTTTTCCAAGGTTCTTTTCTCACATATTTCTAATACACAATCCTGATTAATGGGAACATATCAATTTATTTCCCATTTTTTATTACCATACACAATACATTTTAAGATACCATTGCTTTTATAAAATCACTACGTGATTCCTAAAAAACTAAATTTTTCATTTCTTCTTTTATAAAAATAATCAGGACAAATACAAAAGAATAGTCCAATAAAACTATTATTGGTAGTGTAAAAAGAGTATTTCTCTTAAGAATTTATCAATGATTTTATTAAAAAAATTAATCCATTTTAACATGTCAAATGAATTATGTGTTTTAATGAGGTTTATATTTTATTCTTTTCATCCAAAAATAATTTATTAAATGTTTTACGGTCAATTATACTGCTGATGTGCTATCATGATACCATTAAAAATATTACATAGAATAGTTAGTGATTATGTTTACAGACTAGGGAATGTTATTTTCATTTCATATGATTATTTTGTTAATGTTTATTACCATTCATATTATGAATGAATTGGACTATGTATGTGGAAGTTGGATCCTGCTCTAGAACCTCAATTGTTCGATAAATCCAATTAAAAAAACAAGAATGGGTTTTTACCCAATATATATGATTTATTGGCCAAGGATTTGATATTATTTTTATGGTGAATAAAATTATGAATTCCCTCATTATAAAATTATTAAATGATAGTCCATGTGATTATTTTACTAGTAGAATATCCATGGTTATATTTTATTATGGAATTAATTATTCATAATTTAATCCTTCCTTTTTATGCTAAGGATTATGTCAAAATGAAATGTCTTTTTAGTTATTCCCCATGCCTTATTATTTGTGTTTATTATAGATTCCTATATTTTACATACTATTAGACCTTAATGGTTAAATTCCCTCTGTGGGGTGTGGGGGTGAATCTGGTTATGAATGTTTAAAAGAACTTCCCCGTCAGATATTTTTTCATCTTAAAAAAACACACTTCTTTGTCGTCCCCATATAAATGTATGAAATGAATTGAAATCATGCATGAGACATAAGATTTTTACATTTTTCAACCTTGTTGGGTTACATCCAAAAGGCGTTCCTTGGTGATGTGATGATGTACAAAATCCACTAAGTAATACTACTAAATTAAAAAGTTTTGGATAGATCTCTTGTATGCCTAATCTCAGTACCTTTACAATGTTTAGGGTCAGTTCACTACGGTCCCAAGGGTCAAGACAATTTTCTCTTTCTCTGCCTCACTCCAAGTTGAAATGATCACCTCCTTACCCTTAATTTTCTAACTTCTTCAGAAAGTATCCACACATAGCTTATGGACATGTAGTTCACTTTATTATTGCTCATGAATTCATCTTCAACTATGGGTATATGAGCTGTTGAATATCTTCATGGTTTTCTCCTTCACTTCCTTGAAAACACAAGAATGTACGACATCCAATTTCGAGAACATTAGAACAGAAATCCCTCTACTATAGAAATAGAGATTATGTTCACTTTTTTAAGATGTTTTAGTGATAAAAATTATTTCAATCACCATATTGAATATAGTAGTGAGTAATATCATACTACAAGTGTCATAAAATGTTACATATCCTATATATTCATTTTATCCTTCCAAATTATGTTGTGACAATGATATTATTCATAGGGAAATGTAATAATGTATCTCCATTCTCAATATAATTTTATGATTCCACTCTGTGAGACCCTATTTGAATGATTCCTTGTGCAAGATCTTGGTTGGTACCCCTAGATGATATACTGGCACAAACATCTAGAACATTATGCACGTCCCACCTTGCACAAGTCCTTAGGAGTGATCCCCTAGTACCTTGATGAAGTCTCTCCTTTTTCATGTCCCCTAATGAGAAACCATGGCACCTTGCATGATTCTCACCTTGCACAAGTCCCATGGCACAAACCCCTAGTCCATTGCATGAACCTTCATCGTCACGAACTCGTGGCGTGAACCCCCTTTTACTAAAACCCATGGCGCGAACCCCTTCACTGCAAACCCCTAAGTAGAACCCCTATTTGTAATTTTAGTTATTCCTACTCTACAGAAGTCTCCTACCTAAGTCTACATTTTTTATTCCTCTTTCGTGACTCTGATTCCCTCCTTGAACGAGACCTTGTTTAGATCACGTACAACACCTACATGATGTTAATCGTGTATAATGCTTCTCCAAAAACTGATATCATGAGATCTCATAACTAATATATTCTCCAAATGAGATAAATATCAATCATATAATATAAATTTCTTCAATGTTTATGTATGGGTCTTGGTATATTTATAAGAGAGTGTCCACCACCATAACTCCACAAATTGTAGACAACCATCCACCTCCTGGGAATCACATGTTTCATAGGATCTGGGTGTGTAATCTCATTATTCCTTGTGTGAGAACTAGGAACGGGTTCTCATTCAACATTCATGCTTTGTGTGAGTCTTCTTCCAGCATTCACAGTTTTCGTGAGTCCTTTTTGTGAATCTGCATTCACTCGTTGTGCAAGTCTATGTTCTGAATTTGTGACTTTCACAAGTCCTGGATCGGCATTAAAACTAATCATGAGTGTCTCGTCCACATTCACTCTTTTCATTAGTCCTTGCAAGTCATTCAAACATTTATAAATTTCAAAGCCTGATTACCAAATACAATCATATGCATCAAGAGTTCTTCAATGATCAGAATATCTTCTGTCACTTCAATATTTTCCTTTATATCAATGCACATATTCAAATCCCATGTTTGAGTCATATTTGCACATTGGGAATGATATGGGCTTCAGCTCTAGAGACAATCAAAAGTGATACATGGGATCCCTCCATGATATATAAAGACAATAATTTGCATTGCATGAGATCTCACCATGAGACTCAATGTCTATCATGTGAAATATTTAGATTTTCAAAATTGTTGTCTTTCAGTTCCTTTCATAACCCATTGTGATCTCCAAAGATAATTATTTACACTGTGTGAGATCCATATGTGATATCCAATGAAAATCATGTGCGTTTCATGAGATATCTTAGTGAGACTCAGAGATAGTCGCAGGAAACCTTGATATTTTTAATGTTTTTTTCTTCCAATGCTTTCCATGTTCCCTCAGAAGTTCCAAATAAAACTATGAGTGTCACTAGTGATCACATTGCAATATCATATCATCACTCATGCTTTGTGAGTTCAGTTAAACATCCATTCTAACTCTCGATGACTTCTTTGGAAACTGACCTTTTCGAAAACCCTTAAACTCTATAAACGAAAACAATCATCCCAAAGGAACTATCATTAAGGATTTTTTGCTAATAATTCATTGTTTGGGTTTATTGAAAACACTACACATTTCAGCACAACATTAAAACTTCTTTCACTATATTCTAGATATTTGCTAATTGACATTTACTTAAAGATCAGATATTTACACAACACACAATCTAAGCCCACATAATCCATTCTTGGTGTGATGAACAAGAGTATAATGCAAAGTCAATCTAGGAAATAATTCAATTCATTCCAAAAAAAACTATTATACTTTCATACCAAACCACAAATATTAGGATATGTAATCATTGATCCATAATCTCTAGCATAGTCATCCTTATAACTCCCCCTACTTCGTCCTTCCCCCTATCATCATGTCCCTTGTCCTGATTAAGACATTTTATCCCTTTTGTAACACATATTCTCCCCCATTTCCAATAAACCCTAAGGTTACTTAATATGGGTCCACAAATGGGTAAAGAACATCTATAGAAATATAATGAAAAAAAACATCCCACCTTAGGGAGATGGTTTCCCACATCCAAAAAATTTCATGTTCCAGGAGTCAACAGAACTCCAAGATCTAGTAGATGATGTTCAAATGCTTCTTTGGGTATAGCCTCGGTCATAATTTCGGGAACCCATAGTTTGATAGTTACAAACTCCAATATCACAATCACCTATTCCACCTTCTCCCTGATAAAATGATATATTATTTCAATGTACATTATCCAAAAATTATGGGATAAATGTTTTCTATGATTTATTATACATGAATTATCATAATGGATATTGATCAGTTAATTAACTTCCACTCACATGTCATAATGTGGGTGCTTCATACATAATAATTCCAAGAATGCGTTATTGGATGTTGTGTAATTATCATTTTCAGACCCAAACTAAATTCACTATTTTATCATGCATTTCCAACAAATTCACAAGATTTCAATATATAACACACCATCTGAAGTTGATTTTCTATCATATATTTATCTAGCCCAATCTGCATCTATATATCCCAATAATTCATTCTAATATTTTTCATTATATAACAAAACAAATTGCACTTTTCCTTTGATATAATAATGTATTCTTTTTCTTAATTTAAGCATGTGATTTTTCTTGGGAATACTTTGACACCATGCAAATTTATTGTAGAAAAACAATATATGGTTATTTCACTATTAAGTACAATATTCTTCAAATGATGGACATGTATTCTGTGTCATTAACCACTATTTCTTTATCATCCCATAACAATTTCACCAGAGTAGACATGAGAATCGACTTCTACTTGTATTTTTCCATTCTGAATCTTCTCAAAAAGTACTTAGAATAATTAGATTGATAAATTAATGTTTAATTCCTTACGTGTGATACTTTTAAACTAATTAAAAACATCATTTCACCAATAATTGACATTTCAAATTCACTTTTCATTATTTATATGAACTATTTAAACTCTCTGTCACTTGATCTAACAAATATAATAACATTAACACACACCCAAACCATCATTCTTTTATTAATGTTGTTTTCAACTTATATATTTTAATTAACTCCACCGTGCTAAAAACCGAGCTTCTTCAGAAACTGACCAGTCCTCTAATGAAATGCTCTCGGTGTTTGCATCAAAACATAAATTTATTTTCTCAGCCGATAGACTTTGTTCTCATATTAATGAATGAGAAAACCATATGGATTCCCAATATATCCTTATAATTCTAGAACCACATTATGAAATATGGATTTCACATCCATCAAGAAAAACAATTGAACATTATTTTCAGTAATATGCCTAACAATAATATAAATGTCTCTATACTTGAAACAAGTGAAAATTTTCCATCAAAATTGATTCCCTATATTTTGGAGTACCCATTTAAAGTTAGTCATGATATATTTAAAATCACATATTTATATCCATTAATCTAATTACAAGGTACTGATGTAGTCCCACTAAAATTACTATATATAGGATATGAATCAATCTCCCATGTACGATTCTTTTAAATTTGGTCAAGCTCTTAATTCATATTATTGACCATGTTTTCATCATCAAATACTTATTTAAATCATTTAGTCTTTTCTTGTGATAATAATTATTCTTATTTTAGAGCATTCACCCTCCTTGTCTGCACCGATGCTTCCTAATCCACAATCATATTTTTCTTATCATGTTTTGATTATCCCTTTGATATTTGTGTAGAAATTGGTTTGTGCTCATTTTTTTCATTATATAAATCTTATTCTATGTCATTGTCTAGAACTGTAACTTCCCATTATCTTATAATCTCTTTTTCATTATCCTCCTGAGATAGATCACGTATTTACAGAAGATTCTGGTCATTCTCTACTATAGTTCCATCATATATTTCCACCAACATTACCATCCTCTCATTGATCCATTTATATTATTTTATTTTATTTATGTAGCTAATAAATATCCCATCATATCCACATGATTCATATTTCACATGTCTCTCCAAATAAATAAAGAAACACTTTCATCCATAGACTCTAAAGTATTTAAAAGTTGAATAAATTGCATAACATAACTCATATGAAGTCTTACATTTTTTTAACATAGTAAATATTGGTTTGATGCATAGACTGATGTCATCTCAGTTTCTTTCCAAAACATATTTGTTTGATATTATTGAATGATCATTATTCCATTCATGTTATTGGTAATTGGATTTCTTCCCACAACTAAACCATTTTACTATGGAATTCTTAACAATGAAACATGATTCCTTATCCCATGTTTCATGATATATTCCCCCACATTGTTATTTTGGAAGATTGTTCCTTTAATTTTTTAGAGATTCTAGATTATTTAACCCATCATATTATCAACATCCTTTCATTATGTTCTTATGCCACTCAACACCACAAATTTTTGAGTAATGATTGAAACCCATAAAATTCTACTTAAATAATAAATGATGAGAATAAAATATCTCCACCCAAAAATAGATCTTTGTGAGATATATCATCCCACATCAATATGAACTACTCAAAATCAATTGTTTAACATTTCACTTTTTTTATATATGTGTTTATAATGATCTTACAATGTCAAAAAGAATCAAACATATGAGTATGATCATGTTATAACCTAGGGAGGTATCGAGTAGCATCATATTTTACTAGATAATTCATTGACATTTGGCTCATGTGACCAAGAAATTAATCACATAATATGTTTTATTATTCCATAAATACAATGAAAATATCATCTTTTCCATTCACAAGGTAGATATTCCCTTTTGTATGATTTACTTACAAAACCATTGCACCACCTTTTACCTTGATGATGCATAATATCATTGAAAATATTTTTCAATGTCCGAAGTTACATAGTTTACAAACACTAATAGGTTGTTACTCAGACCAAAAATAATTTAGACACTAGAACATTTCATGTCACTTCCCCCAAACGTGTCTTTTCCCAAGCCCAAAACCTTCAGGCCTTCATCCATACCAAATATTATGATACCTTCTTTATCATACCAGATTACTGTCACAACTTATTTCCTATCATATTATATGTGAACCCACTATTAATGATCAATATTTTAGTGTGATATAATGCCATAAAAGAAATATCTATCTCCCCTTACAGTTCATATCTCTTACTTTTGATCCATTTTTTGACCTCAAAGATAGTAAATATTGAGGATCTTGATATTTATTATAGTATGATGTACCTGCTTCATCTAGTAGAGCAGAAAACATATTTTACATTTTGATCTTATTTGATGATACATTAAACTACTTCTTTACATCAAATTTTGTCATCTTTAGAACATTCCATTCCATGTATTATAAAAAATATATTTCCATTTTTATAAATAATCCACACCTGAAATAGTGACCATAAAATGAAGAATAAGAAAATGGTTATTTTTATGGAAGAATCAATTGATTTTTTCTAGTTGGTACCTCTTGGAAACATAGCAATAATTTTGGGATTATCACATTTTTTCACAATAATAACATCTTATACGCGGAGCATTCTAATGTGTAAATATTTCACGACTAGTTATAATTTAGATTTTATGAATCTTATGATTCTGATTTATACCAATATCTATCATCAATCACGGAGTGAGATATTGTTGTATAACTTTAACCATAAAATATTTCTATTTTAGATCAAGCCCCATACATGTCTTATCATTCTGACCAATCATTTTACATTTCAAAAAATAATTTTTATCTTCACTAGAACTCTAAAATGTACTTTTACCTTTTATTTCACATTAATAACCAACATTTCTAGAAAAAAGAGTTTCTTGTAATATTTTTTCTTCCTTTGGATACTGATAAATTCTTCTCCATGTTCTTCAATACACATGATTTTATTTTTTCCAGTTCTATTTAAAATGACAATTTTTCTTTTCTTCTATTTGATTTTGAAATTGTAATCACTAATTTTTTCTTATCTCTCTAGAATTAAGTGCATCAATTTTTCAATTTCTTCATTCATAATATACTTATCTTCTTCATTAGGTTGTATATAAATCTTGGAATCACATACCAACATGTTGAATTTCTCTATATCTTATATCCAAACACCTATTTCATCATGTGTAGTATATAATTAATCCTTTATGTAAACTCTTACTTAGACTTATTCTTCATCACTGCTATTTTCTTCCCATTTCTGAGAGATACCGACAACTTCCCCCATAAAATATGCTTCATGATCCTTACAGTCCTCCAACTATACATTCATAGATTCTATTGAACATTCATCTTATTTTGAATGAATATTGTCTTTTTGGAATAAATTTTACTTATAATTTGTCTTACCTTTCACATAGGATGAATATTTATTCAGGAAATTTCAACTTAATCCTCATCATCTTCATGAAACTTATTATGGATCCTCGCTAAAATATGTAAAACATTTCTACATCTAAATCATGCTATTATGAGTTTACATTTGGCCTTTCCTTTTCCTCCACGTAAATTTGATTAAAGTAATGAAATAACTTAATATATATCTTTTTCTCCCTTCTCATCTTCAATTGTGAGATTATTCATAGCCATGAATGACACTTCTTTGGACATTCCAACTTCCATAGACTCATTGTCATCATTTCTCATCTTGTTTTCAATAAGAGTAGTACATAATCTATCATATTTTAACTTCATTAGATCATTATCAACCAATGCAGAAACATTATAATTGAAATGAGGTTGAATTATTCTCATGATGTTCTTGATAATCTTTAAAAAATCAATAATTTTTCCAAAACCATGCATGTATTCCACAATAAAATTCATCTAGTAAGAGAATGCTCTGACAGACTCATTTGGATTATTTCCAAGTTCCTCATATCTATTCCACAAAAACAATAACTTTTCTTCTTTGAATTTTGAGTCACCCTCATAAATATTTAGAAACTTTTCCAACATATCATGTGATGACTAACATGAAATTGCATTTGTATAGGTAGAATTTGATTTGGCAGCAATAAATCATTTTTACCTCAGAATCAGCATCAAATTCAGGTCGTTCAACTTATGAGAAATCACCTATTTCGATTCTAGCCAAAATTCCATGCATAACTACCATAAATATATCCAATCCTAATGATTGGAAGTAGTTATTCATATAATTCTTCTATAGTGGAATATTTTTTTCTATAAAATATCAAAATTCCTTTGTGATTAAAAACCTCTTTTTCTTTCATTGAGAGATAATCAATGAATTACAACCTTTAGATCTAATACAAATTTTCATCCCAACAAGGTTAAATACTCTATGAGGGGGTGGGGGTGAATTAGGGTATGACAGTATAAAACAACTACCCCTTCGGATCTTGGTTCATCGTTAACCGAAACAATCTTCTCTCACATTCCCATTGAAATGTGTGAGAAGAATTGAAGTCATACATAAGAAACAACAATTTTACATTTCCCCCCTCAATTGACTATTTACAAGTAACATACAATGGTGATGTGGAAATGTACTAAATCCACTAAGGCTCACAACCAAATTACAATGTTTGGGCTAGATAACTTCAATGTCTGGGATCACTGCCATTATAATGATTAGGGTCAGCTCAGTACTCTCTAAATGATCACTATCTATGTCTCATTATTTGGTTCATTGTTGGTGGAATGGATCATCGATTTACTCTTCCTATTCTCACTAAAATATATAGGATGCACACATATATTATGGGTATGTTGGTCCATTGGTTATTTGTAATTAATTCATCTTTAACTCTAGATAGATGCTCTATCGATGCTATTTCCGGGATTCTCCTTCAATTCCAAAGAAACACATAGATTCAACACTTACACTTACCAAAAAAGTGTAAGAAACTTCCCTTTACTATAGAAATAGTAATTAACTTCACATTGGAATGATATTAAATTGAATCTAGGCGTTTCTTTCACTAACATGAATGTAGTACTAAAATAACTCCTTCTGTGAGTGTTTTCAAATGGTGAAGATCCTATTTATTCATCTTCTCTTTCGTAATTAATATGTTAAAATGATACTTTTTATAGGGAAAAGTATGTGTGTATCTCCATGCAAAATATTTTGGTGTGACACCCCTATACGAGACATTGGTGCATAACTCCTTGCACGAGATCGGGGCGTGTACCCCTGCTTGAGATCCTAGGGCGAACCATGGATCCTTAAGTGAGTCACACCTTGGGAAGTCCCATATTGTGAGCCCTTAGTTCATGTAACAAGTCTCACATTACATGATTCTCCTGGCATGAACACCTAGAGACTTGCATAAGTCTCACATTGTGCGAGTTCCCAAGCAAGAACCCATGGTGCATTGTGGGAACCTCTTTCACCACAAACCTTTAGCAGATTACTCCTTCACCACAAACCCCTGACATGAAAACCTTTTATACGATCTTCTAGTACGAACCACTATTCCAACTTTTCCTGAGTCCCAATATGTTCATGTCTCTTCAGTGAGTCTTCATTTAGGAGTCCTCTTTAATGAGTTCCCTTTCACTATTTCCACGATACCTTGTTCAGATCCTACAGAACACTCACATGATGTGAATCATGTATATTACTTCTCCACAAACCACTATCATGATATCCCATCATGATTCTCTTCATGAGATGATCTTAATATAAAAATTTCAAGAAAAATTACATCAATGTTTTAGGATGGTTCTTGGGATATTTATAGATGAGGGTCCACCACATTGACTCCAAAAATCATAGACAAGAATCCACCCCAAGGTAATCATACCCTCTACATGATCCAGGTGCATGATTTATAAATGTGTTTCATGACATCCAGGTATGATTCCTCCTTCATCATTAGAACTTTTTTTGATTCCTCAATTATCCTTCATGCTTTGTATGAGTTATTGGTGAGAATTCACATTCATGCTTTGCATGCGTCCCTATTATGAATGAGTCCCTGGTGTGCATTTTTCTTTTCAAAATCCTTGGTGAACATTTGTACTATGTGCCCGTTATGAGTGTGATTACCAAATTCAGTCATTCAATTCTTTAGTTCTTCAATGATTTCAATAAATAAATTCTCTTCCATATTTTACTTTTATATTCATGCACTTTCGCAAGTCCAAAGAATGAGTCATATTTTTACTTTTTACAAAATCTTTGGAATGATCCATAGAAAATCATGATTACTATTCATGATCCCCCATCATGATTCGATGACATTCACGCATGCTTCATGAGATCCCACCGTGAGACTGAAAGTCAATAACACACAATATTTTTATTTTAAATGTTCTTATTTTCTAATTTGTTTCATGATCCATCGTGAGATCCAAATACAATCATATAATTTGAGAGAAATCACTTCGTGAGATCCAATGAAAATCATATGTATTGTGTGAGATATCACCATGTGACTCAAACTCAATCACATGAAATCTTGTGATTTTAAATGGTGTTGTTTTCCAATTCTTATTAGTATCCATCATGAGTTCTAAAAAACGAAGAGTGTTGCACATGATCACATTGCAAGATCAGTTTAGCACTAACACTTTTTCAGATTTGTTCATCATTAATGTCAACTTTTCAATAAATCTTTGAAAACCATCTTTTATCAATAATCTCAAACCTTTTCAACAAACTCAATAAAAAAGTCACCATAATATTGGATTTTTGGCTAACACATTCCCTTACTAAGAATCTGATCTCACCCCTTTCATATGTTTAATTTTTTACTAGTATATGAAGATAAATATTATGAATGACTTTTAGGGATAATCAAGGAATTAATAATGACTCCAATGGAATTTATTTATTTTATATCCTTTAAAATTTGTAATGTGAAACATATGTCTGTATTTGGTTTCCCAAAACTACTAAACTATTTGGTCTATCATGATACAACTTCTGTATTTATTATTCCCTTGTAATAAAGTATGGAACCAGCTCTAAGAAACTAGGGTTTGGGAATATATAGTGGGTATTAGAAGAGAGTTATCAAAATCCTTGGAAACTAGATTTATAAGACTCAGATTAGGGAACATAACCCTAAGATATACATTGAGTATTAGAAAAGAAGAACATCCTATAATTTTAGTATGGTGTATATTTTGTGTATCTTCTAATAAATGCATCAATTTTTGGATACAATACGTGGATCTGGTTCTAGAAAAAATGTACCTATGGGTAACAACTCAGATAAGGTTTCCCATTCCAAACTCGGGGGAACCTGTTACATGACAAGGAGCCTAACTATGCACCAATTCTGAAAATCTATGGGGATATGATTAGGATAAGTTCAATTTTTTTACAAACCATTATGAATAATTTTAAGGAAAATATGTTACCAAAGAAATTATTATTATTATTTTGAAAATAACAATGCATATAATTTCAATTCATGTAATGTAGTTTTCTATTTTCAGATTATAAATTATAATTCGCAACATTAACTATGGTATTCCAATATTTAGAAATGGTTCATAGTGGAAGGAATGTAAATATTATTGATGCTCATATCCTATGCAGGTATTTCCCTCATATTCAAGATAATGATGTCAGTAACAGATATGCGACTAGTGCTGAGAAAATAAAACTATTCTGGGACTGCTGAATCATGATATGAACTATATGATCACCCATATTGAGTATACCTATCCACAACGTGGAAGATAATTGTATTATGACTTTATGAGACAACAAACTCTATCATTTAATGGGACTAAAACCCCATTTCTATAAGAGTGGTGGATATGTTCCTTAGAGAGGATATTTTATACTTTGGGAATTATCCAATGGGTGATGGATTTCATGGAATTTTACCATCTATCGGGTGATGCAGATCAATGATGTTCATTAATTAAAAAAAGGATAAAGAAAATAAAAATATTTAATTAAGTTATTTTAAGGAAATTTTCCAGGAAAAATACTGTCCTTGTTAACAACGAGCAGATATAGAGATGAAATTTTTGAGTCTAAGACAAATAGTGGATAAAAATGTTTCAAATTATGATTCCAAAATTACAAGGTTATAGAGGAATTATATGAACTACATACATAATCCAAATAACATGATCAGTCAATTCATTGATAGTTTAAAACCATTTTTTTGAAGGGTACTGGTCTCCCAACATTTCTCATCATATGAAGATAGAGTCTCACATTGTATAAAGATTGAAAAAGAGTTAATTATGTCAAATGAATTCAAATAAAGTAAGAGATGAAGAGGTATATTGAACAATCTTGAAAATTATATAAGGAAATGTTGAATAAGGAAAGAGTTTATTTGCGATCATTTGTTAATTTTGGGATGAAAAACCCTTGTACTTGACCAAAGGTTATGGATGTTTGTTATAAGTGTGGTAAAAATTCCAGCAAGACTGTGATTGAATGGTGAAGAAAGAAGCTGCCAATGATCATTTCTAAAATTTTAAAGAGGTGAGAAATTTTAAAAATTATTGTACTAGATGTCATGGAATATTTCCCCAAATAAGGACATGAGAGAATGTTCATGTTTTTTTGGTCACAACAATAGAGATTTATGTTCATAATGATGTGGTGGCAGGTACATTAATCATCTAATAAAACATTAACAATGATTTATTTTATTTTGATTCATCCCATTATTTTATTACTTCCTATTATTAAAATCAAATTATAAATTTTCCAATTGATTTAATACAATATTTTTAGCCAAACTCCTATGGGATGTATCATTTTTAAAAAGGAATTACCGGACAGTCCCCTTTATAACCCATAAACATGATTTAGTTATTGAATTATTCATTATAACTAGGAATTAATTTGATATAATAATTAGTATGGATTGGATTTCAAATTATGATCCAAATATATATTTTAAGAAGAAGGAAGATTCATTTTTTTGAGAATGATGTCGACTACCTTACTATTAGAGACGAATCCTCATCATCAAACTTGTACTCAGACCCAACCCTAGTAGGTAAACTGAATGAAATAATTGAAAGGAAGAAACATAATCTAAGGATTGGGATAGATTTACTCAAATTAATGATTAACCTATTGTGAAAAAATATATTGTCTTTTTTCTAGAGGATTTAAATTAATATCCTCGGGATAAAAAAGTTGAATTTTTTATTGATTTAATTCATAGTGAAAGAACAATATCAAGGAATCCTTATAGAATTGATATGGTTGAATTAGTTAAAATGAAGAAATAACTAGAGGAATTATGTTTTAAGGTATTTATTCTCCCCGGTGTTTCTCCATTAGGATCCCGTATTATCTTTTCCAAGAAGAACGATGGATCAATGTGGCTATCTGTTGACTATTAAGAAATAAATGAATTTAAAATAATGAATAAGTATCACATTCCTTACAATGATGATTTATTTGATCAAATTATTAGATCCCAATAATTTTGAATGATTTAAATTCGATATTAATGTCATCCATTCGGTGTGACTAAGAATGATATTACATATAAGTCCTTTGATACCATGTATCGGTATTACGAATTTATAGTAATTCTATTTGGACTAACTAGTGAACCATTTATCTTCATGGATTTAATGAATAGTGTTTTAAATGAATATCATGATGAATTGTTTTCCATATTTAATGATATTATATATAGATAGTCCAAAATTTATGAATACAATGATAATCACTAGTGGATTGTTCTGAAGACTCTTAAACGTAAGGAATTTATGGAAAATTTTGGAAGTGAAAAGTTTTCTTACAATCAATTTATTTTCTAGGCCATATTGTCTCAAATGATGAAATATTAGTTGATCATATGAAGAGAAATTTTTTTTAAGGAATTTCCTACACAAATGAACATAACTGAGTTACTTAGTTTTGTTGGTTTTACAAGTTATTATCAGCGATTCATTCAGAACATTACCTAATTAGCTATCCCATTAACCATTCTTATTTGTAATGGAGGTAATATCTTATAAAAAAATTAATTTGAGGAATGTTCTTAATAATTGAAGTACATATTGGTGAATGCTCTGATCTTGAATCTATCATTGGGAAATGGTGGATTTTTTTGTAGTGATCCATCAAAGGAAGGACTCAAGGGTGTCCTTATGTAGAATGGTTGGATTATTTCCTATGAATATAGGTAGTTATACATTGATGAATAGAACTATCCAACTCATGATCTTGAGTAATAAAATATAATATTTGATTGGACTATATATATAAACTATCTCTATGGAGAATGATGTTAGATATATATAGGTCACAAGATCTTGAAATATATCTTCTCATTTAAGAAACTCAACCTGAAGCAAACATGGTGGATCGAACTACTCAAGGGTTTTGTTCATTTAATACACTTCCACACTGGGAAGGTGAATATGGTACCAAAAGGATTCAACTAGAAGGATAATAGTGTTTTGAACAGATTAAGGATTAAGTAGGACCTTATGTACATGGATATAGAAAATATGGATATGGGAATTATCATGGATGGTGAAATATCATTACATTGTCAATTGTTTTCCAATCCAAATTTATTAGAAAGGATTAAAATTTATTAGTATGATTATTAGAATCATCAAAGAAAATTAAAGATGTGAATGATGGGATGTTGGTAGAAATCATGTATAAAAATGGAATTTTGATATATAGGGAGAGGATTGGTGGTCCCTCTGTAATTGAACATAAAATAGAATTATTACATGATTACCATAATTAGAGATTCTCTATACACCTTCACATCACTATAATGTATAGATATTTGAAGAAACATTTTTTGTGGGATAACATGAAGTAGGAAATAGCAAGTTATGTATAAAGATATTAAGTCTGACAATAAGTGAAGGATAAAATAAAACATCCCAGAGGAGTCATAAAACCTATTCCTACTCTTCAATGGAAATGGGATGAATAAATATGGATTTTTTTCACTTGATTACAAAAAAACCCAATGAATTAATGATACAATATGTGTGATTGTTGACTGATGTACCAAATATACAAATTTCATCTCTATAATGGAGGTCATTCAACTAGATTTCCTTTCAAGAATCAATATTAATTATGTTTTAATACTTTATGAAGGACCTATCTAAAATTTGTCTAATCAATGTCAATGATTTACATCAAAATTTAGGAAACTTATTTCGAAAAAATGGGCAATGAGATTAATTTGACCACATCTTATCACCCTCATACTGAAGGGAAGTTAGGAAGGAAGATTCAAACATTAGAAGACATGTTGAGATCATGGTAACATGAATTTAAAGGTATGTGGGATTATTATTTACCATTGGTGGACATTCCAACAGTAATAGTTTCCTTTCATTTATTCAAATGGAACAATATGAATAATTTTATGGAAATATGTGTTGTGCACTAACGTGAGTAGTTGATGATAGTGAAAGGATGCTTCTGGGCCCAAAGAATGTAGAGGAAACAATAAAAAAGGTAAATACTATTTAAACCCATGTCAACAAATCTCAATGTTGGAAAAAGAGCCATAAATATAATAAAAGGAAGGATTTGGAATTTCAAGAAGTGTATCATGTTTTTCTGAAAGTATTGTGATGAAGGGTGTTATAATATATGGGATGAAATGGAAAGTGATCCCTAGGTAAATTAATGCTTTTGAAATTATGGGGGAATTGGACTTGTGGAATATATTTAGGAATTGTTTCCTAGAATTTATAAATTAAAATTATATTACACATATCTTTGTTAAAGTAGGACATACTAGACCCAACACATGTACTCACTTCTTAAGGAATATAATTTGAACCTAATTTATCATATTTTGAAGTGCCAACCTATATTCTGGACAATAAAGAACATGTGTCAAGGAATCAAACAACTCAAATAGTAATGTTAATTTGAAAAGCTGATAAAATTGAAGAGGAGACATGAGATCCTAAGGAACTTATGATGAACTACCCAAATCTTTTTATGAAGTCGAATTAAGGAAATTATGATTAAAAAATGATTTTGGAATTGTCACACCCGTTTTTTTAGTCCTTTTATTTATTTTATTTCACTAGGCAGCGGGTGTTTTTGCTTAAGTACGGGTGAGTCCCAGTTTAAATTTTTAATGTTGGGATGAGTTTATGGTTTGGGATGGTGCGCGAGCACCGTACGCTTAAGGCACGCAGTTCGCTTGGGCACATGAATCCCGCTCATAGTCCGTTTGGATACCGTACGGCATGCGAATAACGCACGATCATCCAGTTTTAACATTATATATTTTTATGTATGTTGGTATGTTTATATATGTTTATGTAAATATTTTTATATATGTGTATAGGTTTAGAATAAAAATGAGTTGTTATTATTGTTTTTAATTGATTATTATTATTATTATTATTATTGTTATAATTATAGGTTAAAAAAAAAGAGAAACCCTAGCTAGCGGCCGCCCACCCCCCTATTTCTTCTCCCCCTTTTTTTTTCTCTCCCCTACGCGAGCCCGACCTTGCCTCCAACCACGTCGCCACACCCTGCGCGCGACCCCGCCTCCATCCGCCTTCCGTCCGCCGCCGTCCACTTTCGTCCGCCGCTACCTGAGCCAGCCACCCCGATCGCGCCGGTGTCGCCGCCTCCCCTCTTCCTCCGACCCGCGCCGTGCACAGCCCCCTTCCGACCGACCCCGCCGATCCGGCTCCCCCTGTCCGAGCTCATCGCAGCCGGCCTCCCTCCCGACTCCCCCTCCTTCCCTTCGTTTGAGAGCCGTGAAGCCATCACCCTCCCTTGTGTCGGTCGTCCGCAGCGCTGTCCCCCTATCCGGCCCCCGGTTCCCTCCGCGCGGTCTTCTCTGGCCAGTCGCCTCTGGTCGCTGCCCTGCTGCAACCTTCCCCTTCTGCCTTCTCCCGATCACACCTCCCTGGCTCCTCCCTCGCCTGCGCCTTCTGTCGGACAAGCCTTCTCCCTGCAGAGTCCCTGCACAACACCATTACACCTCGCCCTGACGGTTTCGGCCTTACCCTAGGGTTTCGAGTAAACCGATTTTTGACTTCTTCTTTGTTTCTATGGTGTGCGGTGGGTCTTTTGAGCTTGCTTTGATCATGTTTCGGCATCCTCCGTTGAAGCCGCAACATTTCGGTTTGTCTTGGTCCATCCGCCACCGTTTGGAGGTAGGTGTTTCTGTGTTGTTTGTATTGTTGGATGAATCCATTGCTGTTTTGTTTTCCCTAATGTGTTCTATAAATTTTATGTGCAATTTGAAGTGGATTTGATCTGCATTTGTGGTTTTGAGATTTGTTGCACAAAGAAAAGTATTTTTTTTATGTTTTCACTTAAGTTGCATTGTTTGAAATGAAAGGGAATTTGTTGGGCTTGATGGAAAAAGTGATAACTACTGGTTTGAAAATGTTTTTAGTTTTCAAAAGAGTTTTTAATGTGAAAGCGGATCGGTTTTGAGTGCTCGAATTGGCTTTGTGACATGTTTTCCATGAAATGTGTATTTTTCACGAGTTGCTCTTAATTTGTATTATTTTATGGGAAGTGAAATTGTTTTTGTTTGTTTGAAAATGTATCACCTACTAGTCATGGCACATTCTTGGATTTCAAAAAAAAAATTATTGTGAAAAGTGGTGGGTTTTAATGCGCAAGTTATGATTGAGGCTTGTCGCACAAGAAGATGTGTATTTCGTATTTTGCACATAAATGACGTTATTTGGTGTGAGGTCTTTTTGGTTTTCTTGAAATGATTTAATAAATAGATTAATGATTTATTAAATGGTTTAGATGGCGCAGAAGTGGTATTTTGAAAGCGTTGAGTATGCATTTGTTTTTAAAGTAGTGTGTTTATATAAAATAAGACATGCTCTTGGTGTAAACCCTTTTTGCGTCACTTAGTGGTGTTTTATAAATGGTACAACCAGTCCTTTAAATATTTTAGATGGTGCGAGATGGGTTTTGAAAATATGTCGAGTTTGTTCTTGGGCACTGGTTGTTCGTTTAAATTGTTTTGAGTCTGTGTTTATGCGTTTTAGTTGTGTGGTTGTTGCAGCGTGTCGGTGAGGAAGACTCGCGGTGTTTCGGTCGTCGGCTTGTGCGTGTTTGAACGTCTATGCGAGGCATGACATGCCATTATGTTTGGACAGTGAGCCGAGGTAGGTCCCCCATTCCACTTACCTTTAGATTTAGAATTTATTAATTGCTTGATGTTTTATTAATTTTTAATGAATTATAAATAATATTAGATAATAAAACTTTAAATTATTATTTTCGTGCGAAAAGAGATTTTTATTTTATACCGAACACTTGTGACATTTTCATGACGGGTGGACACCCAGTTTTGAATGAATGCCAGTTTGGCCTTTAAACATAATTCACGGAACTTCAAATGTGCTTTTAGTTTTAAAGACAAATAATTTCTTCTGAACAAGTGTTTTGAGCTTCTTGAGAAATGATGTTTTACTTTAAAATTGGTGAAGGCCTATTTGGCACTTTAATGAAATGTATTATCTTGGAAATCCCACTCGGTGGTGATCTTTGGTGTGCATTGTTTGCGTGAGCTATATGTGATGTTTGTGCATCGTGACTGATTTATTTACATTGTAGACGCACCCCTTTTTTTATTGCTTGTGTTGACATGGGAACCTGGCATATTGAGTGAATTTTATGAGAACGATTGCTGCACTAGTTTAGACCACGCACTGGCTAGTGGCCCCATAGCAGGGGAATACTGATTTATTGCTGCTATGGGGATTGGGCCCCTCGGTTAGGCCATGCAGGGCTATGCCGGGTAGTATTATGGGCATTATGACGTCATCGAGTTATGGCATGCCTTCAGGATGAGTCACATGTATAGTACGTTCTGGATTGTTCACGATCTCCTAGGTTCGACCCATGTTTCTTTTAGTGTTTATTTGTGTGTGGCGGATGTTTGAGAGGTCGAGTTCGGTTGCTGACCCATGTGTGCCACTTTTACCATTTCCCTTAGTGTGTGTTGTGTGTGATTCTCCTTTTGACTAAAAACTAAAGTTTGGATTTCTAAATCGTTCGCAAAATGTTTTAAAAATGCAATGCACCTGTTCATTTCAACATTAAACTTGTTCTAAATTAAAAAGGGCAATGGACTATTATTTGTTTCAGAAATGAAAGTGTGTGGAAACCATATTTTATATAATTTAGTTCAAACCTGGAGTTGATAAATTCTTTATTTATTGGTATGTGCTTTGGGAATAGAATTAGTCGGGCCTACCTACTGAGTTTTAATACTCACGCCTATAGTGTTTTCTTGTTTTTAGTTCTGTTGCAGGTTCCAGCTTCAGTTGTTCGCCTTGAGCGACGTCGGTTGTGTTATTGGAGAGTGACCCACGGGGTCACGTGGATCTTTGGTCGTGGTCAGGTTAGTTGCATTGTTGGTTCTTTTTTTTCTTATTTACAGTTGTTCTATTTATTTCTGCTGCTTAGTTTATTATATTTTGGGCCAAATCGTTCCCACCTGTTTACTTTTGATGCCCGGCACTAGTTGCCAGCCCGTGGGGATCGGGAACGCCCCTCGGGCCATGTCGCGGGTCGGCTCGGGTGACCGGTTCAGGGTCAACCCGGGTTGGTTCGTGACAAAATGGTATCCGAGGAGGTTGGATCTTAGCAGACCTCGCTTTTAAGAGTGCCCTTTGTTATTTGGGATGTCTGATAGAAGGAGATTAAGACTGTCGGGGCTCAGGAGATAGGTTACGGGTCGGTGCCTGATCACCACCGCTCGTGATGAGACCTGAGTTACCAGGGTTAGTTCGGGATTGAGTCTTTTGTCCTTGGTTGTTTTGGATTAAGGGATGACAATGGGATAAAATCGGTTCGCGTTGCGGCCTCACATGGGGTGGTGACCCATGTGGAGTCCAAGTGCCCGGTTTAAGGTCCTCTTAGTGTTATGTATTACTTGGGGCATGACTCACCACCATGTTGCCGAGTTAAGTGTAGACACTATCCCTCATTCCGATGGTTTATAGTTGGTTGTATTTTGTTTTAAACTCGGTCTGTGTGTGTGTGTTGAAAATGAAAGTGATTTGGAAAAAAAAGGGGTTTCTTCCAAATTGTTTTTGAAATTAGTAAAGTGGGTTTTTAAAGAAAAAATTTTTTGGTTTGGAACAATATGTTATGTGTTTGTATTTGGTAAGGAATGAAGTGTTTGAACCTTGTCACTCCTTATGGAGGGTCACATGTGCGTGGGTATGTACGGAGAGTGCGTAGGGTGCACTTGTTTTCAGATGATGTGAGCGAGATTGAATGAACGCACATGTGACGGTTCATAAGGTGCCATAGGAGAGTTCTAATGTTTTAAAAAATGATGGTTTTGGAAAGTGATTTATGCTTGTGTTTGTATATGTTTGGCTTATGGGCCTTTTGACCTCGACTTGTGTTGTTTTCTTGATTGGGTTTTGGCTTGATGCCAGTTTGGATGATGTTTCTCGTGTTGTCATGAGTATGCCACCAAGAAAGGTCGTTAAGGTTGCTAATGAGTCACGCCTAGTTTCCATTTCTTCCTGCATGTTGCCTATCGATCAAAGTAATAAAAGTCCATGAGGGGTAGTTGTTTGGTTGTGTAATTTGAGTGGGTCTTCAGGTTGTTGGGAACTCCCAGGGTTGTTGGGGTGCGTGTCGTCTTAGGTTCTTTTGAGGGCCCAGTTTTGGACTAGTAAAGATGAGATGTCTCATCGTCGCTGGAGTTTTGGGTGTGATTAACGGTGGTCAGCTTCCGAGAAGGTTCCCCACCTGGAAAGGAGTGTGGTCTAGTAGAACCTGTCTCCAAGAAACCATCCTCGTCGGTACCGGCTCATAGTTCGTCGGACCGCTCTCTTGTGTGCCACCAGTATGGCCTATCCAGACATTCTAAGTCGCCTGGCCGCATCCCTTCTAAGTCTTGCTACCGTGTGGCTGTTCGGGCCACCAGTGAGAGTTCTGGAAGAAGTGTCGTCAGGGAGGAAGGAGCTAGGGACCAGAGGATGCAAATGCCTGACTGTGAGGCAGAAGATGCTTCAGCCATCAGGGCCCCAGCCACAGGTCTCAGGGTGAAGCTCGCGCACAGTCAGGAGTTGCCGAGGGTGTGGAGAACCTCGCTTCGGATTCTGTTTTCAGCTTTCTGAAGAAAAATATCCAAAGATTCCTTGTTCTATTCTTTTTATCGTTGTAAGATCACCTTTGTTGCGGTTGCGTGATGAACTTATTATACCGCAGTCTAAGCGGTCTTATCTGTTCTCAGTGTGTTTTGAAATCGTTCGGTTCTCCTTGGAGGGTGATGGACCCACGAATGAACGGGTCAATCTAATTTTGAGTTGGGTCTCAATTGTGTGCGTTAGGGGGATGCGTGGTCTTATGAAATTAATAGGCGTTGTTTCGAGGTCCTTTGTGAGTTCGGGCTAGAAATTCCCTAGACTCTGGTTGCGATGAGGTTTTTCTTCGGTCGGTGAGTGAGGGGTTGAGATAATTCCTTATCCTCGAGCTGTTGGGTCGTTTCGTAGCAAGCATCCTGTTTAAGTCTCTGAGTGTTGTTCGGTCTGTGTGGAGAAAGTAACTGGGTTCGTTTGGGAGTCCCCGTGTTCCCCCCCCCCCCCTCCGGGATGGTGTGTTCGAGTTTCAAGGTTTCCGTGTTAGTAGATTTCTGTGGTGGGGAGGACCCTCCCGTGTTCTCCCCTCAATCTCAGACATTGTTTGTACTTGAGTTGGTCGGGTTTGACTTGTGTTGGTAATGGTCACTCCGAGCCTCTCAATTTCTTCTGGTTTTTCATGGGCACAGACTCGAGTTATGATAACTATTGGCTTGGTGACTTTCTGGGGGCAGAAAGTGTTTGTGGTGGGGAGAATTGTCACACCCGTTGTTTTTAGTCCTTTTATTTATTTTATTTAACTTGGCAGCGGGTGTTTTTGCTTAAGTACGGGTGAGTCCCAGTTTAAATTTTTAATGTTGGGTTGAGTTTATGGTTTGGGATGGTGCGCGAGCACCGTACGCTTAAGGAACGCAGTTCGCTTGGGCACATGCATCCCGCTCGTAGTCCGTTTGGATACTGTACGGTATGCGAATAACGCACGATCATCCAGTTTTAACATTATATATTTTTATGTATGTTGGTATGTTTATATATGTTTATGTAAATATTTTTATATATGTGTATAGGTTTACAATAAAAATGAGTTGTTATTATTGTTTTTAATTGATTATTATTATTATTATTATTATTATTATTGTTATAATTATAGGTTTAAAAAAAAGAGAGAGAAACCCTAGCTAGCGGCCACCCACCCCCCTCTTTCTTCTTCCCCTTTTTTTTCCTCTCCCCTGCGCGAGCCCGACCATGCCTCCAACCGCGTCGCCACACCCTGCGCGCGACCCCGCCTCCATCCGCCTTCCATCCGCCGCAGTCCACTTTCGCTCGCCGCTACCTGCGCCAGCCACCCCGATCGCGCCGGTGTCGCCGCCTCCCCTCTTCCTCCGACCCGCGCCGTGCACAGCCCCCTTCCGACCGACCCCGCCGATCCGGCTCCCCCTGTCCGAGCTCGTCGCAGATGGCCTCCCTCCCGACTCGCCCTCCTTCCCTTCGTCCGACAGCCGTGAAGCCATCGCCATCCCTTGTGTCGGTCGTCCGCAGCGCCGTCCCCCTGTCCGGCCCCCGGTTCCCTCCGCGCGGTCTTCTCTGGCCAGTCGCCTCTGGTCGCTGCCCTGCTGCAACCTGCCCCTTCTGCCTTCTCCCGCTCACACCTCCCTGGCTCCTCCCTCGCCTGCGCCTTCTGTCGGACAAGCCTGCTCCCTGCAGAGTCCCTGCACAACACCATTACACCTCGCCCTGACGGTTTCGACCATACCCTAGGGTTTCGAGTAAACCGATTTTTGACTTCTTCTTTGTTTCTATGGTGTGCGGTGTGTCTTTTGAGCTTTCTTTGATCATGTTTCGGCATCCGCCGTTGAACCCGCAACGTTTCGGTTTGTCTTGGTCCATCCGCCACCGTTTGGAGGTAGGTGTTTCTGTGTTGTTTGTATTGTTGGATGAATCCATTGTTGTTTTGTTTGCCCTAATGTGTTCTTTAAATTTTATGTGCAATTTGATGTGGATTTGATGTGCATTTGTGGTTTTGAGATTTGTTGCACAAAGAAAAGTATTTTTTTTATGTTTGCACTTAAGTTGCATTGTTTGAAATGAAAGGGAATTTGTTGGGCTTGATGGAAAAAGTGATAACTACTGGGTTGAAAATGTTTTTAGTTTTCAAAAGAGTTTTTAATGTGAAAGCAGATCGGTTTTGAGTGCTCGAATTGGCTTTGTGACATGTTTTCCATGAAATGTGTATTTTTCACGAGTTGCGCTTAATTTGTATTATTTTATAGGAAGTGAAATTGTTTTGGTTTGTTTGAAAATGTATCACCTACTAGTCATGGCACATTCTTGTATTTCAAAAAAAAATTATTGTGAAAAGTGGTGGGTTTTAGTGCGCAAGTTATGATTGAGGCTTGTCGCACAAGAAGATGTGTATTTAATATTTTGCACATAAATGACGTTATTTGGTGTGAGGTCTTTTTGGTTTTCTTGAAATGATTTAATAAATAGATTAATGATTTATTAAATGGTTTAGATGGCGCAGAAGTGGTATTTTGAAAGCGTTGAGTTTGCGTTTGTTTTTTAAAGTAGTGTGTTTATATAAAATAAGACATGCTCTTGGTGTAAACCCTTTTTGCGTCACTTAGTGGGGTTTTATAAATGGTACAACCAATCCTTTAAATATTGTAGATGGTGCGAGATGGGTTTTGAAAATATGTCGAGTTTGTTCTTGTGCACTGGTTGTTCGTTTAAATTGTTTTGAGTCTGTGTTTATGCGTTTTAGTTGTGTGGTTGTTGCAGCGTGTCGGCGAGGAAGACTCGCGGTGTTTCGGTCGTCGGCTTGTGCGTGTTTGAACGTCTATGCGAGGCATGACATGCCATTATGTTTGGACAGCGAGCCGAGGTAGGTCCCCCATTGCACTTACCTTTAGATTTACAATTTATTAATTTCTTGATGTTTTATTAATTTTTAATGAATTAGAAATAATATTAGATAATAAAAGTTTAAATTATTATTTAGTGCGAAAAGAGATGTTTATTTTATACTGAACACTTGTGACATTTTTTTGACGGGCGGACACCCAGTTTTGAAAGAATGCCCGTTTGGCCTTTAAACATAATTCACGGAACTTCAAATGTGCTTTTAGTTTTAAAGATAAATAATTTCTTCTGAACAAGTGTTTTGAGGTTCTTGAGAAATGATGTTTTACTTTAAAATTGGTGAAGGCCCGTTTGGCACTTTAATGAAATGGATTAACTTGGAAATCCCACTCGGGGGTGATCTTTGGTGTGCATTGTTTGCGTGAGCTATATGTGATGTTTGTGCATCGTGACTGATTTATTTACATTGTAGACGAACCCCTTTTTTTATTGCTTGTGTTGACATGGGAACCTGGCATATTGAGAGAATTTTCTGAGAACAATTGCTGCACTAGTTTAGACCACGCACTGGCTAGTGGCCCCATAGCAGGGGAATACTGAGTTATTGCTGCTATGGGGATTGGGCCCCTCGGTTAGGCCATGCAGGGCTATGCCGGGTAGTATTATGGGGGTTATGATGTCATCGAGTTATGGCATGCCTTCAGGATGAGTCACATGTATAGTAAGTTCTGGATTATTCACGATCTCCTAGGTTCGAACCATGTTTCTTTTAGTGTTTATTTGTGTGTGGCGGATGTTTGAGAGGTAGAGTTCGGTTGCTGACCCATGTGTGCCACTTTTACCATTGCCCTTAGTGTGTGTTGTGTGTGATTCTCCTTTTGACTAAAAAATAAAGTTTGGATTTCTAAATCGTTCGCAAAATGTTTTAAAAATGCAATGAACCTGTTTCTTTAAACATTAAACTTGTTCTAAATTAAAAAGGGCAATGGACTATTATTTGTTTCAGAAATGAAAATGTGTGGAAACCATATTTTATATAATTTAGTTCAAACCTGGAGTTGATAAATTCTTTATTTATTGGTATGTGCTTTGGGAATAGAATTAGTCGGGCCTACCTACTGAGTTTTAATACTCACGCCTATAGTGTTTTATTGTTTTTAGTTCTGTTGCAGGTTCCAGCTTCAGTTGTTCGCCTTGAGTGACGTCGGTTGTGTTATTGTAGAGTGACCCACGAGGTCATGTGGAGCTTTGGTCGTGGTCAGGTTAGTTGCGTTGTTGGTTATTTTTTTTCTTATTTACATTTGTTCTATTTATTTCTGCTGCTTAGTTTATTATATTTTGGGCCAAATAGTTCCCACCTGTTTACTTTTGATGCCCGGCACTAGTTGCCAGCCCGTGGGGATCGGGAATGCCCCTCGGGCCATGTCGCGGGTCGGCTCGGGTGACCGGTTCAGGGTCGACCCGGGTTGGTTCGTGACAGGAATGAGAAATATATTGACCCCAAATTATATCAATGAGAATTTCCTTCTTATGTTTAATTCATATGGTATATACCACATAAAATCACGTGTAGAACACAATACAAACATTATAAATGAATAATGAATGAAATAATATGTATTTATAGATGTTAAATAATCTATACCAATTAAATAATAACTTGAACGTATGAATAGTAACATTATATTTTTTTAGTATATTTGGAAAATTAATAGAAACCTCACCAATAATGTAAAAATAAAATTTAGGAATCTTATAACTGAATGTATGATATAACTTATATCATATTAGAAGTAAATGAATAGTTTAGAAATTATTAATTATGTGTCGGTTTTTTGTAAGTATTAAATATTTAATTATAATATTATAAGTAGTAAAATGATTTTAATGAATATTCTATTTAATAAAAATTATTCATAAATCAATAATTTTTTTTCTTATAATTTAATGATAATTTTATGAGACCTTAGTTAATTTTGTAATGTTTTATAAAATTAGTTATAAATTAAAAATTTGTATTTTTTGAGTAAATGAGTATGTAAATTAAATATTTAATTTACATATTTAGAAAATTATATTCCTTAAATGATATTAATTTTTTAATTATACATGTCAACACATGATTACGGTGAATTTTTGGGATTTTTGTAAAATACAAGAATTTTAGTGAATAGTAAAATACGGTAATATACCGTATCAGTACATTATAAGTTAAATGAACTATTCCTAGTGTCATCATTGATGTAAGAACCATAATTTAAAAATAATGTTCATTATTTTAATATATTTTTCGATAATTCTCAAATAATTCATATTCAAGAAGAAAATAACAAACAAATGAATAAAATATTCTGAAATCACCAATCTCCTCCACTATAAATACCAACCCTCACCATACATTTTTCTCACAACTTCCAAGATTTATTATCTTAACAAATTTTTATCAAATAATTTAACCAAGAATCTCCCCTGAATCTAGTTAATCATGGTATCATCAAAAGAGAAAAATAAATCCCCTTAAGGATGTCCACAAGGGGGATAAATCAGGAGGTAAAAATACTCTTCATTTTCCCTTTTCTCTTCTTTTCTAGATCTTTTCTTTAATCATTAATCCTCAACTCCCCTAATGAAAATTTCATGAAAAATACAATACATAAATTCAATGGAATTTTTTTATATAATATCTAAAAATTCATCATCATTCCCCTTCTCCTCTTCCATTTACTCTAATAATAGAAACGTCGTTTGTGAGGTGTTGTATTATCGCCTTCAAGAATGATAAGATTTCATTTTCCATCACCAATTTTAGGGATGTTTATAAAACTTTATTAGATGTTGAAAAAGATTGTAAAATATAAATTATAACCAATTTTATGTTCTGGAATCACCATATTTACATAATACTAAATTATAAAACAGAAGGATTTCATTGTGTTCTAAAACGGCATAAATTAATCTAAACAAATACCTTTAACATATTATATATTGATTCATCCTTAAATCTGTAAAAAAACAATATATAAAACTAATTAAAATTCTAGATTTTCATTAATAACATAGGATTACAATTTTGTAGAATTATTCCCATTATACAAGATCTCTATTAAATATAAACAAGCGAACCAATCATGAAAACCAAGAAAAAATGCTCCAGAATGATAATATTAATATTTATAACTCATAAATAAGGAAAAAATGAACTTATTAAATCTATAATGATTATAATTCATGTATAAAATGTTAATAATTAATTATTAAATAGATTTACATTAATTATCTTGTAAATTAAGGTCATGTGATGAACACATTCAAACATAAGGTGTGGGTTTCCTTACTAAACACCAATTTTCATTTGGGTTACGATTTCTTTCTCTATAATACAAAATAATTCCTAATTATTTTTTATAAATTTATTCAATTTAATATATATTTCTTCTAAAATAATATATTCATGTCATTTTATAATTATTTTATGGGAGAATAAATATTTTTCAAGGATCCCTTCTCATTTCATATTGATACAGAAGTCTAATTAAAGGGAAAATATTTATTTATAACTCATTTTGGAGTACCATAAAATATCATTTTTAAGAAAATATTATTATTTTAAAATGAATAACTTTCTTATGAAAAAATGATCTTTTTCATTTTAGATTTTTTATAAAAAATAATGATAAATACAAATGAATTTCCAAAAGAACACTTCTTTGAAAAGTTAAAAGAGAATTTATCCCAAGAATTCCTTGAGATTTTACTAGAATATTGTCATATATATTAACACATATATTTTATATTTAAATTTTATTGAGGCTTATCACTTATTTTTATCTTCTGCCATATAATATTAAATTTTTTATGGTCATTTTTACTTGAGATGTTCCCTCTTTATATGATTCACCATATTACATAGAATGGTTATATGCATTGTATAAAATAAGGGAATGTTATACCCATTCCATATGTATATGTCATTTATGTTTAAACCTCATTCAGAAGAGGAACTATTAACATATCGTAAGTGATATTTGGGGCCCGTTATAGCCCTTCGATGTATCAGTAGTTCTCAATAGTAAAAAAAGAAGGGGGTTTTACTAAATATGTACGGTGTCTTGGATGAGGCCCTGGTGTTATGTTTATGATATCTAAAATTTTAAATTTCCTCGTTATGAAACTCTAAATTAATAGAAAATGTGGTTATTTCACTAGTAAAATATAAATATTTTTGTTTTATTATGTAATTAATTAATCATTTATTATTCCTTCAATTTTAGGCTCAGGATTATGTTTTAATGACATGTGTTTTTTGGTGTTCACTATGAATTATTATTTATGTTTAATATAGCATCCTCAATGTTACTCACCTTTAATAAGCATCTGATATCACCCTATTCTTATGTTTTTTTTTTCACCAGGATGCGAATATGAATATTAGGACTGATTTGCAGGGATATTCTCGATCCTATGAATATCCCCAAGGAAATTTTAGTATTTTATTTCCATTAAAAGTTTTAATGTCAAACTTATGTTTGTATCTAGTTTTCCAAAACTCAAAAACTATTTGATCCTTCAGGATAAAAATTCTTAGTATATTATTGAAATTTAGTTAAGTAATGCACTGATGCTTGGAAACTAGAGTCAGGGTCTCTACAAATATGGTGATGAATAATGAAATATGTTAATATTATAGAGAAATTTGGTTGTATGCAAGAATCTGAAACGTTTCGATTTTTCAATGATATTTTTTGGAAGATGTTAAATGTTGTTTTATATTTACAGAATTATAATTATATCATTATTATCTTCTTAATTATTATCATAATTTTATATATATCATTCTGGTAATTAGGTGATGGAAAATGAATCACATCACTTCGTGGTGGCAATAATCGACATGTAAGATCAAATGATGTTATAGTCATTTAATGAATTAAAAATGAAGAAAAAATAATTTTAATATATATTTTTAATAATAATTATTTATTTCATATCATATATATTCATTATGTTTATTGGTATTACCTTCTATGTAAACTTCTTGTGAAAAATGAATCACATCGCATTGTGAGGTGGGAGTCCATCGTACACATGAGCGACATTATCATACCCCTTGGTAATGGAACACAATAAGGTATATATCAAAAAATAATTTAAGAAGTATAAATATATTAATAATTTAAAATAAAATCATTTAATCTATCATTATAACATGATGTGAGATGAATTGATGGAAAATGTATTACATCAATTCACAAAGCAGTTGTCCACTATACACATGAATGAATGTTTCTTTTCCAATTTTTTGGAATGAGAGATGGATTTGGTTACTATATTAAAATACTATCCTGTCATTATATGGTCTATAATGGTGTTATTATAAGATTATAATTTAGATAAATTTGAAGGAGTAGGAAGAATAAATAAAAAATGCTCCATTAAGAATGATACATCTTCTTTGGACGATTTCGTAAGGTTTATACCAAAAATATTTAATTAGTTGGTTTTAGGAAAAAAAAAGACTCTATGATGTGTATTGGGAAGTTATAATGATATTTATTTAGTTATTGGTTAATCTAAAATTCTTTTAGAGGTTTTATGTGAAGAGTATAGGGTTTGAGCATTGATATGTTGGGGAGAGGTCATAGTTGGAAATTTTGAAAAGAGAAACTGATACACACAATATTTACATGAAAAAGGATAAAAACACACTATTAATAAGGACTATATGAGATAATTTTGAAATATGACCATGAAATGGAATTTAGAAAAAAAAATTGGTCATTTGAACCCTTATCATGTTATTTTAGCCACATGAAAACATGTATTTACCTTATGTGTGGTAAAATATTTTTGTTTTTTTCATTATTCATTATGACTGATAATTATATTTACCATATTATATAATATAAATTATTCTATTAAAAATATTGAATAAATTTTATTAAATTAAACTCATATAAATGGAATAATCTAATTTAAAATAAAACCTGAAGATGTGATGAAAATGTGGGATTTCAAGAAATGTAATTTTCAAGAATATGACGATTTTATGTTAACAGAATGGTTAAAAACAATGATTATATTAATTAAAAATAATAATAGTAGATATATAACATATAAATATAATTTATATAATTTTCATTTATGGTTATTTTATGTAATTATTATAGAGAAACATTATTATGTTAAAAACATTTTTTAGAAAAATGCGTTTTTAAACCCATAAATAAATTTACATTAAAATGTAGTATAATTTTTATTAAATATAATTACAAGGATTATATAAGAGAAAAAAATAATTCATATAATTTAAATAAAATTTAAATCATAATGATACTTTTATGTTACTTAATTACATGATTATAAATGATATCTTTATGAAAAACAGTATTTTCACTATTCAAAAAAACATATTATATGAAAAAACCAATAATGTCACTATATGATAATTTATATATGATAATTTATAAAATTATCCTATATTAATAAAATTAACATTACAAATTTATCATACATTAATTATAATATTTCATTAAAAACATTAAAAAATAAATTTTGATGAAAATACATTCTTTAAAAGAAAATTACTTTACGAAAAATTGATTGATTATTTACACTATCAATAAATTTATATTGAATAGAAAAAATATTTATTTCATTTATTATTCAATACTATTCATACCCTTCAATTTCATTTCATGGCTATAGTGGTCATATGTTTCATGGGCTGTTTATATTCGGTGTTTTGTGTCACACACACTATCCAACATAATGTTATTGTTTTATAATATTTATGTGTTATAATATATATAAAATTATTAATACACGTATTTTTCATAATATTTTTACATTTATTTTTTTTATTCATATTTCTTATTTTATTTTATAAATTTATAAAAAAATATTATCATCTATTCATAATATTTAATTAAATCATAATATAAGTAAAATATATATGTATGAAGATTTTTGGTTTTTAAATTTCATAAAACTCAGATGTTTCAAACACACATAGAAATAAACACATGTACATAATCAAAAATTTCCTTGTATGTTTATATTGTACATACATATCAAGACATAATCATATACACAGTTTCAATGTGTGTGTGTTAATATATTACTAGAATATTATATCAAATTATTATGATGAAATGAAATTTTAACATTTACTAACATTAATTGATCTTTATAATTTTCAATATAAATAATCACATATTACATATATCATGAATAAAATTATTATATAAATGTAAAAATTTAAAATATTTATAATCCATGAAATTCAAATGTAATTAATGAATTTTATCTAAAGAAAGACATGTACACGCACATAAATATATATAATCATAGATATCTGTATTAATAACAATAAAAATCAAGAATATATATATAAATATTTAAAAGTACATGAAAATTAAAAATAGAATGTATTGATTGGATTTTATTAATCTACAATTGATAATAGATTTGATATTTATACATAACTAGTATAGTGGATTGACATTATTTATTATTTAAATATAATATGGTGAATATGTACAAGTAGAATAATAACTTATATATAGTCTGAAATATTTATTAATTTAAATAATTAATACTTTTTAATATATTATAAATAATATTATTAATATTGTATATATTTATATTCTTATAAATTGTCAGTATTTTTTGTATAATATCATCATTTTAATGTGGATATATAATTTTTTTTAGTACATCATTTATCAATGGTAAGTTCCACGCTAGTAAAAGATATCATTTTTAGGGTTTATAATTTTACTATTGATAATAGTGATTTTATTACACCTTTTTACCACTGATAACTATGTGTCTTAATCAGTATTGAATTTATAATTTATAAAATCATTCATTATCATGACCTATCATTTATGTGCTTATTCATCATAATTTTATAATAGTTTTTTTAAATGCAGTCAAGCTCAATTTTTTTTTAAATAACCATAGTAGTCATGGCACTCATCCATAATTTTTAAACATTAATAGAACCTGAACATTGTTATGGCTTATATGCATTATTTTTAATGAATTATCCTAGAAAACCTAATGCATTTTATTCATAATTTTTTTTGGTTATCTAAATTTATTGTGCATGGATTTTTTCATGACTTTCTATTTTTTCTGCCCATAATCAACATTAACATTCATCACTGCTTATATATATATGTTTATAAACATGTGTCTGTGTATCTATGGTAAAACATTCATATAGATACAATATAATTATTTAACCCTAATTATTTCGGTTATTCTTTTTATAATCATCGACAAATATTTATATATATAAACACACACACACATATCCATATTTGTGTGAGGGGCATACCAAATACAAACACACATGCACACACACACACAGACGTTAATATATATATATTGGTTTTTCATGCCTCATCCTTATACAAGGAATGTAAAAACACAATTTACTTATTTTATTACATATTAGTTTTTAGATTTTATATGATCTAGAAGAATCGAATACCCCACAAACTGTGGCCTAATGATACCTAAACAAAATGAGCCTAAATCCCAAATGAGAAGTCCTGATTTATTCTATCTTTCTAGTATTAACACCACACCTCCTCCAACTAATATGGTTACACTGTAATTCCCTTATCTATACCTTTTGAATTCACTCTGGTATCACACATCAAGAATCTATTTGGATTTAGGCCTGTTTAATAGTTTTAAATTCACCCATCACTCTTTTGATCCCCCTACCAAGCGGTAACTGATGTTTCTTTATTGAACTACCTACTAGAAACATCACATCATCATCCTGGTCACATAAGAAGCCTACGTCACCAATTAGTATCCTATAATTCCCCTCACTAAAATTATCACGGCATGCTTACCTTTTTTGTTTCATATAATAAAACACCTCTTTTACAAATAAAAATCATAACTTGGTAGAAGTAATGTTTATATGATCTAATTCACAAATTATTATTTCAATCCACCCACCATTGACACCTGTCTGTTGACATTCACACACAAATATTTATCACAAATATATATTTTCATGGTCTCATTGCACTACCTTAATTAATGTTTTTGTGTACCCACATTGTTTCGGCCCATGGAACATGACACTTTTTAACTCCATATATGGCCAAAATATCTCCTCATAATGGGGCTGCCTTCATTTGAACTCTATATAGATATAGAATAATGGGGTGACTTTACCACTCTAGTAATCATCCAATAGATGACCATATATAATTATATATATATATATATATATATAAATGTATTTATTTAACATATTTTCATATGTTTAAATATGTATATATATTTTTAGGGTGTGTGTGTATTTATATGTGTGTGTGAGTAGAAATTTATATAGTTATATATGAATAATAACATCTAAAGATAATATAAATTTTTTCATTAAATTCTTATGTATTTTTTGTATATTTTATTTATTCATGTGTCATAATTTTAATTAATACTCTCTAAATATATATTTAACACTTTTAAATTTTTTATTTATTTATATACACATTTATATTTAGATTTTTACATAGGGGTCCTGTTTGATCTCAATAAAACGTAAATATAGTGACTTGATCTATCAAAAATCCAATCAAGTTGCAGAAAAACGAATTGAAACCACCTACCTTAAAATCAAATTTCTTTTTAATTTACTCTATGGTGGAGTTATATTTATATGGATCTCCAAATAAATTACCAAAAAAATATTTCATATGAGGAAATTATATCTGCCATTGGATCCTCATTCGAACTGAGGGAGTCCAATGAAGTCTGGTGGTGTGGTAAGACCATAAATATGAAGACAAATGGAGAACTGATAAGTTGAAGATAAATTCAATAATGATTTCATACATTTAAGATACCATAAATAATTGGTATCACACTCTTTTTATTGACTCTCATCATTAAATAATGAGATTCAAAAAACTAGAGAGATGAATTCCATGCAATGGAAGCTGGAACACATTACTTATCAATGCTTCTAACATATTTTTTAACTCATATAATAATAGGTTCAGCAATAAATATACATTAATAAATATATCATATCAATTCAAAACATAAGGAACACCTTTTATGACGTAGAAGGGATACAAGTACTCACATCCCACACGTCAGATAACCTAAATATTATTATATGTTATTCTATAGGCTCTTTGAGAAATCCAAACTTCTATATGATTTATGTATATCCTAAGTTATGGAATCTATCTCATGAATATCACATTTCATGATCAAATTCATATCATAGGATATAATATCCCTTACATTTGTACATATCCATAAATCTACCAATAGTAGTAAAAGAAAAATAATATTTTATGAAAAACTTCCCAACACTATATGAATCTATCCAAAAAAGATTATTTTAAGGTTTACCAAATAATATTTATTTTGTAACAATTTTTTCCAAAAAAATAATCCTTATTAAACAACGTAAAATTTTAACATTCTGGTCATAGTTCCATTAATAAAAAATATGAATCCCAATTTCATAAATCCAAGAAAATAGAATCCTTTAACACAACATTTGTGACAGTTAGGCTACTAATGGGTCATGTTTGATCTCAATAAATCATACTTATATATCTATATGTAAATATTCACCATAAAATTTATCATATATAACCTATAAATATCAATATAATCTTTTTACGATAACATCATGTGAATAACAGACTTGAAACCATTTTAATATATTATATTATATAGTATACATTCTTGATTACTCAAAAAAATATACTAGGTTAGCTAATACATCTTATTTTACACATCTAGAATATTATAACATCACATGTCCCACATCAACTTAGTTGAGCATATCATATGTGGCTCTACTAATCATTTCCATGAATTTCTTCAAGCTTTTTTAGTTGTTATGATATGTTTTCATGTTATAGATTTTTCCAGCCCCCATTATGGTTGAGCTCCCATTGAAAAAATGATCAACAATATAACCATAAAAACTCTATTAGGTAAGCCCCAATCCCTATGAAATTAATGTATCAATGTATAGAGGTTATCATTCTAGATATCTCACCATAATTATGTAAAAAAGTTTCATAATATCAATACACCACTATGTATATTGATAACTATATTCTATTATATGAAACATTATTTAACTATATATTCAATGAAATATGTTTTATCTTACTACCTAATGATATTATTATTTATATCTCAAATACAACACATTTATAAAGTGAAATATTATTCTCATGCCGACTATAAAATATCATCAGAACCTATAATAATACATGATGAAAATCGATTAGGGATAACTAAATTAAATATTTTGAGTGGATATTCTGATTATACTATTTATGGGAAAAAAATCAGTATATTGGGATTAATGATATATGAATATTTCCTTTAATTATGAAATTTTCGTACACTTATATCCACTACATTTAATATCTTATGTTTTGTATAAACAGAGATTCAATAATAAGATCTTGATTTTATTTTGAAAATGACTTCATCAACATGTCTACTCAATTTATATCAATATCCACACAATATATCTTATCATTTCCCCATTGAATAATCTTTTAGAAGTGGTGAAATTTGCAATGTATGTGTTTCTATTTTTTTGAAACCTATGATCTTTGGTCGGAATAATTGTAACACTGTTGAAACATTATAAATTGATTACTCTTTTGATTACAAGAACCATGTCATGTTCTGTGATCAACATGTCAATCCAAACAACTTTTTCCTAAACATGTGGAACAACAATTTACTCTTTCTTTTCTGCTGATTCCTTTATGGTATCATATTTCAAACACTTACAATTTATATATCTATCATTCATGAAATACCAAAAACAATTATGAGATATCATGTAATCATTATTGTATTGAAACTATAATATATAACACAATTTTTATAGGGTTTATTCTATACTCCTATTGTTGTGAATATATACATAGTCTGTTTAATCCCATTAAGATGTTATTAAATATAATCTAGTGACTCAGACCTAGACGGTATTCATATATAATAGTTAGTCTAATATAATAAGAGACATTAAGTCAAGTACATAACATGGAATACATGATAATTTACATGTAGATACATTGAGTAACGTCCCCACCTTGGTCCACAATGATTTTGACTGAACTAAGTCTGTATGTAACATTAGGATTTCCTCCCAATGTGCCATAGGTCTTATAATGAAAAAATAAATTCACTTCTCACAGTGTAGTAGGATAGGGATATTAGAATGTGTTATAAGAGGATTCCTTTTCTTGTATAACATTTTTGGGATTCAGTATATAGGAGATATATGAGTGTATCAAATATTGTGTTTCATATATGACTAGAGAATCAGGAACATATTTATTTGCATGAATACCAAGTTATAAGCGGCTTGGGATTGATATTCTATATTTTTTGTACCACAGTTCACAAATTCCACATTTTGTGATGCACATGATCTTTGTATTTATGATTTAATATGAAATTTTGGATCTTAATACATTATAATGGGAAAAATAATTGTACATTTCATCTTATTATGTTGGATATAGGTTCCTCATGCGTCATATATGGCATATAAGATTCACAAGACATGTGAACAATTTTTTGTGATTTTAATGAAGATAATTTTTTAACAATTTATTATGCCCCCAATAGTTCATATGGGAGTTTTCTATATCAATTTTTTTGTAAAACGGTACCTAAATATACTAATATGTATTTAATTTTGATGATAGATCATGTAGGTCTATGATGTAGTTCATTATGATGAAAACTGTTAAGTCATTCGGTGTGTGAATGAATTAGAACTCTATATTACACAATGTATATTTATGTCCCCATGATTGAACAATTGAGGATGGTTACAAAAAGAGTATAGTTACTTAAATATTCCTGGAAAACATAAATGTTATTTTAAAATATATATTTATGATGATATTATATTGACAATAAACATGGGTTATGGATTCTAGAAACTGATCATCTACAATAATTCCAATATATAAATATATATATATAAATACTATGTGATGAGATTGGTATTCTTGAGGTGGTAGGGTTTTACGTGGATGCCCAAGGAAAATTAGAAATGATATTAGCATAATGACTTTGAATTTGATTCTTGATATGTTTATAACACAAGAGTCCTCAGAGTAGGTAGTTTTATTTTGAGTTCCCATGTGTTATTAATGATTTGTAAAAGAAGTTTCACTGATAGATATGACCTAGAAAATAAGTTACCCATGGGTTAGGTGAGAGATACTGGTGCGCTAAGACGGGATCCTCAATTTAGTGATTTGGAAGTTATGATTGAGAAAAATTGCATATTACCATACTATAATAATGTCATGAAATTAAAAGGTATGTCTAGAGAGGTGTTATATTTAGAATTTGAGTGTATTTGATGTGGGAATACTAGGTAGGTGATTCAGGTTATGATAATATTGCATGTGAGGTGTTACCAATTTTTTGGTATAAGCACTTAATGCATAAATTTTTTATGAGATGATTAGAACATCATGTATTGGAACTTTTTTAATGGAAGAAATTATTATAGGGTACTATCAAAAGAATTTCTATCATGGTTGATTCAATTTTTACATTGAGTGTATGATAACCAATATCATTAATACCCCTTACGTCATGATTTATTACAAAAAAGTTACATATATTAAAAACCATGATGATCTTGAAGCCTAGCTTATTTTAGTAATTAGGAATATAACATAATATCTTTATTGGGGATATAAATTTATTATTGAAATTTTATTTATAATTATCTTAAAAATAGTTCTATTCTAAAACTAGGGATATCTGAGGGAATGTACAGAAGAAACGGTTGTGCAAGTAATACCAGTATACGAATAATAAATAATAACATAATAAAAGAAATAAATTATCATCAATTGTAATATAAACAATTTACTAAAATGCATGAGAATTATAATCATGAACATTTAAACATTATATAATATGTTAAAATAAACCAAACATGGGAATGTGGGACCAAAAAAACACATGACATAATCCTATGTCAAAGAAAACTACAATGAAAACATGACATGGTATCTAGAGTCCCATAATGGAATATGTTAATTCCATAATCTAATATATCACATCTCATGAGACAAAAACAGTACCAAATTAATTGATTAGTTATATGATATTGGTCCCACACATCGCATTAACAAAATGTACATGAATAAGTGTGCCTTAAATATCACAAAACATATGGTTATCTTTCATAAATTTTATCCCCATAGTTAAAAGGTATGGGTGACATACATGTATTTACGCAATATCTTATATAGAGAAATATCTATATGAATACCCTTTAGTCAAAATTAGGGTGTGTAACGACCCGAAATTTTGAATAAATCTTGTTTCCTAATTTCATGTGTTATTTTTTTATACTCAAAAAAATGTTTTATTTTATAAACATGATTATAAATAAAATGAGACCATTGGTTTTTGAGTGTTATATGACCATCGGTCAATATGACCACCGTGAACAAAATGTTTTGATTATTGTCTCTAAATTTAAGTAATCTTGGTTAATTATTATAGAAAGAAGATTTGATGGCCTCACCTAGTAGCCTTGGGCCGATCGAAGCCCATCTAACAGAGATTGGGAAGGAGGTAGCACCATTGGGCTTTGCTCTGGACCAAATCCAAGCCGAACTTCATCATGTGAAGCTAGAACGGAATCGCCTTCGCGAGAAGTTCAAACTGATAGAAATTACTACTCGGGCAATGTTGACTGAGCCGCCCCAAAATTCTATCACCCTAGCACACCTTACTCTTAGGTCCTATGCTGGTATTATAAGGGGTTATGTAACGAGACCGTAATTGCCTTGTGTAATCCTTTTTTTAAATAAAAATTTGGATTTCTTCTTATGATGATGTTTATGAATTTTGAAATGACCGGATAAATATAGTATGCATATTTTTTATGAATTTTAGAAAAAGGATATTTTAAATATGTTTATGTAAACCCTAAATAATTAAAAATGTGTAATGATTTTCAAAAAATGGTCTTCTGCAATTATGTTCAGTACTAAATTTAGAGTCTAATAAGATCAACTTGATTTTTGATGAATAGTAAATTATGAATAGTGATTTTATGATTAGGATTAGTAATATGACCAAATGGATTAGTAATCTCACTTAAAGAAAGTTTTAAAATAATCTAGGCACCTTGATTAAGTAATGTGATTCAATAAAATAGTTAAATAACGGTTTCATTACTTATTATTCAAGTATTAGTTTTTTCGGGTGAATAGTGTTTTTTAATTAAAAATTTAATTAAAAATAATTAGAAAATTATTTTTATAAAAATGACTTCATTTTTGAACTCAGAGCATCGATATTATGTTATGGTAATTTTTGGGGATTTTTCTGAAAAAAGTGAATTTTCGATGAATAGTGCTTTTATTTAAAAATTAAATTAAAAATATTTAGAAAATTATTTTTATAAAATGGATTTCATTTTTGAAATCAGAGCATTGATATTTGGTTAAGGTGAAATTTTGGGGTTATTCTGAGAAGGTTGAATTTTTAGTGAATAGTAAAAATACAGTTTTAGGGTTTCGGTATGTTTAATGACATCATAATGGTGTCATGATGATGTCATGAGATCTTTTGAGGGTTGGCCGGCCAAGGGTGATGAATTATTGTTTTGGGGGCCCCATGTGGCCTAACTCCATGATAAATGACAAGGGAGAGCACATGGGTTTGAGAAAAGCACATGTGAGGTGTCCTTTGGCCATTAATGCTTTGTCCCCTCACTTTCCCTATAAATACCCACCCTTTCCTCCTTTAGTTTTCACTCCCAACTCTCCCCCAACGAAGTTATGGTCTTCTTACCTTCCAAAGAGTCCTCCCAAGGTGCCCCCAAGCCCTCAAGGTCCAATCCTTTGAGTTTCAAGAGTCACATTTTAAGGTAAGGGATCCGACCTCTCTCTTTCTTTTCAAGTAATCTCTTTTATGTCTTTTCTTTTATACTCCATGTTCTTATGTTGGAGGATGTTCTTTTATATTCATCCTACTGCCTATTTCATGTTCATATGATGAGAGACCCCCCTTGCTCTCATCAATTCGTTTTAAGAATGTTTAAGTGGCGCCGTTAGGCTGCCGAATTTTTAAGGGATTCTTTCACCTTCCTCATTTTCAAGTTCTATTTTCATTCAAGTCTTTCATGTTCCTTTTTGTTATATTGGGGTATGATCTCTATATATATCATACTGGACTCTTATGTTCATATGATGAGAGACCCCATTTGATCTCTTCAATTCAGTATTTTGATGTTTTAAGTGGCGCCGTTAGGCTGCCGAATTTTTAAGTGGTTCTTCACCCTTCTCGTTTTGAAGTTCTACTTTCATGTCAATTATTTCAAGTTCCTTTTTGTAATATTGGGGTATGATCTCTATATATATCATACTGGACTCTTATGTTCATATGATGAGAGACCCCATTTTATCTCTTCAATTCAGTATTTTGATGTTTTAAGTGGCGTCGTTAGGCTGCCGAATTTTTAAGTGGTTCTTCACCCTTCTCGTTTTGAAGTTCTACTTTCATGTCAATTCTTTCAAGTTCCTTTTGTTATGTTGGGAAATTTTCTCTATATCTATCACACTGAACTCTTATGTTCACATGATGAGAGACCCTATTTGATCTTTTCAAATCATTTTTGTTGATGTTTAAGTAACGCCGTTAGGCTGCCGAACTTTCATAAGAGAAATCTATTTTTTTCTTCCTTCCATGTTTTTCATTTCAAATGGTATGTCCTTGAAATTTCATTAACATGATCATGTATCCTTCTTATTCTGTCCATGAACTATTTTATGGGTCATTTATGAATGTTTGACTCATTTTCCCTCTCTTTTTAATGTCTTCTAAAACCTCATAACATAGCCGTTATGCTGTAGAATTTCCATCTCAAAATGTCTCTCTCTTTTTCTAAAGTTCTTTTATATTATTAAGTGAATACTCAAAGCTCTTTCTTCTAAAGGGGTATTCACATATATACCAAAATGTTCTATTTTAAATTCTGGGATTTACATACATGAGACCCACCTTCCTTTTCTGTGGGTTTTAAAGTGACGTAAAGATCATGTCTTTAAAGCAGTTTTTAAAACGTTATGATTATGAAATGAAACCCATTTATTTTATGCTATGTGGGTTATTTATGAAATGTTTGATGATGATATATGTGGCTCACATGATAATAAAGGCAAATTTAAGGGTGCACCCTGATAGCGCTCCAATGCATTGGGTAATGATGTAACCACTAGAGATTACAATTTTCATGATACCTTGGTGAATAACCTTGGTAATTTTCAAATGACACCTTGGGGATGGACCTTGGTGATATGTTCATGATTGTCTATGTTAAATGATGTAGCCACATCTTCAAGTTATGAAAAATGTTATTTTTATTATGAAATGCCTCATGATTTCTTTCTCATGCCTTAAAGTTCTTTTCATGTCCTTATTGAAGTATCTCAAGTTCACATGTAAAATGTTCATCTTGTTTCCCTTACTGGGCCTTTTGCTCACCCTTTCTTTTGATGTATGTCCCCAGGTTATGAGATGCAGAAATAAACCTAGGATGAACATAAGGAGAAGCCTTTCAAGTGTTTAAGGAGAATGTTTTTTTGTTTCATGTTTTAAGTTCCTGGTTTCCAAGACACTAAACCTTAAAGATCCTCGGTTTTGTAAAATGTAATGAAAGTTTATGTGATAACAAGGCGGGATGCTATAGTTGGTATCAAAGGATGGTTTAGTTATTTGTGGAAATTAGGATATGAAAACTCTAGGATGAACCCTATAGAAAAGTTTAATATAGGAAATCTTCCTGGTATTTTGGTGAGTATTGAGTAAGGGGTTGCCAAGCAAATACATCCCTGTCTGGATACGAGCAGGTAGAGGTGGCTCTGGCACAGATGTACATAGGGGTAAAACTCGAAAACACCGCTTTGAGCTAGACTCGAACGGGAACTGGTACACGACAACGGGCCTTGCTGCACTCTTGGTTACGACACTCCCGGGGGATATGCTTTGGTAAATTCATAAGCTTGGTATGAACCATTATTAAAGGAACAAAGATAAAATAAAATAAAGGTTCACATAAGAATATATGATCATTCATAACCTAGATGGGAACCTAGGAGATCACAAGTTAGGGTATACCTTTCATATACAAGTTATCCTTATATGCTTTCAGTTCCTTTTCATGATTATTAGCTAAGTACTTAAGCCCCTAATTATGCTTTCTCTTCTTAGTTAATGGTGGGAAATGGAAGAACATGTTCCGACAACCAATGTGATAGGAAATGCGATGATTTTCGTATTAATATGACAGGGATGATTAGGGGATTAAAATATGATTATTATTTTGGAAGACGTTCATTATTTTGGGAACCATATTTTATCGAGGTAAATAGATTACTACGGTATTTTCATTGAGGAGTAAGGTTGACTTATATTTTGAAGAATTGATGAATTTAAGGTGGACTTATAGTAATTTAGGTTACTTTTGGGAATGATTAACCTATCTTGGGTAAAATATGTTTAGGTTAGCTACTTTTGTTATAAGATGTTAGGAGTGGTTGGTGTTGTCTGGAGATGTACAATGAAGTTGTTTTGGAAGACTATGTTATCAAATCCTTCTTGTATTTGGGTTTCAATCTTAGTTTGGTTTATTTTGAGGAATTTTAAGGACCGTTATTTATGGAGTGGTCTATGATGAACGTTGGGTAGTACCATGGAACTTTGAAGATTTAAAAGTAGGTTCTATTCCTATGGGATTCTTTCTTTTTGAAGAGTTGTTTTACCTTAACCTTTCTGTTTTTGTGATAATGTTTAAAGATAAAAGAAATAGATAGTTAATCTTTTTTAGATTATGTGATTCTATAGAAGATGATTCTTGTGCTTTTATGAGACCAAGTGTTTTTGAATTCTCATCATTTGGCGAAAAGATTAGTGTTGGTAGGGACTTGTTAAAGGATGAAACTCTACTTGAAGGTAGGTATATTTTCTTATGTTTTTGTTCTATGTAGTAAATGAAATCCTCAAAATTATGAAAAGAAACATAAAACCAAAATGTTGTTGGTTTACGTTTCCTACTAGGTAATCAAAGACCGTTTACACACGTCATAAGTTTGGGATTTTCTCATGGTTAACTTTCTCCTAATCATGTTCTCTATCACACTCTCTCAGAACTGACCCTTTGTTTTTTCCTCCATGTCCATGTTTTCCTACATGGAACCCGAGTGTGGGTTAACTCGGGTGGCCTTTTTACTTCCTTTTCTTTCTTTTAAAGTAATGGTGTTACTGACTCTTTTTCCGATGTGGGACTTTCAATGAAATTTCAAAACCCAGTTTAAAAAAAAAAATTGCGAGGACGCAATTTCTTAAGGGGGGAAGATTGTAACGACCCGAAATTTTGAATAAATCTTGTTTCCTAATTTCATGTGTTATTTTTTTATACTCAAAAAAATGTTTTATTTTATAAACATGATTATAAATAAAATGAGACCATCGGTTTTTGAGTGTTATATGACCATCGGTCAATATGACCACCGTGAACAAAATGTTTTGATTATTGTCTCTAAATTTAAGTAATCTTGGTTAATTATTATAGAAAGAAGATTTGATGGCCTCACCTAGTAGCCTTGGGCCGATCGAAGCCCATCTAACAGAGATTGGGAAGGAGGTAGCACCATTGGGCTTTGCTCTGGACCAAATCCAAGCCGAACTTCATCATGTGAAGCTAGAACGGAATCGCCTTCGCGAGAAGTTCAAACTGATAGAAATTACTACTCGGGCAATGTTGACTGAGCCGCCCCAAAATTCTATCACCCTAGCACACCTTACTCTTAGGTCCTATGCTGGTATTATAAGGGGTTATGTAACGAGACCGTAATTGCCTTGTGTAATCCTTTTTTTAAATAAAAATTTGGATTTCTTCTTATGATGATGTTTATGAATTTTGAAATGACCGGATAAATATAGTATGCATATTTTTTATGAATTTTAGAAAAAGGATATTTTAAATATGTTTATGTAAACCCTAAATAATTAAAAATGTGTAATGATTTTCAAAAAATGGTCTTCTGCAATTATGTTCAGTACTAAATTTAGAGTCTAATAAGATCAACTTGATTTTTGATGAATAGTAAATTATGAATAGTGATTTTATGATTAGGATTAGTAATATGACCAAATGGATTAGTAATCTCACTTAAAGAAAGTTTTAAAATAATCTAGGCACCTTGATTAAGTAATGTGATTCAATAAAATAGTTAAATAACGGTTTCATTACTTATTATTCAAGTATTAGTTTTTTCGGGTGAATAGTGTTTTTTAATTAAAAATTTAATTAAAAATAATTAGAAAATTATTTTTATAAAAATGACTTCATTTTTGAACTCAGAGCATCGATATTATGTTATGGTAATTTTTGGGGATTTTTCTGAAAAAAGTGAATTTTCGATGAATAGTGCTTTTATTTAAAAATTAAATTAAAAATATTTAGAAAATTATTTTTATAAAATGGATTTCATTTTTGAAATCAGAGCATTGATATTTGGTTAAGGTGAAATTTTGGGGTTATTCTGAGAAGGTTGAATTTTTAGTGAATAGTAAAAATACAGTTTTAGGGTTTCGGTATGTTTAATGACATCATAATGGTGTCATGATGATGTCATGAGATCTTTTGAGGGTTGGCCGGCCAAGGGTGATGAATTATTGTTTTGGGGGCCCCATGTGGCCTAACTCCATGATAAATGACAAGGGAGAGCACATGGGTTTGAGAAAAGCACATGTGAGGTGTCCTTTGGCCATTAATGCTTTGTCCCCTCACTTTCCCTATAAATACCCACCCTTTCCTCCTTTAGTTTTCACTCCCAACTCTCCCCCAACGAAGTTATGGTCTTCTTACCTTCCAAAGAGTCCTCCCAAGGTGCCCCCAAGCCCTCAAGGTCCAATCCTTTGAGTTTCAAGAGTCACATTTTAAGGTAAGGGATCCGACCTCTCTCTTTCTTTTCAAGTAATCTCTTTTATGTCTTTTCTTTTATACTCCATGTTCTTATGTTGGAGGATGTTCTTTTATATTCATCCTACTGCCTATTTCATGTTCATATGATGAGAGACCCCCCTTGCTCTCATCAATTCGTTTTAAGAATGTTTAAGTGGCGCCGTTAGGCTGCCGAATTTTTAAGGGATTCTTTCACCTTCCTCGTTTTCAAGTTCTATTTTCATTCAAGTCTTTCATGTTCCTTTTTTTTATATTGGGGTATGATCTCTATATATATCATACTGGACTCTTATGTTCATATGATGAGAGACCCCATTTTATCTCTTCAATTCAGTATTTTGATGTTTTAAGTGGCGCCGTTAGGCTGCCGAATTTTTAAGTGGTTCTTCACCCTTCTCGTTTTGAAGTTCTACTTTCATGTCAATTATTTCAAGTTCCTTTTTGTAATATTGGGGTTTGATCTCTATATATATCATACTGGACTCTTATGTTCATATGATGAGAGACCCCATTTTATCTCTTCAATTCAGTATTTTGATGTTTTAAGTGGCGCCGTTAGGCTGCCGAATTTTTAAGTGGTTCTTCACCCTTCTCGTTTTGAAGTTCTACTTTCATGTCAATTCTTTCAAGTTCCTTTTGTTATGTTGGGAAATTTTCTCTATATCTATCACACTGAACTCTTATGTTCACATGATGAGAGACCCTATTTGATCTTTTCAAATCATTTTTGTTGATGTTTAAGTAACGCCGTTAGGCTGCCGAACTTTCATAAGAGAAATCTATTTTTTTTCTTCCTTCCATGTTTTTCATTTCAAATGGTATGTCCTTGAAATTTCATTACCATGATCATGTATCCTTCTTATTCTGTCCATGTACTATTTTATGGGTCATTTATGAATGTTTGACTCATTTTCCCTCTCTTTTTAATGTCTTCTAAAACCTCATAACATAGCCATTATGCTGCAGAATTTCCATCTCAAAATGTCTCTCTCTTTTTCTAAAGTTCTTTTATATTATTAAGTGAATACTCAAAGCTCTTTCTTCTAAAGGGGTATTCACATATATACCAAAATGTTCTATTTTAAATTCTGGGATTTACATACATGAGACCCACCTTCCTTTTCTGTGGGTTTTAAAGTGACGTAAAGATCATGTCTTCAAAGCAGTTTTTAAAACGTTATGATTATGAAATGAAACCCATTTATTTTATGCTATGTGGGTTATTTATGAAATGTTTGATGATGATATATGTGGCTCACATGATAATAAAGGCAAATTTAAGGGTGCGCCCTGATAGCGCTCCAATGCATTGGGTAATGATGTAACCACTAGAGATTACAATTTTCATGATACCTTGGTGAATAACCTTGGTAATTTTCAAATGACACCTTGGGGATGGACCTTGGTGATATGTTCATGATTGTCTATGTTAAATGATGTAGCCACATCTTCAAGTTATGAAAAATGTTATTTTTATTATGAAATGCCTCATGATTTCTTTCTCATGCCTTAAAGTTCTTTTCATGTCCTTATTGAAGTATCTCAAGTTCACATGTAAAATGTTCATCTTGTTTCCCTTACTGGGCCTTTTGCTCACCCTTTCTTTTGATGTATGTCCCCAGGTTATGAGATGCAGAAATAAACCTAGGATGAACATAAGGAGAAGCCTTTCAAGTGTTTAAGGAGAATGTTTTTTTGTTTCATGTTTTAAGTTCCTGGTTTCCAAGACACTAAACCTTAAAGATCCTCGGTTTTGTAAAATGTAATGAAAGTTTATGTGATAACAAGGCGGGATGCTATAGGGTGTCTATTCACAACACAAATGTTCGGAACAGAAAAGAATTGGATAATTTTTGTAGCAGAATAGGAGAGCATAATGATTAGTGGATGGGTTTAGTGAGCAAGAAATTGTTATATAATCACATTAATAACATAAAGAAAAAAATATGTATGTTTAATAAATTAATCCCAAATTAACAACATTTAAAAACATAATACAAGGAATATTATTGAATAAATAAGAGAAATTGATAATTTCATACCATGAGTGGTTGCTTCCAAAATCACGGAAGGATCTTATTATGTGCATTAGAACACACTAGAAGGATCCATATAAGGTTTTTAACATTAAATTATTTCTATAAGGTTGTTGAGTTACATGAAAGAAGAGGTTGGGTGGGTGTTTATAGAAAAAGTTAGGATAATTAATTGTTAATTTTTTAAGGTAGGATTTGGACTATATGATAAATTAATCCATTACACAAAACATCCAAATATTTTCTCCTCTGGATAATAAAAGGAAGTATGTATTTCTTTAGTTTATAATTATAATCGTTGAAATCATTAAAATAATATCCTTGGTGATGTGGAAGTGAGTCATGTTTCATCAGAATAGAATTTTAAATGTTAAAATATAATTTTAGATTAAAAGATTTATTAAGGGTTTACAAAATTAATAAAATTACATGAATAATTATTTTAATGGGAAAACATATTTAATTTCAGGATACTCTTTTTAGTATTTATTGCATTACATTTTGTATTTTGTTATATATTAATAATTATTGCATAATAATAGAATTGTTACTTTTACCCAAAATTTTGATTGTGTTAAAAAAAATATGAAAAATTAAATACACGAAAACATCGATGTGATTTTTTAAAAAAATTATTTATCAAAATAATTACATATATATAATAATTTACACTGTTTAATAAAAAATCTCCTTCAATTGAAATATACATTTTTATAATAACATTTGCTTTCCCTTACAAAAATTAAATTTGACTTTCAAAAATTATATATTCATTTATATTTCATACATATCATTTAATAATAATATTTTATTAAAATATAATTTATTTCAAAAATTATTTATTTTACTAAAAAGAGTTCCTTAATTGAAACCATATATTTCTGGAAGAAAACATTGGTCATTCATTGTATCCAAAACTGATTTTATAAAACAAATATTTAATAATTTTAAATTAAATGTAAAATATAAATATAATCCTTAATTTATATAAAAATATAAATAATTATATGTTTAGGGTGATGATATATATTCATTTATGACATGGGTGAATGATATATCGGTAAGGTGATTGATTGTGATATTTTCTGTGTGTGGTTTGATGAACATGGTTTGGTCCATTATCTTGATGAGAATAAATTTCTCCCATAAATTGCTTTATAAATATATATTTTCCTAATCTCGTCACAGTATTGTGTAACCGTGAAATTTTAAAAATATAAATGTGTTCAATAGCATAAATTATATACTTCACTGAGTGTAAACCAATAATGAAATTTGATTATTTAAATATTAAAATTATTTGATAGTTATTAAATTGGTGGGTATGAATATGATTTACTTATTTATGAAATATGTATTTAATTAACATTTATAAATTAAAGTGTATTTATAAATTCCTTGTAAATAAGTACTAAATCTTTAGTAATGTCGTTTTAGGTTTCAAAATTTTATTTTATTCAGAAATGATTTTCATATATTTCTGCAAAAAAGTATTATAATTATTATCTAGATTTTTTTGAAAAAATCCTTCATAATATTAAAATAAATATCTATATTATCATATTAAAATTATATTAGGTTGAAAATTTCGGATTGTTTCTAAAATTATTGATTTTTCTTTGAATAGTGAAAATTATTGATTTTTCAAATTTTTTCACTTCATTTAATTAAATAAATTGATTTAAATTTCCCATTAAATTTTTTATTTTTTCATGATATGTAATATGAAATTTTAATCTAATTTAATTATTGTTAATTATTTTTATAATTTTTCTATGAATTCATTTTTATTCATAAAACAAAGTATTCAAAATACTCTTTAAAAGTGCCTAATATTTATCAATTTTAAATAATTAAAATTATCCCCAATAAAGAAATATTCTAATGAAATTTATATATAATATATTTATTTGTTAGATTTTAAATTCATATAATTTTTATTATTAGTCATAGAGTTAATATAAGATAATCTATCTCTTCCAAAATGTATTTTTGTGAAAAAATCAGGTTTTGTCACACATAACGGGAAAATTATAAAATTAATTAATGCTACATATTGGGAGTGAATATGATAAAATGGAGTTCATATTTTGAATAAAAATAGTTTATATTACTTAATAAGTCTAAATTTTTTTGCTCATAAATAATTTTAACCAGAGTAACAAATCTGTCATCTAAGGAAAAAGAGAAATTGTGTTAATTAATTGTAATAATAATTTGATAAGGGATATAATGTGACTGTAATACATGAATACTTTTTTTACTTTATAAGTAAATTCATCCAATATTTGAATATATTACTTTTTTTATTTCCATGATTTGGACCTTTATAATAATTTGACTAAAGAAAAAGGCAACATGTCAATTTCTTAAAATTAGATATATAATTTGTGTTCAGAAAGGGATAATAAAATGGTTGTAATGAATCTGAATGATTATTCTGAGAATAATGAAATTATTTTCATCATGATAAATATTTTTTATTTTTTTTAATTAGATTGTGACCTATAATTTTTATTCAACATTGATTGAGTAATAATTCAATTATTAAAAACATGATTTCAAAAAAAATAAGTATAATTATAATAAAATTCTTTTTAATATTTTTTTACAAAATTATAATATTTTTTGGTTTTTTAATTTATGATATTTTAATTCCATAATTTTATTCATGTTTTAAATTTCAAATTCACGGAATAGGTTAGAAACTAGCATTAATTATTTTGTATAATAAATAATATTTTATTTAATAATTTAAAATTTTTATAAATATTATATTTATACATTTAAATGTGAAATGGGATATTATATCATCCATGTACCATTTATAGGACATCATTATTATTATAGTATCTTAATCAACCATGAATTTGTAAAAAGTATATTTCCACGATAATTTTAAAAAAGGGTTATATGGGATTAAAAAAATGATAAGGGTGAAGACATCACCTAAAAATTTAAAATATATATAGGATAAATCTATTTTAACAAAAGAAATTATATAATAAAATTATTCTAAATTATGATAATTTTGAATATGAAAATTAACTTATATTAATATACTACATTAAAAAATTCTAAGAGTATCCATCCCCTCTATTTTAAAAGGGAACCACCTATTATCTTCTCATCATACATAAAAATTATGTTATTAAGCCAAAACCTTTTTATATCCCTTATTTAAATCACTTTCCTTGATCTAGAGGACTTTTTTCATAAAAATTCTTGGAAGTCTTTTGGTGTAATCCTTTATAAGTTATATAAAGAAAATATATTTCATAATGAATCGTTTTAATTTTGTTTATTTGTATTACTTCCAAAAATCATCTAAAACCATTATGTAAGAACAACAGAAGTATATAATATATAATAATATTTTATTATTATAATTTCATAACTTATATCAATCTCCTATTCTATCATATGTGAAACAAAACCATTGTTTGTGTGTATGGGTGGAAAACTGCCCTGGGAGCTGATGTAATTCATTTTCCATCACCACCCCTTACGAATGGGTGTAATGACTAATTTAATATATATATATATATATGATTATAATTAAATATTTATAATTATATGAACATAATATATCAATTAACTTCATACCTTTTCATAAGCAGAGAAACTATAACATCATTCATGTGTGTATGTGGACTATTAATTCCATGATGCGATGTGATTCATTTCTTATCATCACATAACATCAATGGTGTAGATAATTATTTTAAAATAAATTATATATTATTTATGATATAATTATAATATTTTAATTATTAAAGGATTACATGCATTATTTCAATAATGACCACTGAAAAATGAAAAAAATACTCATGCATATGTACGCCTTGTCATCTCCATGATTGTAACAGAATTAATTTTTTTCCGAAACCCATATCCTGGCCAGTTTTAAAAGAATAATTTATTTTAAAAAATTATAATTACTTAATTATTATCATTCTATATATAATTTAATATAAAACTCTTTTACTGTGGTCAACCTACTAAATTCAGTCTTGACATAGAGCCGAATGGCATCCAGCTAACCTACATGAACATAATTGATTAAGTAAATGCATATTACATGGTATTAAATATAATAAAAAGAATAAATAACCTGAAAATTGATCTTAAGAATAAAAAACTTAAAATATGTTTATTATTTATGATGATAATGAATTTACATGACGTTCAGGACATAGTGTGCATGAAACTTTGACTAAAATACTCTGTTTAAATACTTTAATCTTTTTTTCGAAATATTTTTATTCCATATCAATATCCTAAGAAATTTTTATTGAAACTTATTATTTATGATTCAATGGATGAAAATTGATAACTTTGTTCATAGTTTTGTTTCTTTTAAATGTTTTAAAAAAGATGGTATCCTTTTAAGGTTTTAGATAAGTTACATTCTATAAAACATTTATCTTTTAATGTTTTTCTACTAAATTTTTTTTATTCCATTTTGATATTTTTAAAATTATTTTATTTCATTTTATGTTGATATAAATTAATTATAAATGAATTTTTTTTTCACAGTTTACTTTTTTTTAGTGGATTTTTAAGTAAATAATTGTAGATATTTTATACAGAATTTTTATAATTTCATTACAAAGGCCAAATGATTTTTACATTTAAACATATATGAAAAAATAATTTTTCACTCAACTATAACAATTATATGAAATTTAAATTCCAATATATTATTATTTTTTCCTTACTAAAATATACTCATTCCATATTTTTTAGTTGTTTTAAAAAAATTATTCAAAATGGATTGTATATCTAAATATTCGAAATTATTTTGTTATAGTTGAAAGGAATATCTTGAAAACTACATATTTTATCTGTAATGATAATGTTATAGTTACTTTTAATTTGTTTTGGTTTATTTTTTAATAAATAAAGGATTGGTGGGACCATGAAATCCATTTAATGCATTAGGTGTTATTTATAATTATAATATTACCTTAAGGGTTATTCTAAGTGAAACTATGGTGGTTATATCAACTACAATCGTGATGGTTATTAACTATGTAAATGTAAAAGTGATTCCATTTATGAACATGATGGTTATTCCATGTTGAGTAATATAGAAATAATTCCTCAACAAACCTAAATTATTTATATTATATTTATGTTTTATTTTATGGAAATTTTGTTATTTCTAAATGGTAATACATGAGAATATTTTTAGAAGAGGAAATTATATCATGATTCTTAACAGTGAAGAGTATAATTTTTTTAAATAGTTTTCATGCGATCTTTATGAGATTAAAGGAATGATTGAGTTTTATTTTTTCATATAATTTTTATTGTGATTTTATTTTACAAATTTACAAATATAATTTAATTTATAATGTTGAAAATGATTATTTTTGAACCCGGTGTTTATTTTGAACTATGAATGTATTTATAGGTATTCATGGACCAATTGGAAACCCTATTAACTTTTATATCCCCTTTTGATCTTTTTATGATCATACCATGTTATTAAATGTCCTTCATAGGGATTTTAAGATGATTAAGGTAAATGATTAGGTTAAGATCAAAATAGTGAAAAAATATGTAGAAATGAAAACATATTATATTGTAAACGTTTTTATTGAAAAAATGGATAATATGTGGGTATGTTCCCTTTAATATTTAATATTTAATTATGTAAGGGTGATGATAAAAATATATATATAAATATAAACATAAAAGATCATTGGGAATGAGAGAATATAAAATATTTTCTTTAGATACTAGAATATGTATTGTTTAAAGATTGGTCCTTAAAAGTATTAGTCACTATAGTGGCCTAGTCATGCTCTATCCTTCAGAATATATGATTAATGTGATTTATTGGGAATAATACTACTATTCCAGGATATACCTAACGTTTTTTATATAAAGTGGATTTATCAAAACCCCCTATATTTTTATTAATCAAATGATCATTATATTATTGATATACTATCAATATTTATGATGAATAATATTATTTTAAAATATAGAGGAGATACAAATTAATGTTCCAAAATTACCAGATTAGTTCATGTGTTCTTTATAATTTAATTTAGGAATAACGAATTAAATCATCAAAAAATTAATTTATTTAATATATTTTCTTATTCATTAAATTCTCCTCCATTCAGTAATTTCACACTCAAATTATTATTCATACACTAAAATATATGAGTTTATTTTTATAAAACATGTGGTTGCACCAAAACACATTGACCAGGTGATTTTCTTATTTAATATAATTTACACTCAATGATATAAGAGCTTAAATGAATTCTCTTGGTATTAATTATCATAAGAAAAGTGTACCACATCTTGATTCAATAATTGTGAGGGGTCTGGTTTGTACTTTTTCAAGAGGGATACATTGAACAGATCATTTACCTAAGATATGTTAAGTTTGAGTTAAAGTTGATATGCCACATATTCTATGTCATCAAGGATCTCATAGGGGATGATGTATCTTAATCTCATATTTTAATTCTTCCCAAACCTAATTAATTTCTTCTGTAATGATATTCCAAGGTACACATTATTTCTAAAAAAATACCTCTTGGAACATTGATGGCAGTACGTATTGATTTAATGTTGATTTTTTGTAAATTTGAAATGATCTGAAATGGTTTAAATCTTATGTATCATCATTTGGTTTAGCTTAGGTCCCATCACCATGTGGTCAGAATATTTATCTCATCATGCATGATTTTGAAACATCTTCCCTTACGGAGTCCTATATGGTACCTTTTGAATTATTGAATAAAAGCTATATTTTTATAATAAATCCACTTGTTTAATGAGATGATCCCAATATCCATAAAAATTAATTTAACAAGATATCTACATGATATTATAGTGGTTGACTAGTTCTTTCACATTGACTATTTAGTTAAGGGTGATAAGTAGTTTTGAATATTAGTTATATATCTATTTCTTTGTGATGGATTCTCCTAAACCTCATAGTAAACCATGAATCTCAAACATATATAATAGGGTGCTTAAATCCATGTTGTATTACCACTAGCCTTATGCATATTAAGGTTTGTTGGTAAATAGGTAAATATTCATGGATTTAATTTAAATAAATATAATTTGAAGGGTGATCTACTACCACATAACTGTGTTATTACCTTTAGGTGTCTTGGGGAGTCCTTTGATTAAATACACAGTTATATTTTTGAATTTACATATTACTATGGGAAATGGTTCCATAATTCCATTATAATTTTTCATTCAAAGGTGAATTGTTCTCATACCAAGAGTCTAGGTATGAAATCCATAACTACCCTTTTCATATTAAAACACTTTATGTTTTTATTCAAATAACCATACATATTAGTTCATTCTTGATGGATTGATATGTATGTGATACTCATATCTTCCAAAATATCCTTCCTCAACTGTGGTTTTGATGGTACACATATCTGGGTTCCAAACATCATAAGTATGTATTTAACAAAGTTGAACTATGAAATAATCACTAACCTTGTATTTATAACTTTATTTTAATTCTATGCCTCTACAATCATCTCAAATATAGATGGTTGAGTAGTCATTTGGGAAATATTGGATAGAGATACTTTTATTATTATTATGTCTATCCTCTGGATGCCCATGAAAATTGGATCCCTTATAATTCATATCATTTATAGTGTTGCATCATCATTTCTATTAATACCTTCTAACTTTTATTTTACCGAATTATGATTTTAATGGATTAATAAATGGTAATCATTTTTCAGCACCAACTACCTTCATTTTTGAATGTTTCTATCCTTTTCTTTGAATATAAACATGAGTCTTTTATGATAATTATATATTTAAACATATTCCCATAGAGATAATGTTGAATAATATTACCTGGAAGATAACTGCTACAAATTATTAGCCACATGATGGTTATTTTTACTCATTGATCATTAAGATTAATGAGTCATAGACAATCGATTTTTCATCCTGCATTAATACAAAACATAATATTTTTCTAGAAACAACACTAAAGAAACAGAATACTTCATATATTCTAAAATTTTTGGATTTAAATATTAAAAAATGGATTCTATATTTTGAATCAAGAGAACCCAATTATGTTTAAGATCATTTTTATTTTTATGCATAAAAAGATCAAATGTTAAAAAAAATTTATCAAAAATATTGTTCAAATTTTGGTGGTTAACCATCCTCAAGGATAACAATTTATCATTTTCTATTACTGAATTTATGGATGGTAATAAACATATTATTATGGTTAATTTGATATTAATATGTATAATATATCCTATTTAATGTTAAATAACTAATATATATTCACAAGTTTAATAAAATTAAACTTTTTTATTATGGTTGTAAAAATAACCAAATTAAACTAATCACTTATAATTATCATTTTATCAAATGAATCATCATCATGTCAGAAATAAAAATGAAATGTGATAAAATTTAAACATATGAGAGTTCATTAGTACCATTTAATTTATCTTTTATAATTTTACATATATTTGAAAATAAATTCATAATTTTACACAAGTGAACCGATCATGAAATAATGAAGCGAATGCACCTAAAACTACAAAAATAATGAAATATTATTAATCAATGGGAGGAAAGATGTTATAATAGTATAATATATAGTATTAAAAATATGAATATGGTTATGGAATTAATTAAAAACATTCATTAGAACATTATAAATTATTTTAATGAATAGAAAACTAAAGGCAAGTGGGATGTAACAGTTAATCGTCACACTTTTACTTCTATGAGATATATGCCATATTCACAACTATATTATTTTTTATGAATTATATTCTACCCTTTTATATATTGTATAATAAAATAAATTAACTTCTTGGAATTAAAAGATACATTTGAAATTTTTTTCTTTTATTGGGAATATGATTCGAATGATTACAAAGTGTAAGGGATTTCATAACTCAATTTCCATTCATTTTGGATAAACATTACTTCATTGATTATGACATTTTTAGATTATGTGTGATATTTATTTTGTGTATCTTTTGTTTTATTTACAATTTTTTATATTTATTTATAGCTTATACACATAATTTATTCATTTTTTTAATTCTCAATTCGTTCATATTATATTTATAAGGGACTTTTGTTAAAAAAATATCTTCATAAAATTTACCTTAAAACTATATTTTTCCAACATGTATATTATTTATAATTTTTTACTAATTTTTTTTCTAATATCATATGATATTTACTATTATTTTTACTTATTTTATACTATTTCAAAAAATGGGTTTGAAAGATTATTTTTGTCATTTTCCATGTGATGTTATTTGTGATTTATCACAAAAAAGTATAAGAATAATGTTTTTTTATCTTTTATAGATTTATAAGCTTTCCCAACATAAAAATTCCTTAGTGATTTTATTTTCTTTTTACATGATTACATGGTTATTTTCAAATAAAATATTTTCCATTATAAATTTGTGTCTCCTTAAAAAGAAATGGTTTTAGAATGGAAATGTTATTTTTTCCATGAATTAATTAAATTGACTAATAAAAATTGATTTCCATCTAAGATTACATGTTATGATGATATATATTCTATACTATGGATATTATTCTAGGATACCATCTTTATTATTTTTATGTTTGGTTTATGTTTATAAAACCCATTTATTTTTATGGTTTTTGATATGATGAATAATTTTTGTTCTTTTGGACCACATATGTATGGTTCTAATTATGTGGTAGTTGGGACCTATATAAATACCCAAAGAAACAGGAAAAGCATTATATCTCAGTAGAAAACTATGGGAAATAAGTAAATTGGATTGATACAGTCTGGAAAATTAGTTCTTATTTATACATTATGGGAAATTGGTGTGACCTTATCCACATTGTTAAACAACTATGTCATAATCCACTATACTGATGGTCTTGGTAGTTAATAATGAATCATTATATGGTTTTAGATATTTATGATAGTGGCACACTTTTATAAAATGATTATTTTGATGACGATTGACTTATGATTATTCATCACTTTTATAGCCCATGTTTTATTAAATGATATTTTTAATGCGATTAATGAAGTTTTTGATATTTGAAAGGTTTTGTATGAACATCGTATGTTATGATCATGGTAACATAACCTTATTCATATCTATGATTTTATATGATCCAGGATTGATATCTGATAGGTTCATCCTTCCAGATCATCTAGTCACAAAAATATTATGTTTCTTTTCCCATAAACATGAATTTTTTTTAAGTATGATATTTAAAAATGGGTCCTAATAAGAAAGGAATAACTGAGAGACGATGCAGATGTTTTATAAAACCATTACTTATGATTCAATGTTTCCTAGTAGACTAAACCCATATAGTTATGGCATGGTTTTTTATGTTATGTAATGTATTTTAATCTCTATTGATGTAATATTTCTGTATAAAAATGGTTCATTATAGTTTTTATAATAGCAAGGTTTATTTAACCATTATAAAATAGGATGAGAAAACCCTAGTAAGATCACAAATTTTCTGTCTAGGATACAATCCTTGATTTTTAGTAATGGTCATTAGTAACATAGGATTAAATCTTCGTTGTCGTGCATTGAAATTTTATAAGATATTTAACTAAACCATGTGGTCTCTCAATATGATTATTTTAGATAAAACTGTGATATTTCAATTTTATACATTGGATGGAACTAATAGGATTAACGTTAATGGTTAATGTAATAGAAAATAGAACGATCTTACACTTGAGAAACCAAAAGTAATGGGAATCATTGGTGAGACATGTTTATAATTGATAATTTTCATTCTCATAATATGATCAAAAATATCAATAATGGAGAGGTTCTAGAACCATATAATTTTTGAAAGATATATTTTCATGGTCACCGTAGAAGAAACAACTATAAATTTTCATCATATAATTAATGTTGGAAAATGGATCAAGGGGGATGTTTTAAAAGAATTTGAAGATGATTTTGGTGTGGAAAGGAGGGAAAGAAATCATATAATTTTAAAGGAATAGTGAATGGTTATATTAATGAAATGGATCATAATATTGGTATTAAAAAAGAATCATTGATAGTTTAATATTTTAAATGTGAAATGTATGGGCATTAAGAAAATAAATTACCTTTTGGGGGAATGCTCATGAAGTGAATTTCCAATTTTTAAAGAGTAATGGACATATTATAATTATTAAGATACTATTAATTAAAAACTCTATGGAATACATTTTATATAATATAATGATGAATCCTAGTTAAAAATTTAATAAGGAAGTGGAATGATAGAGTGTTTATAGTGTTCTAGAAGTATTTTTATGGTAATATGGAATAAATAATCATCAAAGGTTTGTCCCACTATATTTTTAATTTATGTATTTGAAATTATATTTTTAACGGTACCGGTAAACATGAAAATTGATTGAGGTGGTAGGGTTATATTTTTGGAGTACCAAATAATAAGGGAATGATACCCCTTAATAATTTCATGACTTTTTATAGTAATGAGATAAAGAAAATTTTTTGTGATAAAATAATTGGGGTACTGGTGATGAATTTGTATATGATTACCAATATGATGAAAACATGGTTTATTGATTGTTTTTATAGAATGTTTGGATTTATAGTACGAGGTAGGAGTTAATCTTTGAAAGAATTCATGATTTCAGTAACATCTTATAGTAATTTAGGTAATTACCATGTTTCAAGAGAATAAATGATAATGATATTCACCTATTTGGTCTGTGACAATTAAAAGCTACATCATGTATTTAGGGGATTAGTGAGAAGTGGATTTTGAAAATTTAGTAAACTTCATTTGAAGGTTTTGGATTTTATTTTTTTGGAAGGTTAATGAGAGTAACTATTTATCAAAATTTTTAATATTAAGATTGGACGAGTTATTAGTAATTAATATATTACATAACCATAAAAAGATTTCTGTGTATTGGATAAACAAATCTAAAATCATTGTTCTGAAAAATAAAGACCAAATGAATAAATTTTTCTTCCCATTATATATCTTGTGAGTCTATATATCAGTAGGTACTAAATTCTAAAATTCAATACATGGAGTAAACAATGATGCAAAAATTAAACATAGCACAACATAAGAGTGATATTTCACTTATGAGATGAAATCAAGTAATTATATATTTTTAAAGGATTTTGGAAAACAATTATCATTAAATTAACATTTATGATGATATCGATGAATTTTTCAGAACTGGTAGTCTATGGTTTTTTGGTTATCGACAATATAATGGTCATGTAATTTTTAATTATATATAGAAAAATTATAGTTAAAATTATCTTCCTTGTTATTATTTTTATATTCCAATACTTTTCTCTTAACTAGAATCCTAGTATTGTGAAAATATTTTTGTTTTACTTCCACTATATTTAAGAGGATTTGTTGTTAACCATTTTTTGGATGTGTAATTTCCACAATGGAATTTTAAAACAGAAACCATTTATTTTCAAAGTGGAATTAAAAATTTCAAGGATGAAATATTTTTTTAATCTCATGATTATATCATGATGATAACAAATTTATAGAATCTTTACCTGAATTTATCTCAAGTTCATGATATGTTTTGTGCATCTCTCTAGAAGAAGTACATACATGATCACTCACATTTACTATGATAAGATGTTATATCAGTAGATAAATATAGTTTTTATTAAAAGAAATTATTAGAGATTGTAGATTGTTTAGATAAAGCTCAATGAAACAATACAACCCACAAGTTTAATGTTTTTTTGCTGAATCCTCCAATTTTAGGACACTATGTGGGAACCTAAGGATGTGATTAGGAAAAGGGATCCCAATTTTATTATATTTTAGTGATTTATATTGAGATATAAATTAATTTTAAAGGGGTTATAATTTAACATTAAAATATTTTATGTTATTTATATTTTTATATAAATACAATTTTATCTATAGATTACATTTCATAGAACAACAACTTTAAATGAAATCCAAAATATTATTATTTTAGGATCAAAATTATAAATGAGACATAAAATTTCAATGAATGAATAGGATTAAATACATATTAAATATATAATTTTCTAACTAATTTCTAATTTAATAATTAATTATGTTCTAATATGAACATAATATTTAATAAATTAATTTTTTTAATATATGATTTCTTCAAAATATATTTTTTAATTATTTTCAATGATAAATAAAATATAAGGAATTTTTACACGTATATAAAACATATTTGATAAAATTAAGATTATTTGGGAATTCATAATATACAACTATCTTATTATGAATTTTTTTAGCATTTTCTAAAAAGTTTAATTATTCAGTGAATTGTAAAAAATACATATTTTTATAAAACAATTATTTTCATTATATCAAAAATCCAATTTATGTTTTAAAATTTATATAAAATCATCATTTGTAATTTTTATTTATATATAATCTAAATAATTATAATTAAATTATATTTATGCCTTATTTTGGTATAAGTATACTTTTGTGTTTAAACTCATTTTTTCCAAAAAATTTTTTTCTATTACAAAGGTATAAATTTTAATGAAATTTTCAACTAATGTGTTTATGATTCTTAAAAATAAATTATATATTTGAAATCCAGTGTTCTAAATTTGGTTTAATGTTCATTTTTATTTTTAGGAAAATAATGTTACCATGGTAAAAAGCGATTCACCGTAGTATGTGTAAAATAATGTTACATGTTAAATTTAAATAGTGAAAAATTAAGATATGTAAATAGTAAAACATTAAAGGAGTTTTTTATTTGTTTCTTATCCATAAAAATAAATTAAAAAATTAATTATCATCCATATTATTTTTAATTAATGACACCCTAATATGTTTGGATTTAAATACAAAATAATAATTATTTGTTCACTTAAAACCATGACTCCTCAAGTATAAATAACTACCCTTACCACCCCATTACCCTCACAAGACCTAAGTATTTTCAAATATATTCCAAACCCTCTCCTATACAATCTCCACATTTCCATGTGCTTCTGTTCCCACTCAATGTCCAATTGCTTAATGTATAAGGTGTTCATATAGGAGGTTATATTATATATGAAACTTTCTCAAACAACCTCTCTTAATTTCTTTTCTTTTTTTAGATTCTATTCACCTACTTCTCCCTCAAAAGAGTTATAAATTGAGTATCATTTATATATTGTAATATTATATTACTGATAAAATATCTTTTACCCAACCACTTTCTAATCTCCTATTATTCAAACAAATGAAACCATTTTCCAAAATATGGCCGTTAAAAGACTCTGTGTGTAATGGTTTATACTTTAACATTACCATCCTAAAGGGTGGTCATAAATTTATTATTAGGTATAAATATGTTTTTAAGAGTAATATGATAACCAATTTCATAGAATTAATATAAATGAATGATATTAAATAAAATTAAATGAGTTCCTGATGGTAGGAGAACCCAAAAAATTAAACTAAACATTTATTATTTACATTTTACCAAATGAATAACCATCATGTCAGAAATAAAAAAGAAATATGGGGTCTATAATAATTCATGATGTTGATAAATACAATTTCATTTCACTTATGGAGTTTTATTTCAATTTTACATTAAATTCCATAATTATACAAAAAATGAATTGATCATGAAGCCATGAAATTAACAAATCTAAAACATAAAAAATAATGAAATTTTATTGATGAATGTCTGGTAAGATGTTATAAAAATATCATATCAGTTATTATAAATTATAATTTATTTAGCGGACGAATTAATATAAAAATTTAAACCATTATACATGACTTTAATGTATGAAAAATTTAAGGGATGATTGAGTTAAGGGTTTCTTGTCTCCCTTTTACTTATGTGTGAAATATGCCTCATATTCAGAACATAATTTTTTTCTATACATATCATTGATATATAATATACAAATCTAATTATATTCCTCATATTTGTTGTTTTATTTTATAATTATTACTTTAATGTGGTATAGGATTTGACTGAATACAATGTGGTGAGGGAATTCTTAAATCAGTTTCGTTTCACTTGGGTAAAAATTATAGTTCATTGATTATTCCATGTTAATATTATGTGTGAGATGAATTTTTATTATATTATTTTTTATTTACAATTTTCATCAGTGGAATTATAGTTTATAAACACAATTTATTCATTTTATTATTTCTCATTTCAATGATATTATATTTAAAAATAACATTCATTTAAAAATCATATTATTAAAATTTACCATCAAATATTATTTTTTATCCATGTTTTCTTTAAAAAAAATCCATAATTTTTAATATAATTTTATTATTTTATAAGTTCATTTTTACTAATGTTTTAATTAATACAATATTTTTTGGAATTAATCTTGTTGTCATTCTCTAAATGATGTTCACTGGGTCTTATATGACAGAAGTATAGAATGAATTTTTTTTATCCTATATGAAATGAGAGGATTTTCCCAAAATCATGGAACCTTAATGATTTGATGTTTCCATTACATTATTAAATTATTCTTTTCATAAAAAATTTCTTCTTGTTAAAATTACATAAATCTTTAAAATTAAATAACATAAAAATGGAAATGTTAATTTTTTTCAATAATTATTACAAGTTATCTATTAAAAATCCTACTAAGATAACATTTTTGATATTAAATATGATTTAATGGGGATATTATTCATGTATACTATCCTAATTATTTTAATTGTTGTTTTATTTTTATGGAATCATGAAATTTATGAAAATCATTTATTTTCTATGGAATATGATTTGATGTTTTATTTTTGAAAACCATTTATTTTCATTGGTTCTGGTATGATGAATGATTTGGGGTCCTATGTAAGATATATATATGGATTTAAATATATGTTTGGGGAGACCTATATCTCCCTCCAATTCATTTTGTAAATAATTATATCTTATTATATAATAATGGGGAACACGTTGATGGTATTGACCACTTATGAGTTAGGGGTGTGTCCTAATCCACTATTAGAAATTGGTGCATCTTGAACATCTATGGGAAACAAGTTTGTCGTGATCCATTATGGTCTTAGTCATGGTAATTAACCTAGACATGTGATTGGGTTTTCTATTTTCATGATGGTACCTCGCATTAATGAAATGATCTTTTTGATAATGATTGCATACTGATGATTTATCACTCTTATGTTCCATGTTTTATGAAATGATAATTATTTTCCCACAAATCATGTTTATAATCTATAATAGGTCGTGTATGAACTGTGTATGTCATGATAATGATCACATAACCTTATTTGTATCCTATTCTCCCATATGATCATGTATTTTAATCTGCTATGTTTATCATTACTAATAATATGATATAACCATTTCAAGTGTTTTTCCCTATGAAAGGAAGGATGATATTACATATGATATTTTAAGAAGGGTCCTACTTATGAAAGAATTAGAAGGATATAATATAGATATTTTATGAACCAGTTTCCAGGTTTCCATTTTATAAAAGTCACTACAACCATATGGTTCTACGTTGGTTTTGTTATGTAATATAATTTATATTAAACTATTGGTGTGAATTATATATATATATATGAAAATAAGGGTGTTTTATACTATTAAATCCTCATTCTAGACTTTTATTACCTTGAAGCACCCATTACCACACCTAACAATATAAGATTGAAGTTTATATTGATATAAAAGTTTGAAAAGGGAATGTCATAGGTGAAATTGAGTTTGGCATCGGCTTAAATTATAATTATTCCTGATAATGGAGTCAGATATAAAATGTATTGAAACATGTATGGCATTTTCATGGTAGATATCCTAATATAGTTTTAGAAGGTAGTTGTTTACTAGTGTCATCAGCTATCAACTGAGGAATGGAACTACCTTATTTATGATCTAGAGTATAAATATTTATTTATTATGTTGAAATATTATAAACACTACCCCTCCAGTGATAGATATTTTATCACTATTCACCATAAGGTCTATGGAGTATCATTTCCCATAAAAAACTGAGTCGTTTTTAGATTTATTAGGTAGAATACATGAATAATATTAACATTAGGATAATTTATTCTAGTAGGAAATCCAATGTCTTAACATATGAAATTATCTATAACATGTATAATATCGGTGAAAATACATCATATGTAGGTTGGAAAATCATTTCATTGGTGGTAAAAACGAAGTATGGTATATATGTTGGTTATAGGGTGGTGGATTTTTCCCACTCAATGATCTAATCTTAATTGGTGCAACAGATGAAGGATCAAAAGTTTAATATATTGATTGTGTCATGATGCGCAAGAGGATAACAGTAGACAATTCTATGTCATAATGGTCTTTAGATGGACATGGTGTGCGTTTGGTTTAAGGTATGGTAATGGTTTTACATTCTAGGAGTGAAGAGATGATTAGAGCCTCTCATTATTCATAGTGGATGGTGAACCTATGATCCACTTATATATATGATGATTTCATATGGTAGGTATATTTTATAAACATGAAAAGGGACATTTAATTTTTTGTTTCTTTTTGTGTGACTTTTACCAAAATCAAGGTTGACCAGTAGTGACCTATAGGGTTGCTCATGCCACATCAAATGATTGTATGGAAGTAAGGATATGTTATGAATGACTTCATCATAAGTTCAACTAAAACACCGGAGTTTAGAATAAAATTTTATTTATTTTTGATCATTTGAACAAAGTGTCTCACTTCATACTAATATGGGTGACTGATTCAACAGATGATAATGGTAAGTATGATGTTTGAGTGATCATATGGATTCATATAGTGTCTTAAACGTGTTATATGATAGATATTTATTATTTACACCATGGTTTCAACAAGGATAATTGAAGTAAATGGTGACTCAGTTGATGATGAGTCAAACTTCCTTCCTCTCACTGAAGATTATACAAGAATAATGATCCTAACACTATAATATATTATTTGAGAATTTATTATAGATTTTGGAGGATATTGGGACCATCATGTAGTACTAGTAGAGTTCATACTAAATAATCTCTTCCATTAAATCATTTTTATGGCTCTTTTTAAGTATTTTTATTGGAGTCCATTTCATTCACTTATCATACGACCTGAAATATGAGAATCATTAGTTATTGTGTATAGTATGCTACAAGGAAATATGAGTGGGAGAGGTTTATTAAGAATCAGCTGGTTACATCTCAGAATATGCATTGGTCTTATGTTTTCTAATAGAGATGACCCATGTAGTTCATTATGGGTGATTAGGATTTCTTGCTGGTGTCCCCTTGGATGTGTCATAAGTTCCTATGGATGAAATTAAAATTTTAGTTTTGGTATGTTTTCCTTTTTGATATTGTAAAATGCATAATAATATTGTCATATTGAATGTTCCTTTCTCCATGGAATCTAGGTATGTCAGAATGGGTCCATGTGCCTGAGCTTCATAAGTACGAGCCTAAAACAATGAATGTGCCTTCAATGTGTGGACACTAATCTAGGACTAGATTAATCTTTTATGTAGTGGATTATTCCAATATTTTTCTGAAGTGAGTGGATATTGTGAGGTGTATCCCTTCAACATGTTAGGGTTTTATGGAAACCTGGATGTTGTTTGGAATATATATGGGAGATAGAAATAGAAATTATATCATTATGTCTTGATTAGTTTGTGTATATATATGGATACATTTTGAGGATTAATATTCATAATATACTGACAATAGAGACATCTACACTTTCAGGTATGCCACATTTTCTATTGTTACATATCATTTGGGAATGGTTTATAGTATCATCAGTTTTTTAGGAGATGTTTGGGAATATATAATCCCAAGGAGCAAGGATTAAAGGAATTTTTTGGATTGAAAATCTACAAAAATCCATATAAAATTCATTGGAGAACATAAATATAATTGATACAATATAGTGTCCACAAGCCTAACAGTGGAGGTCATCGGCTGGACTGTGGTTTCATTTGTGGCCTAGTAAGCGCCCACCACATTATGTGTCATTTTTTATAATCCCAAACATTAATCGTCATTCCATTACACTCTATCATTATCCAATTCATAGTTACTTAAGATCCTAATATAATTGTTTTAAGACCCCATCCCCCCTTATATACCATCCTTATAGTTATTAAAAATAAATCGATTCTATGTTTCCATTCTGGTTAGACCATATTCATTTTAGATCCATTCACTTATTTTATCCTATATAAAATTGATTATAGAATTTATATATTTATTACATCTAATAATATTCAATATTTATAAATATGGTTTTTTCTAATCATTGAGAGATTCAAAACAATGATTTATAGATTTTTAATCGAGTCAAAACTCATTAATAAATTTGTAGAAGAATCATACCTACTTTGTTATATTTTACTATAACCTATCACTAAGGTGTTATTTTTTCCCACCCTTTAATATTTTGTATAAATCATGTCAAATAATGCATGGTTTTATTATTCAGGGGTTCATTTAGACTCATTTGTTGAAACTATCCACTTATCATTATTATAAATAGGTTTGGAAATCTTTAACTATAGCCAATGTTATATGAGTTCTTTCAATTATTATTTTAGTGTGCATGTGAGACACTATGAGGAATATTCTATACTATTCATCACAAGATTTGTGCACGTCAAGAAATATGAAACCAATGTTTGATATTTCATTATGTTTTTTTTGGTTTTTTTCACAAGGTATGGGGTCTTACATTTTATTTTTTATACATGTTTTTTCATATATTGTTCCCCATATCTTCTAAATATGATCTAGGTTTTTCCCTATGCACTATCCTCCTTGAGAGGTATGTCCATAATGTTGATTAATAAGTTGAAGGAGTATCCCTTCCAGTGGGATGTTTCAATCATGTTTTGTGAACTATCCCATCATGGAGAGGTATGATTGATACATGGAATGTTGATATTGAATCTTATATGGAGATGAAGTTTGTATGGATTGTCTCTAAGGAACTATATGGTATATTTGTACTTGTTCTATCTATTATTTCTTATCTATAATATGTTTACAATCATTAAACAAACCAGTGTATCTTATGAAAATATGTTACTGGTTTTTGGTTGTGTCCTATAAAGTCATGTTCTAACACCATAGTCTGGAATTATGGACCCGACTTGTATTTCATGGTTAGGGGTCTAGGGAAGGGAAATGTTCTTGTAGTGGATGGATGAACATGTTTAGTAGGAGGATGCAGGAATTTCTATATGTAATAGGGTTATATTTTTACAACTAGATTTTTTAGAGGCACTACCTTATAAATTTAATCCTTTTTTATATTTTAATATAAAGTGACATATTGACACAACATGTTTTTGTATCATTTTGTGTGCATCTAATTCTATGGTGTTTATTATTTATTCTTGATTGGTCGATTTATCGATATTTTTCCTTTATTTTACTCTAATATTTACCTTGTACTATGGGTAGTGTCTTCCCATGATGCCACTTTATCCATCACCACTAGTCGAAAACATATTCCATCTATAGAGGCATGTATAAGGTAGTGGGACACATTGTCCCAAACCCAATGGTTTGCGTTGGTGGTAAAAATACTTTATGTTCTATAGGATTATAAATGCAATATCCCATAGTCTCTTTAGGATCAAAAAAGTAATAATTATTTCATATATCAAGGAAGAGTTTATTATAATCCAAATGTTTTAAATATTGTTCCCAACCACAAGTACACATAAAATACATATTTATATATTTCCAATTTTATTTCTCATATCGTGTCTTTCTCTCTTCATTAGATAGAACATGATTATGTAAGACTATAATAGACACAATGGAATATCCCTAGTGTGAAATAGAATATTCCCACTAACTCATCATTGATCAAACCTTATTTATACTTTTATAATTCTTTATTTCAGCAACACAATGTCACTATGGTTTTATTGGAGGAGTTGGTTTTTTTACACTTCCAAAATATGTAAGATGATTATGGAATTCATGGATTATGCATTGACCAATCAATCATGATAATAGATTTTAAATATTTTTCCATATTTAATTATAAACTTAATTATTAAATTAATTTAACTTTTCAAAAGATTTATACTTGTAACTTATTATAAACACTCAACCATACCAGCTAAAGTCATCAGTAATGAAATTAATTACCTTAGTAAAAAAATTCTCATTCCATAGAACATAATATATTTCCATAATTTACAAACAAATATCCTTATTCCAAATTCCAAAAAACATTTAATTATTATATAGGTATAACAACTCTTCTTCATAATAATGTATGAAAATAAAATATTTCCCAAATAAGATATAATATTGTTTTTTTGTTTATTTTCAGTATTAATTTAGGATATTATTTTCATGTGTATTAATATTTAAGACTTAGTATAGATTCTCAATCAATGAAAATAGTATGGTTTATCCATATTAATGGATATTGGTCCCAACATAAATGACAAGGAATGAACATTCTTTTCAAAAGCAGGTAGTGAATTGGGATTTCAAGCCCGATGATTCTTTAGAAATCAAATAGGCCAAGATGATGGGAGTTCAGGATCATCACATCCTTTTGAGGTTCATTATTTCATATTTCAAGAATCTGTCATACATTTTAGATATTATCAACAAAATCCTTCTCAATACCAGATTAAAAAATCAAAACACATGTTAAATGAAATAATCAATACCATGTGTTAACGGGAAAAATTATGTGTGCCACATGTCCCCCGTTATTCACTTCTTTTATGATTCTTTAGTTTGTATCCATGTTTGGTTACTCTAGATTTTATTTCTATAAATGGTGGCAGTTGGCGTCATTGATATATGATTAAACCACTATAGGTAATCCAACATTTCCTATGATAATATGAATAAAAAAACGTGTAGTTAATGTGAAGAGATTCTATATCATAAAAGATGCGATAAAAAGGGAATTGAGTGGGACATATGCATGTAAGGATTCCCAAAACTGCATCATTTGCGTATGAACCATTTATTTATGATGATATTTAATCAGTATTAAATCCCAATGAAGGTCCAACATTTGGTGAATAATTATTATGTGATTGGTACAATCAAATCCATCCTCTTAGATTGTGTGATTTATGCTTGGTGTGAGAACCCCGAGAAAGAGGAAGATTAAAAGTCTCACATGAAAGAGAATTTATACTAGGATTACATTTTAAAGATTATCCTATATAGTTATGATTACCAGTATTATTGAAGATGAGGTATGTAGATCATGAATTTGGAAGTAATCCTGCATGTCCTCTTTATAAAAAATCATTGTCCTTATAGTTCAATCCAAACCTAATAAAATGATTGGTTTAAGGTACATGAAGTCATGATTGGGTAATACACTTAAATGGATGTCCATGTATATGTCATTCTCTCATCAATTGAAGGATGGGGAAGGATGACAGGCTTATGGAGATATTCAGTCCCATGATTTTGGAATATTTGGGATATAGAGGGACATACACCGAGGTGGATGGATATAGTAGATTCGGCCTTAGAAATGATTAATATGTAAAATGTTTTGATAGAAATAAAAATTTACATGATTAAATTACGCTCTAATAAATTAATGGGTTGGAATGTGAGATTACATTTAGATATATTTTCATTGTCCTCATGTTTAAGAAATCTAGTGGCTATTAATAGGATGGATACCCATGTTGGATGTTCATTCTCTATGTCCTAACAAATAAAGTAGATGATGAATATGAATTTTCCATTGAAGGGGATCATATGATAGTAGAAAATGATTAGGTTAACATGGTTTCATAATAATATCATATTATGGAGACTCCCCATATAAAGGGAGTTATTGGATGAAGTCACATTAATGATTGTTTACATAGTGTATGTTGAATTATGTTTTTGGGAGAAGGATTACATGTCCTAGTGTGTCGGCCCAACATATGAATTTTATCTTCCTGACATTCCTTTATTTTCTTCCCAATATGCCTTGACTTCCTTCCCAATATGTCCTTTTTTCCTTCCCAATATCTATTGATTGTATTTATAAGGTCTTTTTGAAAAAGAAGACATGCCCTTGGGTGATTATCATGATTAAAGCTAGTATTTATATGGTTTTCATGATATAGGCTAGAATTCCAAAGGTTTTTCACATGATAAAATAATACATGTATATGTAATTTTGTATGATCAAGTGACTTGTCGATGTTGTCTTCAATTGATGAATTTGACTTATCCCAAATGCCTTATAATGATCAATGAAGTCACATTCATGTACTCTCACGTGATCAACTGACTTTCATAGGATGACTTTAGGGGAAAAATTTACTTTTTCGAGTTCTCTTCGCATGATAAAGGCGACATAACAAGGTTCTATTTTGATAATAAAAACGTATAAGAACAAGGAATTTTTTATGATAAAACACACATTTCCATGCACATATAATGGAATTGAAAAACTGGTTAAGACTCACATAATCAAATGATCATAAGAGGGTCAAACAACGACGTCTTGTAAATATGTCATAGATCACATGCATCTCCAAGGGATGAAGTTATATGTTTGGAAGAGGGAATTCCTAAGGGTTCAAGTAAAGGTCATGCATCATAGGATTATGTGGTGAGTGGTGGTTCTTAGAATTGTTTCATAGTCATCCCCAGGACATGTACATGTCAATGGGTGGGTACAAGATAGTGTATTATGATTCTCAAATTCTCATGTGATTCACATAACTTCAATGGGGTCTTGCGAGTGGTCCAACTACCATATATATGGATTTTATATTGGAGATACATAATAGAAAGGTAAATGGATGTGGGTGTTCAGTACCTATAAGTAAATCACATGAAGAAAGGTTTTATTTAAATTGGCCTTCATGTCAAGGTAAACATGTCTAGGGTGTTATGTAAACATTCTGATATTAATGGTTCATGTGACATCCTTTTGAGGAATCATACAGGCATCACATTCATGAAGGGAATGCATCAAGGGATTTCTATCAAGGATACTCAAATTATGGATGCTATCCTTCATGATAAGAGGTTTTGATAATGATTCAACTTGATATTTGGGAGGGTTCCCATGCATGTGTATTCATATTTTAGTTTTTCATAATGATCAAAGGTTCATGTGATTGTTGAATGGGTGTTTCACAATGGGTCTCCTAATTATCATTTAAATCACTATGACAGAGGTAGCCAACCATTCTCCTCCTCTATTTTCCTTAATCTCTTCTCAATTTTCCTACTCTTTGAACCTTTATACCCCACATGTGTATTTATTTTTTAATGGTCGTGATGGTGTATATAGGAAGAAGAATGCCTATGTAGATACTACTTTCTACATGGGAAAAACTATGACCACTATTATAATTATGGTGGAATGTTTTCATGATCAATATAATGATATAATAATACAAATTTCCATTATGTAACTCTTGACCACATCAATGATTTTAAGGATATCATGTTTGATGTATGTTTTTTTTATTTCTCAAATAACACTATGTTGATTAATTTTTATATTTTTTTTATTGAGAAAAATCAATTCACATTTTAGTTTTTAACAATATGATGAAAGGGGGAATCATATAAATAAGGTATATAAAAATATTAGTAAGAATTTTTATCATTATCATTTTTTAGTGATGAATATTTTTTTGAAATAAGTTATGTTTCATAATCACCTTATTTCCAGATTGAATGTCTCAACTAGTATGAGAATATATATGATGGTATGAATGACATTCAATAAAATCGGTGCATTTAATATAATGATTCATTTCTATTAGATTAATTATCAAATATCAAAAAATGAAAAAATAAAACATGTGATATAGAATTCTTAAAATAATAGATGGAAATTTGTTTTGTTGAAGTTTTTGTGGATCTAATCGAATTGAGGGAGGTGTCGGAATACTAGAAAGTCATTGAAAATTCTAATTAAAATTAAACGATTATATGATAATTATTATTTTCATAATGTCAATAAAAATTAACAGTAAAATAAAAATTTTGTGGGTGAAAAAAGCATAGATAATATAATGTTTTTGAAGTCCATATTTTTTAATCACTAATCAATGAATCTATTGGACTGAATATTTCATCATACAATCTGATTCAAAAAATGAAAAAAAAATCACAGGATCAATTTTCAGTTAGCTATCCTATAATAAAACATATTTCTGATTATACTGGTCCATCAGACATGGGGTGACACTATTTCATCAAATGAATACTGACACAGATCGATATCCATGAATTGATGGTCCCGCATATGAGAAGAAGTTTTCGAAACTGATTCATCGAATGTGATCAAAGACCAATTAAGCAGATGATGTTCAACAATTTAGTCCAAAAAATATCATTAGTTTGTATTTATTTAGTGCTTCATGATCAAATGAAACAAATTATTTTTGGTTCTATTACGTTCATAAAAAATGATTAAATATATTTATTATTTTCTTCCAAGTGGTTGAAGAGTCATTAGAAAAAATGTTATTTCAATATATCAGAATGAGCAACAGACTGATCCATTAGACATATTCTGACACAAATAAGTCATCATCTTCTTTAATTCAATAGACATGATTTCAAAAAGATTTAAAAAATTAGTGAAAAATAGTAATTACATAGAAGATATTTAATATGTGTTTCTAAAAGAGTGCTTTCTACCAAAGTGACTCCATGGATGTTTTGAATTCTAATGTATTTTTATCAATGATTATGGATGAAATGTTTTATGTATCTTTATTGATTTGAATCTTTGGAATGAGTATACCGTGTAGGTGGTATTGAACATCACAATGAGAATTTTTCAATTATCATATATTTTCATCAAATTACGTGAATCAAAATTACTTTGGTATCAGACTAATTTTTTACTATAATGTTAAAAGTTGGTTGGTGTTGTGATAAGAGTTGAGAAGTTTGAGAAGAATCTAAAAAATTTGAGAAGTACTAAAGGATCAAATATGAAGTCGAATTCCATGTGAAATTTTATATTTAAAAAAAATATGTTGTAAAACTTTTTATATTCCCACCCATCCCACATCATTCTCATATATAAATAGTAAGAAGTGCATTTCAATTTACAATTAGGAATATATTCATGTGCGAAAAGTGAGTGAATGTTTAATGTTTTGGAAGAGAGAAGAATTTTACAATCATAGTCTTCATGAGTATGTTTTCCATATAGAACAAAAAGAAGTAATAGTTTATGAATTGTGCTGATCCATCTGAGCAACAATTTTGTGGAATGATTGAATTGGTTCATAATTACTTCCAAATAATTGTTTCTTAATTTTTTTCTACACTTAGTTATAAGAAAATGGACTCATTCTGAGCCCCCATAATGACTTCAGTATGAAGTTCAAATGTAATTTTCATACATACTACTGGGTATGAATGTGAATAATTTTGTTTTGATGAAATATAATTGTAGAAGTTGATAAGGCATCACCACTCTTTATATAGAATCTACTATTACAATATTCTTAACTTATCATAAAAAATTATTTTACATCATTTTTCATAAAAGAAGAAAATGAACTACATTATTGATCATATTTATAAGGTAGTTTAATGGTATGTACTACTATTTTTATATAGAAAATAGAATTGTTTTATAGTATATTGTATGGTATTTAATTATTTACAAACCTTTACAAGGACACTAAAAATATTATTAAGTAGTGAAACTTATAAATACCATTGTTCATATGGATGTTTTAATGTTTTATTTTTTGAAATGTAATAATATTTAATAGTAGGAGATGTTTTCTTCATAAAAAAGGAAAATAAAAATAAAAATATATCACCGCATCTACCCTCCCCCTATAATTGATACATTTATCCTTATTGTGCCATTATAAGTTGTATAAGAGGGAATTTTCTCATTATATACTCATTATTGATGTGCTTTCAAAGAGATTTTGTGCTGGAAAATGTGAATTTTGTGAAAATTAATGGGATTATATTCTTAAATAGAAAGTACTATCATTTATCAAATGTTATATTGTTTCCATGAATTATTTCACATTGGTAGGATGTTTTATAAGATTCAATAGAATGATTTCAACCTGTTTTTGAGAATATTCCACTAACATTAATGGATAATAAGAATCAGGAGTATGATGGAAGAGCTATGAATTTTATAATCTCATCAATTTCAAAAAGTGAGTTTCTATGATATAAGGAGGTTGCAACTACCAATGTTAACTCGAAAAATTTGAATAAAATTTATGAACGCAATACTGAAGTGATGAAATAAAAGTTAAAAACCTAAAGGATGAAATATGAAGATATGAAAATGGCTGTTTTTTAATGTTTTTGGACACTTCATTACACAAGTGAATGGTATTTTTGTTACAATAATATGTATTCGTGAGAAGAAGGATGATCTAAATATTTTCTAAAAGATCTTGAGAATTATTCATTGTATGTTTGTTGACAATGTTTCATCTTTGGAAGTTAGACATTCGGAAACAATATTTTTATAAGACCATCATATTACTCTCATTACATATGGAATGCGAATTGGGAATTTTATGAAAGAAAAAAACAAATCTTGATCATGAAATTTCCTTCAAGGATTCTAAGAAGGAATATTATAAGAGGACTCTTGAAGAGTAATAAGGTAGTGATTCTAAATCCAAAAACAATGAACTCAAGAATATTGATTAATTTTAATCATTGTTTTCTAAAAATGAGAAAATATGTATATAATTATATAATGTAAAACATAAGATGATTGTTTTAACTGAGTATCCATTAGGAACATTGTTTCCAATTTTCCTTGATGAATGAATGAATAAGATAATGAAGAAGATGAAAGAAATATAATAATATCTTGAATGAATCATGGTCAATGGTCTAAATAATTTTCAAAGGGAGAGGAAAAAATATATCATAATCCCAAATGAGAATATTTTTTCATCCAATGATGATAAATATTAATACATTGAAGTTGTGGATAAAAATATTAATGATTTTACAAGAGAAAATACATTCATTGTAATGATTAATGATAAAGAGTTTAGAATCATCAATTTTGAAGAAGAAGAAGAGACTGAGTTAGAGTTTCATCAGATGAGGGAGTTGAAATAATTACTCATGACGATTATAATAAATTAATGGAAAATAAAAAAGTTTATTATGTAATTTCTCCCAATTAACAATAAATAATTTTTTCCTACATAGAAATTAATGTAACTGGAAGATGTTACTTTTTGTAAGAAGTATCCTAATATGGTAAAGCATCAGAATAATCATATTGAACTAAAGTTGAAGGAAAAATAAGAAGAGTTTGATCTTATAAAAAATAATTTTATGAGTATGGATTTACCTATTTAATGAACTCTATTCATGAGGTTTTTAAAGTATTAGAAAGGGTAAATTCTCAATGATCTAAAAAATTTACCTTAAAACGTTGATTTTTTTTGAATTTGTATCATAAAAGTACAATGTCGGGAAGATTTTGTATGTTCCTAAAACCTAATAAGTAAGAAGTTTAAATGTTTCTAAAATGATGAGTATAAAATAGAAATTATACCTCTTCTGAATCAAATAAATTTGTAAGGAAATCTGTATTGAAGGAGATGAAAATTGGCAGTCAAAGAATGTTTTGGGAACAAAAATGTTTTGATGTGAAAGAAAATAGTATTTCTAAGAAACAAATTCACAATTATAGAAAATATGAATTTTATAGATTTATGTATTCATTATATGGTTAATTATTAAATTGTGGTGAATTTGGTTATACACAAAAAATTTTTGGGTTCAATGAAAAATAATTCAATTGTTCCTTAACTTATTGAATGAAAAATATCAAGGGGTATTCATCCTATTAAGGAATGAAATATAAGAACAATATTTTAAATGAAATGAATATATTCCATCCTTTCGAAATTTTTTGATTGTGATTTAAAAATCCTATAAATACTTCAAAATGGTAGCTTGTTTTGTTACCATCACAACATTATATTTATAAAAATTATCAAAAGATGGATGTAAAGAATGATAAATGAAGAAAAGGGTACTATTGTAGATATTGATTTCCATGATAAAATATTATAAAATAAATGGATCTTTGATAGTGGGAGTTCTTCTTAGATTATAAGATTTATAAATTTTTCACATATTAGAAAGACTAAAAATAAGGAATAGTGACATTTAGAAATGATTAATCTATCAAAATATAAGGATTTGGATCTGCTATTTTGGGAAAAAAAGTGAAATATTGAAAATATGTGTTCTCTTATGGGCTGAGATACAACTTTTTGAGTGTTTTAGAACATTGGTATTAAGTAAAAATATATATTTTTAGATAATATTGCCTTTTTAGAAAAATATAATATGATATAAAAAAGATACAACTCTCGGATTCACAAAAAGAATCATGATTTGTGTTGGTGAGGATAAAAAATCATGTTACATAAAAATTAATGATGAAAATAATATATTTTATAAAATAATATATTTTATAAAATAATAGGAAATGTGTGGCATAGAATCTTGAGAAAGTTATCAACGTGAGATAGTGTCCATGGTATTCTTGATATGTAATAAATAAGATATTGTTGATGTACAATTGTTCAGAAAGGGAAGATAACCATATGTGTGCATGATAGTTTTGATATTCCTTAAACTCATCCCCAATAACATATTCATTTGGAATTTTTGGTCCAATTAAAAATCAATAAACTGTAAAATATAAGTAATTTATTTATTTCATTTATAATTTTACTCACATTATTTGTATTATTTATTTGAAACATAAAATAGAAACAATGAAGATGGTTAAAGTTATCAAGAGAAGGGATGTGATGAAAATTAGTTATTTTGTAAATAATTTTATAACTAATATTGGTGGATAGTAAAATAATAAATAGTTCTAAATTTATCTTGAAACAGATAGAATTCATAATGAGTTCAGTACACTATACACACTACAAAAAATGGGGGTTCTTAAAGAAATAATTTATTTTTGGATGAAATGGGGTATTCTATGTTACATAAACATGGATTTTAGGATTTATTTTGGAAGAATACTTTGAGAAAATATGTTTATATTCGGAATCAATGTGTTTACAAGACATATATTGATATGAATTAGATGAAATGATTTTTTACACAACTCCATCTTTCAAAAACATAAGTGTTCTAGGGAGTCTATGAATCACAAATAAAAAGGTCGAAACCATGGAAATTATGAATTGAGAGGTGAGATAGAATTTTTGTCCACTATACTCAATATGTAAGAGGATATAGATGTTCCAACAATGTAATTGGAATATTAGTTTATTCTGTTGATGTAAAAGTTCTTGAGAAATTGAGTAAGATACTATACAAACACATGTAGATGAGGATGATGAGTGGGAAGACAAAAATGTTATTATGGAACATAAGAGGGATACCATAGATTATAATGGAACACATTAATAATAATAATAATAAACTATTTATAGTGATGAGTTAAAATAATTTACATCACATCTCTTGATGAGGATGTAAGTTGGAGATCAAAACACAATTCGTGGTTAATATAATAAGGATAAAAAAGGAGAACATAAAATGTCATTAAACAAAATAATATTTATTCAAATTTTGATAAAAAACATGTGAATGTTGACTTTGAGAATACAATATTTATTTAAGCTATGAATGAAGTATTTGATCAAATTTAGAAGAATAATACTTCAGAACTTGTAGCTATGTAAAAAATGTTGGTACAAAGTGGGTGACCCAAATTAATTTAAATGAAGGAGGTGAAAGGATAAGAAAAAAACAAATATTTTTGTGAAAAGGTGAATAAAAAAGTTAAGGCCTTGAATTGGATGATAATTTCTCTCATGTGGAATGGTTAGAAACAATAATAATATTTCTCGATATTTCTGCACAAATAAGATAGAAAATATTTTAGTTGGATGTGATGTTGTAATTTCTGAATGGTGAACATCATGAAGATGTTTATATTGAACACAAATGTGTATTGTTTTTGGTAAGGATAATAGTTATTTGTGAATGTTGAATAAATCCTTGTTCGGGATAATTTATGTTCTAAGTTCCTGGTATATAAAATCGGATGCTTTCCTAAGAAACATGAATTATAAGAAAAGGATGGTTTCTAGTAATCAATACATTAAATAATTCCAAGAAATTTCCCCCATATATATTGTATATGTGGATGAAATTATCATTTCTAAGACTGATGCATGAACCATTGAATGACATGTTAATGAAATTAAAGAGTTTTTTGAAATATCCTTATTGGGTCAACTGAAATAATTTCATGTGTTAAAAATATATCAATATAAGAAACACATTTTTATTTATCAATAAAAGAATTATAAGGAAATTAATAATATTTATCGAATGAAAAATTAGAGACATGTTTATATAGAAATTTTTTCAGGAACCAAGTTGACTAAAGATGCAGATGTTATTAAAGATGACTCTAATGTGTTATAGAAGCTGATTGGATGTTTTTTAGAATCTCACTACCTAATGACCAGAACTTTTTGATACTATTATCTTATATGAAACATTACAATGTTCCCAAAAATAATCAAATATAATGGATGAAAAATAATTCTTAGATAAATCAATAGAACAAATTATTTCTAATAGGGTATGTTATATCAAAAATATTGATTTTTTGGCTATAAATATGATTATTTAGAATGAATTAATAATGATAGAAGATTCACAATTGGTTGAGTTTGAATTTTGGGATAAAATTGTATAAGCTATTATAATATGAAAAACAATTCATTAAATCACAGTATGGATAAAGATGAGTTTTTTTCTACCACTCAAGTATGAAAAAATCATATTTGGATGTGGATTTAGTTATAAAACATACATGTTAAAGTGAAATTTCACATGATCATAGTTTTTAGAACTCTGAGTGCTATCAACTATACAAGAATTCTAGTGAAAAATTCTGATTCAAAAAATATTGATATAAAATTTCATTTCATTAATGGGATTTTTGAGAATAATGAATGTAAATTTGAGTATGATTCTATACTGGAAAAGGTTATATACATTTTCACAAAACCATTACTGAAGGAAGGATTTTTTATGATGAGGATGAACATGGGTGTCTGAACACATTCTCTCCATGGTTGAGGTATGTGTTTTTGTTGCCTCTCTTATATATTTTTTGAATAGTTTTGTCAACGGGGGATTAATTTTATTAGAATTATATCCATTGATATTTCCTAAACCTTATATGGATGTTTATATGTAGGGGGATTTGTCGGTATTTTATGATTGAAGAATGTACGTGTGTGAATTAGGGTCATGTACGTGTGTGAATTTCTCTATCTATTTTTATAGTGATTATGAAACATGTATATAATGGAAAGTGAAATATGTTTTCAAAAGTTATAGGAAAAAATATTTTGAATGTTGAATTTGATTAATAAGTCAATACTTTTAGAAATCATGGTTTTGATGAAAATGATATATGATTCCTATAACAAGTTCACTAATATATGATAAGTATTGTTGATTAGGGATTCATATCATTAGATTACAATGTTCAATGATTTATAAACCATGTATGACACAAAAATAAGAAGTTGAGAATATTGGGACTATGTTGGAAAGATGTTGTTTTTTGTTTCTGAATGAAGTTTGTGTTGATTTCATTGTATTATGTTATTATTAAGGGAAACCAAATTCACTTTCTATGCTTTTTAAATCCTATTAAATGTGGAATAAGACTCATATGGTAATATGAAATATTGGTATGAATGTTAATCACTTTTAGTTTTCAATAACGAAGAAGGTTTTAGAAATATGTTATGTTTCAAACTCACTTTATGTCTTAATTGAATGTATCAATTAATTTGAAATTTTTTATTGGAGTCTGAATGAATTTAAATACATTTGATAAATTTTATATGATTATTCATTTCAAATAGACTAATTCTCAAATATCATATGTCTCATGAGAATAATGTGATGAATGACATGTAAACTAAAGGAGGAGAAGATATGTTTGACTGTTCAAATTGGTTCCAATCAGATTGTGGAATGTTCCCGAATTGTAGGAAGTCATAGAACTATCCAATGTATCTATTACGATTCAATGATGATCATTATGACCTCAAATTATTTAATAAGCCTAATATTGGAATATTTTTTAATATGGAAGGATTTATAACAATATGATTCTAAATTCTTATTTTTTATGAGGCACTAATCATTTGACCCATCAGACATACCATCTCACTAAAAAATTCAATTAATTGAATGAAATAATACACTTCATCAACAATAGTTGTAATGTCTAAAAGAAATGAAGTTACTACTATCACCAGTCCGTCAGAATTTGTTTGAAATAGTTTAATTAGAGAGGTACATTCACTGATTAGTATATTGGAATTAGTTAGACCAATGTAAGAGAATAATATTCAAACACAGAGTCAACGAATGAGATCAGATACTGAATATCCATATTATATTCAAAAATCTGTTTATAAACTCTCCTTAGGCTGATCTGTTTTTTATGTAGGTTAGGATTGACTGAAACAAACGTCTAATTTTCTTCAATTATGTCTTGGAAAAATTAATAAATTTATTGATGTTCTTTTTCAAGTGGGTCAAGAATCATTAGAACCAGAGTGACGTTAGTACAATGATATAAATTAGAGAATGAACCATTAGACACAAATTGAAACCAATAATTCATCAGCTATTTTACTTCAATGTATGTAGTATGATTAAAATTTGAACAACTGAAGAAAAATTGGAAATATTTAGAAGACAGTTCATATGTTTTTTCAAAAGGGTTCTTACTACCAAGGTGTTGTCAAAGGGATTTTGAATGAAACCTAATTTGAAACAATGTTTATGGAAGAAGTTTATCATGAATCTCAGTTGGTAAAATGAATTGGGATGAGTAAATATTATAGATGGTATGAAGAACCACAATGAGAATTTGTTAGTTCTCAAATATTTTCATCATAAAAATGTTATTGAAAAATACCTTGGTATCAGAATGAATAATTGATAGAATTTTTAAAGTAGGATGTAGTTTTGAGATGATTTTACAAAATTTATGAAAAAATCATGAATATTAAATAAATAAAAATAGTCAATGTTGAAGTTGAAAAGAATGTAAAATTTATGATTCTAGAATTTTTTATAATTGGGAAAACTTTTGTTATTCCCACCCATTCAAATTTCAACTCACCTAAATATGGTAGGAAATATATTGTCATTTCTTACATGGTACTCATTATATATGAATAGAGAGAAAGTGTGATAATTTTTTGGAAGAGAGAATAATATTCTGAATATTTTTTTCATTTGGATATTTTTAGGATAAAAGAACAAGAAAAATGAGTTACTTGATCACACCAGGATACAAGAACCATATTTTAGGTGAATAGTAGAAGTGGTTTAGAATTATTTTCTCATAATTATTAATTATCTATTTTTGCACTAAGTTGTCTTATTTAAGAATCATATCGATCCATTGGAAATAGATTTTCATGAATTTCGAAATTTATGTTTTTTCCTATAGCTTCGATGTAATGTTAAAAAGTGTGTTTTGAATAAATAAAAATTTTTTTGTTGATAAGGCAACACCATAACTTGTTTTGAGCTGATTGGTGAGGGTTTATTAAATTATTACACAATTATTTTTTACATCATTTTTTTAGAACAATAACATGAAATGTTTTATTAGTCATAGTATTATAAATTTGTAAAAATATTTTTATTTTTTGGTTTGTGTGAATGTTTTTTCATCAATGTGATATTATTTAATAGGAGGTGAAGGTTGTTTCAAAATAATTGAATATTTATGGAAAAAGATATCCTTGATTCACTGCCTCCCCCTCTTAGTGATATGTTGATCCTAGTTGGGCCTTTACACCTTTCATATGATGGTCTTTATAGAATCTCATGAACATTTATTTTTCATGTGATGAATATTGAGATAACCTATAAGGGAATCATGTGATAGTTATAGAGGCTAGACATGATCATCTTGCATCTAACTTTGAATGAACCTGTTGATTCCATGAGGATCTGTCAATGAAATGTTTTGTTATTTTTTATGGAGAATTGAAAATGTCTAAATATAATCGCACAAGATTAATCTATTTATAACATATTTATTATACTATCACAAGATGGATTAATGTGATCACATGATTTTTATTCATGAGAAAACTCTATATTTTTTATATAATGACATGGAATCAAATTAATGTTTCATGCATGTATATGGGAAGTCGAAGAACATTCAGATATACATGGATTGACCATTGGAGATCAATGGTCATAGATAATGATATGAACTATAGTTTTGGGGTACTTGATGATAGATTTTATTGATCACATTTGGATCCTGGGATGGGTGACGGTTGAAAATGAAGAAATTGTGGAAATCAACCAGCATAGATAGATATGATTATATAGAGTAGTCTATTTCAATTTTTTCTAGACTAAATAAACAATTTCAATGTTGTATCCATCATACATAAGACTTGATGTATGTCTGGACTATGATTTATAGTACAAGTTTCATCTTTACCAAGCCATAAGAGTGTACTGGGGTCCACTACCAACCTTTACTAGCACCAAACCATGTAATTACACACCTATATTGTGCAACTGACCCATGATGAATCTCTTACCGTTTTATGAGCATGATTTTTAAAAATCTCTTTCCACCTATGATATCCCTTTGATATGTCTCCATAGGAATAGTTGAGGTGAATCCCACATGATCTTGAGTTGAGATATATTAGAAATCTAGCCATAGCTTTCTTATTTTTCTATCTGAGGGACACCATGAATACATGAATAATAATCCAGGAAAAATACAGGTCAATATGTTTTCCCTTATTAAAAATAATCCCTTTACATTATTCTTCATAGATTCCACATCCATGCCTATAGAAGTTATATTACAATTTCTACATGGGACTCGAAATCTATGATGAAATATTCTCTAGTTAACAATTTTGGAATCCAACTAAATACCCCCTATAATTTTATTTACTTGTAATTAAAATAATCTGATTATAAGGTAAATTTATATTTATCTCCTAAATAGTTGACCACCTAAATGGATTATATATTTATCCCTCTAAGATAATTTTTCAATAGTGTGTTGAGTGAGGGCCTTTAGGTGCTACCAATAGGAGACTCATAAGCTTATGTACATTTTTAGATCTAAGATAAGGAATAGCCTGGGATTGGGATACATATATTCTAAAATTAGAATCTGTTTCGATTCAAATATGGAAAATGGGATTGATACTAGATCTATGATAATATTCCTTGACATTGTTATGTATCCAAAGGTAATAGGAATCAAACCATGCAATGTTCAATAATTTAAGACTTCTATTGAGATCAAGTACATGCTTATGAAACACTGTTTCATGGAAGGATAACTATATTTTTAATGTTCTTATATAAATATATCTTATATATAGGAATGAGAGTTCCATTGTTTTGTGAAGAAATCATGGGTAGATATCCAATATTTTGGGGAGATATTTCATGGATCAAGATCTCTCACAACATTCTAATTTTCACAATGTCAGATAATCTATGATATTTAAGGTCCTTTAAGACAGAACAAGGATCATGTATATTAAATGCATGGGTGGTCTAGGTACCCTCAGGTGGGTCCTCAGTAATATATCTACACCTTAACCCTTTCATAGATTAATGGTCATAATGTCGGTAGAAAGAATTTATATAGGGATAATTAAAATTATCTATAATATTTGTATCTTATTTTTTTACCTATACTTTTTATTAATCTTTATATAGGTATTTTTAGTGGTTGTCGACATAGTTTTTTCTTAGGATTTCTTCTTATGGGTTTTTATCCTGATGAGACTTCTTCTACATTTATTTCATAAATGACTCGTATTTCCAAGGTCATACAATGTGTATGTACAACATGAAGAGGCTATATTTTTTCCATGGTTCCCTTTTCATGCTTTCAACCTTGAGATCACTGAGTCTCATTAAATTTTTTAATTTATAGTCATGAAAAATACTCATTCGTTGATATTTTTTAGGGTATTCTATCTTGGTCCCTCTAATGATTGTGGTGAACTATTCATGAGGTAACATTCTCTGTTTAGTTTAATGTCATTCGGTTAGTACATATTTTTTGTAGTTTAATGTCATGTTGTATGGACACATTCAATCAATTTTATCATCATGTGGTATGTATATAAAATTTTATTCCATTTACTGTATTAATTACATGATCGGATACACTATGATGTTTAGAGTGTTCCTTCTTGGACTTGAGATGTTGTAAACTTTAGATTCTTACTACTAAGTCATGAGACACTATGCAATTTTGAGTACAATTTCCAAGACATGTGTCATTATAAGATTTAGTGTCTTTATTACAGGACATGAGCTACTATGCAATTTAGATACTTTATGCTATGAATTTAGATGTTATTTTGTTCAGAGTCTTAGTTATAAACATTTATAGAAGTTATTAATATGGTGTCTGAAAAACATGTTAAGGATAACACAAGAACCTATGTGGTTGAGTTCCACCATGAAGGTGCCTAATATCATGAGTGGAATTGGAAAGAAATACTGGGGATGACCCAAAACAATATGAGTGGTTGAAATCAGTCACAATGTACCATGTATCAAGAGGAATGGAGATGATTTACTAAAGGGAGGGGACACATTTATGTGGTGGGTCAGAGGTCTTTATCCATGAGAATATAAGGATTAAATGAGTTTTCAAAAGAAATTGGATACCCTCACATTTCCATATAATAATAATGATTTTCTAATTACAGTATTGGTGAATGGTACAATATTAGTAAATTTGTGTTCCCAAATATAGTTGGAATACTGGTTTTGTAAATCACATGTCTTGGAGTTTTAACTGATGAATATGAAATAGAGAATACATTACATAGATAAAGAAAAAACCCAAAGGTCATGAGTTAAAATGTAGTTTTTCTAGTGATTGTGAGGATTATATTTCATTTCATATACGAAGTATATGTCTCTAGAATATAGGTTAGATGCCCTTTTTCATGTTCCCATTGGGAATTTATTCATGGTCATATAAAGTGGATCCCCACTATTTCCATTGTTCTGTGGATTATTAGTGAAGAATCAAAAGTATGTAAGATGAAGTGGGGTATGGAGACATGATATATCCAATAAAGGTAGTAGAACCCTAGGTTAGTTGAATCACTTATTGGGAAGATAGGGACATACTCTATATAGTTTTGAATAATGTGATGAGGGCCATCATAAGTTCCAGAAATGGAATGTGACATTATTTCCCTGAGAAATTGTACAATACATGATGACATAGCATAGAGTATTTCTATAACAATTTAATAGTCTAGTTATGGGAATTGTATGTAATGCCATTGTAATATTTGGAATAAATAGTGGTGGGAATTGGTGGGAATATGTTGAAAATCGGTAATTGGGGCTGACCGTATTACACATGGCTAGTAAAATAACTCAAAGTTTTAAGGGGGGCTCTTTAGGACCAAATGAACTTTAGGTGGAGGCTCTTTTGATAGGGGAAATTCTCCCAAGAGTCCTAGTTATGTCTATTTTGATAAAACAATAACTTTTACATGTTTATTATAATAAATTACTAGGATTAAGGGATACCAACATATATGGGGTCCCCAGAGAATGATTCCAACACAAAGAACTGGTTGTGTCTGCTTATACATTAGAGGGATGATGGAGGATTGTGAAAAATGTAATATTCATGTTGTGTTATTGATCCCTATAAGTTGAATGAATTTATAGTGACCACCTTATCACAGTGAAGAGATGTGATAAATCATTACTCTAACTTTTTACTAGACCAATGAGTCCCTCTATCCTATATCATCTAATACTTGGTCTAAAAAGTGTTCACGATGATATTTATACCTTGTTAATTTACAATATAAAATTTTCATAAACTCCAACAAAGAATAGTTTAGTGAGAGATGAATTTAATTTTCTCCCAATAATCCCTTTACAATTATCATCATGACCGGTTTTATGTATCGTTCAATAGTAATTTCTGGTCTTGAAATTTTCACATTCAAAGGCTAATGATTATGGGCAACCAACTTTGACCAAAGTCCATACAGTTTAAGTCTTTATTAATATTAACCTATAATGAGGGGAATGCTCCATAATAACTTAATTAGGAATCTTAGGATCAATAGTACTACATCATCCATTTGAGAGGGATATGAAAATATTGAAAATCATGGCTCAATATTCTCTGTTCATGATTTATGGTATGGGAAATCAGTCCAAAAATCACAGTGAATAACTCTATTGGGATGAGATTCATTGTGATGATGTTAGGCTCACAATTATCAGAAATCAATTCCTACAGGGCCAATATTTATTATTTTGGTGGGTTTAAGTCTCTTATGAATATCCACCGATATCATGGTCATGTAAAAAGATATTTTCTATTTTCTAGGAGATGTGAATGTTTTGAACCACCCAAGTTTCACAAGATATGAAGTGTAATTTATTGGTTGAGGTATGTGAAAGATGATGAGGGAACCCCATAATCTGGTTGAACAAGATAGGATCATATGGTCCATTGATAAGGATTCATGATTGGTGATAGTCTACAGGTTTTAAGATTATGTAGTGTGGAAATATCTTTAATGCAGTTTGACACCATGTAACAAATATTTTTTCTATATAGTATAACATAATGTGGTGGTGATGATGGAAGCAATGTGAAACATTCGAATATATAATTAGTGACACTTTTCAAAGTATTTTTTAATTTAGATGTGGTAATTACCTATTATTCATGCACAAGTTTATTGATCAGTAAAAATATGTTGGGGCCTCTCCTTTACATATTTATCACATGCACAAGAAAGGCATATGCATATCTAACTCATTTGTAGGCAGTATGAGTCTGTATTACTCGACCCTCATTATATATTGGTATATTCGATTATTATTCCTATGATTCCCTTTAATTATTTATATATATTGTTAGGGTATGAATAATCCTATAATGAGATCCTTTTTAGAGATCCCACTACATATATCTGTCTTTTATGAAAGTTATATGATTGAGATTGATTGAAACCCATGAATGGACCTAGAATGGAAGATCCATGCATCACTACCTATCTTGGATGTAATGATTATAACTTTTTTAATGATAATTTTATCCTAAAATTGGGTGTCATATTATTCATAACAAAACCATATTTTTTTTGATGTAAAATAATGGTAAATGTGACAATATGGATTGAACTGCAAATAGTCGTTGGAAATTTATAACCATTAGACAACATGAATGATAAAAATTATACTCTATAAAATAATTTTAATGTTATCATTTGATTTTATAAGTTAAATATTGGAAAAGGATTATTGATACATAATGAAGAATTGATGGCCGACTCACATAGTGTTATCCCATTTGAATACCATTATTTAATGAATGGGAGGGAGGTTTCATCACTGTGGTTATACCTTGACCAAGCCCAATATGATCTTCAAGAACTGAAGCTTGAACAGAATATCTTATAGGAGAAGTTAATGTTAGTGGAGATTACCACTGAGTTGATGTTACCTAAGGAACCCCATGAAACTGCCACTACAACAATCCTTAATCTTTTTGTGTACGTGTGTATAATAAGGGTTAAAATTTCCCAACCTTGGTGTGTAATTCCTTTTAAAAAAATTGAAATCCCATAAATTTTTTTTTGATAAATTGACTTTTAAATAAGATATTATAATTTTCTGAAAATAAATTATTATTAAAAAAAATATTATATTATTAATAATTTTTTAATTTATTGTTGTGACTAAAAAACACTTATTAAAAAATAAATTGTTAAAAAATTATTTTTTTAGGTCTATGAAATTTTACTATGAATTTTCAATCCACAATTATTTTAAATAAATAAGTATTTTTATATCTAAAAGTTGAATGTATCATATTTAGTTTACTATAATGATAAAATAAATATAATTTTTTAAATTATGTTATAGAAATTTGTTAAGGGTGAATTTATGATAAATTTTTTAGATACTTTATTTTTTTCATGAATTTTAATTATATAGTTTGAGTTTTTTCGGTATATAAATGTCTTCATAATTATATCATAATAACTTAATAAATATTTAACCACAATACAAAATATAAAATTCATAATTTTATTATTATAAATTATTTTAATATACTTTAGTAAATTTCAAAATATAAAAATTTTAATTTCTAAATTCGTAAATGACAAATTTAAATTTCAAAATGTAATTTTATAAATACAGTAACTTTCCTTACCAAAATAACTAATAAATAGTCTAGGTCGACTCATGTAGATTAAAATAATATAAAAAATTTTCAAAGTGTATAATACCATATAAAAATACCATGGTAGCACCCATGGTTTGGAATTTACCACTACCTAGGAGTACAGGGCCTTTAGTTAGAAATTAATTAAAAAATCCCCCACTTTTTCTATAAACAACCACCCATTTCTCAATTTAAATTCACTCTAAATTAATCCTCCAAAAATATATAATTATTTTACCTCTTATGGATTCCTCCCAAGGTGCCCTCAATCTCCCAATTTCCCAATCCTCATGTTTAATGAACTACAGTTCAAGGAAAGGGAACACACATATTATCTTCTCCTATCGAGTTCACATCTTTTGTGGTTTGTGTTTATAATTTTCCAAACTATGCTATTATTTCATATATAATTTATCCATTTACTATATAAGGATAATTTTATGAATTGGGTTCCCTAGTACCTTCTTTTTTAACCCTTTTCTAAAAACATATTTAATACCCATTATGGTACCGATTTTACTTCTCAAAATGTATCTTTTATCCTCAATAAAATCTCTTTTATTTTATTTATCTATATACAAAAACCAATTTATTTTCTACGAGTAATCACCAAGATATAAAAATTTTCTATTTTATTTTTTTAATTAACATACATAAAACCATCATTCCATTTTCCATGTGTAATTATTGACCGAAATATTTTGTCTTTAAGATGTTTTTAAAATGTCATGATTTTTATATGAAACCCATTTCTTCTATTCTCCATGAGTTATTTATGAAATTTTATATTGTTCTCTATATGTATCACAATAATTAATATAATTGAAGGGTGTTTCATGATAGTGCTCCAATGGATTGTGTAATGAAATTTATCTCAAGATATGACATTATTACTATACCTTTGTGAATGAACTTGATAATTTTTATGACACCATAGGGAAGAAAATTGGAAATATTATTATAAATGTCCATTTAAAATTTTTTAGAATCATTTAAATGATAATATTTAAGTTATTATATAAATTTTATTCCAATTTTTTCTTTTATCATTCCTTTATTCTTCAATTTCTTATTGATATTTCTCATGGTCACATGTAAATTGTTTCCCTATTTTCCAATACATGGTATTATGATATCCCTTTCCATTTATATATGTACATAGGTTATGAACTATGTTAAATGTAATTATTATTACCCTATTATGAAGCCTTTCAATATGATTAAATTAATTGTTTAATATCGTATGTATTATTTAAATTATTTCCTAGAATCTAAACATTAAAAGATCATATAATTGTACCATGTAACAGAAATTTTATTTAATAAAATTTATGTATCCATAGTTGGAATCAAATAGAGGGTTAGTTAGGTTTGGAAATTAGGAGTCAAGATTCTCATAAGAAACATAAGGACAAGCTAAATATAAAAAAACAATATTTTATTTTGGTGAAGTATTATGTAAGTGGTTTCTACATAAATAAATCCATGTATGGGTATAAATAATTTGATGTGTCCCTAGAATATAGATGTATCTCGGAGTAAAAATAGAAAACACTATACTAAGCTAGACTTAGATGGGAACAGGTGCATGACAATTACCCCGACTGCCCTATTTTGTTGACACTCGTTGGGGATATGTTTGGTTAATCACAAACTTTTATTATGAACAATTATGAACTAGTTATAGAAAATATTATTGTTGTTAAAGAATAACATATTTAATAATGATATTTTAAGACATAAAATAATTTTATAATTATATGATTCTGAAAATAAAAACTATTTATCTATGTTTTCAAATTTTAGAAAATGGTGAGAAAAAGGAGGAACTCTGTAAATAGTGAGTTGAATGGACCACACATAAAATGACCCTCTGATGGAAGTCAAAATGGAAAGTATAACGATAATGATGAATCAATTGACTCTAGTTATGAACAACCACATGAATCCAGATGAGAGTCTGGGTTCAACTTGAAAGGAAAAACTTTCTGCCGATTCCTTAATGTGTCAACAGCCACCTTAATTTAGGGGATCTACCAACCCGTTGATTGTTGGATAATGCATAGGCTCAATAGAAAAAATATTTTCTATACTCCATTGTTTATAGAAAGATAATTTCACCTTGGTTGTGTACCTCATATAGGGAGAAGCTGAAAATTGGTTGACACAAGTTAAAATGAAGAATACATGAAGGGATATTGAAGCATTGATGTGAAAAGAGTTCATGGTAACATCATTCAATTAATATTTCTCCCATTTGATTATAAAAAAATGGAGAATAATTTTTTTAGAGGAAGTAGAAGGAAAATTAATTTTTTTTGTATCTATGAGTTAAAATTTACATGGATTTCTTACTAAAACTCTATATTTTTCATTGATCCTAAATAAGGTTGATAGCTTAATTTCCCTACTAAGACTCCATCTAAATAAAAAGCTCACCAATATTGACTATGGAAAATATGGGGAGATAGTGTGAAGTGCTTTGAATGATGAAATTGGTTATGGAGAGATACAGGTGTACCTAAGATAAGTTTAAAAGAATGGATCTATGGATCCATGGTTATAGAGTAACATTTATCCTGGATGTGGAGGAAATCAATTGAAACATAACACATACAACAGATTCGGGAAGAAGCACATGGGGAACTGCATACTCAAGGGGAGAAAATGTTACAAATGTTAAGCGATGTTAATTATGCTCAAAACTATCAAAATGAGCTGAAGCCCCAAATTATCAACACAAATGACAAAGGGAAGATGGTGTAGTCCTAGCATGAAGTCCATTTCCTCATGTGTGTAATTCTCGATAACATTTCTAATAACTATCCAAATCCAATATTATTAGAGAGAGGAATAACCATCAACTGTAGGAAAGTCGAAGGAATTGGATTTGGATTTTTTAATCATGACATTTGGTTTTGGAGGTTCTAAATGATGTAGATGAAGGTATTATGATTGTTCTCTCAATGATATAAATTACTTTGTTTGATTCTAGTTCTACAAATTCTAATATTTATTTTATCTTTTCAAGGAATATAGAATCAATCCCTAATGTTCTATAAGTAGATTTATTAGTCATGACTCATGGATGGATTATCTAAGAAAAAAAATAATATAGAAAATATATTATTTACTTTGGTGATAATAATCTCATAAAAAATATAGTAGTCATTCCCATGGAGGAATTAGACAATATACCAGGGATGGAATGAATCTCAATGAGTAATATAATGATCAACTATAGAATCAAAGAAATAATAGTATTCTTGGATGGATAACATATATTTATTTTAATGGAGTGATATCTCAACCTGATCATTGTATAGAAGCACCTCACATAACATTAGTTATGGTGATTATCAGTGTTTATAGATAAGGAAATTAGATTATACGAATGGTGAATGTCCCCCCTTTTTTAGGAATTCATTGATATAATTTTTTCAGTGCTTCTTGGACCTCCCCAATACTGAGAGGTAGTGTTCTCCATTGTACTAATGTCCGGATCCATGCTGATATCAAAGACTCCGTATAGAATATAAGATTTAGAGATAGATGAATTAAAGAAATATCTCTAAGATCATTTGGAAAATGGATTTATCCAACCAAGTATGTCTCTTTGGGGAGAACCCATTCACTTTTTGAAGAATATGTATAGAATTGTGCTATTATTAATTGATTATAAAGATCCTAATGTTATCACATCAAAGAAAAAATAACATATTCCAATGATTGTTGATTTCATTAACCATCTTCATTGGGATCCACTCTTCTCCAACATTTATCTTTTATCTAGATGTCATCAATTTAGGGTAAATAAAGACTATTTTCTAATGAACGTCTTCCGATTAAGATATGAGAATTATTATTTTGTTGTTATCACATTTGGATTGACTAATGATCATGCTATTCATGTGGAATTGATGAAGAGATTCATTAAGGAATACCTAGACAACTTTGGGGTAGTTATGTTGATAATATTATATTATATTACAAATATCTCAAGAATAATTAGGATCATCTATGAAATCACTGAGGAATGATATTCTATTTTGGAGGTTCAAAAAATTTAAATTTTTGTTAAAAAGGGTTTATTTACTGGGAAATAGTGTAACCCATGATGGAATCATAATTGACCCTAACAAGTCAATGGTTTTGATAGAGTGGACTTCTCCAACAAAAGTAATTGAGATTTATTGTTTCTAATGTCTATAAAACTATTCTAGGATGGTTTGAGAAACAAATTTCAGGTATTTCAAATCCACTAACCTTTTTAGCTCGAAAATGGGCCATGTTCATATGAAAAAAATGAGTGTGTATAATGTTTCTATGAGATGAAAAAGGGATTGGTTACTATAGCTGTGCAAATTATACCCTATATCGAGGAAGTATTCACTATTTTTATCAATGAATCTATAAATGGGATTCGGTTATTTCTCATAAAAATGGAAAAGAGATTTCTTATTCATCCCAATATTTAAGGCATCATGAGGAGAATTATCATACGCATGACCTAGAGATCGATGAAGTTTTTTTTCTCTGAATATGTGGGGAAATATATTTGTGGGTTGAAATGTGATATATACACTATCCAAAAATGTTGGAAGTATATTTTCACACAAAAGTTATAGAACATGAGATATATTTTATGGTTGTAACATCATGAAGACTATGATTATTTAACCCATTATCTATACCTAAGAGAAATAATTTCATTGGATAATTAAGTAAGAAATACTTTATAGTTCTAAAAATGATAAGGACTTAGGGAGATCCTTTCATCAATGACATACTAAAATTAGACATCCAAATCGCTAGGTAAGGGACACCATCAACCATATCTAAAATTATTTCACAACCATTATTACTAGATAATATTAAGAAATATCCAATATGAGATCCTTTATTATTGAATAAGATCAAGGATTTTAAGACTGACATTTTTTCTAGTTAAATATTAATTAAAATTGTGTACTAAATTTTTATACAAGGCTATGTGTTCCATATAGTACAGAAATAACAAAGGATATGATGTATAATTTTCATAGCTCTATATCATCTATATATCATAGAGTAACTAAAATATATGTGGAAATTAATTATCATTTTTTAGGGGATGACATGAAATGAGAGATTCCCGAATACAATTAAAGGTTCCTGGTGTGTCAAAAAGTGAAGGAAGAGAACAAAATTCGTAAAGGAGTATTTAAATAACACTGCATAACAACTTAGATGTGGGATAATATAACTATGGACATTTTCAATTGTGTCCCAATAATATCCAAGAGAAATAATGAAATACGAGTTGTAGTGGATCAACTCACAAAAAAAAACCCGTTTTATTTATATATGGGAAGACTCATCTCAGGATAAAATTTCCAAGATTGATTTAAATGAAGTGGAGAGGTTCCATAAAATTCCACTTTCTATCATATTTAATCAAGATCCAAGGTACACATAAAAAATTTAGAAAGTATTGAACATGTTTTTAGTATTGAATTGAATTTCAGTACAGCCTATCTCTAATAAACTCATGGACAATTTGAATGTACTATTAAAACACTTGATGACGTGTAGAGAATAAGCTCAATGGAATTTAAAGGTGGATATGATCAACATTACCCAATAGTTTAAATCACATAAAATAAATAAATTTCATTCATGTAATCAAATGAATATATATAAATCACTGTATGGAATGAGACTTATAACTCATACTTGTTGGGGTGAATTTGGTGAGATAAATCATCTTGGACCTCATCATGTTCGTGAGATGACAGATAATGTTTATGATATCTAACTACACCAAAACGTTACTCTAATTCGGTTAAAGATATATGATGATAAACATCGATGGGACATGGTTTATGGAGTTGTGGAAAACATGTTCCTTCAAATATCACCTTGGTAGAGAGTCATGAAATTTGATAATAAAGAGAATCCTATCCCTAGGTACATTGGACTTTATGAAATCCATGATTACATAGGAGGACTGGCCTATCAACCTTCACTTACTACAAATATTACTCAAGTTCATGATGTATTCCATATATCTATTCCAAGGAAGTAAATACCTAACCCATTAAATGTTTTTAATCATGAGGTTTAATTACTGGAACATGAATTATCTTATAATGAGACATAGGTGGAGATATTAGACTCTAGAGAGAAGGTTTTATGGATCAAGAATACCCACCTCTTCAAACTGTTGTGGAGGAAATATATTTATAGTGAATCTGCATAGGAACCAAATGAGAAAAATAGGCCAAAGTACCCATACTTTTTCTCAATGTAGGGAATTATTTGAAATTTAAGGGTTGAGAGTTATTAACTGGTAATGTATGTGAATAAAAAAGAATTTTGAATGATAATTGTTTCTTGGAATTTTCTGTTATACTATTTTCAAAAAAAAATATTTTTTATGTAGTGAATATAAAGTGAAATGTGGAAATTTAAATTCAACCCTTATATGATAATTGGTAAATTAAGACAAATATACATTATATACATTGGGAAATATACTCCTGATAATAATTTTATTGTTATCATTAGAATTTCTAAGTAAAATTTTAGAAGAGAATAATTGAAATAGAAAACAGAGTTGATGGAATCAACCATTAGATTTATGTCATTATAAGCACTTTTTTTATATCTTGGGAGGGTTTTTCAACACTAGAGTGTTCCCTTTACTAATCCTAATATGATCTTCAATAATTGTACATTGCAGGAAATGTCCTATGATAGAATTTCAAGTTAGTAGATAGTACCATGTGTATGATGTTAGAAAAGGAACCCTATGGAAAAACCACCATCACACACCTTAGTCATAGGGAATACATGGGAGTAATAATGGGTTAGATGTCCCGAACTTAGTGTGTAATTCCATTATTTAAATAAAAATGGTATTCCCTCATTTCTATTTTAAGAATAATTTTTCCAAACAGAATTGTGAATGAATTTGATAAAGTGATCTTTCGGATAGAAATATTTTTCCTCTAAAAATGTATAATTATTTCAATATAATAATGTATTATGAAAAAATTTTATTCTCATAAAAACCTATGATTAAAGAACTATTATATTAAAAAATGAATGATTATTTTTTCAAATGCTAGAATATTTAGTAGGCATTTACAATCTTTTATTATTTTTAATAAGTAATTAATTTAATTGTTAAATATAGATATTCGAATATTTAGATATATTTTATGATAAAATAAATACTGTTTTGAAATTAAATTGTTAAAATTAGGATTGGGGGAATTTATGAGATTTTTCTAAAATAAATTATTTTTCTTAAATAGTAAAAACACAGTTTGAGTTTTTTAGTATGTTAATGAAATCACAATTATGTCATAATTTTTCAAGAATAGGTTAACCATAATACATAAAAAATAGCATTTTATTAATATCATATATTTAAATATATTATAAGAAATTTCCAAATATAAAATTTACATTCCAAATTAAAAAATGGTAACTTTAACAATAAAATTGTAATTTTGTGAAAACATTAACTTTACCTTACAAAATAAATAATATAAATTGATGTAAGACTCTTTTGAATCAATTTCAAATAATTGGTATATCATGATTCCTCTACCGTGGTAAAATATCATGGGTAAGATGGTGATTTTTCATTTACCTGTACCTAGGTGTCCCAGGACATTATTTTGAATGTAATACACAAACCCCACACACTTATTATAAAAAACTACCCATTTATCCATTTAATTTTTTGCTTAATTCATATTTTATGAATATATGAGAGTTTTACCTCCATATAACTACTCCAATGACGTCCTCAACCCCTAAGGTACCGATATTTAGGTTTTAAGAACTACTCTTCATGGTAAGGAAAATCTAAACATCTCTTTTCCTTTCAAGTTTTCTTTTAGTGGGGTACATATTTCCTATTTGAAAAATATGTTTTCTTATGAATTTTATTTTATTACTCTACTATATTAATAATCCTCTTTTAATGGGATACCCTTTCCCCTATATTTTTTCACTATTCAAATACAAAAATTTAAACATGTTATTTTACTGATTTTATTTCATAAAATTTCTTTGTTCTCCTAATGAAATTCAATTTTATTTTCATAATTTTAATACCTCAAAGAGGTTACATTCCATGGTTATTCGCCAATATGTAAAAATAATTTATTTTATTCTGTAATTTTCATATATAAAAAACACATTCTATTTCCATGGGTTATAAATTATATAAAGATATTCTCTTTATGAACATTCTAAAATACCATGTTTGTTATATAAAGATGTTTATTCTATTACTCATAGGATAATTATAAAATATTTTATTATGATATAGGTGGATAAAATTAATTAATAAATATGAATGGTGAACCTTGATAGAACTCCATTTTTTTGTGAATAAATTAATCTCTAGTGGTGATATGTTTTATGATAACTTGGATAACAACCTTAGTAATTTTTAGAAATCCTTGGTGAAAAATCATGGTGATATGATTATTAATATTTAATTTAAATAATTTTTCCACATTCCAATGTTATGATTGATATTGGTTTTATTATTATATTTCCCTTTTACATTTTTCATGTATATATTCCTCGTGTTATTATTGATATTTCTCATGTCACATGAAAACATTGTCCCTCATTTTCCCTTGCTAGACCATAAGCTCACCCTTCTCGTTGATCTATGTACGTAGGCTGTGATTTGTAGTAAATGTAATTAGGATTAATCTATTATGGAACCTTTCAATTGGATTATAATATTGATTTAATATTTCATTTTTAATGTACCATATTTCAATGAAACTAAACTCTAAAAGATCATTTTTCTGTATTGTTTAAATAAATAGTTATGTAATAAAAACATGGTATTACATAATGTGAAGGTATCATTCATGATAAATGTAGTTATCTGATATTTACATATATATTTTTAGAAAATATTCCCGGGGGTCAATTTTTATATCACTAATATTGAATTTGGAATCATTATTTGTGATATGTGCATCATTATATATTATATGATAGTGGTAATATTTCCACACATAGTTCTATAATGAGAAACAGTATATACAGGTCAAACCCATATACATAGGATGGTTGTTACCATTTATCTTATAGATATACACATGTTTCGATATCAGGTTGTCACTATATATTCTTTGATAGCAGGAATCCAGCGACACATAGTTCTTAAATGGAAAACTCTCTTTGTAGTTGTGACCCATATTAATTGGGGGATCTATTTCTAGTTATATCATGGCTGGAAAAAGGATTGGATATCTAGGTGTAACTATATATCTTATAATTGACAAGATAAATCCACATATAGTTCTTGAATGAAAACGTATATACGTAGTTTTGACACATAAGAAAAGGGGGTATTGTTTATAGTGATCTTATGGTGGGACCCAGGATTGGAGATCCATATGTTAATATATATCTTATGATGGAATGAATATATCCACTCTCAGTTCATGAATTGAATACTATCTAAAATGGTATGGAATATACATAGAGGGGGGATTTTTTCTTCAGATGATGTGGCTCAACCATTAATTTGATATTTGCGCATCACTACATATCATGTGATAGAAGTAATAAAGACACACATATGTTTAAAATAGAAATTTATATTTGAGGCTTTGAACCTTAAATATATGGGGGTGACATTGTTTTAATTAATATTGTGAATGGACAATGGATTTGAGGTTTTAGTGTCACTACGTACCCTGTGATATCAAAAATAAGTCAATATATTGTTTTGATTTAGAAAAACACTTCGTAGGATTGAACCATACATAGAGGGTGTTTTTTCCATTGAAATTCTAGATAGATAAATTATGGGAGATCTATTTTTACCTACATATATTTTGATCCATGGAATCAAGCAAAATGTAGTTCTTGAATGAATAAATCTCTATGAAGTTCTTACCCATATGAAGATGTGGGTATTTTTCCATTGATGTTTCTAAATGACCTAGTATTGGATATATTCGCATCTGTACATATCCTATGATTGAAACAATCAAACCACATATAGTTCAATAAAATATAACTCCCTACAGAGGTCTGAACCATATAAAGACAAGGTAATTCTAATATTAACATTTTGGCTATAAGCATGATTAGAGAACTTGGATTCACTATATATATTTATATTCTTTTAATCAAGAATCATATTATTTATGGAGAATTTTTCATTTAATGAGAGGGGTGTTAACCATGAAATTTAATGTCTTATGTTTAATATGTTAAATAAAAAAGATGTTATCATGTTTAAAGTCATACATAATGGACTTCAAATGTTGTTTAGTTTAATCTTTGACTGTATGGACTTCTTCCAGAAAGTTTAATGTCATGCGGCGAGGACATATTTTAGGTATTTTAACATCATGTGTTAAGGAAAATGGTCACTTAATGTTAAAAATAATACATTAACCCCCATGAACACTCTCTAGTAATTCATGAAATCATATCAAGAGGGTAATATTATGTTTATGACATGCGGTAAGACAATACATTATAATTTTGTTTTTAATAAATTATAATATCGTTTAATGTCTGGTGACTAGAACATTATATGTCTTGCCTTTTAGGGTCATGTGATAAGGACATATCCATGATGTTTAGCATTGTGTGTTAAAGGAAACTTCTATGTAGTTTCACATAACATGGTAGGGAACAATCGAATCTTTTAATTTTAGGATATATAATTATGATAACAAATCATTAATAAAATGAAATATTTATTTAAAAACATTCAATTGGAAGGGGGAAGTTTTCTCACTGTCTATAGTGATGAATGAATATGATCTACTATAATATACCTTATGGATAGGAAATTCTCTTCCCAGAGAGAACAAATCCATGTCCACCTGACAATGCAGTGTATTTATGATACGGAGGTGACCCTCATATCATTGATAACGTAGGTTTCCATACTTCAATCTCTAAAATTTTTCCTACATATTTGGGTGATTGAAAATAATCTACTCCCCTTCTGACACATATAGGATTTCATAATTGGATAAAGAAATGGCCATGAACATGTTTTGTTGATTTTTTTCTAATAAATATCTCTATATAACCATTTCATCTTCTTCTTCATTAGTGTTATATGTCTCCACCCAGGTAGACTATAGGGTATGCCCCCCAGGATCCCTATTGGCCCCGACAATATGATGTTGATGGTCGATGGACGAACTATATGTGGTTAACCCTGGTGTTTCAAGAACCTATAAAGGAGTCTGATTTTTGATCCCCTCCCTATATTAATGTGTCTAGAAAGGGATTTATTTCCTTGTAAAATATAGATGTCACCATGGGATGGTTGACCTTGGTTGACGGTAAGACTGGATTCCCTACGATCCATAATTTCACTAATTTAACTATGACTATTTATGTTGTGATCAAATTATTATTTGGTTTAAGAGGAAAAGGGCCCTTGAGGTGTTCTCGATGTGTGTCAAACATTATTATGTAAATTGTAATTGTAGTATATCAAGGATTTCAGCCTCATTCTACATTGCATTTAGAATACACCAACCTACCTTTTGGTTTCTATGTAAGAATATGAACCCATTGAATGACAGTTGATAAGTGACATTGATAACCTTCTAGTGATATGAGGATCTGAGCCTATGGCTAAGAATATTTAATATTATTCTGGTGAGCTTCCTCATCTACTAGAATGTAAGCCTGCAAGTTGGTGGTTGTTGGAATATGACACTCAATCCTGGATAATGCAAGGGTATGATACAAATTCATATATTCATTCCCATGTAAAATATACCAACAAATATGTAGAATATGAGAAGGTATATGAGTCTCAACTTGTATATCCTTTGAAGGATGTTAGTGTAGTCATTCATTGTAAGTTGTTAAGATATGATCCAAAATTCTTTGAGATGTTGAACTATGAAGAGTATATTTATTAGTAGAGATATGAGCCGTCTCTATAGTTATTTATATTTAGTATATAATACCTATGGTTTTCAAGGGGAGATGAGCCTAACACAATTCCCTTGAATTATTCCAGTAGTACATTTCATGAGGAATGTGGGCTTGTCCCATGGAATGTGTCAAACCAGTTGGACGAAACTTTGAAGGAACATGTATATGAGACCAATCCTATATAGTTCCCTTTTCTAGAATTTACTGCTAATCTTGTTATATGGGACAAATGATGCATTCTTAATCTAATTTAGATTCCTATTCATGTTGACCATGTTGGTGTGAAGCTCTGGATGTTGGAATATGAATGTGTGCATGTCCCTGCATCATCACTAGAATATATCAATGTAGATCGTATATGATTTTCAAAAACAATTATCACTTTAAAAGGGTAATTACATGAATTTATTCCATTATAATCTTAGTTACTAGGATATTATGTTTGATGTATTTGATTTATGTGGGGATGTAGGCCCCGTTATGTCCTCTTTATTCCTTTAGAATATACTAATGGGATTTCTTCATTGGGCATGCATTAATGAATATTCCAAGATTGCTGCCTAGATATGATTAGATAATTATTATAAGGATGCACTAATATGATCATACACCCTCTGGTCCATATAATTCCCCATTTGATAAGGATTCCATGATTCTTATATTTTAGTGTCATGGGAGGTGACCTAATGGATAATCCATCAGAAAGTGACTGAGGGGTGTTGGTAATTTTGTTATATTTATGGGATAAATATTTATAATATATTAGTATTACTTATATAAAATAATTATTTTCACTTGATACTGATGATATCTCCTATAGATACAAGTTCTTTATAGTTTACGGTCTCATGACAAGGATATATTCCAAGTAATTTCAAATGATGTGATAAGGGTGTTGTGACAATTTTTTTTCACGTGACTATGATATTTTCATGTAGTTTAACATAATCTTACTAAGTATTTTTTTATTTATTTTAACATCATAAAACATGGATTGGGACATATTATAGTTAATTGTCTTGGTTCTAAGACTTATTTTGAGTAGTTTAGAGTCATGTGGTAAAGGCATAAGATGATATTCTATTGATAGTCTCCATAAAATGATTTTTCATGAATTTTATCATCATTCTATTAGGACAAGGGAAACTCTTTTTTATAAATTATTATTTCCATCAATTCTTCATTATAGTTTAACATCGTTCAGACTGGACATATCATGCAGTTAAACATCATATGACTAGACCATATTCTGTTGCCAAACATAATGTGACTATGATGTATCATGTAGTAACCTGTTAGGATGTAAATTTTATTTATTGATCTTGGATAGATCTTATTCAATATCCATGAGTTGTGGGATGCTTTAACTCTAAAAAACATCATTTACCTACATCTCAAGAGAAATTTAAATAAATAAAAACAAACCATTTATCATATGTCCAAGAGGAGGATGGTAGTGTGAATAACTATCAACCAGAATACACTTTAAATCCCCATTATTTAAATTTCAATTAAACCATTCTCCATTGAATAATAAATTTTTTTGGGTAAATGTCTTGTTTTAAAGGAATATTATATTCTCTATCTGTCTTGAGGAAATGGGAGACCACTCTACTTCACCCACATGTAACCTGTACATTTGTTAGAAATAGAACATGGATGATTTTAGAGTATGAGTCTTAGTGAACTCGACTTTATTGGTTCTTGGGTAGTGGTTGAATCATTTGTTCCCTTGGAAGATACATATTCGACCAAATAATTGATGGAACCCAAATATCTTAGTAGATTTAATGGAATGGCTATGGAAAGATGGTTTTCAGAGCACACCAGATGTGGAGGTAGAAAATATGAAAATACCTCCACCCTTGTGGGATGGGGGTCTTGAGAATTTGTAAATTCTCCCATCCTAATGGGATTCGGAGAGGTGTAATTTTTTTCTTATCTTGCCTAATGTGGGGATAAAAAAATGAAAATACCCACTACAGTATGGGATTGGGAACATTATTGTCTGGTGGGATTATATAGGATTTTGATGTTACAAAATTTGTAGAATATATTATTATATAATTACAAAAATTATATCCTGATGACCCTTTCTATTATTTTATACTGAGTGATCTTATCCTCTATATAAATTACCTTGTCATCCTTAGTAGGATGACTGAAGCGAATCATGACAACTCAATTTCCTCTATCAGTGGTAGGGTGAGTGGATGATAATAGGTGTCTCCAGTTGGATCTTAGAGACATATTTCATAGTTAAAACATGATATATTATTTATCTAAAGAACAATATAAAACACCAACACATTCAATAATACCTCTTTTATAGATATAATAGAGGTACAACTTATCCCATCTATTTCAATGTCAGAGATAGAAGGTAGGACGACCTATTGTGGCTTATATGAAATCATGAGGGTATAAATATATTTTTCAAGCTTTTTCTCACTGGTATCTAATAGTAATTATTCATATTTAGTTATTATCATATTGATCGATAAATAAATTTATTGGTCCTCTTTTTTAAAAGTGTTTCCCAATTGAAATGTATGTTGATGATACTCTATTTGGTGGATGGTTCCAAATAACTATTTGGTGTTTTGACACCCATTGTACCATTTGAGGGTTCGGTTCCTGTAGTAACATTTGGCGGGTCTTATAATATATTAAAGTTAATCCCATGTAAAAATATGATACAAATTCACATAGATCGGCATGTCGTGATTCTCCATGGTATGCCACAATGTACAACACTATAGGTCATGAAGTCATAATCTCCTCGCTAGTGATGATATTATAATGATTATGATCTACTATATAATATAATGATGAGAATAATACATATTAGTAGTAATGGTGATAAATATATTCCGTAGAGTCAAATTATTTGGATACCCCTCGTAGGTTCTCCTGTTGGATTCCCATATTCAGATCGTTGTGGTTGTGAAAACATCCTCTGTATCTCTCTATAGAAATAAAAGCATATTTTTATGGAGATGAAAAAAATAGATTGGAACCCACACAAAAAAATTCTTTGTGGTAGAGTGTCATTTTTATTGTAATTATCCACCTCCATTTTTGAGGAAGGTATGAATTTCTCTATTATATTGATAAGAAGTCATATTATTTTAATATTAAAACAAGTCCATTTTTTCCTTTACAACTCCTCCTAGGATATAAAACCATAAAAAACTCACCCTATGGATTATTTCATAAGCCTAATCTAAATACGGGGTAGATCGATTGATGTGGTACTACCAAAACAAGAAATTTAATAACTATATTAAGTGGTGTTGAATTATTGACCACATAAGTCATGTTGGCAAGAATAATTCTTCCAGTGATTATAATTCACATGATTAGCGTGTCCTCTAGTTTTTAATTGAATCTTAATGTGTTATATAGTAATTAACAAATTGTATAAAAGTATAGGAATCCATTGAAACATTGGTTGATGTAATTTGGATGGTAAGGAATCTAATATGTCTATTAGAGACTGATGTAAACATATCTATGAAGAATTATATATAAATCTTCATGGTCGATCAATTCTATTCCCAGTTAACTAATGAAGGTGGTAAATTATTTTATGAAATACTCAATACTACAAAAATAATTCACATTTTTTTCTATTTTCCTTCATAAAAACATATATGAAAATTTCATAAAAGAACTAAGAAGTCAATTATTTTATTCCAATTAAATGGATGACACACTTAAAAATTTTCATGTTGGCTTCACCATTTTTTTCTTCTGTATATTTTAGTCAAATTGTTTCTTATGAGGGGCTTAGTTTAGTTCCAAAATAGATGACATGGGTAAGGTTTGTCACTAGAAATTGCTATGTTTTCCTACCATAAAAACAATTTACAATCATTCTTTCCATTGGTATGCAGTCAATCCCAATGAATCTTAGAAAATCTCATTAGTGAAGATGATGGGATGTTTGGATCACTACACCCTTTTTGGGGGAATTATTTCATATTCTAAAACTATCGTTTAGTCTTTCTATATGTTCAAAAAATCCTTCCCATACCTTGATAAAAGACCAATTACCCTTGTGCCATTGATATTATCAAGACAATGTGTTGATGGGAACAACTGCATGTCTCACATGTTCTCTATTATTCTCTTATTAATTTATTATTCTTTAGTTTATATACATATTCATGTAATATAGATTTTATTTCCATCTAGGGTAGTGGTTGGTGTCTTATAAGTGTTATTGAAACTATGTGAACCATAATGCATATCATGCGATAATAGAAAACAAAAACCATATAGTTCATGTGATGAGATTCTAAATCAAAAAATATGTGAAAATATGGGAATTCATTAGGAAATATGAATTTGAGGTTGCACTAAATTGCCTCTTTAGGATTATGAACATTGGAGTAAAGATGAGATGTAATAAGACATACATCTCAATAAAAGTAATATACTTGGGGAATTCTCATCCTGCTATTGGTATAATCATTTCCATCTTTATGTTGATAATACTAACGGTAGTTGTGAGAAATACGATATAAGAGAGGATTCAACTCATCATGTGAGAGAAAATATTTACAAGGATTACACATTCAATTATACCATTGATAGATGTGATTATAACTTTCATATAGGATATTGTATGTAATTCAGGGCTTAAGATGGTGTCCTAAATATACAATTTATAATTGTAATCTAAGTCCCCAATCAATTTCTAATATGATGATGGGTGTAAGGTACACAAGGTATGGGTTCTCTATTACAAAAAAATGTTTCCCATATAAATTCCCATTTTTTATCAACTAATTGATGGGGGGAGGATGGACATAATATAGAATTTAGTACAATTTGGTAAGAATATTTTGTATATCGAGTGACTTACACCATGTGGGTTACCCATTAGAGATTGGGCCTTAGGATGAAATCTTATATACCATGTTTGGATAGGAATTTTAATTCTCATAATTAAATTTCTCCCCAACTCAATGGTCCACTGGAATGGATGATTTCAATTAAGGAAATTATCACCAACCTTTACATTTAGGAAATATATATACTTATACCATGATGGATTTAAATGTTTCATATTCATTCTCTATAATTTGATAGATAAATGGATATTATGTTTAGGAAATGTTTATTGTAGGGGCTCATCAAATAATATGACATGAATAAGATCACATGAGTGCTTAACCAAAACCCATTAGGGTCACACCCCTTATAATTGGGGTACATCGACAATTTCTTCATGTATGAGTGTTTTCAAGGGTTACATAAATATGTGACTACTAGACAAGATTTACATGCCCTAAGGTGCCTTCTTGACACACCCAAAAAGTTTTCCCTTCATGTGTGGTTTTTTTGAAAATCATTTTTGGATTTTCTAACATCAATGTCTTGATTGCCTATCCGACAGATCATGATTGTCAATATGGCATGTCCTGAGTGTCTTCCTAAAATGTGTGACATGTTTTAGGGTTTTTCTCATGATCAAAGAGGACATGTCCAATGCCTCCCATGTAATCTAGGTAAACATGTACAAGGTGCTTCACGTGATCAGTGAAAAAATGGACGCGACATTTCACATGTTAAGTTGGATTTTTGAGAATGTATTCAAGTGATCAAAGTTCATTTTATGAGATGTATTCTCGTGTTCAAAGATAAAAATTACTAGGACTTCCAAATTATCAACTATCTTGTCTAGAATATCTACGCTTGATCATGTTGACATATATGGGATGTATTCACATGATCAATGTGACTTGTCAAGGATGCATTTTCCTGATCAATGTGAACATGTCAAAGGTTTTTCATGTGATCAAACATACAAATTCTTGGTAGCATGATGGTATTGTGAGAATAATGAAGATTAATGAGATCCCTTGACCTTACGAGATTCACATGATATAGTATCATGAAAAAATACAAGATCATTCACATGTCCGAATTTTTATGTTTGATATCTTTGGAAGTGTATTCTGGTGGGTCCATGCCAATGGAACACATCCATGAGTATTCATAGTGAGAGGAGGATATGTAAATAGGTTCAATTTCATGAAAATGAAACCTATATTTCATTTGTTTCTCTCATGAGGTTTTCAATTATTTCTAATTTGATCATTTGATTCACATTAACTCAATGAGTATGTTGTGAGTAGTTCATTGAACATGTAACACAGCTACATGTTGGAGTTTCAACATGAATGAGGGTTCATAGATAAGGGTATTATATCCATGTGAGTCCATCAAGTAACCAAGGGTAGTGTCTCAAATATCCTATAGGTCAAGGAATAAAAATTTATTGATTCATAAAAATATCCGAATAAATATAGTTCACATGATCTCTTGTCTAAGAATGCATAGTGGAATGACGCTTATGGAAGGCATGGATTGAGGGATATATTTCAAGGACACTCTAACTAGAGTTGGAATCTTGAACGATAGAGGGTTCATGGAAATGATTCAAATAGGGATTTATGATGGTAAATATGACCATGAATTCCCATTATAGTATCAAATTATGTTCAAATAATCAACTGATAGCATGATGTGTGTCACATAATGTGTCTCAAAATAACATAGAAAACTAATATAAAGGTGGTATATAATTATTACCCTCCTCTATTTACCATATTTAAAACTTTATTTTTTAAATATCATTCCATTTTCTCCATCTCATGTCTATCATTATTTATGGAGAGGAAGGGTTTATATATGAAGAATTCAGCTGAGGTTGATGCTGGTTGTAATGGGTAAGACAACACGTGCACTTGTTTAAGGTGACGAGATTCATTAAATGACCAGTATTATGTGATCATACGATAGATTTATGTGATTGAATATTGTAAGAAACCCTATATTCTCATGTTCACCTGAATTTCATCTCATAATAATTATTCGGTCATGCAATTCCTATTTGTAAATCCACTGAGGTCATGATGTGACAGATATGGAGGCTTCACTTGATCATATCTAATATGGAACAAAATGTTCTTGTGGAAAAAGGTAGGAACATATGATGAAAAAATAAATTAATTTTAATGTGATGAATTAATGAATTATAAATTTGTTTTCATGAGATTCACCCTTTTATCACATAATCCCTATAATCCCTCGTGATGTATTTACACAATCGTGTGATCAGATTAATGTGACAAGTATAAATAATTTGAGGTATATATATTCATTATATATGACGTTTCAGGCCTAGATTTAGTATTTTGATGATTATTTAGATATCTTGGGCATGATCTTTAGAGACATCTGGTCATGGTGAATGATTAGAAATATAGTTTTGGGTCCCTGGATGTTAGCTTTAGAGTAATCTCAATGGGATCCCATGATGGGAGAAGGTTGAAGATGGTTATTTAGGAGAATCAGGTGGTTTATATTAATTTTATGGGATACCATATATTATTTTAATATTTATTTAATTTGAGTAATGATTTCTATGCCACACTCTTCCATCATTAGAATTGTGGTAGGTCTGGGATGAGCTTGACATGACAAATCACATCAACAAAAAACCTGAAGCGAGTAATATGGTTCACTCTTGGCCATCACTAACACCCACCAAAGAAGGAACACTCCCCCAATATGCTAGAGACATATGACTTGACTCGAATATACTGATTCTTGTACTTGTCTTCTCACCTCCATCCGCCAGTGCAGCCCTCAGTGCTAGCCCCTTAGGCATGGTTGAGGTAAATCCCAAAAGAGCTTGGATCAAGATGGAATGAACTTATAGACTTGTATGGACTATTTTTTTTGTAAAACCAAATCTTTTATTACTTTAATAATAATCCATGAAAAATAAGGGTCAAAACATGTGACCATAAAAAATGAAGATAAAGCCTTTATTATTAAAAAATCACACCTCTAAACCAATTAAAATTACATCATTTCTACATGCGATTCAGACACATAGAAAGAAATGTGTCTAGCATATAAATTTGGGTTCCAATAGAGGGAGCATAATAATTTTTTGCAATTATAGAACCTAACCACTTCATATATTTAGATCATAAGTGTCAAATTCTAATACCACAACTCTTGCAGTAGTGATAAAAAAAATATACTTAATATTTCTTCAATATCATGATATCTACAGGTTTATGTACAAAAATAGAAATGTGTGATGCATACCCAATATCTAACTCCCTTGATTAAAAGAATAATAATTAATTTTTATAATATTATCATTTAGATTTATACAATTCTTCTCTCTGATAACACTTCTCAACCATAGATACAAATCTATATTTTTTTATCAGTAATATTAATAATAAATATTAAAATGATTAACATGATGTAGTACATAATCTACATTAAATATATATTTATAGTTAAGTATCATTTTTTAGATGATTTCATCAATGAATTTTTGTAATGAAGTCTTAAAAAATGTTGACCTCATAAATCATACTAATTAACTTAGTCAAAATCCATATTTTATCATGGATAACACATTTTATCACACAAATAATCCATGACTTTATCTAGTTGAGACCTATTTAAAGTCGTATCTCTTATAAATCATGAATGAATTAGTGTATTTTTTTTATTGAAATCCATTTTATGGATTTAGTCAAATATATTACTCTAGAATCATGATGCTTAATGTTTCTGATCTATGTGTAATGTAAATTATATTCAAAGAAAGAGGAACCTAACATTTAGGGTAACCTCATTACCAATGTACTTACACATGATAATTTATTGTAACCTAAAGGTTAGGGTTAACCATTTTGAATGATTGATGTATTAATAGGTACTACATTAAAAGGAATATCACACTTAGTATGTGATGGATTTTCTATTGAAATCATCACTAACTTAAACATACCACACTCATCTTAAATCCATAACTATTTCATCTCCAAAAATCATAATTGTTTTTCATGTTTTATTCATTTATGTACGAATGATTATATGATAATGTTTTCTAATTTATATGACATCCACGAAATTTCTAATCTAACCATATATTAATGTTAAACACTTTATAGAACACACAGTCTGTGTTACTCAAAAAAACATAGAACCAATAAATTATTAAACATATTATAATTCATTATAGTTATCAATAAAATGAAATATTCATGTAAATGTTAAGGATTATATGTGATAGAATATTTTAACATGTGTAATCCTAGAGTAACAAAGAGAGAAATTACACCTTTATATAATAACTCATAAGACTCTCAGGTAGTGGGTCTTGAGATATAAATTGTATCCTTTAAGGGATATTTTAATCAAGGGAGAATCCAATTCATAATAATTCAAAATCATAATATTTTTAAACAACATTAAAGTATAAAATTAATGATTATAAATTCAATTATAAATTGAGGATATGGTCTATGAAAGATAAATATTATATAAGTATATAAAACTAGTAATATTTTAATACAAAATTGTTTAAGAATAGGTATTTATCATAAATTTATACCTAAAAATTAAACATATTTTATAAACCAATTATATACTTTAATATTATGAAAGAGTAAAAAATAAATAAACACTTTTATTATTTTCTAATCCATGATTTACAAAAATAGTATATTAATATTTTATTTATGAATGATAAATGTCATTTTAAAATGACTAATACTTTTGTTTTATAATGATATTATTTACCATAAGAAAATATATTAAAATGCTAATTCTTTTTTATTTCATTACTATAAAAAATGGTTAATAATTGGGGAATATAAATCATAAAAAATGATTAATATTGTCACTTATGATAAATCATATCAAAATGATCAAGTAATATTTGTTTATATTTCATATATCATCAATGAGACCCATATATATATATATATTCAAAATATGGGATTAAATCATATGTTATGGTATTGGATATCTTGGCTAATGTCAAAGCTCAATTTCATGAGATTTGTTATATCGTACCCCATGATATATAATAATATCACACTATTTTTAATAAAAATAATACAATAATTGACATATCATACATTAAAATATTGGATCAAAGACACTAGAAATGGACTATTCCAAGAAAATCCAGGTGAATAGAACATTGATCCATTAAAAATCAAGGATCTAAAACAACTGATAGAATTCAGAGTGTTCTTTGTATGAACTTACATGGTTTATTAAACCACAAAATTAACAGTATATCATTACCTAAATCAATAGGAAAGGATGAATAATATAAATAATAATACCAAAATAATAATAAGAGATATAATTTATTCTTCGCAGGAGAATGCTGTATAGGTTATATTGAATAAATATCCAAAAAAACATTCCAACAGGTGGATTGTACGTACCATTAGACAGATGTTCATAACTATACAATCCGTGAAACACCCAGAATGTTCTATCACATTCCTTATAAAGAAAAACAAGCCCCATGAACATTTATATAGTTTTAGAAATGATTTAATTCATCAGGTGACCTTTAAATAGAGGTATCACATCTCATTTATAAACAATATTTATTAAATGAAGATAATAAACTAGAATTTCATCTTCTGCATCAAGGAAATCATCAATCATTACTTTTTTTTGAATAATATCAATTTTTTCTATTAAAAAAATTCTTAATTGATAAATATATATTATTGAATAAATATTATTGATTCATAACTAAAGGAACTACATCTATAATTTGGAAAAGATATATTCACCTATATCTATATCGCATATCATAACTATAATCATAATATATAATATAGGTTATGTAACTCTTCCAACTACCTTAATGAAACAAGAATATCACAAACCTTGAAATGTACCTCAATCATATTATATTATATGTTCAAAGATATATTTTAAGATAAGATATCACATGTTTTAGGTCACATCCATCATAACTTCTTCATATTTATTTATTTATTATTAAATATGATTATCGTTGAAACAAATAGGTTGAATTTGAATATAGAGTAGTTGTATTCTAATAATATAACAATGGAGTATGAGGATGAAGTTATAGACTTTATAATTTTATAACCAAGGGTGAAATTTTTTATTTTTCAATCATTTTCGTTTTCTAAAATTACTGTTAATCCTGATATATTTGTTCAGTTGAGTACAAAGAACACTTGATTTGTCCAAAAAATAGATTGAATTTATAAATGTATCACTAAACATATAAAATAACTGAATGAAACATGTGACAGGGATAACACTATGGTTTATATATAATCTTATTTGATTACAATTATAAATGAAAATGAAGATCATATTGAATAAATTAAAATAAATGATCAAATGACTTTTATGATTGTCCAAATTTTTTAAGAAGTTAATCTGATATGAAAAGATTCCATTATATGATTTCTTTTATAAATTTAGTACGTTTACATATATACTAAATCCAAAAATTTGGAATCTTCCATTGGAGAGGGTGACCCTAAAATTTTTGAAATACATAGTCTCATCAATGATATGATTCTGGAAAATAATAATTTTCATTATAGAAACTATTTTACTAATAAAACTTTATGTTCAATGGGTATGATATCTAAATTAATACATGACTATCCAAATATCTCAATATTTATTTACAAAGAACATTCAGGACATAAAGGACCCATATGGGCGGTGATACTCAATAAAATAATGATGAATGATGTCTTTTAAAATTATTGTCTTAATTTATAATCATTCTATAGTTTATAAGACCATATAAAGGAAATGAGACTACAAGGAAATGAAATTGGAACATATATACTAGAATTAGATATATGAACTTCATCACCTAATAGACTCTTTATAGTGGATGAAACATGATCTTCTGTATCATGAACTTAGAAACAATTTTATATATCTTCGTTTTAACTATATATATATATAATGAATCATTTTTGTTTATAATGTAGACCTCACTGTACATAACATAATATGATGGTTAATTATAACATTCTACCATGATTATGCATAATGAAGAAGTGGATTATATTTTTTATGCGTATATTAGGACAAAACTAACTAGGTAATTATGTATATGTATATATGGTTCTATAGATAAATTATTTTAATTTTTTCTAGGATTTATGTGTTGAGTTCTATGAATCTCATGTAAATTACGAGTCCACACTGTGAGACATGATATTCAAAATGATAAATTATATCCCTTCTTATTGAGGTTTTTAGGATATAGAATTAAGGGAATTTTTGGGTTCCTAATTTATGAATAAATAACACACTATATTTCGATGAAACATTACTTAATGACTATATATTTAAAAAAACATCAATTTTCACCTCGATTACATAAATACCACCCTTGGATAACATCACTAAATGGAATTTTAGAATAAGGTATAACAATATATACAATAACTTATGATAAATAGTTTGATAATTTAAACGATACAATCACCATTTTCAATAAACTCTTTTATGAAAAACATATGGAAATAACTCCATATTAATATAATTTTTTTAATTATTATATTATATTTAATTCTACATTAAAAATTTTATTAATGTCAGGTTCACAAAAAATAAACATGAGATAGTTTCCTAGGAAAATTAGTAAATAATCCTTCCATAATTTTTTTGAATCACATATTTTTTAGACATGATTGGTATAGGAAAAATGAATATCTATTACATGTGAAGGGTAATGACAAACCTCTATTTTTCTAGTAGCTTAAACTATCTCTTTGGATGATATATATTTGTTTTGTTAAATTAATAACGTTGAAATGTTTCCAAAGGGGTATTAATAAATTATAATGAATATCATATCAATGACTAATTTGTAATTAATAGGAGAAAAATCACATGAATATAGATTTTTATGAACGATTTGATAGAAGTTCCGTTGTTGAAATCTGACCTAAAATGACTGATACACATTAACCGTGATTTTATTTTTTTTAAAGGATATGTTATGTAACTATATAAAATCAATGAAGTTTCTGGTAATGTAATTGGAAATTTCTATAATATTATAGGAATTATAGATTTCATTCCCACCAGTATTCATTAATATATTTAGCTACCTGATGGATCACAAAATTATAGAGATATTAATATGTTCTCATACACACTACTGATTGATGTATTCCATTTATCTTAATATGAATATCATTAAAGGGTATTCCAAAAAATGAATTCATAATGAATATTTTATTGCAAGGTGATATATTATTATTGAATTCATTGAATTAATTTTTTAATACCGTACCAATGTTTATAATATTAGTTCCCCAAAATCTAATCACAACTAGTTCCTTTTATGTGAAATTTCATTGGAAGAGATATTGTTACAGTTTCTATTATACAATTGTATAAGGCACAAATTTATTGGTAAATTAATAATAAAAAGTTTTTTAAATATTTTCAAACTCATAATTGAATTATTATGTATTATAATCTATTAAGGGATAAAAATTTGTTATAAAATATACACAATAAACTGTTTGTTGGATTGGTTTGATGCCACGTTATTAAAGAGTTATTTAAAAATCTAATTTCAAATTCAGAACTAATTTAATTTTTATCTAGATGATTAAATTTATATTTATTATCTTAAAATGTTTATATTATTTAATATCATACATTCTATATAATGGATTAATATAAACATAGTATGATGAAAAATAGTGTAGTTTCTCTTATGTTTCATGCAGGGAATGTATCTAATACTTTGAGAAAAATAAAATTTACATGAATATTCAATACTTAGGAACAATGGAAAAATCATGGTATTTGAGTTAAACAATATTCCAAGTGTTAATGTTTCAATAAAAATAGGTTTATAATGATATATCCATTAAAGTAAATGAATATGTTCTATGAAATTGATTTTAATATGGTTATAAGGATAAACCATCCATAATGAAATCCCTAGTAGTACAAATATTTTATGATCTAGATACTAAAGATAAAAATTTTCCATGTACTATATTTTTTATGAAAATAATGGTAGGTACAAAAAAAATTACATTGATGGTAATCATTCCACTGGTACATCACAATTATTTCATGATACTTCCAATATAGATTGTCTATTGTATATTACAGGGGAATTAAAGGAGGGGATTTGGATAATTTATTTAGAGTCTAAATTATTTTAACCATTAAATGGGTTTAATGAAAAATTTAAGGTAATTTATTCTCTTCTTTGTATACAATGTGTATATATGAAATATTATTTTTTCAACAGTATATTTTCATAAGATAAATAAGATGTTTAATTACTTTTTTTGATAATGGAATATCACCTTTACAAGGATACTAATATCAAACAAAGAAATATAGCTAATGGTGAAATTGAATAATTTTTATAATTTTAATAACATATGGTTGAAAAAATGATAAGGGATGGATAGTGCAATAATATTACAAAAAATAATTAAGGACACAATAATGTTCTAAAATTCATTGTTGTTTGGAATATACTAGTTAATAATTTTGAAAATAAGAGGTATACTTTGATTATTCCCAATAGAATCAATACATGAATGCTTATTACAATTAATATAGATAACTAGAAATATTTTCTGATTATGTTGATAAAAACAATTTGAGATGAAAATCAAGAAACACTATGATAAAATTTCAATATTTTACCAATAATACAAATAACTAAATTTTATTTTACTCATCCTTATCCCTAAAAAATTAATTTTTTATATTATTATTAGATGTAAATGATATTAATTATCACTATAAAGGCTCATAGATTTTTTGAGACACTTATTATAAAATAAATATTAAGAATTATATTGTGAATTTAATGTTCTAACCACCATGTATATATACAAACTGTATAAACCAAGAAACCTATGATAACAAAATTATCTTCTCGTAAATGGAATTATTTATGTTATATTATTAATTTAAATATTTTATTTGATATTATTTGTATTGATATATTGTATTTAAAATTTATAATACATAAAAAATGAAAAAATTAATAATATGCATCAAAACCACTGTACCCCTACTATAATGAAAATATGTGCTACAATTCACTTGAACAAAAAACGTATATATTTTAAATCTATATGTAAACTATTATGTGATGAAAAAAACATAATTACATTTTTTTGTTTATATGAAGATTGATCAATTAAAATCTCATGTCACATGCATCCCACATCGTGATCTATGGAACATGGATTGTGTAAATAAAAAATAGAGAATGTGTATTTGAAAATAAAATATTGTAATCAATTGTATGCATCAAATAATAATACTTTTCACTATATTAAAATATTATTACATAGTAATGACTAATTATATTACTATTTTTATTACCCACTTTACACAAAAGAATACTTATCCATTTTACGTAATGATTGAAAACATTAAGTTGCATTGATGAATCTATACAATTCTTTTGATTTTATAGGTTCATGTTTTTTTGTGTCACCTATAGCATAATTTGAAAAATAAAATTCACAACATGATTCCTACAAAAGAAATAAACAAATTAATAGTGTACAGAACCATCATTTAAAATTTTATATTGTACATTTCTTTGGAATGATTTCAATTTCATACATTCCTAATAAATTTTTAGGGTTATAATTTTAGAGATTTAGGTCATATATCTTATATAATAATATGTTATGTCACAAAGAGGACATATATACTCATTATCTATTTATTTATATCATAAAATATTAAATGTAAAACATTATTTTTTTACATAATAAATATTTATGACTTTCAACATGACTTATTATGTTCCCTTGACCACATTTAATCCCTATTAAAAATATTTTGTAATGTTTTATGCATAAAAAAAGATCATTTAGGCACACGAAAACAAATAAATAAATCATTATTCCATGAAAACTTATAAAAAAATCTAAATTCATTAAAAATAAATTTTAGCATATAAATAATGATTTTTACCCATGAAATTGCATTCAATACACATTGATTTTATTAAAAATATTTAACAAGAAATATTTAAATTAAAATAAACTCATATGTGTTTTTAAATCCTGATAAACTCAAAATTACATTTTAAAAATTTTATACCTTTTAAAGCATATGATATAGAATATACTTTGTTTTACCATTTGAAGTCATAATATTTTGATCCAAACACATAGAAATAAAAGTTAAATCATGTTGAAAAATTGAGTCCTCATTTTTATAACATTATTACATACACATGGAATAACCATCATGGTAATACATTGAGTAACCATTATATTTATCCATGAAATAACCATAATAATTATATTTGGAATAAATACCAAAATAAATTACCGTAATATTTTTGGGGAAACCTAATTAGTTAACTCTATACCACATCCCAATTTGTTGGAGAGATATGATAGGATAGATCAAACATGGTTTATAATGGAAACATACATCCTCAAAATAAATTATAATGAACCATAAAAATACCTAAAATAATTCATTTTAAAAACATTGTTTTCACATGAAGGAATTAAATATTTGAAATTATATATCCATTTCTCTTTAAAAACCAATATTCAAAACTAAAATTACAATAATAAAAAGAAATAGGTTTTTAATTTAAAGAATACATAGGATATTACAATAGAATAAAAACAAAAAAATAATTATGATGGTTAGAAATGTCATTTTCAATGTATATATTAAAATGAAACAAAATGTTTGATTTTTCTAAATCATGATAAAACATTTGAAAAAATATTATTTTTAAAAACCATTTTATTAATTTAAAGATAAAAATTAGGTGTTAATTAAAAATAAACATATCCATATAAATATTCCCATAAAAGTATTTTACCAATATGGATATGGAAGATATTATTATTAAGGGAAGCACCGAAAGATTATTTTAAAAAAGGAATTCCTTACCATGAGTCACAGTCATCACATATGTTATTTATCATCCTAAAAAATAAAAATATGTTAATTATTTACTTTATTAACAAAGTATTTTATGTTTTTTATTATTTTTACATAACTTATCACAATTTCATATACAATAATTCATTCAATTACGTTCACATTATACATTTTGGTGATATTCAATATGAATGTCATAAATGACTTTGGTAAGTCAATTAAAGTAAAAAATGACATTATTAAACCATAAATTTTATAATTATAATGAAGTAATTACAATTTAAATGCATCAAGTTTAATTTTAAAACCAATAAATATATATGTTTATGAAAAATGAACTATATTAACAATATATACATTTTAGGTCGCATTTACACATGAGAAATTGTTCCTTTTTTCCAAAAATCAATATGGGAGGCCTTTATGTATACTTTTATCATTAAAAAATGATAATAATATCATAAATTCAATATATTTTTATTAATTATACTTATATATATCATCTATTTACTGTGGTGATGAAAATAGAAAGATATCACTTTAGGAGGTGGTTGTCCACACGTATGCTCGAACGGGGTAATCATTTTTCAGTTAATGAAATTTTATGAATGGTAATTATATATCAAAATTTCAGAATGATAAAAATGTAATTAATTTCATTGATATACATTAAATCCATTATTATAAAAAAAATTAATGTATAGTGATAGAAAAATATTTACATCTATTCGCTAGGCAGTATTCCACCATACACACAAATGATTGTTTGGGTTGTTATTTTATTGAAAATAGATTGATATTGGTAATTATATTAAAATAACATTGATAATTATGTGTAAAATAATTATCTATTCATATAATAATGGTTATTTAATATTTTATAGTTGAGGAAGAATAAAAAAAGAAAAATATGTGGCCAAAACTACACATCATCTTGTGAAAGTGTCCTTGGACTAACACCTTAATCGGTATGGGAATGAAATTATACATAAACCAAGAAATCTATAATGATGTGATGTATTATAGTGAGGTATTGTATTGGATTTTTTCTAATCCAAATTAGTGTGCTTTGTGCGATTAAATGGGAATAATTGTTCCACTTTTATAAATTTTTGGTGGGTCACTTTTGAATTCAAAAATAATTAAATTAATATAAATTAATTTTAAATTCTAAATATAAAAAAATTTATTTATTTCTTTAAAATGATAATATGGATCAAAATTTTCTAAAATAACTAATATTATATATGTTTTTACTATGTTTTACCCTTATCTTCGGGTAATATCCCTCCATTAATCCTTTTGACAATTATGACAACAACATGGATTTTTACTCTTTGTGGATAAATATAATTAATAAAAATGGATAAATTATAAGGCCCCAGCCTTAAACCTTACTTAATCTTGAGTTATTACAAGATTACACATTGAGGATCTTTTCAGGTTTAGAGTTTTAGAGAATTAGATCATAAAACTTTCATTACATTCCATATATAAACAAAGTGGTTACATAAAGATAGTATTCTTCATTCCCATCAAAGGAAACAAATTTAAAATAAAACATGGATTCATTCTTGACACTTCCTTGACACTATCATCATATCATGTACCTTTCACTTGACCTGTGAAAACATTTCAAAAGAACTTGAGATGAGCATAAAAAGCTCAGTATGGGTTATAAAAATATGGAAAGGAAACATGGGTACATATGTTCATAAGGATGAGATCATACTTTACCCATAAAACATAAGCACTTTAACATACCTCATCAAATCATGAATAAATCATAGAAATCATAAGACATAAAGGTAACTTAAGGCATTCATAACATTCTTACGTAGGGAGTAACCCTCTTGGTTATATTTGGAATACCCATCACAGTATATTCCCTAAATCTCTTCGGAGAAACCTTAACGTTTCACTCCTTCGCGTTAGCCAATGCATTGGAGAGCTATAACGGGCTCACCCGCCCTTAGTTTATCACGGAACCACCCGTCTTCATAATATTGCCTAAGAACCATAACATAATCATATCACATAAAACATGCATAATGGAAACATAACATTTCCACATTTCAATCACGAGATATCAATACAACACATTGATATAATAAAAACATTATGAAAACCATTTTCAATACCAAAGTAAAACATGGTATTTATTTTTCGTTTAAAAAAAAGGTATGGCTTGTAGAGGAAGCCGAAACTCAAATAACGATCACGACGGCGGAGAAGTCGTTGTCGCCGCATACGTACAACAAAAACATTCCCTTTTTTCGTTTAGTAAATGCTTCGTATAAAAAAATTCCTTTTGAATAAACGTAAAAATCAAAGGGTTTTATACACCGTATAAAATAAAGTTGTGTATAAAATAAAATATGCCTCAATGAAAGGAGATTGAGACGAAGTCCCATACCTCGTATCCGACTTGACCCGACCGTTCTTTAATCTCCTGAATAATAAACTTGAGTTAATCTCTACTTTCTTATGAACCTTTTTCAAGTTCATTATTCCTTTTATACCATGTTATGAACATCATGTAATCATTTAAGTTAATAATGTTCATTTTGTCGGTATTTGGTTCTTAAGTCAAAAATAGACTTCTTACACTTACATGTTGTTAATTTGGTCAAAGGTTCGTTATATCCAGAATAATATTAATTATTTGGATAACATATATATCATATATATTAATCATATACATGTATTTATAATATTACATCACATTTAGAGGTATGAAATGAAATGCACCATTCATGGAGACGGTAAGCCGTACGTACGCATGAACACTACTTCCATTTCTATTTCGTATTTTCTGGAATGGAATCATAATGATATAAAAGTATATTATAATTCTAGTATAATAACATATATAATATCATTAACTTTATCCTTTACACATCCCACATATGGTGTTAACAAATCAAATCACTTTTAGGGGGCGGTAGTCCGCACTTCCTAAAATTAAGATATCGTGTTTACCCATAATGGAAACCATAAAGGTATGCCAAAAATGAAAAAAAAACAGAATCTTAAGGAAAACATAAAAATATTATATATCATATATAATTATAGTGACATCATAATGGCCACCTTTGAAGGTGTTAAATGAGTATTGAACAATCATCGGTTCGGGAGGCAGAATTTCGTCATCCACGGAAACCGTATGTTCTTTAACCATTTGATGTAGTTGTGTGAGAGTGTAGCTCAAATAAATATTATAACAACATCCTAGTATATTTAAGATACTGTTGTTGTTACAAAAGAAGTAAATAAAAAGAGTTTAGGGGGTTGGAGAAGCAAAATAAAACAAATGAACATGAGAGAATGGATTACCTTTAAAAGTGTAACTCCTTTTAATTTGAGCCTGAAGGCTTCCTTTGAAAGGATTCTGCCCAAAGGGAATCCTCTAGGATGAGTAGAGGGATGTGGAGAGAGTAAATGGTCATGGGTTGGCCGAGCCAAAGGCTTGAGGAGTGTGTGAAATGAGGTAGAGGTGGGGGCCTTTTATAAGAGGAGAGGAGGGGCACTTTTGGAAAGTTAAGAAATATTACTTTATTTGAAAATGTGTTTCGGTTTTAAAAGGTCCCACATTGATATAATTCGTGGATAAGGTAATAAGGGTTAGAAATCCACTCATCCAATTGGTTTTGGACATGTGTAGTTTATATATTTTACATTATCATTCCATTTTATTTAAATCGTCAAATAATGATGTCATCGCTGCATCATTATTATGTCATAAATAATTTACTTTATTTAATGTCTAAAAATTATGAAAAAACTTCTATGATGTAGGAAATATTTTTATCTTTCCAGTGACTTTATAATCAAAAATCGGATCTCTATAACCCCATGTAAAAATTGTTTTAGTAAAACATCTCTTGTTTGTGTCATTTTTACTTTAACATTTAATAAAAAGTTATTTATGTCATTTCCCAACCAAAATGTCTCCATGGGGTCCCCAAGTTTACCCATGGATTGTCTTGGTCGTCCATGACACAACCAATAAGGTTGGGACATGTGTCTAGGTCATTTCATATTATTAAAACATTATTTATACCTTAAACTACCCTAATTACCACAAATTGCGATTAAAAACTTAATAAGTTACTGTTCACCAAATAAAATTTTAATCCCATTGAACCACATTTTACTTCTTAATGACAACCATGTATGTAGGATTTTTGAAATTCACAACACAAAAGTGGCAAAGTTTCATTTAAACGAAAAATCAGTTTCTTTAACTACCACTTAGTGATTTCACTATTCATCAAAAATTGATGTTTTTCAGAAAATTACCAAAAATTCACCCTAAGCTATATTTGATATTCCGAATTTAAAAATGAAGTCTATTTTAAAAAATTAAATACATATAAGTCAAATTAATTAATTTAATAATTAATTCCCGCTGTCAGAGCAAATAGCGTGTTTTTATGAAACAATAATTATCAAAAGATTGACACCAGTTTAAGTCCAATTTCAAAGTGAAATTGATTCCAATGACCACCATTGGATTAAATGGTAAAAATATATTCTAATTTCACTTCAAAACCAATTCAAAAGATAATCTAATCATATAAATAAATTAGATTAAAAAGCAGTTTTGATGGAAAATGCAGTATTTTTCACTATTCATTAAAAATGAACATTGTCAGAAAAATACCAAAAATTCACACAAAGTAAATTTTGATGTCCCAATCATACCGAATAAGTTTATTTTGAAAAACATAGTTTATAAAATTGTCAAAAGATATATTTAAAAAGGGTTTTCCATCATAAGGAAGTAAAACAATCTTTTAAGAATATTAGTGTATTCCATGCATAAGATTGTATTTATTTTCATTTTAAGCCTCAAAAACACTATATTAATCATTAATAGACATAGATAAAAATATATATTATTCATTACTTAAATGGGATGTTACATCCTTCCCCCCTTTAGAAAATTGCGTCCCCCCAATTTATTTACTTATCAAATATATGGGGGTACTTATCCCTCATTGCATTTTCAGATTCCCATGTTGCCTCTTCAATCATGTGGTTTTTCCACAAAAACTTTACCTAGTGAATCACCTTATTCCGTAACACTTGCTCCCTGTGGTCAAGAATCTGGACCGGTTATTCCTCATAAGATAGGTTCTCTTCTAGCTGAACTACCTCTGGACTCAAAACATGAGATGGATCTGACATATACTTTCTCAACATCGAAACGTGAAAAACATTGTGTACCTGAGATAAACTTGGAGGTAAAGCCACTTGGTATGAAACTGATCCAACTCTCTCCAGAATTTCGTATGGTCCAATGAACCTTGGACTTAGCATCCCTTTCTTACCAAATCTCATCACACTTTTCCAAGGAGAAACCTTGAGAAAAACATGATCACCTACCTCGAAAGATAGATCCTTCCTCCGGTTATCCGCATAACTCTTCTACCTGCTCTGAGCTGTTATCATGTGTTTCTGAATCAGCTGAACTTTTTCTGCCATCTCTTCTACCAATTCTGGCCCCATCAACTTCCTTTCACCCACTTCATCCCAGAAAGCTGGAGTTCGACACCGCTTCCCATATAATGCCTGAAATGGTGCCATCTGTATACTGGAATGGAAACTGTTATTATACGAAAATTAAACCATAGAAAGATGTTGGTCCCAACTTCCCTGATAATCCATAGAACAAGCTCGTAGCATATCCTCCAATGTCTGAATTGTTCGTTCCGACTGCCCATCTGATTGAGGATGAAAAGCTGTACTAAAATTTAATTCAGTACCCAATGACTTCTGAAGGCCTTTCCAAAAGTTAGAAGTAAACCTAGGATCACGATCTGATAAAATGGAGAGAGGAACTCCATGTAACCTCACTATCTCTTTACGATATAAACGGGAAAGTTGATCAAGAGAGAAAGTATCTCGTATAGCAAGGAAATGAGCAGATTTGGTCAAGCGATCAACAATAACCCAGATTGCATTATTACCTCGAGATGTCTTTGGTAATCCAACAACAAAGTCCATGGATATATTCTCCCATTTCCACTCTGGAACTGGTAAAGGCTGAAGCATCCCTTTCGGTAACTACCGCTCTTCTTTAACATGTTGACAAGTCAAACACTTTACAGTAAAATCAGAAATATCTCTTTTCATTCCATCCCACCAGTAATACTCCCGCAGATCTCTATACATCTTAGTACTTCCCAGATGAACCGAAAACGGATAACTATGAGTTTCACATAACAACTCTCTCTTCAACTGTGAATCACAAGGCACACACAATCTCTTCCCAAATCTCAAAACACAATCATTATCAATGTTGACTTCAGGCAACTTACCTTTCTGAACCAGCTCTACCTTTTTCTGCAACTCACTATCTTGCTTCTGTGCTTCCTTGATTCCATCTGATAGAGAAGATCTCACTGATACCTGAAACAAAACAGAAGGACTTCCTGCACCAACAACTTCTATGCCAAAGTTCATCAAATCATTAACCAAAGGATCACGTTCCAACCGCAACATTGTTAATGAAGCATTACTTTTTTGACTCAAAGCATCAGCCACTTTATTTTCTTTTCCCAGATGGTAATAAATTGTACAATCATAATCCTTGATTAATTCTAGCCATCTCCTTTGTCTCATGTTTAACTCTTTCTGAGTGAATATATACTTTAAACTTTTGTGATCGGTATATATTTCACACTTTACTCCATACAAATGATGCCTCCAAATTTTTAAAGCAAAAACAACAGCAGCGAATTCCAAATCATGTGTAGGTTAATTTACCTCATGAGTTTTCAACTGTCGTGAAGCATAAGCAATTACCTGATCATTCTGCATTAGGACGCAACCAAGTCCTTTGAATGAAGCATCACTATATATAAAAATCTCACCATTCTTGGAAGGTAGTTCCAAAACTGGAGCATTCACCAATCTTCTTTTCAATTCCTGAAAACAATCATCACATTCTTTTGTCCAGATAAACTTAACACCCTTCCGAGTTAGCATAGTCATTGGACTAGATAACCGTGAACAATTTCTAACAAACCTTCGGTAATAGCCCAACAAACCAAGGAAGCTACGAATCTCGGTTACATTTGTGGGTCTTGGCCATTCTTCCACAACTTTTGTTTTTGCAGGATCAACAGTTATTCCATCTTTAGAAACAATGTGACCAAGGAAAGAAATTAGTTGCAACCAAAACTCACACTTGCTGAATTTCCCATACAGTTTCTTTTCTTTTAAGGTTTGCAAGATAACCCTTAAATGTCTTTCATGCTCCTCTTTACTTTTAGAAAACACCAAAATATCATCAATGAAAACCACCACAAACTTATCCAAGAACTCATGGAAAATTCTATTCATTAAATCCATGAATACAGCAGGTGCATTGGTTATCCCAAAAGGCATTACAACAAATTCATAATGGCCATATCTCGTACGGAACGCGGTCTTCGGAATATCTGCCTCCTTTACCTTCAGCTGATGGTACCCCGATCTCAAGTCAATCTTTGAAAAAAACTGAGCTCCCTGGAGCTGATCAAACAAATCATCGATATGAGGAAAAGGATATTTGTTCTTAACAATGATATTATTCAAGGCTCTATAATCAATGAAGAGTCTCATAGAACCATATTTCTTTTTAACAAATAAAATAGGAGCACCCCATGATGATGTGATAGGTCAAATTAAACCTTTCTCTAATAAATCATGCAATTGCTCCTTAAACTCTAAAAGTTCAATTTGTGCCATTCGATAAAGGGGTTTTGAAATTGGCTTCGCATCAGGAACTAAGTCAACAGTAAACTCAACTTCCCGATCTGGTATTATTCTAGGCAACTCATCAGGAAAAACATCAGGATACTCATTTACCACCGGCACATCATTAATATGAACAGTTCCTTTATTTTCAACGACGTGTGCAAGGTAACATTCATTTCCATCTTTTACAAGTTTTTCAACCTCTTGATATGTTATCAAAAGTAAGGGTTCATTCCTGTAAACAAACTGAAAGGCTTTCTGAAAAGAAACTTCTTTAGCTCTACAGTCAATCTTAGCATGGTAAATAGAGAGCCAATCCATACCCAGGATAACATCAAACTCTACTAGAGGTAGAACAATAAGGTTTGCAAGTAGGTTCTTTCCACAGATATGGATAGGAAGATTCTTATAAATTCCTTTTGCCTCAACATTTCCCCCATGTGTTTTTACCAAAATTTCAGGAGTCATTTCTTGAGATGGTATTCCCATTTTACTAGAAATGGTTTCAGAGATGAAAGAATGCGTAGACCCCGAATCAAACAACACACTGGCATAATCTGAAAAAACTAACAAAGTACCTGATACGAATTCATTTGATGGCCCGACATCTGCTGAAGTAGTTGCAAAGGATTTCACCACCCCTTTCTGCTTGTAGTCTAACTGCTTCCCATCACTCAAGCTCTTTGTCGGACACTCGTTTGCATAGTGACCCATTTCATTGCACTTATAACATTTCACTAACTGTAAATAAAATTTGTTCTTACCTTCACCTTGATCCTTTTCAATGAAATCACGAGCCTTATGTCCCATCTTACCACATCGGTAGCACTTTCCAGAATTCAGAAGACATTCCCCAGCATGCCTTTTGCCACATTTATCACAAACTATAAACTTAGTTCTCTTACCATCAGCCTTTTTTGAAGAATTCTTACCTTTCTCCTGCCACCTCGGTCTCTTCTTCTGCTGGTTGTTATAGAACACTTGGTCATCGGAAATCTCCATTTCCACCTTCTCAGCACATCAAACAAGCTTTTCATAACTTTTAAACTCACGAGAAGATAATGCCCTTCGATATTTTGGCTTTAATCCTGAGTAAAAACGATTGATTTTACTATCAAGTTCTCGAATAAAATTTGGAGCATACCTTGCCAATCGAGTGAACCTTTCTTCATAGGCAGCCACTGAGTCTTCCTCTTGCCTCAATTCCAAGAATTTCTTTTCCATCCTAAGTCGAACAGCCTAAGGAAGATACTTCTCAAGAAACATACCTTTGAATTCATCCCAGTCAAGAGACTCAATCTCATCGGCGTCCCTGATATTTTTAACCATAGACCACCACTGATCTGCTTCACCCACCAAACAGTAAATAGCAAGACTAACCTTCTGATTGTCTGAACACCCCATGACATCAAAAATCTTCTCCAGTGCTTTAATCCACCCTTCAGCTAGCACAGGGTCAGATGATCCTCTGAATGATTGTGGATATTGCCTCATGAAATGTTCCACCACTGACATGTTCCTCTGCGGTTGATCTGGCTGATCTCGTGCATGGATACCACCACCATTTATCGCTTGAGTCAACTGTTCCATTACTACAACAAACTGTTCAGTTCCAATTCCGACCATCTCGGGATGCTGATTCGGAAGGTTATTTCCTTCTGTATGCCTTCCTAGCACTGCTTCCCTATTTCCTCTGCGGAAAACCATTCTGAACAAACATGTCTTAGATGAAGCAACATGGTAATCTATAAATGCTATATCATTTCAAAAAAAAATTCGATAATCATTTAATAGAATTCTAACTCCTAAAGTTATCTAAACCGACATTTGATAACAACTATAAGGCCCCAGCCTTAAAACTTACTTAATCATGATTTATTACAAGATTACAAATTGAGGATCTTTTCGGGTTTAGAGTTTTAGATAATTAGATCATAAAACATGCATTACATTCTACATATAAACAAAGTGGTTACATAAAGATAGTATTCTTCATTACCATCAAAGGAAACATATTTAAAATAAAACATGGATTCATTCTTGACACTTCATTGACACTATCATCATATCATGTACCTTTCCCTTGACCTGTGAAAACATTTCAAAAAAACATGGGATGAGCATAAAAAGCTCAGTATGGGTTATAAAAATATGGAAAGGAAACATGGGTACATATGTACATAAGGATGAGATCATAATTTACCCATAAAACATAAGCACTTTAATATACCTCATCAAATCATGAATAAATCATAGAAATCATAAGACATAAAGATAACTTGAGGCATTCATAACATTCTTACGTAGGGAGTAACCCTCTTGGTTACATTTGGAATACCCATCACAGTATATTCCCTAAATATCTTCGGAGAAACCTTAACGTTTCACTCCTTCGCGTTACCCAATGCATTGGAGAGCTATAACGGGCTCACCCGCCATTAGTTTATCACGGAACCACCCATCTTCATAATAATGCCCAAGAACCATAACATAATCATATCACATAAAACATGCATAAAGGAAACATAACATTTCCACATTTAAATCACGAGATATTAATACAACACATTGATATAATAAAAACATTATGAAAACCATTTTCAATACCAAAGTAAAACATGGTATTTATTTTTTGTTTTAAAAAAAATGTATGTCTTGTAGAGGAAGCCGAAACTCAAATAACGATCACGACGGCGGAGAAGTCGTTGTCGCTGCATACGTACGACAAAAACATTCCCTTTTGTTGTTTAGTAAACGCTTCGTATAAAAAGATTCCTTTTGAATAAACGTAAAAGTCAAAGGGGTTTATACACCGTATAAAAGAAAGTTGTGTATAAAATAAAATATGCCTCAATGAAAGGAGATTGAGACGAAGTCCCATACCTCGTATCCAACTTGACCCGACCGTTCTTTAATCTCCTGAATAATAAACTTGAGTTAATCTCTACTTGCTTATGAACCTTTTTAAAGTTCATTATTCCTTTTATACCATGTTATGAACATCATGTAATCATTTACGTTAATAATGTTCATTTTGTAGGTATTTGGTTCTTAAGTCAAAAATAGACTTCTTACACTTACATGTTGTTAATTTGGTCAAAGTTTTGTTATATCCAGAATGATATTAATGATTTGGATAACATATATATCATATATATTCGTTATATACATGTATTTATAATATTACATCACATTTATAGGTAAGAAATGAAATGCACCGTTCATGAAGATGGTAAGCCGTACGTACGCATGAACGCTACTTCCATTTCTATTTCGTATTTTCTGGAATGGAATCATAATGATATAAGAGAATATTATAATTCCAGTATAATAACATATATAATATCAATAACTTTATCCTTTACACATACCACATATGGTATTAACGAATCAAATCACTTTCAGGGGGCGGTAGTCCGCACTTCCTAAAATGAAGATATCGTGTTTACCCATAATGGAAACCATAAAGGTATGCCCAAAATGAAAAAAAAACAGAAGCTTAAGGAAAACATAAACATATTATATATCATATATAATAATAGTGACATCATAATGGCCACCTTTGAAGGTGTTAAATGAGTATTGAACAATCATCGTTTCGGGAGGCAGAATTTCGCCATCCACGGAAACCGTATGTTCTTTAACCATTTGATGTAGTTGTGTGAGAGTGTAGCTCAAATAAATATTATAACAACATCCTAGTATATTGAAGATACTGGTGTTGTTACAAAATAAGTAAATAAAAAGAGTTTAGGGGGTTGGAGAAGCAAAATAAAACAAATGAACATGAGAGAATGAATTACCTTTAAAAGTGTAACTCCTTTTGATTTGAGCCTAAAGGCTTCCTTTGAAAGGATTATGCCCAAAGGGAATCCTCTAGGATGAGGAGAGGGATGTGGAGAGAGTAAATGGGCATTGGTTGGCCGAGCCAAAGGCTTGAGGAGTGTGTGAAATGAGGTAGAGGTGGGGGCCTTTTATAAGAGGAGAGGAGGGGCACTTTTGGAAAGTAAAGAAATATTACTTTATTTGAAAATGTTTTTCTGTTTTAAAAGGTCCCAAATTGATATAATTCGTGGATAAGGTGATAAGGGTTAGAAATCCACTCATCCAATTGGTTTTGGACATGTTTAGTTCATTTATTTTACATTATCTTTCCATTTTATTTAAATCGTCAAATAATGATGTCATCGCTGCATCATTATTATGTCATAAATAATTTAATTTATTTAATGTATAAAAATTATTAAAAAAATACTATGATGTATGAAATCTTTTTATCTTTACAATTACTATTTATAATCAAAAATATGATCTTTATAACCCCATGTAAAAATTGTTTTATTAAAACATCTCTTGTTTGTGTCATTTTTACTTTAACATTTAATAAAAAGTTATTTATGTCATTTCCCAAAAAAATGTCTCCATGGGGTCCCCAAGTTTACCCATGTCTTGTCTTGGTCGGCCATGACACAACCAATAAGTTTGGGACATGTGTCTAGGTCATTTCATATTATTAAAGCATTATTTATACCTTAAACTACCCTAATTACCACTAATCGCGATTAAAAACTTAATAAGTTACTATTCACCAAAAAAAATAATCTCATTGAACCACATTTTACTACTTAATGACAACCATGTAAGTCGGATTTTTGAAATTCACAACACAAAAGTGGCAAATTTTCATTTAAACGAAAAATCAGTTTCTTTAACTACCACTTAGTGGTTTCACTATTCATCAAAAATTGAAGTTTTTCAGAAAATTACCAATAATTCACCCTAAGCTATATTTGATATTCCGAATTCAAAAATGAAGTATATTTTACAAAATTAAATATATATAAGTCAAATTAATTAATTTAATAATTAATTCCCGCTGTCAGAGCAAATAGCATGTTTTTATGAAACAATAAGTATCAAAAGATTGACACCGGTTTAAGTCCAATTTCAATGTGAAATTGATTCCAATGACCACCATTAGATTAAATGGTAAAAATATATTCTAATTTCACTTCAAAACCAATTCAAAAGATAATCTAATCATATAAATAAATTAGATTAAAAAGCAGTTTTGATGTAAAATGTAGTATTTTTCACTATTCATTAAAAAATGAACATTGTCAGAAAAATACCAAAAATTCACACAAAGTAAATTTTGATGTCCCAATCATAACGACTAAGTTTATTTTGACAAACATAGTTTATAAAATTGTCAAAAGATAGATTTAAAAAGGGTTTTCCATCATAAGGAAGTAAAACAATCTTTTAAGAATATTAGTGTATTCCATGCATAAGATTGTATTTATTTTCATTTTAAGCCTCTAAAACACTATCATAATCATTTATAGACATAGATAATAATATATATTATTCACTACTTACTTGGGATGTTACATAAATGGCCCCTAAACGAAACATGGTTGATATTATAAACTATATCCAAATCATCTATCTAAATATGATATTTGTTAGAGTTTTATATAGTTTAATATAATATTATTATTTATAATATATCATTAATGTCAATTTTTAGAACTATTCATAACATTAAATAAAATAAAGTAGAAAAATTTAAAAATTAAAATAAATATTTTAATACATTACTAAAATATCATGTTAATATATAAGTATCTTGGATGAGATTAATTATCTCAAATTATATTATTTATAATGTTAAAAATATTTTTAATATAATTTATTTTATTATTCATGTAATTGAATAATTATTACAACTAAATTTGGTAAATATATAAGATAATTATTTATTTTATAAAAATAAAAAATTCAAATTTTTTTGATTATTTTATCTTATTTAAGTATTTTAAAAATATATATTATATTTTATAATCTATGGGTGGACATTTTTATAAAATTTTATATTTATTTAAAATAAGAGTGTTATATTGTTTCCTTTTAAAAAAATTATTATAATGGTTTTAATCACATCCAAATGGAAAAAGGAAATATAAAATAATAATGGTGCAATATATATGAAATGGACTCACATACTAATATTATGGCGGGTCTGGGGGTCATCTTATAATCTTTATCAGTTTATTTTTAACTAGTCATTACCAAATTTACCATTTACTAAGGTAACAAAAAATTAAATAATTACATATAATTTTGACTCGAAATAAAATGGTGATATTTTAAATATTAGTATCTTCTAATTTATAAATATGGAATAATTTTCTAAATATTCAAGACATATAATAATCAAAATTTAATTCAAATTCAATATGGAAAAGTGAAATAAAAAACCATTTTTCAGAAAATTAACATTTGAAAATATAGAACGATTTATAATATATTCAAGTATAAATGTAATTTAAAAAACTATAATTGAATTATTTTACATCTAAATTAACTAATAGCATTTTATAATTAATCCAAAAATAAATTTTAATTCTTAAATAATTAAAATTAAAATAAACTTTTTAATAAAAATCTACATTTTTAATTATTAATTGAAATGAAATCTTTTAGGTTACTTTTTAGAAATTCTTCCTAAGATGGTTTTGAGATGATAAATATTAATATGAAATTATTTTTTTGAAATAAATTATATAAATTTTCATGAAATATTTCACAATATTCAATCATAAATATGATGAAACCCACTTATTTTGAAGAAAATGTATTTTTTAAAAAATTAAAGTTATAATTTTAAAAGATTAAATTAATAAATTTAAAATTAGTTAGACAATTATATATTTCATAATACTTTTAATACTATGAATTACATCCAATTTATTATCTATGTTTTAATGATCACATTTAAATAATAATAATTTATTTTTTGTTTAAGCATAGTGTTGCGTATATTTTAAACTATCAAATATAGTATTTCCTCATGTAATCATGTAATATTACAAGAAAACATTCTCCAAAGGAAAAAAGAGTAGTACGAAATTTTATTTTTTCCCAATTTTAATTTAAAAGATAAAAAATAAGACGTCAAAAACTATAAATTTATGATAGACACTCTCCAATAATTAAGGTTATCCATTACTAACGAAGGACTCCCTTATAAAAAGTATTATTGTTTCATTAAATATTACAATAATTGGTAATAAAATAATTGAATATATGTTTCATATTATATATTTGTTTTATGATATAATGATTGTGATTTATAATTATCAACACCAACTCTTTATCTTTCTTTAGAGGTATAATGTAAAATATCATTAGTGATATTCTATAAAACAAAAAACAATAAATAGTCTACATGAGAGTATAGAATCTTGTAACTCCAAATATGAGTTCCGAGATTGTTATACCCATTTAGGATCTTGATTTTAAAACAGTGAAAATTAATATTGGAAAACTCATATAAATATTTAAATTTATATTAGTATATTATGATAATGAGGACACCTTTTTGAATTTATGTTAAATGAAATATGTTATTCTATTACTGAAAATTGGCATTAACTAAGTTACATTATAATGGATTGATAATAAAAATGAGATACATAAGGTAAAGTCATGAAAATATAATGTATGAATTAATAGATCAAAATGACATTTAGAGAATACATTTTCCCCATAAATTACACTTCCATATATTTTTCAATAATAAGTTCATGACGATACAATTTACCAAGAGTCCAATATTCAATATATTTAAACTTATGAAAAAATATATATTGAGGAAATTACTGACATGATTGTTTTTGAGAATTTAAATTAAATTATCATGAACCAATGGATATGTGATTCAGTTGTGAATATATACACAAGGTCCATTTTTGATAATAATTTTTTTTGATAATTTATATACAGTTTTAATTCTATTATAATATTATTCATGTTTTTTTCTATATTTTATATGACATAAAAATAATTGGATGAACCTTCAAATAAAAATGTGCATCTTTTAGTCCTTGTGTATCACCAATAAAAACACATAATTTTATGAAGATGATATTTTATTAAAATGACATTATCAATATATTGTGTTTCAAAAGAAAATATTTGATGAAAAACTAATTTTAATACATATTATACATGTGTTAAAATCTACACTATTACTATATAAATATATTATGATTATATTATAATAGTTTTTCAATTTTTTAAGAATCCCTTATTTATTATTATGGACAATTTGGATACTCCAAACATATATATTTTTTATCTGATGAATGGAAATCCAAAAAATAGACCACACATGAAGTCCCTTATGAAATTGTAGTACACAACATTCAATATTTTAGAAATAAAATATAAATTATAGGACTTATTTTATATTTTTAGAATAATTTATTTATGATGGGTAGTGGTTAATTTGTCATTAAAACCATTTTATTACGATGGAAAATGTTCATTTTAAGTATATTTATTTACACAATGGGATACATATTACTTCATATATAATAATATTTAACTATCCAAAAAATTCCATAACATATTAGTTAAATTTATCAATGTGTATGTAGTGTTAAAAAGTATATAACAAGATAAATTGTGGTTATTAAAATTCTAAATTTATGAAATATGGAATATTCCCTCCATAAACTAGCATCCATAATGAGGTATTTATGAATGTTATTACAATGTTTTTTAAAATATTAATTAACTATGTATTTTCCTATATTTTTTCATTGTGACTGGGATAATTAAAAATATTCTTATTCTAATGCGGAAACATATCTATTTTATAATTATTTTGAATATTAAATGGTTTCATATTATCTATAGGCAAAATGAATATGTGATTTTCAATAATTTTAGTAATTTTTTCAATTTTCTCATGATGATATGGTTTATCTACTTCTTATCTAGTAACACTTATTATCATTTTACATTATCGATAAAAAAGTATATTTTAAAATTAAATATATTTTATTAGTAAATCTAAGAAATAATATATAGAGTGTCAATTAATTAATATAAAATTCTATTGTGATAGGTTAGAATTAATATGACTTCAATCTGACACAGGTTGTCCCCCATTTTACCGAACGTATGTGATTTTTTGTTAAAAGTTACATTTTAGATAAAAAAATGCAAAAAATTCAAAAAAATGAAAAAATTGTCAAGATTTACGAAATAATTTATGAAAAATTTTATAATTTCATTTTTCTTATGTGTATGAATTAACTAAATTTCAATTTGATACCCAATGTAGTTTTTTTAACTAAATGTTCATGTTTTCCTTTTATTGTGATATTTTAGTACACAACATGCATCACAAACTTATAATAGACCAATCATGGTCCTACATTCTTGATATGATAAGAAATATATTGTTGATTTTCTTTTCAAATGTATGAATTAATATTATATCTAATTGATACACAATGTGGTTGATAATATTACAAGTTCATGCTTTCTATTTAAAAGTTAAATTTAGAATACTATTTATAATCAAAAGATAAAAGTCAATTAAAAACACATTAATTTTATTTATACTATAAGAAAAATAAATTTAATTCTTTTTTATCATGTTGAAATCAACCCACATCAATCCAACAAATGGTGCATCTGATATGATTAAAATGTGTATTTTTATTTAAAATTTTATTTTGTGTTCACAATGAAAGTCTTGTTATCAATGTAGTTAAAATAAATTCATATTAACATAAAAAATTATAAAAATTTAAATAATTAAATTATAATATTTAGTAATTAATCTCAGAACAATCTGGTACACAATATATTTGGTATGACAGAAAATGTTTTTTCTTATTTAAAATTGGTATTTTAGTTCATAATGATTGTCGCATACCTGAATATGAGAGAGAGTTCAATAAATTTAATTCCCATTTTTGAAAATATTAATATTAAATTTGTGAAATGTATGAATTAACATCACATAATTACAAAACCCATTTTGAAAAATATGAATAAAAGTGTGTGTTTTAATAATAATGAAATTTAAGTTAAGAAAAAAAACCATATGCTCGAAACAAAAAAAAGTACAAAATTGTAATGGCACTATAGAACTATAGTGTGTTATTAATTTATTACATTTTATAATATACATAAAATAAATCATACATATGGTGTTACCAATATAAAATAATGGGTATGTTTTCAATTTAAAACATGCATTTCAGTTTAAAATGAGCTCCACACTATCAAAATATGGGAATCATTCTTGGACTGTCTTAAGACATTAGGGAAAAAAATTATCCATCTATGGTGTGTCAAAATTAACCTAATATTAATATTTAATGTAGTGTGACCAGTATTACTGAAGGTGAATTTCCTTCTCAGAAAATAGAAAATATGCTTGGATTGTCGAATTCCATTATAATATATTTTATTTATGTGTTATGTTGTTTTTTATTTACGTATTAGGTTTTTCCGCCATTTTTTCTACTTATTTATTTTTATTTACTTTTTATTATTTAATATTTATTTTTTAATTATATTTCATTTAATTTTTTAACATATCATTGTTTTTATTGCTAGTACACATATTCTTCTTCAATATGGTGATGAATCCTTATTCCAACAACATAGTGTTATGGTACATTGGAATGGGGTCTAAAGGGAAGTGGAATATAGGATCAATTGGTCCACATCAATTTGGATTATTTTTTTAATTAGTTGAAAATTTTAACTATTTTTAATACATTTTAAAAGTCAATTCCCATCCAATGTTATGAAATATTTTTTAAAACATGACTAATTCCAAAAACTTTCCAGGGGTCTAAAATAATAGAGCCACATGGTATCATCTTTGATAAAATTTTAATAGTATAGGGAATGGATTTTGTATTTGTAAATTTAAAATATGGGTTATAAGGGTTGGCCTGTGAGTCAAGAAGTCCGCAACCATATTTCCAACCCATTATGTGTGATTAATATCCATATTAGTTTTGGAAGGAATTTAACACATATATACTAACATGAAGATGATGGGATGCTGGGATCACAACATCCTTTAGGAGGGAATTATTTAATATTCTAAAAATCTCTTTTATACTTTCTATATGTTCAAAAAATCCTTCCCATACCTTCATAAAAGACTGATTAACCATGTTCCATTAACATTATCAAGACAATGTGTTGATGGGAACAACTGCATGTCTCACATGTTCTCTATTATTATCTTATTAATTTATTATTCTTTAGTTTATATACATATTCATGTAATATAGATTTTATTTCCATCTAGGGTAGTGGTTGTTGTCTTATAAGTGTTATTGAAACTATGTGAACCATAATGCATATCATGCGATAATAGAAAACAAAAACCATATAGTTCATGTGATAAGATTCTAAATCAAAAAATTTGTGAAAATATGGGAATTCATTAGGAAATATGAATTTGAGGCTGCACTAAATTTCCTCTTTAGGATTATGAACATTGGAGTGAATATGAGATGTAATAAAACATACATTTCAATAAAAGAAATAAACTAGGGGAATTCTCATCCTACAATTGGTATAATCATTTCCATCTTTATGTTGATAATACTAATGGTAGTTGTGAGAAATAAGATATAAGAGAGGATTCAACTCATCATGTGAGAGAAAATATTTAAAAGTATTACACATTCAATTATACCATTGATAGATGTGATTATAAGTTTCATATTGGATCTTGTAAGAAATTATGGCCTTAAGATGGTGTCCTAAATATAAAATTTATAATTGGAATCTAAGTCTCCAATCAATTTCTAATATGATGATGGGTGTAAGGTACATAATGTATGGGTTCTCTATTACACAAAAAATGTTTCCCATATAAATTCCCATTTTTTATCTACTAATTGATGGGGGATGATGGACATAATATAGAATTTAGTACAATTTGGTAAGAATATTTTGTATATCGATTGACTTACAGCATGTGGGTTACCCATTAGAGATTGGGCCTTAGGATGAAATACTATATACCATGTTTGGATAGGAATTTGATTTCTCATAATTAAATTTCTCCCGAAATCAATGTTCCACTGGAATGGATTATTTCAATTAAGGAAATTATCACCATCCTATACATTTAGGAAATATAGATACTTATACCATGATGGATTTAAATGTTTCATATTCATTCTCTATAATTTTATAGATAAAGAGATGTGATGTTTAGGAAATGTCTATTGTAGGGGATCATCCAATAAGATGACATGAATAAGATCACATGAGTGTTTAACCAAAACCCATTAGGTTCACACCCCTTATAATTGGGTTACATAGAAAATTTCTCATGTATGAGTGTTTTCAAGGGTTACATAAATATGTGACTACTAGACAAGATTTACATGTCCTAAGGTGCCGTCCTGACACACCCAAAAAGGTTTCCCTTCATGTCTGGTTTTTTTGAAAAACATTTTTGGATTTTCTAACATCCATGTCTTGATTGCCTATCCGAAAAATCATGATTGTCTATATGGAATTTCCTGAGTGTCATTTTAAAAAGTGTCATATGTTGTAGGGTTCTTCTCATGATCAAAGAGGATATGTCTAACGCCTCCCATGTAATCTAGGTCAACATGTACAAGGTGCTTCACGTGATCAGTGAAAACATGTACGTGAAATTTCACATGTTAAGTTGGATTTGTGAGAATGTATTCAATTGATCAAAGTTCTTTTTATGAGATGTATTATCATGGTCAAAGATAAAAATTACTAGGACTTCCATATTATCAACTATCTTGTCTAGAATATCTACGCGTGACCATGTTGACATATATGGGATGTATTCACATGATAAATGTGAGATGTCCAGGATGCGTTTTCCTGATCAATGTGAACATGTCAAAGGTTTTTCATGTGATCAAACATACACATTCTTGGTAGCATGATGTTATTGTGAGAATAATGAAGAGTAATGAGATCCCTTGACCTTACGAGATTCACATGATATAGTATCATGAAAAAATACAAGATCATTCACATGTCCAAATTTTTATGTTTGATGTCTTGGAAAGTGTATTCTAGAGGATCCATGTCAATGGAACACATCCATGAGTAATCATAGTGATAGGAGTCTATGTAAATAGGTTCAATTTCATGAAAATGAAACCTATATTTCATGTGTTTCTCTCATGAGGTTTTCAATTATTTCTCATTTGATCATTTTATTCACATTAACTCAATGATTATATTTTGAGTAGTTCATTGAACATGTACCACATCTACATGTTGGAGTTTCAACAAGAATGAGGGTTCATTGATAAGGGTATTATATCCTTGTGAGTCCATCAAGTGACCAAGGGGAGTATCTTAAATGGCCTACAGGTCAAGGAATAAACATCTATTGATACATAAAAATATCTGAATCAATATAGTTCACGTAATCTCTTGTCTAAGAATGCATAGTGGCATGCCGCTTAAGGAAGGCATGGATTCAGGTATATCTTCCAAGGACACTCTAACTAGGGTTGGAATCTTGCACGACAGAGGGTTCATGGAAATGATTCAAATAGGGATTTAAGAGGGTAAATATGACCATGAATTCACATTATAGTATCAAATAATGTTCAAATAATCAACTAATAGCATGATGTGTGTCACATAATGTGTCTCACAATTACAAAGAAAAATAGTATAAATGTGGTATATAATTATTACCCTCCTCTATTTACCATATTTGAAACTTTATTTATTTTATATCCTTCATTTTTCTCCATCTCATGTTTATCATTATTTATAGAGAGGAAGGGTTTATTTAGGAAGAATTCAGCTGAGGTTGATGCTGCTTTTAATGGGTAAGACAACACGTGCACTTGTTTAAGGTGGTGGGATTCATTAAATGATCAATATCATGTGATCATAATATAGATTTCTGTGATTTAATATTGTAAGAAACCCTATATTCTCATGTTCACCTCAATTTCATCTCATAATCATTGTTCGTTCATGCAATTCGTATTTGTAAAACCACTGAGGGCATGATGTGACAGATATGGAGGCTTCACTTGATCATATCTAATATGGAATAAAATGTTCTTGTGGAAAAAGGGTGGAACATATGATGAAAAAATAAATTAATTTTTATGCGAAGAATCAATGAATTATAAATTGGTTTTCATGAGATTCACCCTTCAATCACATAATCCCTATAAGCCCTCATGATGTATTTACACAATCTTGTGATCAGATTAATGTGACAAGTATAAATCTTTTGAGGTATATATATTCATAAGAGATGATGTGTTAGGCCTGGATTTAGGATTTTGATGATTATTAAGATATCTTGGTCATGATCTTTAGAGACAGCTGGTCATGGTGAATGATTAGAAATATAGTGTTGGGTCCCTAGATGATAGCTTTAGAGTAATCCCAATGGGATCCCATGATGGGGGAAGGTTAAAGATGGTTATTTAGGAGAATCTGGTGGTTCATATTATTTTTATTCGATACCATATCTTATTTTAATTTTTATTTAATTTGAGTAATGAATTCTATGCCACACTCTTCCCTCATTAGAATTGTGGTAGGTCTGGGATGAGCTTGACATGACAAATCACATCCACAAAAAACATGAAGTGAGTAATATGGTTCACTCTGTGCCATCACTAACACCCACCTAAGAAGGAACACTCCCCCAATATTCTAGAGACATATGACTTGACTCGAATATACTGATTCATGTACTTGTCTTCTCACCTCCATCCGCCTGTGCAGCCCTCAGTGCTACCTCCTTAGGCATGGTTGAGGTAAATCTCAAAAGAGCTTGGATAAAGATGGAATGGACTTATAGACTTGGATGGACTATTTTTTGTAAAAGGTAATCTTTTATTACTTGAATAATAATCCATGAAAAATAAGGGTCAAAACACGTGACCATAAAAAATGAAGACAAAGCCTTTACTATTCAAAAATCACACCTCTAAACCAATTAAAATTACATCATTTCTATATGTGATTGAGACACATAGAAAGAAAAGTGTCTAGCATGTAACTTTGGGTTCCAATAGAGGGAGCATAATAATTTTTTTGCAATTATATAACCTAACCACTTCATATATTTAGATCACAAGTGTTAAATTCTAATACCACAACTCTTTCAGTAGTGATAACAAAAATATATACTAAATATTTCTTCAATATCATGATATCTACAAATTTATGTACAAAAATAAAAATTTGTGATGCATACCCAATATCTAACTCCCTTGATTAAAAGAATAATAATTAATTTCTATAATATTATCATTTAGATTTATACAATTCTTCTCTCTAATAACACTTCTCAACCATAGATACAAATCTATAATTTTTTTATCAGTCATATTAATAATAAATATTAAAATGATTAACATGATGTAGTACATAATCTAGATTAAATATATATATATAGTTAAGTATCATTTTATAGATAATTACATCATTGAATTTTTGTAATGAAGTCTAAAAAAATGTTGACCTCATAAATCATACTAATTAACTGAGTCAAAATCCATATTTCATCATGGATAACACATTTTATCACATAAATAATCCATGACTCTATCTAGTTGAGACCTATTTAAAGTCAGATCTCATATAAATCATGAATTAAGAAGTGGAAATTTTTTTATCGAAACCCATTTTAGGGATTTAGTCAAATATATTACTCTAGAGTCATGATGCTTAATGTTTCTGATAAAAGTGTAATGTAAATTATATTTAAAGACAGAGGAACCTAACATTTAGGGTCACCTCATTACTAATGTACTTACACATGATAATTTATTGTAACCTAAAGGTTAGGGTTAACCATTTTGAATGATTGGTGTATTAATAGGTACTACATTAAAAGGAATATCACACTTAGTATGTGATGGATTTTCTATTGATATCATCACTAACTTAAACATACAACATTCATCTTAAATCATTAACTATTTAATCTCCAAAAATCATAATTGTTTTTCAGGTTTTATTCATTTATGTATGAATGATTATATGATAATGTTTTCTAATTTATATAAAATCCACCAAATTTCTAATATAACAAGATATTAATGTTTAACACTTTATACAACACACAGTCTGTGTTACTCAAACAAAAATAGAACCAATAAATTTTGAAACATATGATAATTCATTATAGTCATCAACAAAATAAAATATTCACGTAAATGTCAAGGATTATATGTGATAGAATATCTCAACTTGTGTAAACCTAGAGCAACAAAGAGAGAAATTCCACCTTTATATAATTACTCATAAGCCTCTCGGGTAGTGCGTCTTGAGACATAAATTGTATCCTCTAAGGGATAATTTAATCAAGGGAGAATCCAATTCATAATAATTCATAATCATAATATTTTTAAACAACATTAATGTATAAAATTAATGATTATAAATTCAATTATAAATTGAGGATATGGTCTATGAAAGATAAATACTATATAAGTAAATAAAACTAGTAATATTTTAATACAAAATTGTTTTAGCATAGGGATTTATCATAAATTTAAACCTAAAAATTAAACATATTTTATAAACTATTTATATACTTTAATATTATGAAAGAGTAAAAAATAAATAAACACTTTTATTATTTTCTAAACCATGATTTACAAAAATAGTATATTTATATTATAATTATGAATGAGAAAAGTCATTTTAAAATGACTAATACTTATGTTTTATAATGATATTATTTACCATAAGAAAATATATCAAAATGCTAATTTTTTTATTTCATTACAATAAAAAATGGTTGATAATTGGGGAATATAAATCATAAAAAATGATTAATATTGTCACTTATGATAAATCATATCAAAATGATCATGTAATATTTGTTTATATTTCATATATCATCAATGAGACCCAAATATATATATATATATATATTTATTTAAAAATATGGGATTAAATAATATGTTATGGTATTGGATATCTTGGCTAATGTCAAAGATCAATTCCATGAGATTTGTTATATCGTACCCCATGATATATAATAATATCACACTATTTTTAATAAAAATAATACAATAATTGACATATCATACATTACAATATTGTATCAAAGACACTAGAAATGGAATGTTCCATGAAAATCCAGGTGAATAGAATATTGATCCATTAAAAATCAAGGATCTAAAACAACTGATGTAATTCAGAGTGATCTTTTTATGAACTTACATAGTTTATTAAACCACAAAATTAACAGTATATCAGTAACTAAATCAATAGGAAAAAATTAATTATATAAATAATAATACCATAATAATAACAAGACATATAATTTATTCTTTGCAGGAGAATGCTTTATAGGTTATATTGAATAAATATCCAAAAAAACCTTTCAATAGGATGATTATACGTACCATTAGAAATATGTTCTTAACTATACAATCCCAGAAACACCCAGAATGTTCTTTCACATTCTTTATAAAGAAAAAGTAGACCCATGAACATTTATATTGTTTTAGAAATGATATAATTCTTCAGGTGACCTTTAAATAGAGGTATCACATTTCATTTATAAACAATATTTATTAATTGAAGATAATAAATTAGAATTTCATCTTCTACATCAAAGAAATCATCACACATTACTTGTTTTTGAATAATATCAATTATTTATATTAAAAACATTCTTAATTGACAAATATATATTATTGAATAAATATTATTGATTCATAACTGAAGGAACTACATCTAAAATTTGGAAGGGATATATTCACCTATATCTATATCACATATCATAACTATAATCATACTCTATAATATAGGTTATGTAACTCTTCCAACTACCTTTATGAAAAAATAATATCACACACCTTGACATATACCTCAATCATATAATATTATATGTTGAAAGGGTTATTAGAAGATAAGATATCACATGTTTTAGGTCACATCCTTCATAACTTCTTAATATTTATTTATTTATTATTAAATATGAATATCGTTGAAACAAATATGTTGAATTTGAATATAGAGTAGTTGGATTCTAATAATAATAAAATGGCGAATGATGATGAAGTTATAGACTTTATAATTTTATAACCAAGGGTGAAAATTTCTATTTTTAAATCATTTTCCTTTTCTAAAATTACTGTTAATCCTGAAATATTTGTTCAGTTGAGTACAAAGAACACTTGATTTGTCCAAAAAACAGATTGAATTTATAAATGTAGCACTAAACATAGATAATAATTGAATGAACCATGTGACAGGGATAACACTATGGTTTATATATAATCTTATTTGATTACAATTATAAATGAAAATGAAGATCATATCGAATAAATGAAAATAAATGATGAAATGACCTTTATGATTGTCCAAATTTTATAAGAAGTTAATGTGATATGAAAAGATTCCATTATATGAAGGCTTTTATAAATTTAGTATATTTACATATATACTGAATCCATAAATTTGGAAGCTTCCATTAGAGAGGGTGACCCTAGAATTTGAGAAATACTTAGTCTCATCAATGATATGATTCTGGAAAATAATAATTTTCATTATAGAAACTATTTTACTAATAAAACTTTATGTTAAATGGGTATGATATCTAAATTAATACATGACTATTCAAATATCTCAATATTTATTCACAAAGAACATTCAGGACATAAAGGACCCATATGGGTGATGATACTCAATAAAATAACGATGAATGATGTCTTTTAAAATTATTGTCTTAATTTAAAATCATTCTATAGTTTATATAACCATATAAAGGCAAATAGACTACAAGGAAATGAAAATGGAAAATATATACTAGAATTAGATATATGAACATCATCACCTAATAGACTCTTTATAGTGGATGAATCATGATCTTCAGTATCATGAACTTAGAAAAAATTTACAAAATCTTCGTTTTAACTATATATATATAATGAATCATTTTTGTTTATAATGTTGAACTCACTGTACACAACATAATATGATGGTTAATTATAACATGCTACCATGATTATGCATAATGAAGAAGTGGATTATATTGTTTATGCATATATTAGGACAAAACTAACTAGGTAACTATGTTGATGTATATATGGTTCTATATATAAATGATTTGAATTTTTTGTGGGATTCATGTGTTGAGTTCTATGAATCTCATGTAAATTACGAGTCCACACTGTGAGACATGATATTAAGAATGATTAATTATATCCCTTCTTATTGAGTTTTTTAGGATATAGAATTAAGGGAATTTTTGGGTTCCTAATTTATGAATAAATAACACACCCTATTTGGATGAAACATTACTCAATGACTATATATTTAAAAAAGCATCAATTTTCACCTCGATGAAATAAATACCACTCTTGGATAACATTACTAAATGGAATGTTAGAATAAGGTATAACAATATATCCACTAACTTGTGATAAATAATTTGATAATTTAAATGATAAAATCACCATTTTTAATACACCCTTTTATGAAAATCATATGGAAATAAGTCCAAATTAATATAATTTTTTTTAATTATTATATTATATTTAATTCTACATTAAATATTTTATTATTGGCAGGTTCATAAAAATTAAACATGAGATAGTTTCCCAGGAAAATTAGTAAATAATCCTTCCATAATTTTTTTGAATCACATATTTTTTATACATGATTGATATAGGAAAAATGAATAGCTATAACATGTGAAGGATAATGACAAACCTTTATTCTTCTAGTAGATTAAACTATCTCTTTGGATGATATATATTTGTTTTGTTAAATTAATAACATTGAAATGTTTCCAAAGGGGTATTAATAAATTATAATTAATATCATATCAATGACTAATTTGTAATTAATAGGAGAAAAATCACATGAATATAGATTTTGATGAATGATTTGATAGAAGTTTCGTTGTTGAAATCTGACATAAAATGACTGATACGCATTAACCATGATTTATTTTTTTTAAAGGATATGTTACATAACTATATAAAATCAATGAAGTTTCTGGTAATGTAATTGGAAATTTCTATAATATTATAGGAATTATAGATTTCATTCCCACCAGTATTCATTAATATATTTATCTACCTGATGGATCACACAATTATAGAGATATTAATATGTTCTCATACACACTACTGATGGATGTATTCCATTTATCTTAATATGAATATTTTTAATGGGTATTCCCAAAAATGAAGTCATAATGAATATTTTATTGCAAGGAGATATATTATTATTGAATTCATTGAATTAATTTTATAATACCGTACCAATGTGGATAATATTAGTTCCCCAAAATCTAATCACAACTAGTTCCTTTTTTGCGAAATTTCATTGGAAGAGATATTGTTACAGTTTCCATTATACAATTGTATAAGGCACAACTTTTTTGGTAAATTAATAATATAAAGTTTGTTAAATATTTTCAAACTCATAAATGAATTATTATGTATTATAATCTATTAAGGGGTAAAAATTTGTTATAAAATATACACAATAAACTCTTTGTTGGATTGGATTGATACCACATTATTAAATTGTTATTTAAAAATCTAAATTCAAATTCAGAACTAATTTTATTTTTATCTAGATGATTAAATGTATATTTATTATCTTATATTTTTTAAATTATTAAATATCATACATTCTATATAATGGATTAATATAAACATAGTATGATGAAAAATAGTGTAGTTTCTCTAATGTTTTATGTGGGGAATGTATCTAATACTTTGAGAAAAATAAAATTTACATGAATATTCAATACTTAGGAATAATGGAAAAATCATGGTATTTGAATTAAACATTTTTCTAACTGTTAAAGTTTCAATAAAAATAGGTTTATAGTGAGTTTTCCATTAATGTAAATCAATAAGTTCCATGAAATTGATTTTCTTATGGTTTTAAGGATGAACCATCCATAATGAAATCCCTAGTAGTACAAATATTTTATGATCTAGATACTAAAGATAAAAATTTTCCATTTACTATATTTCTTATGAAAATAATGGTAGGTAAAAAAAATTACATTGATGGTAATAATTCCATTGGTACATCACAATTATTTCATGATACTTACAATTTAGATTTTCTATTGTATATTACATGGGAATTAAAGGAGGGGATTTGGATAATTTATTCAGTGTCCAAATTATTTTAACCAATAAATGGGTTTAATGAAAAATTTAAATGTATTTTATTATGTTCTTTGTATACAGTTTTTATATATGAAATATTATTTTTTCACTACTATATTTTCATAAGATAAATTAGATTTTTAATTACTTTTTTTTGATAATGGAATATCACCTTTAAAAGGATACTAATATCAAACAAAGAAATATACCTAATTGTGAAATTGATTAAATTTTATAATTTTAATAACATATGGTTGAAAAAATGATAAGGGATGGATAGTGCAATAATATTGAAAAAAATAATTAAGGACACAAGAAAGTTCTAAAATTCATTGTTGTTTGGAATACACTAGTTAATACTTTTGAAAATAAGAGGTCTACTTTGATTATTCCCAATAGAATCAATACATGAATTCTTATTACAATTAATATAGATAACTAGAAATATTTTCTGATTATGTTGATAAAAACAATTTGAGATGAAAATCAAGTAACACTATGATAAAATATTGATATTTTACTAATAATACAAATAAGTAAATTTTATTTTACTCATCCTTATCCCTAAAAAATTAAATTTTTATATTATTATTAGATGGAAATGATATTAATAATCACTTTAAGGACTCATAGATTTTTTAATACACTTATTATAAAATAAATATTAAGAATTATTTTGTGAATTTAATGTTCTAACCACCATGTATATATACAAACTGTATAAACCAAGAAACCTATGATAACAAAATTAGCTTCTCGTAAAAGGAATTATTTATGTTATATTATTAATTTAAATATTTTATTTGATATTATTTGTATTGATATGTTTTATTTAAAATTTATATTATATAAAAAATGAAAAAAATTAATAATATGCATCAAAACCCCAGTACCCCTACTATAATGAAAATATGTGCTGAAATTCACTTGAACAAAAAACGTATGTAATTTAAATCTATATGTAAATTATTATGTGATGAAAAAACAACGTAATTACGTTTTTTTGTTTATATGAAGATTGATTAATTAAAATCTCATGACACATGCATCCCACATAATGATCTATGGAACATGGCTTGTGTAAATAAAAAATAGAGAATGTATATTTGAAAAAAAAATATGGTAATCAAGTGTATGCATCAAATAATAACAATTTTCACTATATTAAAATATTATTACAAAGTAATGACTAATTATATTACTATTTTTATTACCCACTTTACACAAAAGAATACTCACCCATTTTACATGAGGAATGACAACATTAAGATGCATTGATGAATCTATACAATTCTGTTGATTTTATTGGTTCATGTTTTTTTGTGTCACCTTTAGCATAATTTGAAAAATAAAACTCACAACATTAATCCTACAAAAGAAATAAACAAATTAAAAGTGTACGGAACCATCATTTAACATTTTATATTGTACATTTCTTTGGAATGTTTTCAATTTCATACATTCCAAATAAATTTGTAGGGTTATAGTTTTAGAGATTTAGGTCATAAATATTATATAATAATATTTTATGTCACAAAGAGGACATATCTACTCATTATCTATGTATTTACATCAAAAAACATTTAATGTAAAACATTATTTTTTTACATGAAAAATATTTATGACTTTCAACATGACTTATTATGTTCCATTGACCATATTTAATCCCTATTAAAAATATTTTGTAATGTTTGATGCGTACAAAAAGATCATTTAGGGACTTGAAAACAAATAAATAAATCATTATTCCATGAAAACAAATAAAAATATTAAAATTCGTTAAAAATAAATTTTAGCATATAAATAATGATTTTTTACCCATGAAATTGCATTCAATACACATTGATTTTACTAAAAATATTTAACAAGAAATATTAAAAGTAAAATAAACTCATAAGTTTTGTTTAAATCCTGATAAACTCAAAATTACATTTTAAAAATTTTATACCTTTTCAACCTTATGTTGTAGAATATACATTCTTTTACCATGTGAATTCATAATATTTTGATCTAAACACATAGAAATCAATGTTAAATCATGTAGAAAAATTGAGGCCGCATTTTTATAACATTATTACATACACATGGAATAACCATCATGGTCATACATTGAGTAACCATTATAGTTATCCATGAAATAACCATAATAATTATATTTGGAATAAATTCCAAAATAAATTACCGTAATAATTTTGGGGAAACCTAATTAGTTTACTCTATACCACTTCCCAATGTGTTAGAGAGATATGAAAGGATAGATCAAACATGGTTTATAATGGAAACATACATCCTCAAAATAAATTATAATGAACCATAAAAATACATAAAATAATTCATTTTAAAAACATTCTTTTCACATGTAGGAATTAAATATTTGAAGATGATATATCCATTTCTATTTAAAAACCAATATTCAAAACTAAAATTACGATAATAAAAAGAACTATTTTTTTACATTAAATAATACATAGGATATTACAATGGAATAAAAACAAAAAAATAATTATGATGGTTAGAAATGACATTGCCAATGTATATATTAAAATGAGAAAAAATGTTTGATTTTTCTAAATCATGATAAAACATTTGGAAAATTATTATTTTTAAAAACCATATTATTAATATAAAGATAAAAATTAAGTGTTAATTATAAATAACCATATCCATAAAAATATTCCCATAAAGTTATTTTACCAAATGGATATGGAAGATATTATTATTAAGGGAAGCACCGAAAGATTATTTTAAAAAAGGAAGTCCTTACCATGAGTTAGACTCATCACATATGTAATTTATCCTCCTAAAAAATAATAATATGTTAATTATTTACTTTATTAACAAACTATTTTAAGTTTTTTATGATTTTTACATAACTTATCACAATTTCATATACAATTTCCCATTTAATTACGTTCACATTATACATTTTTGTGATATTCAATACGAATGTCATAAATGACTTTGGTAAGTCAATTAAAGTAAAAAATGACATTATTAAATCATATATTTAATAATTATAATGACGTAATTACAATTTCTATGAATCAATTTTACTTTTAAAACCAATCAGTATAGTTGTTTATGAAAAAGGAACTATATTACCATTATATACATTTTAGGACGCATTTATACATGATCAATTGTTCCTTTTTCCAAAAATCAATATGGGAGGCCTTTATGTATACTTTTATCATTAAAGACTGGTAATAATATCATAAATTCAATTTATTTTCGTTAATTATACTTATATATATCATCTATTTAATGTGGTGATTAAAATAGAAAAATATCACTTTAGGAGGTGGTTGTCCACACGTATGCTCGAACGAGGTAATAATTTTTCAGTTAATGAAATTTTATGAATGTTAATTATATATCAAAATTTCAGAATGATACAAATGTAATTAATTTCATTAATATACATTAAATCCATTATTATAAGAAAATTAATGTACAATGATAGAAAAATATTTACATCTATTCGCCAGGCAGTATTCCACCATACACACAAATTATGGTTTGGATTGTTATTTTATGGAAAAGAGATTGATATTGGTAATTATATTAAAATAACATAACTAATTATGTGTAAAATAATTATTTATTTATATAATAATGGTTATTTAATATTTTATAGTTGTGGAAGAATAAAAAATGAAAAATATGTGGCCAAAACTACACATCATCTTGTGAAAGTGTCCTTGGACTAACACCCTAATCCATATGGGAATGACATTATACATAAACCAAGGCATCTATAATGATGTGATGTATTCTAGTGAGGTATTTTATTGGAATTTTTATAATCCAAATGAGTGTTCTTTGTGAAAATAAATGGGAATAATTGTTCCCCTTTTATAAATTTTTGGTGGGTCACTTTTGAATTCAAAAATAATTAAATTAATATAAATTAATTTTAAATTATAAATATAGAAAAATTTATTTATTTCTTTAAAATGATTATACGGATCAAAATTTTCTAAAATAACTAATATTATATATGTTTTTACTATGTTTTACCCTTATCTTCGGGTAATATCCCTCCATTAAACTTTTTGACAATTATGACAACAACATGTATTTTTACTCTTTGTGGATAAATATAATTAATAAAAATGGATAAATGGCCCCTAAACGGAAGATGGTTGATATTATAAACTATATCCAAATAATCTATCTAAATATGATATTTTTTATAGATTTATATAGTTTAATATAATATTATTATTTATAATATATCATTAATGTCAATTTTTTCAACTATTCATAACATTAAATAAAATAAAGTAAAAAAATTTAAAATTTAAAATAAATATTTTAATAAATTTAAAAAATATCATGTTAATATATTAGTATATTGGATGAGATTAATTATCTCGAATTATATTATTTATAATGTTCAAAATATTTTTAATATATTTTATTTTATTTTTACTATAATTGAATAAATATTACAACTAAATTTGGTAAATATATAAGATAATTATTTATATTAAAAAAAATAAAAAATTCAATTTTTTTTGATTATTTTATCTTATTTAAGTATTTTAAAAATATATATTATATTTTATAATCTATGGGTGGACCTTTTTTAAAAATATTATATATATTTAAAATAAGAGTGTTATATTGTTTCCTTTTAAAAAATTATTATAATGGTTTTAATCACATTGAAATGGAAAAAGGAAATATAAAATAATAATGGTGCAATATATATGAAATGGACTCGCATACTAATATTATGGTGGTTCTGGGGGTCATCTTATAATCTTTATCAGTTTATTTTTAACTACTCATTACCAAATTTACCATTTACTAAGGTAACAAAAAATTAAATAATTAAATATAATTTTGACTCGAAATAAAATGGTGATATTTTAAATATTAGTATCTTCTAATTTATAAATATGGAATAATATTCTAAATATTCAAGACATATAATAATCAAAATTTAATTCAAATTCAATATGGAAAAATGAAATGAAAAACCATTTTTCATAAAATTAACATTTGAAAATATAGAACGATTTATAATATATTCATGTATAAAACCAATTCAAAAAACTATAATTGAATTATTTTACATCTAAATTAAATAATAGCATTTTATAATTAATCCAAAATTATATTTTAAATCTTAATTAATTAAAATTAAAATAAGAATTTTAATAAAAATCTACATTTTTAAATATAAATTGAAAATAAATCTTTTAGGTACCTTTTTAGAAATTCGTCCTAAAATAGTTTTGAGATGATGAATATTAAAATGAAATTATTTTTTTGAAATAAATTTTATAAATTTTCCTGAAATGTTTTACAATATTCAATCATAAATATGATGAAACCCCATTTTTTGAAGAAAATGTATTTTTTAAAAAATAATGTTATAATTTAAAAAGATTAAATTAATACATTTAAAATTAGTTAGACAATTATATATTTCAGAATACTGTTAATAATATGAATTACATCCAATTTATTGTCTATGTTTTAATGATCACATTTAAATAATAGTAATTTATTTTTTGTTTAAGCATAGTGTTTATAAGGCCCCCAGCCTTAAACCTTACTTAATATTGAATTAAATGAATAATTCACGTTGAGGATATTTTCAGGATTAGAGTTTTAGAGAATTAGAACATAACTATTACATCTCAAAAGATTACAAAGTAGTCACATATACTAAGTTTCCATAATAAAAAAACTCTTGAAAGAAACATGTCTAGTTCCATGTTTTATATAGCATGACATTACCTTGATCCCATCCTTGACCTTTTTCCACATTATGTCCTGTGAAAACATTTCAAAAAAAAACTTGGGGTGAGCATAAAAAGCTAAGTAAGGGATACAGAAAGAATGAAAACTGTTAGTTTTTCAAACATCAAATAAACCATATATACTCTATCAAAGTAATACCTTCACCATCATGAAGTAGTAAAAAATCTTCACTGAATAAAGTATCATTACTTACCTTTTGTAACCAAATTATTACCATAAAACCCATATAAAGAACACATAACATATATAAAGGTAACTTGGGACATAAACATACTTAAGTGGAATAACCATACGGTCTACTTCGACACATATCACTTAATGGAATAGCCATACGACCAATTTCCATACATACTTAATGGAATAGCCATACGGCCGACTTCCATACCCAATGCATTGGAGGTTATAACGTAACCACCCATCCTGGTATTCACGGCACCACCCGTCATATGGTTTATAACGTAACCACCCGTTAAAATGTCCAAGTACCAGTATAAAATCATAATACATAAAACCAATATAATGGAATGATAACATTTCCACATTTCAATCACAATATATCTTAAATATATTGACATAATAGAATCCTTTTTCAAAAACATTTTCAATACCAAAATACATAAAAGAGTATATGGTATTTATTTTATTCTAAAAATATTACGGCTTGTTGAGGAAGCCAAAGACCAAATAATACTCACGGCGGCGGAAAAAGTCATTGTCACCGCGTACGTTAAAAAACATTCCTTTTTGTCATTTAGTAAAACGCTTCGTATAAAAAGATTCCTTTTGTATAAATGTAAAATTCAAAGGGGTTTATACACCGTATAAAAGAAAGTTGTGTATAAAACGAAATATGCCTCAATGAAAGGAGATTGAGACGAAGTCCCTTACCTCGGGTCCGACTTGACTCGATCGTTCTTTAACGTCCTGAATAATAAACTTGAGTTAATTTATACTTGATTAAGAACCTTTTTAAAGTTCACTATTCCTTTTATATCACTTATTGCCATGTTATAAACATTATGTAACCATTTAAGTTAATAATGTTTGTTTTCTCAATATTTGGTTCTTAAGTCGAAAGTTGACTTCTTAGAATTACATGTTGTTCTTGTGGTAAAAAGTTCTTTATATCCAGAATGAAATTCCTGATTTGGATATCATATATATCATATATATCCATCATATACATGTATTTATAATATTACATAATCATTTAGAGGTAAGAAATGAAATGCACCGTTCATGGAGACGGTAAGCCGTACGTACGCATGAACGCTACTTTCATTTCTTTGTCATATTAATGGAATTAAAACTAAATGAGAGGTATTTATATTTTAATTCCAGAATTATATTCATCATTTAGATATATCATTAATTATATATATCCATTATATACATGTACTTTTAATAGTACATTAGATTTGGCGAAAAGAAATGAAATGCACCGTTCATGGAGACGGTAAGCCGTACGTACGCATGAACGCTACTTTCATTTCTATCTCATACTTTAATGGAAAAAAATAATAATGATATAGAGGTATATTATAATTCCAGTATAAAATCATATATAATAACTTTAAATCGATCATTTACACGTCCCACATATGGCATTAACGAATCACATCACTTTGAGGGGTCGGTAGTCCGCACTTCCTTAAATGAAGATATCGTGTTTACCCATAATGGAAACCATAAAGGTATGCCCAAAATGAAAAATACAGAAGCTTAAATAAAACTAAACATATTATATATCATATATACAAATAGTGACATCATAATGGCCACCCTTGAAGGTGTTAAATGAGTATTGAACAATCATCGTTTCGGGAGGCAGAATTTCACCATCCACGGAAACCGTATGTTTTTTAACCATTTGATTTAGTTGTGTGAGAGTTTAGCTCGAATAAATCTTATAACAACAATATATTATATTTAAGATACTGGTTTTTTACAAAATAATTAAATAAAAAGAGTTTAGAGGGTTGGAGAAGCAAAATAAAACAAATGAACAAGAGAGAATGAATTACCTTTAAAAGTGTAACTCCTTTTGATTTGAGCCTAAAGGCTTCCTTTGAAAGGATTATTCCCAAAGGGAATCCTCTAGGATGAGGAGAGGGATGTGGAGAGATTAAATGGGCAGGGGTTGGCCGAGCCAAAGGCTTGAGGAGTGTGTGAAATGAGGTAGAGGTGGGGGCCTTTTATAAGAGGAGAGGAGGGGCACTTTTGGAAAGTAAAGAAATATTACTTTATTTGAAAATGTGTTTCGGTTTTAAAAGGTCCCACATTGAAATAATTCGTGGATAAGGTGATAAGGGTTCGAAATCCACTCATCCAATTAGTTATGGACATGTGTAGTTCATAGATTTTACATTATCTTTCCATTTTATTTAAATTGTCAAATAATGATGTCATCGCTGCATCATTATTATGTCATAAATAATTTAATTTATTTAATGTCTAAAAATTATATAAAAAAATACTATGATGTAGGAAATCTTTTTAGCTTTTCAATGACTATTTATAATTAAAAATCTAATCTTTATAACCCCATGTAAAAATTGTTTTCGTAAAACATATTATGTTTGTGTCATTTTTACTTTTACATTAAATAAAAAGTTATTTATGTCATTTCCCAACCAAAGTGGATCCATGGGGTCCCCAAGTTGACCCATGGCTTGTCTTGGTCGGCCATGACACATCCAATGAGGGTAGGACATGTGTCATGCTCATTTTATTTTATTAAATCATTATTTTTACCTTAAAATACACTAATTACCACTAATCGCGATTAAGAACTTAATAAGTTACTATTCACCAAAAAATTATTATAATCTCATTGAACCATATTTTACTTCTTAATGACAACCATGTATGTCGGATTTTTGAAATTCAAAACACAATGACGGCAAAATTTCATTTAAATGGAAAATCAGTCTTTATAAGTACCACTTAGTGGTTTCACTATTCATCAAAAATTGAAGTTTTTCAGAAAATTACCAAAAATTCACCCTAATCTATATTTGATATTACGAATTCAAAAATGAAGTATATTTTACAAAATTCAAAACATATAAGTCACATTAATTAATTTAATAATTAATTCCCACTGTCATAGCAAATAGCGTGTTTTTATGAAACAATAAGTATCAAAAGATTGACACTAGTTTAAGTCCGATTTCAAAGTGAAATTAATTCCAACGACCACTATTGGATTTAATGTTAAAAATATTTTCTAATTTTACTTTAAAACCAATTAAAAAGATAATCTAATCATATAATTAAATTAGATTAAAAAGAAGTTTTGAATTAAAATACAACATTTTACACTATTCATTAAAAAATGAACTTTATCAGAAAGGTACCAAAAATTTACACAAAGTAAATTTTTATGTCCCGATTCTAAAGATGAGTTATATTTGGTCCAATATAGTTTATAAGATTGATCAAAACTATATTTAATGACGGTTCGCCGTCAAAAGGTGATAAGTGATCCATTAGTGAAAATTAGGGTATAAATGCCTAAAATTGAACTCTTTCCGTATTTTAAGCCCTTATCTTTTATTGGGTAAATGTAAAAACATTTAAAAACATATATAATCATATTTTAGTTATTTCTATCCATTCCTGCCAGTACAACGGCTACTCGTTAACTAACATTTAAAATAATATTATTTTATTACTTGTGTGCAACGTAAGTTTTCAAAGAAACTTATCGTTGCGTATCGAGTACGCTATCGAACGTAGAAACCCCTTTTAATTAAAATTAATATTTAATTCGTAAATATTAATAAATATGAAAATTCTTTATTCTTTATTTACCTGGGATGTTACATCCTTCCCCCCTTTTGGGAATTGCGTCCTCGCAATTTTTAAAATTGGGCTTAGAAACTTCATTGAAAGCCCCACATCGGAAAAGGAGTAAATTAAACTATCACTTTAAAGGAAATAAAGGGGAGTATATAGGTCACCCTAGTTAACCCATACAAGGATTCCATGTATGAAAAATATGGACTTGGAGGAGAAAACATAGGGTCATGTTATGATGGAGAGTCATAGAAAACATGTTTAGGAGAAAGTTAACCACAAGAAAATCACAAACTTGTGATGGGTTAAACGGTATTTGATTCCCTAGTAGTAAAAGTTAATAGACAACATTTTCTTTTTAAGTTACTTTTCATTGAGGAATTTATTTTTTTGATCTTAAGGAAACATACTTGTCATGTTGACTTTCAACTCTTTCTAGGTTTCTTACACAAACTCATAATAGCATACCTTGATCATGGCGTCCACTCGGTTTCATCGTCATCTTGTTCACGTAGGTAGAAGTCACATGCATTACAAAAATGATTTAGAGATCCTTCAAAATCATTTTCTTCCTCCATCCAAATACACCTCGCACAACATGGGTCATATGGGTGTTCACAGGAAAACAGTTTGGGAAAATAATCATGTAGGACATATAATTCCAAAACATCTGATAAAACATGATTTCTAAAAAATAGTCGGACCGAAATTGAGTTGAAACTTTCTATCATTGTTCCTTTTAAAATACCACAAGTATGTGATGTGAGACTATATTTTAAAAGCAAATATAAATAGGTTGCGCAAGGGTCTCCTTCCTCAGCACCGTTTTTAAAATCATAATATGCTTCATATTCTTGTGATAAGGTAAAATATTTGAAAATACCTTGATAATATTTACCTCTCTTGAAAACATGAGAATATTGTGAAAATAGTATTTTTCTAAAAAACAACCCATGATCCACGATGATAACGAGGTATAGAGGAGGTGTTTGATATCTCAAAAAAATGCTTGCAAGTGAGTTGTATGCTAGAAAAGGTTTCACAATCATCCGAAGATGACTCTGCAATAATTATTGCAAGCATGTCATCAGGAAGATATAGGAATGTCGTTTGGGATCCTCCTCCTTCCATTCGTAACCAAATTTACTTGAACTGAAAAAAAAAGTTATAAAACAAGTATTTAACTGAAATAATAGTTATAGGGACTAATCATGTGCCTCACAAAAACTCCAAATCCCTAAAGTTGTCTAAACCGACCTCTGATACCAACTATAAGGCCTCCGGCCTTAAACCTTACTTAATATTGAATTAAATGAATAATTCAATTTGAGGATCTTTTCAGGTTTAGAGTTTTATAGAATTAGAACATAACTATTACATCTCAAAAGATTACAAAGTAGTCACTTATACTAAGTTTCCATAATAAAAAAAACTCTTGAAAGAAACATGTCTAGTTCCATGTTTTATATAGCATGACATTCCCTTGATCCCATCCTTGACCTTTTTCCACATTAAGTCCTGTGAAAACATTTCAAAAAAAAACTTGGGGTGAGCATAAAAAAGCTCAGTAAGGGATACAGAAAGAATGAAAACTGTTAGTTTTTCAAACATCAAATAAACCATATATACTCTATCAAAGTAATACCTTCACCTTCATGAAGTAGTAAAAACTCTTCACTGAATAAAGTATCATTACTTACATTTTTTTAACCAAAGTATTACCATAAAACCCATATAAAGAACACATAACATATATAAAGTTAACTTGGGACATAAACATACTTAAGTGGAATAACCATACGGTCTACTTCCACACATATCACCTAATGGAATAGCCATACGACCAATTTCCATACATACTTAATGGAATAGCCATACGGCCGACTTCCATACCCAATGTATTGGAGGTTATAACGTAACCACCCGTCCTGGTATTCGTGGGACCACCCGTTATATGGTTTATAACGTAACCAGCCGTTAAAATGTCCAAGTACCAATATAAAATCATAAAATATAAAACCAATATAAAGGAATGATAACATTTCCACATTTCAATCACAGCATATCATAAATATATTGACATAATAGAATCCTTTTTCAAAACCATTTTCAATACCAAAATACATAAAAGAGTATATGGTATTTATTTTATTCTAAAAACATTACGGCTTGTTGAGGAAGCCAAAGACCAAATATTACTCGTGGCGGCGGAAAAAGTCGTTGTCACCGTGTACGTTAAAAAAACATTCATTTTTGTCGTTTAGTAAAATGCTTCGAAGAAAAAGATTCCTTTTTTATAAAAGTAAAAGTCAAAGGGTTTTATACACCGTATAAAAGAATGTTGTGTATAAAACGAAATATTCCTCAATGAAAGGAGATTGAGACGAAGTCCCTTACCTTGGGTCCGACTTGACTCGATCGTTCTTTAACGTCCTGAATAATAAACATGAGTTAATTTATACTTGATTAAGAACCGTTTTAAAGTTCATTATTCCTTTTATATCACTTATTTCCATGTTATAAACATTATGTAACCATTTAAGTTAATAATGTTTGTTTTCTCAATATTTGGTTCTTAATTCGAAAGTTGACTTCTTACAATTACATGTTGTTCGTGTGGTCAAAAGTTCTTTATATCCAGAATGAAATTCGTGATTTGGATATCATATATATCATATATATCCATAATATACATGTATTTATAATATTACATAATCATTTAGAGGTAAGAAATGAAATGCACCGTTCATGGAGACGGTAAGCCGTACGTACGCATGAACGCTACTTTCATTTCTTTGTCATATTAATGGAATTAAAACTAAATGCGAGGTATTTATATTTTAATTCCAGAATTATATTCATCATTTAGATATATCATTAATTATATATATACATTATATACATGTACATTTAATAGTACATTAGATTTGGGGATAAGAAATGAAATGCACCGTTCATGGAGACGGTAAGCCGTACGTACGCATGAACACTACATTCATTTCTATCTCATACTTTAATGGAAAGAAATAATAATGATATAGAGGTATATTATAATTCCAGTATAACATCATATATAATAACTTTAAATCCATCCTTTACACGTCCCACTTATGGCATTAACGAATTACATCACTTTGAGGGGGCGGTAGTCTGCACTTCCTTAAATGAAGATATCGTGTTTACCCATAATGGAAACCATAAAGGTATTCCCAAAATGAAAAATACAGAAGATTAAAGAAAAAATAAACATATTATATATCATATATACAAATAGTGACATCATAATGGCCACCCTTGAAGGTGTTAAATGAGTATTGAACAATCATCGTTTCGGGAGGCAGAATTTCGCCATCCACGGAAACCATATGTTCTTTAACCATTTGATGTAGTTGTGTGAGAGTGTAGCTACGATAAATCTTATAACAACATCCTAGTATATTGAAGATACTGGTGTTGTTACAAAATAAGTATATAAAAAGTGTTTAGAGGGTTGGAGAAGAAAAATAAAACAAATGAACAAGAGAGAATGAATTACCTTTAAAAGTGTAACTCCTTTTGATTTGAGCCTAAAGGCTTCCTTTGAAAGGATTCTGTCCAAAGGGAATCCTCTAGGATGAGGAGAGGGATGTGGAGAGAGTAAATGGGCAGGGGTTGGCCGAGCCAAAGGCTTGAGGAGTGTGTGAAATGAGGTAGAGGTGGGGGCCTTTTATAAGAGCAGAGGAGGGGCACTTTTGGAAATTAAGGAAATATTACTTTATTTGAAAATGTGTTTCGGTTTTAAAAAGTCCCACATTGAAATAATTCGTGGATAAGGTGATAAGGGTTCGAAATACACTCATGCAATTAGTTTTGGACATGTGTATTTCATATAATTTACATTATCTTTCCATTTTATTTAAATTGTCAAATAATGATGTCATCGCTGCATCATTATTATGTCATAAATAATTTAATTTATTTAATGTCTAAAAATTATATAAAAAAAAATACTATGATGTAGGAAATCATTTTAGATTTCCAGTGACTATTTATAATCAAAAATCTGATCCATATAACCCCATGTAAAAATTGTTTTTGTAAAACATATTATGTTTGTGTCATTTTTAATTTTACATTAAATAAAAAGTTATTTATGTCATTTCCCAAACAAAGTGGATCCATGGGGTCCCCAAGTTGACCCATGGCTTGTCTTGGTCGGCCATGACACAACCAATGAGGGTAGTACATGTGTCAAGCTCATTTTATTTTATTAAATCATTATTTTTACCTTAAACTACACTAATTACCACTAATCGCGATTAAGAACTTAATAAGTTACTATTCACCAAAAAATTATTATAATCTCATTGAACCAAATTTTACGTCTTAATGACAACCATGTATGTCGGATTTTTTAAATTCAAAACACAATGATGGCAAATTTTCATTTATACGGAAAATCAGTCTTTATAAGTACCACTTAGTGGTTTCACTATTCATCAAAAATTGATGTTTTTCAGAAAATTACCAAAAATTCACCCTAAGCTATATTTGATATTACGAATTCAAAAATGAAGTCTATTTTACAAAATTCAAAACATATAAGTCACATTAATTAGTTTGATAATTAATTCCCGCTGTCATAGCAAATAGCGTGTTTTTATGAAACAATAAGTATCAAAAGATTGACACTGGTTTAATTCCGATTTCAAAGTGAAATTAATTACAATGACCACTATTGGATTTAATGGTAATTTTTTTTTCTAATTTCACATTAAAACCAATTCAAAAGATAATCTAATCATATAAATAAATTAGATTAAAAAAGAGGTTTTGAATTAAAATACAACATTTTACACTATTCATTAAAAAATGAACTTTATCAGAAAGGTACCAAAAATTTACACAAAGTAAATTTTGATGTCCCGATTCTAAAGATGAGTTATATATGGTCCAATATAGTTTATAAGATTGATCAAAACTATATTTAATGACGGTTCGCCGTCAAAAGGTGATAAGTGAACCCTTAGTGAAAATTAGGGTATAAATGCCTAAAATTGAACTCTTTCCGTATTTTAAGCCTTTGTCTTTTATATGGTAAATGTAAAAACATTTAAAAACTTATATAATCATATTTTAGTTATTTCTATCCATTACCACTAGTACAACAGCTACTCGTTAACTAACATTTAAAATAATATTATTTTATTACTTGTGTGCAACGTAAGTTTTCAAAGAAACTCATCGTTGCGTATCGAGTACGCTATCGAACGTAGAAACCCCTTTTAATTAAAATTAATATTTAATTCGTAAATATTAATAAATATGAAAATTATTTATTCTTTATTTACCTGGGATGTTACATCCTTCCCCCCTTTTGGGAATTGCGTCCTCGCAATTTTTAAAATTGGGCTCAGAAACTTCATTGAAAGCCCCACATCGGAAAAGGAGTAAATTAATCTATCACTTTAAAGGAAACAAAGGGGAGTATATAGGTCAACCTAGTTAACCAATACTAAGATTCCATGTAAGAAAAATATGGACTTGGAGGAGAAAACATAGGGTCATGTTTTGATGGAGAGTGATATAAAACATGTTTAGGAGAAAGTTAACCACAAGAAAATTACAAACATGTGATGGGTTAAACGGTATTTGAATCCCTATTAGTAAAAGTTAATAGACAACATTTTCCTTTTAAGTCACTTTTCATTGAGGAATTTATTTTTTTGATCTTAAGGAAACATACTTGTCATGTTGACTTTCAACTCTTTCTAGGTTTCTTACACAAACTCATAATAGCATACCTTGATCATGGCGTCCACTCGGTTTCATCGTCATCTTGTTCACGTAGGTAGAAGTCCCATGCATTACAACAATTATTTAGAGATCCTTCGAAATCATTTGCTTCCTCCATCCAAATACACCTCGCACAACATGGGTCATATGGGTGTTCACAGAAAAATAGTTTTGGAAAATAATCATGTAGGACATATAATTCCAAAACATCTGATAAAACATGATTTCTAAAAAAAAGTCAGACCGAAATTGAGTTGAAACATTCTATCATTGGTCCTTTTAAAATACCATAAGTATGTGATGTGAGACTATATTTTAAAAGCAAATATAAATAGGTTGCGCAAGGGTCTCCTTCCTCAGCACCATTTTTAAAATCATAATATGCTTCAAATTCTTGTGATAAGGTAAAATATTTGAAAATACCTTGATAATATTTACCTCTCTTGAAAACATGAGAATATTGTGAAAATATTATTTTTCTAAAAACAACCCATGATCCATGATGATAACGAGGTATAGCGGAGGTGTTTGATATCTCAAACAAATTCTTGCAATTGAGTTGTATGCTAGAAAAAGTTTCACAATCATCCGAAGATAACTTTGCAATAATTATTGTAAGAATGTCATCAGGAAGAGATAGGAATGTCTTTTGGGATACTCCTCCTTCCATTCATAACCGACTTTACATGACCTGAAAAAAAATTTATAAAACAAGGATTTAACTGAAATAATAATTAAAGGGACTAATCATGTGCCTCACAAAAACTCCTAATCCCTAAAGTTGTCTAAACCGACCTCTGATACCAACTATAAGGCCCCCGGCCTTAAACCATACTTAATATTGAATTAAATTAATAATTCACGTTGAGGATATTTTCAGGTTTAGAGTTTTAGAGAATTAGAACATAACTATTACATCTCAAAAGATTACAAAGTAGTCACTTATACTAAGTTTCCATAATAAAAAAAAACTCTTGAATGAAACATGTCTAGTTCCATGTTTTATATAGCATGACATTACCTTGATCCCATCCTTGACCTTTTTCCACATTAAGTCCTATGAAAACATTTTAAAAAAAAACTTGGGGTGACCATAAAAAGCTCAGTAAGGGATACAGAAAGAATGAAAACTGTTAGTTTTTCAAACATCAAATAAACCATATATACTCTATCAAAGTAATACATTCACCTTCATGAAGTAGTAAAAACTCTTCACTGAAAAAAGTATCATTACTTACCTTTTTGTAACCAAAGTATTACCATAAAACCCATATAAAGAACACATAACATATATAAAGCTAACTTGGGACATAAACATACTTAAGTAGAATAACCATACGGTCTACTTCCACACATATCACTTAATGGAATAGCCATACGGCCAATTTCCATACATACTTAATGGAATAGCCATACGGCCGACTTCCATACCCAATGCATTGGAGGTTATAACGTAACCACCCGTCCTGGTATTCACGGCACCACCCGTCATATAGTTTATAACGTAACCGCCCGTTAAAATGTCCACGTACCAGTATAAAATCATAAAACATAAAACCAATATAAAGGAATGATAACATTTCCACATTTCAATCACAATATATCATAAATATATTGACATAATAGAATCATTTTTCAAAACCATTTTCAATACCAAAATACATAAAAGAGTATATGGTATTTATTTTATTCTAAAAACATTACGGTTTGTTGAGGAAGCCAAAGACCAAATAATACTCGCGGCGGCGGAAAAAGTCGTTGTCACCGCGTACGTTAAAAAACATTACTTTTTGTCGTTTAGTAAAACGCTTCGTAGAAAAAGATTCCTTTTGTATAAAAGTAAAAGTCAAAGGGTTTTATACAACATATAAAAGAAAGTTGTGTATAAAACGAAATATGCCTCCATGAAAGGAGATTGAGACGAAGTCCCTTACCTCGGGTCCGACTTGACACGATCGTTCTTTAACGTCCTGAATAATAAACTTGAGTTAATTTATACTTGATTAAGAACCTTTTAAAGTTAATTATTCCTTTTATATCACTTATTTCCATGTTATAAACATTATGTAACCATTTAAGTTAATAATGGTTGTTTTCTCAATATTTGGTTCTTAAGTCGAAAGTTGACTTCTTACAATTACATGTCGTTCGTGTGGTAAAATGTTCTTTATATCCAGAATGAAATTCCTGATTTGGATATCATATATATCATATATATCCAGAATATACATGTATTTATAATATTACATAATCATTTAGAGGTAAGAAATGAAATGCACCGTTCATGGAGACGGTAAGCCGTACGTACGCATGAACGCTACTTTCATTTCATTGTCATATTAATGGAATTAAAACTAAATGAGAGGTATGTATATTTTAATTCCAGAATTATATTCATCATTTAGATATATCATTAATTATATATATCCATTATATACATGTACTTTTAATAGTACATTACATTTGGTGATAAGAAATGAAATGCACCGTTCATGGAGACGGTAAGCCGTACGTACGCATGAACGCTACTTTCATTTCTATCTTATACTTTAATGGAAAGAAATAATAATGATATAGAGGTATATTATAATTCCAGTATAAAATCATATATAATAACTTTAAATCCATCGTTTACACATCCCACATATGGCATTAACGAATCACATCACTTTGAGGGGGCGGTAGTCCGCACTTCCTTAAATGAAGATATCGTGTTTACCCATAATGGAAACCATAAAGGTATGCCCAAAATGAAAAATACAGAAGCTTAAAGAAAAAATAAACATATTATATATCATATATACAAATAGTGACATCATAATGGCCACCCTTGAAGGTGTTAAATGAGTATTGAACAATCATCGTTTCGGGAGGCAGAATTTCACCATCCACAGAAACCGTATGTTCTTTAACCATTTGATGTAGTTCTGTGAGAGTGTAGCTTGAATAAATCTTATAAAAACATCCTAGTATATTGAAGATACTGGTGTTGTTACAAAATAAGTAAATAAAAAGAGTTTAGAGGGTTGGAGAAGCAAAAGAAAACAAATGAACAAGAGAAAATGAATTACCTTTAAAAGTGTAACTCCTTTTGATTTGAGCCTAAAGGCTTACTTTGAAAGGATTATTCCCAAAGGGAATCCTCTAGGATGAGGAGAGGGATGTGGAGAGAGTAAATGGGTAGGGGTTGGCCAAGACAAAGTCTTGAGGAGTGTGTGAAATGAGGTAGAGGTGGGGGCCTTTTATAAGAGAAGAGGATGGGCACTTTTGGGAAGTAAAGAAATATTACTTTATTTGAAAATGTGTTTTGGTTTTAAAAGGTCCCACATTGAAATAATTCGTGTATAAGGTGATAAGGATTCTAAATCCACTCATCCAATTAGTTTTGGACATGTGTAGTTCATAGATTTTACATTATCATTCCATTTTATTTAAATTGTCAAATAATGATGTCATCGTTGCATCATTATTATGTCATAAATAATTTAATTTATTTAATGTCTAAAAATTATATAAAAAAATTACTATGATGTAGGAAATAGTTTTAGCTTTCCAAATACTATTTATAATAAAAAATATGATCTTTATAACCCCATGTAAAAATTGTTTTCGTAAAACATATTATGTTTGTGTCATTTTTACTTTTACATTAAATAAAAAGTTATTTATGTCATTTTCCAACCAAAGTGGATCCATGGGGTCCCAAAGTTGACCCATGGCTTGTCTTGGTCGGCCATGACACAACCAATGAGGGTAGGACATGTGTCAAGATCATTTTATTTTATTAAATCATTTTTTTTACCTTAAACTACACTAATTACCACTAATCGCGATTAAGAACTTAATACGTTACTATTCACCAAAAAATTATTATAATCTCATTGAACCACATTTTACTTCTTAATGACAACCATGTATGTCGGATTTTTGAAATTCAAAACACAATTATGGAAAAATTTCATTTAAACGGAAAATCTGTCTTTATAAGTACCACTTAGTGGTTTCACTATTCATAAAAAATTGAAGTTTTTCAGAAAATTACCAAAAATTCACCCTAAGCTATATTTGATATTACGAATTCAAAAATGAAGTCTATTTTACAAAATTAAAAACATATAAGTTACATTAATTAATTTAATAATTAATTCCCGCTGTCAGAGCAAATAGCGTGTTTTTATGAAACAATAAGTATCAAAAGATTGACACTAGTTTAAGTCCGATTTCAAAGTGAAATTAATTCCAACGTCCACTATTGGATTTAATGGTAAAAATATTTTATAATTTCACTTTAAAACCAATTCAAAAGATAATCTAATAATATAAATAAATTAGATTAAAAAGTGGTTTTGAATTAAAATACAACATTTTACACTATTCATTAAAAAAATGAACTTTATCAGAAAGGTACCAAAAATTTACACAAAGTAAATTTTGATGTCCCAATTCTAAAGAAGAGTTATATTTGGTCCAATATAGTTTATAAGATTGATCAAAACTATATTTAATGATGGTTCGCCGTCAAAAGGTGATAAGTGAACCCTTAGTAAAAATTAGGGTATAAATGCCTAAAATTGAACTCTTTCCGTATTTTAAGCCTTTATCTTTTATTGGGTAAATGTAAAAACATTTAAAAACATATATAATCATATTTTAGTTATTTCTATCCATTCCCGCCAGTACAACGACTACTCGTTAACTAACATTTAAATAATATTATTTTATTACTTGTGTGCAACGTAAGTTTTCAAAGAAACTCATCGTTGCGTATCGAGTACACTATCGAACGTAGAAACCCCTTTTAATTAAAATTAATATTTAATTCATAAATATTAATAAATATGAAAATTATTTATTCTTTATTTACCTGGGATGTTACAGTGTTGCATATATTTTAAACTATCAAATATAGTATTTCCGTATGTAATCATGTAATATTACAATTAAACATTCTCTAAAGGAAGAAGAGTAGTAAGAAATTTTATTTTTTCCCTAGTCTAATTTAAAAGATAAAAAAGAATATGTCAAAAACTATAAATTTATGAGAGACACTCTCCAACAATTATGGTTATCCATTACTAATGAAGGACTCCCTTATAAAAAGTATTATTGTTTCATTAAATATTAAAATAATTGGTAATAAAATAATTGAATATATGTTTCATATTGTATATTTGTTTTATTATATATTGAATGTGATTTATAATTATCAACACCAACTCTTTATCTTTCTTTAGAGGTATAATGTACAATATCATTAGTGATATTCTATAAAACAAAAAATAATAAATAGTCAACATGAGAGTATAGATTCTTGTAACTCCAAATATGAGTTCCAAGATTGTTATTCCCATTTAGGATCTTGATTTTAAAACAGTCAAAATTAATATTGGACAACTCACATTACAATTTATATTTGTATTTTTATATAAAGATAATGAGGACACCATTTTGAATTTATGTTAAATGAAATATGTTATTCAATTACTGAAAATTGGCATGAACTAAGTTACATTATAATGTATTGATAATAAAAATGAGATACATAAGGTGAAGTCATTAAAATATAGTGGATGAATTAATAGATCAAAATGAAATTTAGAGAATACATTTTCCCCATAATTTATACTTCCATATTTTTTACAATAATAATTTCATGAAGATACAATGTACCAACAGTCAAATATTAAATATATTTAAACTTAGGAAAAATATATATATACTAAATTACTAACATGATTGTTTTTGAGAATTTAAATTAAATTATCATGAACTAATGGATATGTGATTCAGTCGTGAATATATAGACAATGTCCACTTTTTATAATAATTTTTTCTGATAATTTATATACAGTGTAAATTATATAATAATATTATTCATGTTTTTTTCTATATTTTATATCACATAAAAATAATTGGACGAACCTTCAAATAAAAATGTGCATCTTTTAGTCCTTGTGTATCACTAATAAAAAAACATCATTTTATGAAGATGATATTTTATTAAAAGGATATTATCAAGATATTGTGTTTCAAAATAAAATATTTGATGAAAAACTCATATTAATACATATTGTACATGTGTTAAAATCTACACTATTACTATATAACTATATTTTGATTTAAATTATAATACATTTTCAATTTTTTACGAATCCCTTATTTATTATTATGGACAATTTGGATACTCCAAACATAATATTTTTTATCTGATGAATGGAAATCCAAAAAATAGACCACAGATGAAGTCCCTTAAGAAATATTAGTACACAACATTCAATATTTTAGAAATAAAATATAAATTATAGGACTTATGTTATATTTTTAGAATCATTTATTTATGATGGGTAGTGGTTTATTTGTCATTAAAACCATTTTATTACGTTGGAAAATGTTCATTTGAGGCATATTTATTTACACAATGGGATATATATTACTTCATATATAATAATATTTAACTATCCAAAAAATTCCATAACATGTTAGTTAAATTTATCAATGTGTAAGTGCTGTTAAAAAATATATAACAAGATAAATTGTGGTTATTAAATTTTTAAATTTATGAAATATGGAATATTCCATCCATAAACTAGCATCCATAATGAGGTATTTATGAATGTTATTACAATGAATTTTAAAATATTAATTAACAATGTATTTTTCTATATTTTTTCATTGTGACTGGGATAATTAAAAATCTTCTTATTCTAATGTGGAAACATATCTATTTTATAATTATTTTGAATATTAAATGGTTTCATATTATCTATTGGCATAATGAAGATGTGATTTTCAATAATTTTTGTAATTTTTTCAATGTGGTCATGATGATATGGTTTATCAACTTCTTATCTAGTAACACTTGTTATCATTTTACATTATTGATAAAAAAGTATATTTTAAAATTAAATGTATTTTTTTAGTAAATCTAAGAAATAATATATAAAGTGTCAATTAATTAATGTAAAATTCTATTGTGATAGGTTAAAATTAATATGACATCAATCTAACACAGGTTGTCACCCATTTTTCTGAACGTCTGTGATTTTTTGTTAAAAGTTACATTTTAGATAAAAAAACATTTAAAATACTAAAAAATGAAAAAACTGTCAAGATTTACTAAATAATTTATGAAAAATTTTATAATATCATTTTTCTTATGTGTATGAATTAACTAAATTTCAATTTGATACCCAATGTAGTTGGTTTAACTAAATGTTCATGTTTTCCTTTCATTGTGGTATTTTAGTACACAACATGCATCACAAACTTATAATAGACAAATCATGGTCCTACATTTTTGATATGATAAGAAATATATTGTTAATTTTCTTTTCAAATGTATTAATTTATATTACATCTAATTTATACACAATGTGGTTGATAATACTAATAGTGCATGTTTTCTATTTAAAAGTTAAATTTAGAATACTAATTATAATCAAAAGATAAAAATCAATTAAATATACATTAATTTTTTATATACTCTAAGAAAAATAAATTTAATTCATTTTTATCATGTTGAAATCAACCCACATCAATCCAACAAATGGTGCATCTGATAAGATTAAAATGTGTATTTTTTTTTAAAAATTTGATTTTGTGTTCACAATCAAAGTCGTATTATCAATGTTGTTAAAATAAATTCATATTAACATAAAAAATTATAAAAATATAAATAATTAAATTATAATATTTAGGATTTAATCTCATAACAATCTGGTACACAATATTTTTGGCATGCCAGAAAATGTTTTTTCTTATTTAAAATTGGTATTTTAGTTCATAATGATTGTCACATACCTGAATATGAGAGAGAGTTCAATAAATTTAATTCCCATTTTTGAATATATTAATATTAAATTTGAGAAATTTATGGATAAACATTATATAATTACAAAACACATTTTGATAAATTTGAATAAAAGTGTGTGTTTTATTAATAATGAAATTTTTGTTTAGAAAAAAAATCCATATACTCGAAAGAAAAAAAAGTACGGAATTGTTATGGAACCATAGAACTATAGTGTGTTATTAATTTCGTACATTTTATAATATCCATAAAATAAATCATACATATGGTGTTACCAATATAAAATAATGGGTATGTTTTCAATTTAAAACATGTATTTCGGTTTAAAATGAGCTCCGTACTATCAAAATAAGGAAATCATTCATGGACTGTCTTGAGACATTATGGAAAAAATAAATTATCCATCTAGGGTGTGTCAAAATTAACCTAATATTAATATTTAATGTAGTGTGACCAGTATTACTGAAGGCAAATTTCCTTCCCAAAAAATAGAAAATATGCTTGGATAGTCGAATTCCTTTATAATATATTTTATTTATGTGTTATGTTGTTTTTTTATTTACGTATTAGGTTTTTCATCCATTTTTTCTATTTATTTAATTTTTTTGATTTTTTATTATTTAATAATAATTTTTTAATTATATTTCATTGTATTTTTTAACATATAATTATTTTTATTACTAGTACACATACTCTTCTTCAATATGGTGATGAATCCATATTCCAACAACATAGTGTTATGGTACTATTGGAATGAGGTCTAAAGGGAAGTGGAATATAGGATCAATTGGTCCACATCAATTTGGATTATTTTTTTAATTAGTTGAAAATTTTAACTATTTGTAATACATTTTAAAAGTAAATTCCCATCCAATGTTATGAAATATTATTGAAAACATGACTAATTCCAAAAACATTCCAGGGGTCTAAAATAATGGATCCACATGGTATCATCTTTGATAAAATTTTAATAGTATAGGGAATGGCTTTTGTATTTGTAAATTTGAAACATGGGTTATAAGGGTTGTCCCATGAGGCCAAGAAGTATACAACCATATTTCCAACCCATTATGTGTGATTAATATCCATATGCTTTTTGGAAAGAATTTAACAGATATATACTAACATGGTGATATCCCAAGGAGACAGAATACCCTCATATATTGACATTTTTACAATAGATGAATATGATGCAATCTAATCTATCAAAATACAATGGTAGTGTAATGATTGAAGCCTTTGATCATTGAATAATTTTTACTATTAGGCAAAATACATAGACAATGAAGTTTATGAAATCAAATATGAATTAACCTACCTCGTTACGAATATCACCACCTCCCCACATCATACCATTAATTCATATGAAACTAACATTCAGTTTGAGACCAAGAACAAGAGGGATCCAATGCACCTGTTTACCTTGAGGGCATAGTCATAGAACCATTTGATAATAAATCCAAAAATCCATGGGCAATAACAAGGATAGAGGGAGCTCACTCTTTTGAAGATGAGGTACATGTATTTCCACAAGGGATGGATCCATGGACATCACCACTAATCAATATATTAGAAATTAATCATGTCTAACCTTATTACATTCATTCTAAATACTCATGAATCTATCATAAATTGACCACACTATCTAATAATATTTATGAATATTATCATCTGTACAATTAATAAAGTAATTAAATAAAATTTCTTCATTGATCCCTTGCTCATCCTGGTCACTAACAGTGATAAATCATGAAAAATAGAAGAAAAACTCTCCTTAAAAGAATATACAAGATGTTGAATCTTCCATGGGAATAGATCAATATTTGAAACATGAAACAATGAAGATACTCTTTCCTCTCACCAACTTATTCATGGGAAGTACTAAGTTATGGATTAGGTAAACAAAGAAATTAATCTTAGTGGGAAACATGTTGCACCATAGGGACTCTCCCAATATATTATTTTTAGATTTAAAATTTAAGAAATATTATATTCCTTCATTTAAAATAACCATGTTGAGTTCTTAGGGATAATACTATATCTTATTCCATGTTGATCAATATAATAATATATACCTTTTATTGAAATGGGTTGAGAGATGAATTGAAAACGAAGTGAAACTGATGGGACTATGTGTAGAAGATATCTATAACCAATCATATTTGGAATCCCAACACACTCCCCCCAAATTATGCTTCCCTAATATGATCATGTCACACTAAAAAATCCACCAATATTGTTGATGAATAACAATGGTGTGATGACGGATCAAGGTCTGTAGCATATTACATCTTCCCCTAATCCATTCACACATGCACTATATTTTTTTCATGAATGTTTCCCATAAGAACCATAAATAACTAAAATCACATGCCATTCTTACATGATGATATCTAGTTATTTCATTAAGACTTCTACCTATAATTCATCTATTGGAAGCCCCATGTTCCATCAAATACTATGATGACCAATGGTTTCATCCTTTAGATTGCACATCCCAGATGATGGTGGCTAGTATATGATCAATATTTGAAATGAAAATCAATGTTATATTGAGCACTGAAAATACAAGAATCAGCCTTGAGGTATGAAAAATATTTACAATGTTGTGGTATGTATAGAAAAAATGTAAGTGGTTCTTCTAGTTGAGAATATGATTATATAATTTGTTAACATGTTCATCAATGTGATGGATAGATATTATACCTAGAGGGATCTGGGATCCTAAATAATCAATAAAAAATCATTATATGTAGTCTCATACTATATTTAATTTTCATTACCTTCCATATGAGCATTATCTTGGTACACAATCATTACTCTTTTCTTTATTGACAATATTTCCACTCCATTTGTGATATATTTCAATAATTTGGATAGGATTCTTTATAGCCCTATAATTATTACTGATGAAATTAATAAAATAACTCTCAAAGAATATGTGATAAATCATATTGAATTTTTGCGTACACCTAAATAGATGCACTCATCCCTCCCAAATTAATTTATTTAAATACCAATTATACGAAACTTGGACCAGGATGAAGACAATTGGGGATGATGGATCCCTTTTCTTAGATCCCATAATGACCTGAAGAATACATATATTTCCACATGTATGTTAATAAAAATAAAAACTAATTAACCTGAATAAAATATCGTCCACCTACTCATAGAATCCCATACCGCCCATGACTCTGATAATGAAACTGAACTCCACCCAATCATATTCTTTTTCTATATAAATCTTGATATAAATGATATAACCCATTACATTTTATACGTTAAAACTATTCCTAGTGATGTATTGGAATCATTTACATGTAATATTTTTAATCTTTTCTATTATTACTTAGGTGGGTTTTTGCTTTAGGTTAGTTATTATTGAAACATGAGAAGTTTTTAATAACGGGGGAACTCCAATGTTGGTGCTTGTTTTTCCTAAATTTTATGCCTTCCCCTATAAAATGATGAATTTGAAAATATAGGGGGTTTTGATAGATGTCACATGGGTTTTCAAAATTTTGACTCCCTTAGGAAGAACCATGAGAACTTTATTGAATGAATTTGCTTAATTTTCATGGTTTGGGAAAATTTTTCACCCCATATTGGAACCCCTCTATGTAAAAAATTAAACCCAAGAATAATTATAAAAAAATAGATACCCCATAATTTATCCTTAAACACCCCAGGCACATCTCTAAACTCGTTATAATATTTTTTTTAATCCCCTTGATGGAGTTATAGGCCTTCCAAACTCATTTTATAAAAAATCAGAGATCTGTTTAATGGATCTGTATATATTCTGATATGTGATCTCTTAACCACATGGATTATTCTCTCTATTATCACTCCTCCTAGACAAAAATGATTATCATATTCTTATTTTTAATTTGATAAGATATATTTTCTATGGTATCAATCCATTTGATCTTGTATATATGATTCAGTTCTCAATCTCATCCTTCATAGTTAAATTTAATATTACACATCAATTTGGGGATTTTTTTGTTTTTTGAATTCTCAACAATGACCTTGATGTTGATGTTTTAATTTGAAAATAACATTATCTTGATTTTAATTATATATATATATAATTTTTAATAATAAATTTCCATGTTTTGAAGTAACGTATCGAATTTGGTTAATTTATTTTCTTAATTAATTAATTAAATGAGGTTATAATGTAATTGATGTGGCATTTGAGTAATGGTATTTTCCACTTAATAGTTTGGGTAATTGGTTGGTTAACATGATCATGAGTTGATGATAATTGGATTTAAGGGATAGTTGGATTCATTGTGATGGTTTATTGGGTTGTTTTATGAAATGTAGATAATTTCTTTAAGGATGAATTGTTCATATAATTACATGTTATTAAATTGATTAATCATGATTAACATGAAAATTGAAATTTTTTACAATGTTGTGACATGTTGTAGAGAGGGTTAATGATGACTAAACTTTTTTATTGAAAAAAGAAAGATATCATTAATGGAGAAGATCAGCAGATGTACATATGAAAAGCCACGAAGGGAAATTGTCCGGCCAGAGTTGGTTGGAATCGAAGGGGCATGATGCCGCCAGCTGATGGGCCGCATATTTTCCTTCCCTTTTGGTAAAGGAGAAGGTGCACAATGAAAAGCATTGGCAGAGCGAGATAATTCTCCTGATTATGAGCCCAAATGACTGTAGTTCACCGTCATTGTGGTTAATGGAATTGATCATGGTGAGGAAGTCAGACTCAATGATGATATCAACCCATCCACATTCCAAAGCCAACATCATACCTTCTAGGATTACATTAGCCTCAGCTATTGCAGGTTCCCAAATTCCATGATGTGATTCATATTTTGCATTAATTATTTACCCTAGATGATTTTGGGCCAGAAGACCGAGGGAGAAAAGACCATCCTTAGGGAGAGACGCGTCCATGTTGATATTAAGAATCCCTTCCATTGGGGGGTTCCAATAAGAGGGATATAAGGGGGGAACATCTATAATATGATGTCCACTGTGGTGCTTCTAGCCCTCAATCCATGATGTCTCATGTTCAATCCCGAATTCTGGAGGATTATGTATGTGTTGGAAAACAACATTGTTACGACAGACCCAGATGATCCAGGCCAAGGTGCAGAGTGAACCTGCATTAGCCGATGAGAGAGAGGATCACCAATGCATCAGGAGAGCGGGGAGGTCAGAGGCCATGGCCAGTAAAGCATCTAGAGTAGGTCCCCATTTATTCCAAATATCCTTAGCTCCTGGGCAGTGAATGATGGCGTGTAAAGGGGTTTCTTGGATATTCGGGCAGAAAGGGCAGAAAGCGACACTGGGCATATGTCTGTAAACGAGAAGGTGCATGTTAGGGAGGGTGCCCATGCACACCTGTCACCAAAGTTGGCGTATTTTTTTGGGGATGTTGAGCTTCCAAAGTGATTTCCATGGTCACTCATTCCGACCGACTAGCTGGTTTCTAAGAGAAAGTCTCTATCTAGATCTCATCATGTAGTCACCCGACATGTCATTGCTCCACAAGAGATGGTCGGGGCCTGCATCTGGGACCAATGGGATGCTTAGGATAATTATTTGTTCTCATTCATTAAACTATTCATGAATCTTATCCAAACACCACCTCGTCCCATGGTCTGAAAGGAGGCATCTGATAGTGGTGTCTACAAAGCCTGGTTGGGTGTGGGATATAGCGTGCATACCTTCCGCATTGATCAGAAATGATTTGTTCCAGATGTTGACAGATGAGCCATCCCCTATCCTGCAGCCCAGTCCTCTTTCTAGGAGATTTCAGGCCCCCCAAATGCTTCTACAAAGGAAGCTAGGATGAGGGCCAAGAGAGGTAACATGGAATTCATGTGGGGAATGTACATAAATCATAGTACCTGCGCACAGAGAGATGATGGATAGTTAATAATGTTCCATCCTTGCTTGGCCAACAGTGTGTCATTAAAGAGAAAAATATTTCGGAATCCCATCCCTCCATCCGAGTTAGTTATGCATACTTTCTCCTAGGCTATCCAGTGGGGTCTATTCCTTCCATCATTTTCCCCCACCAGATGTTGGGAGTATGTTTATGGATCTGGTTGACGATGGCTATCAGGAGCTTAAACAGGGATATAAAATAGCAGGGGATAGACTGGATGACAACATTAATGAGGGTCTCTTTTCCTTATATTGAGATTCTTTTTGGGGTTCAGCCTTGAATTTTCTTCTTAATCCTATCCACCAGAGATGCAAATATTTCTTTTTTGGACCAGCCAATCACCATGGGTATCCTGAGATAAATCTAGTGTTTTTCAACCATATGTATGATTGATGATGAATAGAGTTCATCTCTCTTGTAAATCGGTACCCCTGCACTGAAGGATATTTCTTATTTTCTATGATTAGTTGACTGGAAAGACGACCTCTCGTACTAGTGGATCACTTGTCTAATCACCCAGTATTCATTAATAGTTTCTCTTGAGAAAAGGAGGTAGTCGTCCTTGAAAAAGAGATGTGACACTAGGGGGTTTACCCGATAGACATTTTCCCCATGAATAGAATTAGCAGATTCAGCCCTAGAAATAAGGTTAAAAAATATATCAGATACCAAGATGAAGAGAAAAGGGTAGAGGGGATCTCCCTGGCATAGGCCTCGGGATGGAACGAGTACTTGAGTGAGCACCCCATTGACACAGATTCTAAAGGAGACAGTCTAGATTCATTCAATGACTATATGAGGCCATTTAGTGAAGAAACCCATTTTCATCATCACTACTTTGAGGAAATTCCATTCCACATTATCATAGGCCTTGGTCATATCCAGTTTCCAGGCCATGGTTCCTCTTTTCGCGTTGGAGTGTGTTTTCATAGAGTGTAACACTTCATGGGCTACAATTGCGTTATTAGTGATTAGTATCATTGACACAAAGGTGCTCTAGTTTTCCGAGATAATATCAGATAACCACGGTCACATCCAATTAACAAGGATCTTTGAGAAGATCTTGTAAGATTCATTGTAGAGGCTGATAGGCCTAAATTCAAGGACCGACATAGGATTCTTCATTGATAAAGAGGATATAATCTACCCCTGAGTGATATTATACTCATACCACTAGTCGAAAGTCTCTATTATATGGAGAGGCATTCCTGAGGTCATGTGGCCATCCGGCTTAGGGCACTAGTGCGTGACACTCGGTTGGGGTGTAAAAAAGGTGTATGAAAGGGAGTCTTATTTTCTTTTCACTTTATTACTATTTTAGAGGTGTAGGAAGGAGATTTTGATTACTTGGGCCTCAGTTAAGATCATATAAATGGGAGTATCTAACCCATGTATGAGGGGTAAATTCAATGCAACCAATGAAATAATTTTGTTATTTATGTTTATTGTTATAGTTGAAAGTTATTTCTCCTGTAAAGAGGCACTTTTTTTGTGATGTTATTTATTTCCTTGATTTTTTAATATTTGAATCATGGATCAACATGAAATTAGGGTTGGATGTAGATGAATCATTGTAGGTATAGATGATTTATTGTGACATTCATCATTTTAGTTCTTCTTGGGAAATGATGGTTTTGTGATGAGTAGTTTATGTCAATGTACATTTATATATGGTGTAAATTATAATTTAAATGGATCCGAATATTAATTGGGAATTATAATATCTGGATAACCATTAACTTTATGTACGATTTTTATAGGTAGTGATAGTGTTATAGTTCAAACCATGTGGATGGGTATAAGGTGTTCACTGATATGGGTTTATGTGAAACCCTATAGTCTAAAATTCTTAATATTTAATTATGAGTCTTAAGAAATGTGTTTTAAATTGTAGATATATGCCTCCAAGATTAAGGTTGTTGGAAGGATATCATGAGGCCATGTCTTGAAATGTTTCTCTAGCTGTGGAACCTAAGGCTTCGATAATTCCTGGTGAGCAATCAAGAGATATGTTCTTGGAGAACTTCTCTCGCTTTGTGATTTTTTTCAAAAACAGGGTTAGAGTTGGTTGTGAAGAGTATGTCCAACATGATATGGGCATTTCAGTTCTAACACACATAGAAGTTCACTAGATAGGGTAGAACTAAGGTAGCTGGGTTTTGGACAGAGTCTATAAAAATGATTCAAGACAACATAAGGAGTGTTTTGTTAAAAATATATATCAAAATTCTCGTTATATAGTGTGTGGATCAGAAAATTGATGGTGGGATATTTGGGAACAATGTGAGAAGGGGTAAAAATTAAATGGAAGGACATGAATGAAATGTTATTTGACATCGTTTTTCCTATGAAACTGAGACATTAGAGTGAAGTTGAGCTTATATGGTTATAATGGGAGAGTATGTCTATGATGGACTATGAAAGTATCTCCAATGATATTCATTTCATTTATTTAGTGATGGAAGGGGATTATAAAACCATGGTAAGACATTTTTTGGGTGGTCTTAAAATTATATTAAGTCCTTGGTTATCACATTTCAGTTAATGATGTTTACTGAGGCAATGGTTTTTGATCAAATATCTATGGGGAACATGAATGAGGATTTTAGTGGAGGAAAGGTGGCCGATAATGAAAGACTAAGAGGTATGAATTAAATCATTAGGAAGCGTATATTTTATAATATTGTCTAATTAAGGGGAAACAAGAGTAGATAAGGGGATGTTTAGTTAATTAGGATCATACCTGATTGATATTCTCCAAGTGTGGTATACGAGGCCACTTTTATTGACAATTTCCCCATAATCGGTTGAGTGTCCAGTATTTTACAGGATGGGACATCTATAAAAGTTATTCAAGGACCCATGATAGGTTTCTAGGGATGGATGATATAGTAATATTTCATGTTCTTGAAGGGGGTCTTTTACCCATCAATTATCTGTAAGATGAACTTATACTAGTCGTGGTGGTTGGGGGAGTGTATGAGGTGCTTAAAGGAAGGATAACCTATATCAGAAAAGTAGTGAAACTCACGAAACTAAGGCTTCATCAATGGGAATACGGTTATGATATTTTAATTCAATTCAGCATACACTTTTGTGTATTAAGGGTGGACCATCAAATGTTATACATATTATTATTGTAGATTATGCACATTCTAGTGACTTATTTGATATTAGTTACTTAAATTATTTTTAATCGAAAAAAACTTTTGAATGAGTTCAGTCGGATAGTTGAGTTTCTGAGTGGGGTGATGACGATAATTATACCATTAGGAGTATGATAATGGGATCTATATTTTTGCAAGGTGTGCTCTCTTGAGGATTTGGATTATAACTTTCCTTTGAATATTTTCATCCTTCATATGTCAGGTTTTGAAATCATTCATGTAATACCTATCACACATTGATTTCAACCACATGATATTGTTTTTTTCATATTTTTAGGTTGAGAGTTATGTTCCCCATGGAGAGTGGTATATACAAGAAACCCGTACTAGGATATTTTATCCACAATTGGGGGAGCTTAGCACCGAGGTTTCTTGTTCATTGCTGGATGATGGGTTTATAAAGAACGGTGTCTTTCCATCCACAGTGGATAGGTTTATAGACATCTTAACTAATGATTTCTCAATGCTACCACTAGAGAAATGTGTGGAATTATACAATTGATCTCATGCTGGGGGAGGATCCTAATTCTATTCATCTATATAGAATGAGACCAATATGTCTTCATGAGATCAATGGTCAACTAAAATATTTGATGTATAAGGTGTATAACATTCATAGTACTTATGATGGACCATAATACCTAATATATATTATTTCATAAATAATTTATTTATTTATAACACAAACTAATATCGCAATGGTCTAGTGTTTTAGAGAGTCTGGATACAGTAGTGAAATTATGGTTACAAAACATATAAAAAAGATGAAAAATATTATTTATAAATTTCAAACACCTCATGGGGACCTCGACCACTATATTTCTTCTACATGTCCTTATGCCTTCTAAAAAGGTGCTTTTAGAATATTGGGAGAGTGAAAAAATCTTCATAAAATTTTATTAAAAAAAGAATCAAAATATAATTTTTCAATTAAATATAAAAACTAGAAAAACATGTAATGATGCTAATTTAATATTATTAAAACATGAAGTCTTTTCAAAATATACATTGTAGATAAAAAGTTTATCAATTTATATATATAAATGCGGGAAAATAAATATTATTAATTCATAAAATTATAAAAACAGTACTTAAAAACTTACAAAAATTTAAAATTTAATTCAAAAAGGTACCTTCGATCATACAATGGATTCTCGTTTCACCCCCAAGACATGAAACATGACATAATCCTGAGTCAAGAATCATTGTACATAGAGGATCATAATTCTAGGATAATTTCAAGGACCATTTCGAATGAAATATAATTTGACTAAAAATTTCCCAATAAATTAGAGCCCTATCAAAGAGAAACCTTCGTAATATTGGAAAAAAATACTCATAAGGTTTTTGGGTTCAATACCTATACCGTCCTTTTATAAACAAAATATCCTTTTGTGACTCTTGTGAACATTATAGCTTATATCATTCATCATGAGGACTAGGGAATATATTTTATATGTGAGATTTGAAAAATATTTCATAATAATATTTTCATGGTCATATGTGTATCATGATAAATTTATTTTCTCATTAAAATAGGTATAAAATTAAACATTCATATACATATATGTTACAGTTCTACATAAAATATTGATATATATATATATATATTTATAAATTTTTATTACCAAAATATTGATACTTGAATAAGACATTATTTCAAAATCACATGCTTATACATCTAATTTAAAAATAATAGAACATTTACATTAAATGACATATACACATACATATTTTCATAAACATCAACAATAAAATATTTTTTTTCTAGAATGAAATATTTATACATACATTTACATACATGTATTTACATTCATCATATTAAAAATTTATTTTATTAAAGTAATGTATATTTGGATACATATAAATATATATTTTTTTATATACATATACTTGTTTTGAAAACAAAACATTAATTTTTAAGTCCAAATACCATTCTTTCACTCATAAGGCCCTAATTAACCTCCCATAAACATGTTAATTAATTTCATAAAGGTGAATCCCTGGGAAGATATTTTTTATCATGTAATGATGCCTTTTATATATTTATATATATATACATTTGAATCAATAATATAAAAAAATAAAAATCCAATAACATTCATTTACTGAAACCCAATTGTGGTTATTTCGTTTTTGAAAAAAAAATCCATGAAAAAGTAATCTTTCAAAACAATGTAATTTCATGTATAAAATTTTTACATTCAAGTCCAACATGAAATATTGAGGTGGATCATAATGAGGATCACATAGCAGTCACAAAACAATTAATATACCATTATAAATAAACTATCGATGTATAAAATAGGATTAATTATAAAAATATAAAATTCATATGATGTTTTTAAAAAATAAATATTTTTTTAGAAAAATTTTCTTGGTATCAAAAACACATAATACTATTTTTAAAACAATTATGAGATAAATATTATAAAATTATTAAGCATATTATAACATATAATACATAAAATGAATAAACCTCTTGAAATATTTTAATATACAAATTTTATAAAAAATAAATCCTTATAGTAGTATATTAAATCATAACATAATTAAATGAAATCTCTTAATTTAAAGTTGATTTTATCACTTCCTTGTAAAAGTTAAAATAATTGCACAATTAGGAGGGTTAAATACGTATAATCGATATGGATATAAATCTAAAATTGAAGATAGATTTTATAAAAACAAGACCCATTAACATTGGAAGAAAAATTATAATTCCATTAAACAATATCAGTGAACAAAATCAATTTTTTGTATAAAAATTATAATATTTAAAAAACAATGTTTAATCATAGTATTATCAAAATTGATCTTATATTAAAAGGAGACATATTAAAAACTAAATAAATATTCATAAATATTTTTATTAATCAAGTAACACATATAATTTTAAAAATTCATCAAAAAACATGAATCATTCGAGAATATCATTAATAATGATGAATAAATATAAATATCATTAAAATAAACTATCTTTGTAGTAAAAAATTTAATATAAATTATTTTTTTGAAAGTACTTAGTCCCTACACTTATACTATGAATATATCTAAAAAATATTCAGGAAATCTAAAAATATATATACTATTTATTGGGAGGGAAAATTTAACACACAACACCTGAATTGTTGAATCCATTTTATTAAAAAAAATTAAATTCTTTTATATCAAAAAAATATAATAGATTAATTAATTAGCTAGATTAGAAAATAACTATGAAAATATGTAATATTTTTTCTATAATCCAAAAACTATTTGAATCTCCTCATATTCTCCACAAATAAATTTCATTGGCTTAAAATAAATTAACATCATAAGAAGAATTTCTAAATGAAATAGGCGAATAACGTGTTCCCCTTAGTTTCTATGCAGACTACTTGAACCAAGGTTTTCAAGAAGATGACCTACTATAAAGGATCTTCAAATATAGAAAAGGATCTTCAAATATGGAAACTACCACGTAGGGAAAAAATATAAGGATACCATGAAGAAGAACCATATTACACACCACTTTCCTAGGTAAAAACATTTAATAAACAAACACCAAAAATCTAAAATAATTAAAAACCACAGGAAAAAAATTCAGTGCTAACGGTAGGATTATCTCCCAGTCATGAAATCCCAAAATTACCTTATAAATAACCCTAATTCAAACCGAATAAGATATTTGGGAACCAAAATTAGAAATTAAAATTAAAAACAACTCAATGGCTAGTCAGTTTTTAGAAATATGACCCACCATCACTGAGTGGGATTCATGGGTAGATTATTCACTTAGGTAGATGGCGACCGAATGCATCATAATTATTCGGCTTGGGTTCCTAGTCAACCGATCATATTACTATGCTATGTTTTAAAATTGTAAATTACCCTCATATAATTATTTCATATTGTATAATCACATAAAATTACCTAGGTAACACAATATAGCCTTTATAAATGTTGAATAAATGAAATAAAAAAGGCATTTATTGAATTTATAGAACAAATACCAATGAAATATTAACTTGACCTTTAGAATTATAATTTTAACATTATGAATATTACACTAGAAAATTTAATAGTAACCTCACTTGTGATATTATAAGAACAATTTTCCATTTTGTAAGCGAAAATATAGTATAATTATGTCGTAGTATAAGTAAATAAATATTTTAAAAATTATTAACTAATTATTGGTATTTTTATGAGTCATAAATATTTATTTAAAAATTTATTAATAAAATTTTTAATTTAATTGATTTTTTTCATAAAATTTATCCATAAATGAAATTTTTTATATCTTATCATTTTTTGAAAATTTATGAGACCTTAAGTAATATTTAAAAATTTTCTAAAAAATTATATATTTTTAAAATATGTATTATTCATGTAAATGGTGGTTTTAATTAAAATTATAATTTATCTTTTTTATAAAAATATTATCATTAAATGGTGTTCATGTAACGCACCAACCCCAGATACCAAGATTTGGTGCATTATTACATAACATTGGCTTGGTCACAGAAGATCAAGTCTTGAAAGACCGAATAGTTTAGTAGCCTTGGAATCACTAGATACATTCATAAAGTTTACATTACATCATAAAATGAAAAACTACAACAACATCGTATCTCCATATACCACACTCATATCCCCTCATACTATCATTGCAGGTCATTCATAAAATTTTTCTTCACATCCTGGAAAAAATAAAACATATAAAGGGTTGAGCTCAGATGCCCAGTAAGGATAACAATATAGTGGAAACTTTCATAAATAAGCCTAAAAATATAAGGCAATGTATAAAAAACAAAAGTCTTTTATACTTTATCTTTATAAAAATATGGCAGAAATAAAATGAAATAATGCCATTTACTTATTCACATGGATATTCTACTAATAAAATAATCTCACGCAATATCAATAACCACTTTAATAATGATGGAATGAATAATGCCAGACTATCATAACCACATAGTCAAGGCCTTGTGTTAAGACTACAATTATGATTTTTTCAAGGCCTTGTGCCAAGACCCTAGTTTGTCCCATGAGACCTAGCGATGCATCGAGGTGATATAGTGGGCTCCACTCGTCATTTACCAAGTCCAATGCATTTCTCATATGAACAGGTTTAAACATAACATTAACATTCATATTAAAACAAGCATACGAAATGTAAATAAATTCTCCATTAACCATAAATTGTATAAAAATAACACATCCATAGTCAAACATATTGAAAGCCTTAAATACAATTAGTATGTTTTGTATCATGATAAATCAACTTCAAATAAGCTTAAAATCTATCAAATGTTGTTGCAAATATGAAAACAAAACTATTTGAGAGAAATATATCTTTTTTTAATCATTTAAAAGCCAAATAATTATGAAATGAAATATTTAATTTGGAAATATTCTTATAATCTTGTAAGGTAAGCTTCAATGATTTTATAATGGTGGAAAATATCCGCAACCACCGTATAAGTTAAAAAGACATTATTACCTTAATTTTGTCTCAAATGTTAAAAAGGAACTTGTTTTGAAAAAAGATGGAAATATTCCTTTCAAACCATCTTATAAAAAGTCAAAAAGGGTATAAATGACATTAAACCATACTTTGTAAAATTGTAAGAATTATTTGTATTAATTTTTTAAGAAACATGGTTGTGTGTGATAAAGACGTCCTAGTAGGTAATTGCATATAAACAACCTCAGATAATGAAGATATTGTGAAAATAAACCCTTACATTGTAATTTTCCTTGGTCGATGGTTGTTTGAACTCAGTTATAATGGTTAAATAATTTTTATTAATTTATAAAAGAAATATATACCTAAATATGATATCATATATGATCTTTTAACAATACTTTGTTAATAATATCTTAGTATTATCGTTATTTCGGGTGTTAACTTACACATTTTATTTTATATGTTTTGTAACATAAGTAGTGTTTGTTATGGATAAGTTTTATTTAATTCATGTACAAAATTATATCATGACCTTAAATATTATTTTTAATCATCAAAAGATAATTATAATTGATTGTATATGATGGTGAATGAATCTCATCTCGTTCGTGGAGACGGTAGTCCGTACGTATGCACGAGCGACAATATCATTCATTTGATATTAAAATAATATATAATTGGTTGGTATATCATATATACAGAATAATTATAATGTTATATTTATTATTTATATCAGTTAGACATCATTATTATACTCATCTAAATAATAATGTTTTGAATAACAATTACACCACGGCGTTGATACAGTAAGCCATACGTACACATATATGGTGACATGTCATTAAAAGGATGGATATAATACTGAATATGGATGTACCATATTTATAATAAAATCACAGTATATAGAAGATACTGTAGTTATTATTTTAGAATAGATATAACAAAGAAAGATGAAGTGGAAGAAGAAAAGAACATGAAAGAGGGTGGTGAAAACATTACCTCTTCTTCGGGTTCTTCCTTTTTATTTGATCAAAATGGATCCATAGGTTGGATTTATGATCAAACTAAGGCATCAAGGATGAAGTGAGGGAAGTTGAGAGAATATTTGGGTAGGGGTTGGACGAACCAAAAGTCTTTGAAGGTGTGAATTTGAGAGAAGTGGGAGTTCCCATTTATAAGAGGGGTGAGCGACACCTTAGGAAAAACATAAAATATTATTCTATAATAAATTTATATTCGTTTAATAATGGATAAAAAGTGACTTATTTAGGGGATAACGTGGGTATGGGTCTAAATCCTTTCATATAAAATATTTTAGATAGGTTGGGTTAACCATATTAATCATATCTTTTTTATTTAACTTTTAGTTAAATAGTTTGACATTTACCATGTCTCTTTTTATTTTTATATTATATAGTTAATAAACATACTATATACTTCCAAGAGAACCCCAAGTGGTTACATAATGATACACCTATTATTATATAAGTCCTTTGGCCGAACAATTGATTTTTTGGGATATCATATGAATTTATAATATAATGTTTTTCTTAACAACTCCTTTATTTCAATTTTGACACTATTTAATAATGGATAATTTTTAAAGGCTTAACAACTTTATTATTAAAAAAATGAATTTAAGAAATAATAACATGTCATATTAACCTATAAACTTACTGAAATTCCTAAAATGTCTCAAATTAACTTTATTTGGATATTTATAATATCAATTATTTTTATATTTCATTAATTAGATAATTACTCCATCACCATTGTGTCATAAATAAATTAAATATTATAATATATAAAAATTATAAATAAAATACCATTATGTAGGAAATATTCTTATCTTTCTAAAAATATTTATAATCGAATTTATCTTATATATAACCCTATATTAAAAAAATTAGTTATTAAACTTTGATTTTAACTCTTTTAACTCTTCTTTGAATTAAACAATAATAAATGTCCTAATCTAATCCAAGTGGACCATAGAGGTTCATATTTTATTCCTATGGTTGTTTTGGGTCGAATTATACTTAGAAAATAGAATTAGGACATGTGTTAGGGTAATTTAGGATTATTATAATATTAGTTTTTACCCTTATTTATAGGATTTACTATTTAACCTTGCTAGATAAAATATTTACCGAAGTAATAATTCAATATGTCATAAAATAAAATATACCTATATAACAAATTTGGACGTCATTGTTAAAAATATGGAATCCATTTTCCTAAATTCAAAACATATATGTGGAAGAAATTAATTGAAAATTAATTCATGTTGTCAAAACAAAAAGCGTGTTTTTAACAAATAATAACTATCAAAATGATGACACTTTCTTATGTCCAGTTTAAATATGAAATTATTTCAAAAGATCAAAATTGGATTACAAGGTAATAATGTAATCTAATTATACTTTAAAACAACTCAAATTCATAATTTATCACTAATAATTATTTCGGTTAAAGAATTTGTTTTTAATTAAAATTTAGTAATTTTCACTATTCATCAAAATATGAATGTTATCAGAAAAGTACCAAAATTTCACCCTAAGATAATTTCGATATTTAGAATCCAAAAATGAAGTCCATTTTGAATGATAAAATGTATAAAATTTCAAAAGGTAGGTATTACTATTCATAACGGCAAGTTGAATGGTTGGGGTGTGTTAGAACATGAAGTTGCGTACAACACATGCTACTGTATTATTCAAAGAGAAACATAATGTCGAAGCTTGGGGTGTTACATTCTACACTCCTTCAAATAATTTCATCATCAAAATTTCTAGAATACTACCGCATAAAAAGACTCGTGTGGATCTTCATCGTAATTTCCTCAGGTTATACTACTGGAAATCTTGCTTTCCCCAACGCTTATATACCAACGGTTCTTTAAAACCGTTGGTATAGGTAATATTTACCAACAATTTTCATAAAACTTTGGTAGAAATCTATAAAAATTATGTTTTCCCACCATTTTTATGAAACCGTTGGAAAAAATGGGTAAATAATAGTTTTCCGAATGGTTTAGTGGAACCGTTGGGAAAGATGAAGACTCATTTACCAATGGTTCTTGTAGAACCGTTGGTATATATGGTATTGGGAGGATTTTCCCAATGGGTTTTTGAAACCATTGGGATAAAATAACTTTCCCAATGGTTTTAAAAAAACTATTGGTAAAGAAAATCCCCAAATATCATCAATCTACAACACCATACATCTCGAAAATTTTGCCCTAACTGAGACCTGGACGCACCCTCTCGAAATTTTTTCCATAAAACTAAACTGTTTGGATGGTTTGCCTCTAAATATCGAAACAAATGCTACTTCCCAACACAACAGGTTTGGTTTCCAACGATTTTTTCTTCCTGTTTAAATCAATATGTGTGAGTTCATTTATTTTAGATTTGTTCTTCCAGTTTAAATCCGTTCGTGCGTGTTAATTTATTTTAGATTTTGACATTCTATTTTGGGGAAATCTAGTGTGTATTTTGATCCTCTTACAAAAATATGGCATATATAATATTTGGTTATGGTTCGAACACTAAATTACAACAAGCTCTAGATGGTGATAACTCTAATTTCTAATGGGACATCTATCTTGGATTCATGAAATTATTGTTCTTCCATTATTAATCGGTAGGTGTGCCTTCATTTATTTTAGATTTTTTCATTCCATTTGTCTACAATGTATTGTTTTTTATGATTCCCTTATGAACACAATCAATATATCATTTTAGGTTGTTTTTTTGTTGTAATTTATCTGTATTGAATAATTTTGGTTGATATTGAAGAGGTCAATATGATCCTGAGTTATTTTATCCTTGATTTATTTTAAATTTAAGGTCTATTTACTTGATTTTGTTGGTTAGCCATAAATACAGTTAGGGATGTCCGGGTGGGGTGGGGGGGGGGGGGGCTGGGTTTTCCAAGTGGGGTGGGGGTAGAGCTATCCAAGTGGGGGGGGGGTCGTTGGGTTGTCCAAGTGGGGTGTGGTAGGGCTGTCTAAGTGGGGTGGGTGTGGGGTGGGGGTAGAGCTGTCCAAGTGGGGTGGGGGTAGGGCTGTCCAAGTGGGGTGGGGGAGGGGTTGTCTAGGTAGGTTGGGGGCGGGGGATGGGATGTCCAAATGGGGTGGGGGTACGTCTGTTTGTGGTGGGGGAGGGTGTACAGGTGGGGGAACGACTGTGTAAGGTGTGGGTAGGGCTGTCCACTCGAAGTGCCTCTGTATCGTTTAAAATGGACATCATTTTAATTGAAAACAACAAATTACTCTCTTGATGAAACTCATGAAATATCATTAAATGTAGCCTCACTTGTCGAATTATTGGAACAATTTCTTGTATTGGATGCTCTTAATGTCAGATTTATCATCCCATCTTGTTCATCAAATGGATTTTTCAACTTCCAATCTATCATGGAGGTTGTCGCACCACCTTTACACGCAACTAATGATCATAGGTAGCTTGATTAGAAAAAACAATCCTGAGGGCACTGGACATGAAAGATCATGCAATGACATAGTTTCTCAGCAACCTCAATTTACCCTACATGATATAAGGCTATTTCATAATGTCCATGACATAGCGAGAGGAGAAGAGAAGGTGAAAGTCTCGTAGATGAACAACATCAACAATGAACATCCACCACCCTTTCACTATATACATCAAAATCATATTTTTAAGAATGTACATGTGAATTTCTATCGTACATTAATTGAGGATGATGCATGTTGGTCAACTTGTTTTAGAAATTGATTATCTTCATCCATTCCTTGTACTTTCACCCATGAATTTGAAGGTGAGTATGCGTACACGATAGTTGACCTTCTTAGAGAAGAGTTTCTGGAAGAGTATAAGATACATGAAGCAATGAAGATCATTTGAGTGTTGGAGCAAATGTGGTCTCTACAAAAAAATGTGGCAATCATCTTGTGCAATGCGGCCTAAGTTACAACTTGCAGGTATTGTAATTTATTTTTTTCTGGAGGGTTTCAGTGTAAATGCATTTTGGAATGATCATTACTATTCATTGTCTTTTAGGTTTTTTTGAAAGCCGAGGGGAAAGGGTGGGGTCTGCAGACATTGGAGGATATGTCGAAGGGTGAATTTATGGGAAATTACATCCTATATTTTTGCAACATTTCCATAGTATGTAACATCTAAACAAAGAGGCCATTTCTCCAACATATTCACACACAAAATCACCCTTCGACATATCCTCCAATGACTGCAGACCCCACCCTTTCCCATTGGCTGTCAAAAAAACCTGAAAGACAATGAATACCAATGATCATTCAAAAATGCATTTACACTTAAACCCTCCAGAAAAAAATAAAGTACAATGCCTGCAAGTTGTAACTTAGGACACGTTGCACAAGCCAATTTCCACATTATTTGTAGCAACAACATTTTCTCCAACACTATAATGATCTTCATTGCTTCATGTCTCTTATACTCTTCCAGAAACTCTTCTCTAAGAAGGTTAACTATCGTGTATGCATACTCACCTTCAAATTCATGGGTGAAAGTACAAGGCACAGATAAAGATAATCAATTTCCAAAACAAGTTGACCAATGTAAGTATTTAATGGTACCTTTATGCAATGAAGTGTCAACCCGGCCTCAATCTGAGGCATGGTGTGACCACAAACAATTGAAGTGTCTCAGATTTATTTGAAATGGAAAACATTTTAATTGAAAACAAATACTGGCATACAGAAAACTGAACGATGCATTCAGATTGTGTTTAAACTTTAGGAAAACGTTCTATGAGTCATTTTTGACATGTACAAGTCAACCCCGCCTCAATCTGAGGGCCGGTGTGTCCGGCAGCACTAAAAGTGTCTCAGGATTATTTGAAATAGACAACATTATAAATGGAAAAAACAAATGACATAGAGAAAATTGACTAAACTCATTCAGATTCAGATGAAACTTTAGGAAAACGATCCATGGGTAATATGTGACGTGTATATGTCAACCCAACCTCAATACGAGGCACGGAGTGGCTGAGACCACTCGAAGTGTCTCTCTATAGTTTAAAAGGGACTTCATTTTAATTGAAAACAACAACTTTCATATGATAATCATACCAAATGCCTTAGGATTATGTTTAAACATTATGAAAACTATCCATGGGTCATATGTGACTTGTTTGAGTCAACATCGCCTCCATTCGAGTTGCACTATTTCCGGGATCACTCTAAGTGTCTCACTTTTGTTTAAAATGGACAACATTTTAAGTACATACAGAAAACCGACCAAAAGGATTCTGATTGTGTTGATACTTTAGCACAATGATACATGGGTCATATATGACGTGCAAGAGTTAAACCCTACTCAATCTGAGGTGTGGTGTGGCCTGCACCGCTCAAAGTGTCTCTCTTTAGTTTAAAATGGACTTCATTATAAGTGAAAACAAGAACTGACATACGAAAAACTGAACAAACAAATTCATATTCTATTGAACCTTTAGTGAAATGATACATGGGTCATTTGTGACGTGTACAAGTCAACCTCGCCTCATGCCGATGCATAGTCTGTCTGAATCCACCAAAATTGTCTCTCATTCGTTTAAAATAGACTTCATTTTAAGTGAAAAGAAAAAATGACATATGGAAAACAGACCAAATGCATTAATATTCCATTGAAACGTTAGGAAAACAATCCATGGATCATATGTGACGTGTACGAGTCAACCACGCCTCATTCTGAGGCCTGGTGTGACCGGAACCACTCAAAGTGTCTCACATTTATTTGAAATGGACAACATTTTAATTGAAAACAACCACTGGCATACGGAAACCCACTAAATGCATTCGGATTCAGTTTAAACATTAGAAAAATGATCCATGGGTCATATGTGATGTGTACATGTCAACTGAGCCTAAATTCGAGGCGCGAAGTTGCTGACACCACTCAGATTGTCTCTATATAGTTTAAAATTTACTTCATTTTAATTGAAAACAACAACTGACATATGGTAATCCAACCAAACACATTCAGATTCTGTTGACACATTAATAAAATGGTCCATTGGTCATATGTGATGTGTTTGAGTCAACCGCGCATCAATCAGAGTTGCAGTGTGGCCGGGATCACTCTAAATGTCTCTCTATTGTTGTAAATGGACAACATTTTAATGACATATGGAAAACTGATGAAACGCATTCTGAATGTGATGATGCTTTAGGAAAATGATACATGGGTCATATATGAAATTAAAGAGTTAACCCCGCCTCAATCTGAGGAGCGGTGTGGCCGGCACCACTCAAAGTGTCTCTTGTTAGTTTAAAATGGACTTTACATTAAGTGAAAACAACAACTGACATACGGAAAACCGACTAAACACATTCAGATTCAGTTCAAACTATAGGAAAATGATCCATGGGTCATATGTGATGTGTACGTGTCAACCCAGCCTCAATATGAGACGTGGAGTGGCCAACAACACTCGAAGTTCCTCTCTATAGTTTAAAATGGACTTCATTTTAATTGAAAACAACAACTGACATATGGTAATCCGACCAAAAACATTCTGATTCTATTAAAACATTAGGAAAACGATCCATGGGTCATATTTGACATCTTCGAGTCAACCACGCCTCTATCCAAGTTGCAGTGTGGCCAGGATCACTCTAAATGTCTCCCTTTTGTTTAAAATGGACAACATTTTAATGACATACGGAAAAAAACCAAACAAATTCTGATTGTGTTTATGCTTTACGAAAACGATAAATGGGTCATATATGACGTGCACAAGTCAACCCCGCCTCAATCCGAGGCGCGGTGTGGCTAACACCACTCAAAGTGTATCTCTTTAGTTTAAAATGGACTTCATTTTAAGTGAAAACAACAACTGACATACAGAAAACTGACCAAACGCATTCAGAATTTGTTGAACCTTCAGTGAAACGATCCATGGGTCATTTGTGATTTGTATGAGTCAACCATTCCTCAATCCAAGGCATGGTGTGGCCGTAAGCACTCAAATTGTCTCTCTTTTGTTTAAAATGGAATTCATTTTAAGTGAAAACAAAAAATGACATACGGAAAACTGACCAAATGCATTCATTTGCCATTAAAACTTTAGGAAAACGATCCATGGGTCATATGTGACGTGTAAAAGTCAATCCCGCCTCAATCCGAGGCCTGGTGTGACCAGCACCAATCGAAGTGTCTCTCTATAGTTTAAAATGGACTTTGTTTTAATTGAAAACAACAACTGACATACGGAAAACCAACCAAACACATTCAGATTCTATTGAAAATTTAGGACAATGTTCCATGAGTAATTTTTGACATGTATAAGTCAACACCACCTCAATCTGAGGCCAAGTGTTTTTGACACCACTGAAAGTGTCTCAGGTTTATTTGAAATAGACAACATTTTAAATGAAAACAACAACTGACATACGGAAAACTGACTAAACGCATTCGAATTCAGTTTAAACATAAGAACTAATATCCGTGGGTCATATGTGAAATGTACGTGTCAACCCAGCCTCAATTTGAGGCATGGAGTGGCCAACACCACTCGAAGAGTCTCTCTATATTTTAAAATGGACTTCATTTTAATTGAAAACAAGAATTAAAATATGGTAATCTGACCAAACAAATTCAGAATCTATTAAAACATTAGGAAAACAATGCATGGGTCATATGTGACGTGTTCGAGTCAACCGCACCTCAATCCGAGTCATAATGTGGCCGGGATCACTCTAGATGTCTCTCTTTTGTTTAAAATGGACAACATTTTAATGACATATGGAAAATCGACCAAATTAATTCTGAATGTGTTGATGCTTTAGGAAAATTATAAATGGGCCATATATGACGTGAACGAGTCATCCCCGCCTCAATCCGAGATGTGGTGTGGCCGAAACAACTCAAATTGTCTCTCTTTAGTTTAAAATGGACTTCATTTTAAGTGAAAACAACAAATGACATACGGAAAACCGATCAAATTCATTCATATTCTGTTGAACCTTTAGTGCAACGATCTATGGGTAATTTGTGATGTGTATGAGTCAACCTCGCCTCAATATGAGGCATGGTGTGGTCGTAACCACTCAAATTGTCTCTCTTTCATTTAAAATAGAATTCATTTTAAGTGAAAACAAAAAATGACATACGGAAAACCGAACAAATGCATTCATATTCCATTTAAACTTTAGGAAAACGATCCATGGGTCATATGTGATGTGTAAGAGTCATCCATTCCTCAATCCAAGACTTGTTGTGGCCGGCACCAATCGAAGTGTCTCTCTATAGTTTAAAATGGACTTCATTTTAATTGAGAACAACAACTGACATACGGAAAACCAACTAAACAAATTCAGATTCTCTTGAAAATTTAGGACAACATTCCATGAGTAATTTGTGACATGTACATGTCAACCCCACCTTAATCTGAGGCCAGGTGTGGCAGACACCACTCAAAGTGTCTCAGGTTTATTTGAAATAGAAAAAATTTTAAATGAAAATAACAACTGACATACGGAAAACCGACTAAACGCATTTGGATTCAGTTGAAACATTAGTACATTGATACATGGGTCACATGTGACGTGTACGTGTCAACCTAGCCTCAATCTGAGGCGTGGAGTGGCTGACACGACTCTAAGTGTCTCTATATAGATTAAAATGGACTTCATTTTAATAGAAAACACCAACTGACATACGGTAATCCGAGAAAACGCATTCGAGTTCTATTAAAACATTAGGAAAACGATCCATGGGTCATATGTGACGTTTTCGAGTCAAACTTGCCTCAATCCGAGTCGCATTGTGGCTAGGATCACTCTAAATTCCTCTCTTTTGTTAAAAATGGACAACATTTTAATGACATATGGAAAACTGACAAAAAAAATTCGGAATGTGTTGATGCTTTTTCAAAACGATATATTGGTCATATATAACGTGCACAAGTCAACCCCGCCGAAATCCGAGGCGCGGTGTGGCCGGCACCACTCAATGTGTCTCTCTTTATTTTAAAATGGACTTCATTTTAAGTGAAAACAACAACTGACATATGGACAACCAACCAAACACATTCGGATTCTGTTGAACCTTTAGTGAAACGATCCATGGGTCATTTGTGATGTGTACGATTCAACCTCAACTCAATAACGAGGCATGGTGTGGCCATAAACACTCAAATTTTCTCTCTTTCGTTTAAAATAGACTTCATTTAAAGGGAAAAAAATAAATGATATACAGAAAACCGACCAAATGCATTCGGATTCCGTTGAAACTTTAGGAAAACAATCCATGGTTCATATGTGATCCCTAAAAGTCGTCCCCGCCTCAATCTGAGACACATTATGGACAGTATCACTCCAAGTGTATGTATAATGTTTAAAATGGCCATTATTGTTAGTAAAAACCACTTGTATGTATTCTTAAATGTGTATAACATATATAATTACTTATTCCAATTTTTGTGTATTTTATTGATAATTGATAATTAAATTATGTATGTATTCAATTATGAATTGAATTCCAGATTCGACATATAATTGACATCTATGTTTTAAATTTAATTCTAAATCAATTATGTATGTTTATAATTACGTTATAAATTATGATTTAATTATGGATGTGTATAGTTCTAGGTTGAAATGTTAAATGTGTATGAATTATATGTTAAATGTTTGAAAAGGAGAGGGAATGGAGAATTACATCACAATTGACAGGAATGGGATTGCACACCTGTGAAAATTGTAGGCAAATTATAGGCTGCTGTGCAATTTGCACAGCATAGCCTATGCCAATGGTTTGAAACCGTTGGCATACATTTAGTATTATGTTTTTACCAACGGTTCAATGAGAACCGTTGGTAAAACCCCTTTCCTAACTATTTTGTAAACTGTTGGAAAAGGTTCCTCAAAGAGGTTTTTGCCATCGGTTTTGTTGAACCATTGCCAAAACTTATACCAACTGTTCAACCAAACCGTTGGGATAGGTTACTATAACCAACCTACCCCAACGGTTCTACATAAACCGTTGGGAAAACATTTTCCCAACGGCTTACTTCACTACAGTTGGTAGAACTGTTGGTATAAGATATAACAACGGTTTCTGTAGCATATCCCAACGGTTCTAAACTGTTGGGAAATATGCTATTTCAAGTAGTGTTACCATTTTTCCTCTTCGATCTTTGGTTTTCTCCATATAACTTTTAACAGATGAGTCATCCAGTTTCTCCACACTTGTTCTCGGGTATCAATAATCCTGATGGGCTCTTCACAATAAGACAGTTCGGGTTCCCGTTCTAATTCCTCGTAGGTGAGTTCATGTGTTTGGTCAGGCATGTATTTTCTCAACAATGATATTTGGAACACATCGGGAACTTTGGAGAGACTTGGCATCATTACCAAATGGTAATCTAAAACCCCAATTCTTTCTAGAATTTCAAAACGTCCTATGTACCTGAGACTCAATTTACCCTTCTTATAGAAACGTATAACTCCCTTTCATGGAAATACCTTCATGAAAACATGATCTCTTACCTGAAATTCCAAATCCTTTCTTCTGCTGTCATCATAGCTTTTATGCCAACTTTGAGCTGCTTTGACGTGTCTTTGGATTACCTTCACATTTTACATTGATTCCTCCACCAGTTCTGGGCCTACGAGTTTTCTTTCACCAATATCATTCCAACATGTTGGTAAGCGGCATCTTGTTCTATATAAATCTTCATACGGTGCCATCCGAATACTTTAATGGAAGCTATTGTTATTGGAAAATTCTACCAGAGTCAAATATTGATCCCGCATACCGTGAAAGTCAATTGAGAAAGATCTCAACATGTCTTCTATGGTTTTAATAGTCCGTTCTGATTGTCCATAAGTTTGGGGGTGGTAGTCTGTGCTCAAATAAAGTTCAGTATCCAGGGCTTTCTGAATAATTTTCCAGAATCATGAAGTAAAATGGGGATTACGATCAGAAAAAATTGAGAAGGGTACTCCATGAAGTCTCACAACTTCATTAATATATATTCTTGCTAGACGTTCAAGTGGTAGATCTTCTCTTATAGCATGAAAATGTGCTGACTCGGTAAGACGATCAGCAATGAACCATATTGCATCGTTCCTTCTAAGAGTTTTTGGTATCTCTCTGATGAAGTTAATTGTAATATTATCCCATTTCCACTCACGTATTGGAAGATGTAGGATGACTCCTCCAGGCTGTTGCCTTCCAGCTTTCACTTGTCGACTAACCAAACATCTTGACAAAAAATTATCAATCTATGTCTTCATGTTGTACCACCAAAAATGTTCCATAAAATCTCTATATGTTTTGGTTCTCCCAAGGTGTATAGAGAAATTTGGACTATGAGGATTTTCCAAAAATTACCTTTTTAGATCAAGTATATCAGGAACACAAAGTCTCTTCCCAAATTTAAACATTCCATCTTCAAACCCAAAGTCACTCAATCTCAAATCATTCACAGCTTTAATCTTCTTTTGAAACTCTTTATCATCGGTCAGAGTAATCATTATCCTTTCTAGTAAAGATGGTTTGGCAACCATTTGAAAATGTATCAATGTTTCACTGCTCATGGTTACTCTCATGTCCAACATTACTAGATCCATGAAAATTGGATCCCTTTCAACTATCATTTTGTTCAAAACTCCAAGATTTTTTCTTCTCAAAGCATCCGCCAGCTTATTTTCCTACATCAGGTGGTAGTTTATAGTTAAATCATAATCCTTGAGTAGTTCAAGCCATCACCTTTTCCTCATGTTGAGTTCTTTCTGTGATAAAATATACTTCAAACTCTTGTGATCGGTATATAACTCAAATTTTTCACCATAGAGATAATGTCTCCATATCTTCAAAGCAAAGATCACAGCTACTAACTCAATATCATGAGTAGGATAGTTTTTATCTTGAATTATCAGCTGTCATGATTCCTCATCAATAACCCTATCAATCTGCATAAGGACACAACCATGTCCTTTCTTTGAAGCATCACTATAAATAACAAACCCATCATTCCCCGATTGTAGATTCAATATAAGATCATTGACTAATCTTCTCTTTAGTTCTTAAAAACATTATTCAAACTCTTTTGTCCAAATAAATTTAACTCCTTTTTGTGTCATCTCCGTTAATGGGTTTTCCAATCAAGAAAAATTCGGTATGAAACACCGATAAAAACCTGCTAAAACAATAAAACTGCGTACCTCCATTATACTTGTTGGTGCTGGCCATTCCTGGATTGCTCTTGTATTAGAAGGTTCAAGAGAGATTCCATCCTTAGAGACAATATGGACGTGAAAAGAAATATCCTAAATCCAAAATTCTCATTTGGTAAACTTCCCATATAATTCATGTCTTCTAAGAGTCTTCAGGATAATGGGAAAGTGATTTTCATGATCTTTGTAGAATTTGGAGTATACTGAGATATCATCAATAAATACCACTACGAAATCATCAAGACATTCCCTGAAAACTCTATTCATTAGATCCATGAAGACAGGGGGTTCATTAGTCAAACCAAAAGGCATTACTGTAAACTCATAATGCACGTACCTAGTTCAAAATGATGTCTTCGGAATGTCTTCCTTCTTTACACACAACTGATGGTATCCAGATCGAAGTTCAATATTTGAAAAGTATAGAGCTCCATGCAGTTGGTAAAATAAATCATCAATGCGAGGTAGGGGATACTTGTTCTTTATTGTTATAGCATTGATATCCCAATAGTCGATACATAACCACATAAATCCATCTTTCTTCTTTACAAAACAGACATGGTCTCCTCATGGAGAATCACTTGGGATAATAAGTCCCTTAGTACTCAATTCCTCTAGTTGTTTCTTTAGTTCAACCAATTCCATAGTGGTAATTCTATAAGGGTCTTCAATATAGGCCTTGAACCAGGAATTAAATAAATATAAAATTCAGTTTCTCATTCTGGAGCATGTCCAGGTAAATATATTGGAAACACATCTACATATTCTTTCAAAATAAGTACATCCTCTATTTGAACATTTCTTTCCTCACCCACAGTCATTTCATTCTCTCCCTCCCCAATAATTGAATTTATTTGAGCTACTGGGGGTGGACCTCGATAAGAATTAGGTGGTGACTATTCTTCTTTAATGATAATATGTTCTTTATCATCATCATCAAAAATATTAACCTCCTTCCTCTTATAGTAAATTTTTGTATCATGGTCTGAAATCCAATCCATACTGAGGATTATATCAGATTCAATCATGGGTATGATGATGAGATCAACAGATAAAGAAAATTTATATGCTCTAATGGGGACTGATTTACAAGACATTGTTGCTATGATACATCCCTCAAGAGTTTTAACTGACACATCCATTGTTAAATAAAATTGGAAATATCTTATTTTATTAGAAAACTGGGAAGATATGAATCAATGTGATGATCCAAAATCAAATAAATCATTTGCCAAAATTGAGGATACCATTAAATTACATGCCACCACCTCTTTCGGAGATTCTACCTCAGCAATAGTGATAGCATAATCTTGGACTTGATACCTTGGCCTTTTATGAGGTAAGTTCCCCTGATTCTTAGGATATTCATTTGAATGATTTCTCATCTCCCTGCATTTGTAACATTGAACATCGATAGCAGCTTTCTTCCCCTTGTAATTACGAGCTTGGTGGCCTTTTTCACCATACTTGTAACAGACTCCCATTCCCTTCAAGCAAGTACAAGGGTGTTTCTTCCCACATTTACTACAAGATGGATATTCAGATTATCCCTTCATCCAATTATTTCCATAACCAGAGTGATCAGCATATCTCTTCTTCTCTTGCTTTGCTTTAAAGACATAAGGCTTAGAGAATTCCTTTTCTGTCTGGATCGCACACGAGACAATATATTCGTACGATGAGATGTATTGTGAGACTAATTCGCGATGGAGTAACAGTTTTATCCTCTCAAAGAAATGATCAATCTTACTACTTGGGTTATTTATATAATTTGCAGCATGCCTTAAAAACCTTGTAATGTTAGACTCATACTTTCCAGCATTCTCATCCTCCTTTTGCCTCAGACTCAAAAATTGCCTTTCCATATCTGCTCGATGGTCATGAGGAAAGTATTTTTCTATGAAAATCTCTTTAAACTCCCTCCATTACATATTTGAAATTTTATAATCTTGCTTCGCCTTTCGAATCAATGACCACCATTGATCTGAATCTCTAGTGAGGCAGTAAACTGCAATGAAAACCTTTTCCCTTTCACTACTCCCCAAGGAATAGAATATTTTTTCTAAGGAATTTATCCATTTCTCTGCTACTACTGGATTTGTACCCCCATTAAATGTTGGTGGTTGTTGCCTTATGAAATGACCTAACATTGATCCTCCATGTTGTGGATCAGGGTGCTCCATACGGGTATGTTTATTATTCATAACCTGAGTGAGTTGTCCCAGTATAGTGATAAGCTGATCAGCACCAGTTGTATCACCAACACCACTATAATTATCTTGAGCAGGGGGGAAATCACTATATGGAGTGCGTACATTGATACGGTTTCCATTCCTTCCACTAGGTTCCATTTCTAAACAATGGCATACACTATATTCGTTTATGAATCACAATAAATAAATCCATACTTGTAAAACATTGAACAGTTTATGGATATAATCCATAATCATAAAAATGTTTTCATTGAGATAGTGTATACTCATAAACCCTTCATAATGGTTTGCAAAGAATATAAGAATTATCATAAGAATATCTCCCAGGTGTGTCGTAACCAAGAGTGCAGCAAGTCCCATTGTCGTGCACCAGTTCCCGTTCGAGTCTAGCTAAAAACGGTGTTTTCAGGTTTTACCCATTGGTACCTCTATGCTAGAAGCCACATCTTCCTGGCCGTATCCAGACATGGATGTATTGCTAGAAAACTCAAAAAATCATTACAATACCGAAATTCTAGGGTGTTCTTCTATACTAATCCTAAAATTACATCTTATATCTATGTGCTCTAATAAGAGATTATCTAAATATAGCTTCCTAGGTTTGTACTAAAATTACTCTGATACCAACTGTAACGCCCCGACCCCAGTTACCCAAAGTCAGTGTATTATTATATAACATAATAATGATCACAACAGATCAAGTCTTGAAAGAACGATTAGTTAAGTATCCTTGAATAAATAGATACATTCATAATGTTTACATTACATAATAAAATGAAAAACTAAAACAACCTCATGTCTCCATATACCACACTCATATCCCCTCATACTATCCCTACAAGTCATTCATAAAATACTTCTTCACATTCTAGGAAAAATAAAACATAGAAATAGGTTTGCTCAGATGCCCAGTAAAGATTACAATATAGATAAAACATTCATAAATAAGAATAAAAATTTAAGGCAATGTATAACTAAAGAAAAATACATTTAAACTTGAACTTAAGCATAATATGGTGGAAATAAAATGAAATAATTCGATTTACTTGATCACATGGATATTCTACTAATCAAATAATCACATTCAATATCAATAACCACTTTCATAATGATGCAATGCATAATGCCTTGTGCCAAGACTTGAAATAAGATTTTGTCAAGGCCTTGTGCCAAGACACTAGTTTGTCTCATGAGACCTACCTATGCATCGAGGAGCTAGAGCGGGCTCCACCTGTCACTTACTATGTCTGATGCATTCCTCATATGAACAGGTTTAAACATAACATTAACATTCCTATTAAAACTAGCATTTGACATGTCAATACATTCTCCATAAACCATGAATAGTAGAAAAATAACACATCCACATCCAAACATATCACAAAACCATCAATAAAATATGTAAGTTTTTTATCATGATAAATAAACTTCATATAAGCTTAAAATTCATCAAAGGATGTTGACATAGATGAAAACAAAACTATTTGAGAGAAATATCTCTTTTTTTAATCATTTTGATGTAAAATAATTATAAAAGGAAATATTTAATTTGAAAATATTCTTATAATCTTGTAAGGTATATTCCAATGATTTTATAATGGTAGAAAATAGCCACACCCGCCGTATAAGTTAAAAATACAATCTTACCTTAATTTTGTTGAAAAGGTTAAAATGGCCTTGTTGGAAAAAATGACAGAAAGATTCCGTTAAAACCATTTTAAAAATAATCAAAAAAGGGTATAAATTAATGTAACCCATAGTCAATAAAATATTAATAATGATTTGAATTACATTTTTAAGAAACATGGATGTGTATGATAAAGAGGTCAGAGTAGATAATTATGTATAAACAACATTTGATAATGAAGAGATTGTAAAATAAACCCTTACCTTATACTTTTCATTGGTCGAGAGTTTTTTATCCTCCTGTATAATGGTGAAATAATATTTATTAAATTATACAAGAATTATATACATTAATATGATATCATAGATGATCTTTTAACATTTCATTGTTTATAAAATCATAGTATTATCGTCATTTCAGGTGTTAACTTACTCGTTTTTTTATATGTTTTGTTACATAAGTTGTGTTTTTATGGATAGGTTGTATCTTATTCATATAAAGAGTGAAATAAAGTCATTAAAAATTAATTTTAATCATCAAATGATAATTAGACTTGAATGGATACGATGGGGAATGAATCTCATCACATTCATGGAGACAGTAGTATGTACGTACGCACGAGCAACAATATCATTATTTTGATATTAAAATAATATATAACTGGATGGTATATAATATATAAATAATAATTATCATGTTATATTTATTATTTACTTCAATTACACATCATTATCATACCCATCTAATTAATATTGTTCTGAATAACAATTACACCACGATGTGGAGAAGGTAAGCCATACATATGCACGTATGGTGACATGTAGTTCAATGGTTGGATAAGATACTGAATATGGTTGTACCATATTTATAATAACATCCAAGTATATATAAGATACTCGAGTTATTATTTTAAAATGTAAATAACAAAGAAAGAATAAGTGGAAGAAGAAAGGAACATGAAAGTGGGAGGTGAAAACATTACCTCTTCTTCGGGTACTTTTTTTTGATTTGATCAAAAGGGATCCTTAGGATGGCTTTATGATCAAAATAAGGCCTCTAGGTTGAAGTGAGGGAATTTGAGAGGATATTTTGTCATGGGCTGTCAAAAAAAAGGCTTTTATGGTGTGAATTTGAGAGAAGGAGGAGTGACGTTTTATAAGAGGGGTGAGGGGCACCTTAGAAAAAACATAAAATATTATTTTATAATAAAAACGTATTCAGTTTATAATGCCTCAAAAGTTACTTATTTTGAGGCTAAGGTGGGGATTGGTCGAAATCCTTCCATCCAATAGATTTTAGATAGGTTTGGGTCACTATATTAACCTTATCATTTATATTTAACTCTTAGTTAAATAGTTTGATATTTACCATGTCTCTTTGTATTTTTATATTGTATGGTTAATAATCATATTATATAATTCCATGAGAACCCCAAGTGGTTAATTAATTATACATCTATCGTTATATATGTACTTTGGCCGATCATTATATTTTTATTGAGATTATATCAATTTATAATATAATATTTGTTTTAAAAACTCTTTTATGTCAATTTTGATACTTTTTAATAATTGATTTTTGTTAAAATTTTAACAAATTTATTAATTCAAAAAAAATTAAGCAATAATAACATGTCATATTAACCTATAAAATTATTTTAATTCATAAAAAGTCTCAAATTACATTTAATTGGATATTTATAATATCAATTATTTTAATATTTCATTAATTAGGTAATTAGTGCATCACCATTGTGTCTTATAGAAATTGAATTATTTTATATCTAAAAATTATAAAAAAATAAAATAATGTAATTTTTTTTTATATTTCTAAAAAATATTTATAATCGAATTTATCTTATGTATAGCCCTATATTAAAAATGTTTTAGTTATTAAACATTGATTTTAACTCTTTTAACTCTTCTTTTAATTAAACAATAATTAATGTCCTAATCTAATCCAAGTGGACCAAAGAGGTCCATATTTTATTTCTAAGGTTGTTTTTGTTAGAATTATAATTATAAAATAGAATTAGGACATGTTTTAGGATAATTTAAGATTAATATAATATTATTTTTTACCATTATTTACCAGATTTACCCTTTAACCATGGTAAATAAAATATTTACCGAAGTAATTATTCAAAATGTCTAAAAATAAAAGTTATCTATTAACTCAATTTGGACCTCCTAATTCCAAATATTGAATAAATTTTTCTAATTTCAAAACATAAAAGTGACATAATTTATTTAAAATTAATTCCTATTGTCAAAACAAAAAGCATGTTTTTAATATATAATAACTATCCAAAGATTGACGCTTTCTTATGTTCAGTTTAAATGTGAAATTATGTCCAATGACCAAAATTGTATTAAAAAATAATAATATCATCTATTTATACATTAAAACTACTCAAATTTATAATTTATCACTATTTATTATTTCTATTAAAAAAGTTTTTTTAAATTAAAATTTAGTAATTTTCACTATTAATCAAAATATGAAAGTTATCAGAAAAGTTCCAAAATTTGACAATAAGCTAATTTCAATATTAAGAATCCAAAAATGAAGTCCATTTTGAAAGAAAAAATTTATAAAAATTCAAAGAGTGTGTATTACTATTCATAACAGCTAGTTGATTGGTTATGGTGTTTTAGAACTCGAAGTTACATACAACACACGCTGCTATATTATTCAAATAGAAGTTTAACATGGAAGCTTGGGGTGTTACAGTTCAATTTTTAGTTCTACAAATATAAAAATATTAAGGGTTATTTTTTATGATTTTTCTAAAATACCTGAATTCTTGTTCAATAGTAAAATACGGTACTTTTTGATAAATGCTAAATACATGAATTATGGAGTCGTAGATGTTTTATGCATAATTTAATGAAAAAATATCAAATTATAATTAATTATTTAAATATTTTTTATTATAATTATCAATATACAAACAAACATGAGCCAAAATAATAATCAAATGATTAAAATAATGAAAAAACACCCCTCTCCCCCACAATAAATACCACCATCAACACCCAATCTCCTCACATATCTCAAGAATTTAGATTTGTAAAAATTATGATAAATTATCATCCCAAGATACTTCCCCATGTCTATTAGTATTTATTCTTAATAAAAGTCCAAAACAATCCCCTAAGTAGGTTCTTAAGAAGAAGGAATAAAGAGGTAAATCCCACTTCTTTTTCTTTTAACTTCATTTCATGTTCTTTTATTTTCATTTTCCCACCTCATATTCCTCATAAAAATGGTTTAATAACTCAATTACCTTAAATATAATATTATTTAATTATTAAAATGGATTAATTCATCATCATATCTCATTCCTCCAACTTTTATATTAAATATTAAAACATCAATAGTGATGTGTTAACTTCTCGCATTGAAAGACTAAAAAGATTTTAATTTCCATTATGATATTCGAGTATGTTTGTGAAACCATTTATATGGTTGAAATGGATTATTAAATATGCATTCTATCAGATTTAATGTTATTGAGTCAGTTTTTTATCCTTGATATTAATTTATAAAATGAAATGAATTCAGTGTGATCCAAAACCTCCAAAATAAACCCAAACGATTATTGTTAACTATTTATCAAATGAATATTACTAATTCTATAAATAATGATAAATAAGTGAAATTAAACCTATTTATTACCATTAATAACATATATTTTTACTTCTAGATAATTTACCACACTTAGTATTATGTTTTTTAAAAGTATACAAGTAAAGTAATCACGAAAACAAAGGAAAACAATTCTCTTAAATGATGAAATTGAACCTATTAACCCATAAAAAAATTTTATGGATTTAATAAATTTATAATAAATAAAAAACATTCTTAACGGGTTATTTAATATTTAATTATTTAATGTAATTTTTTTTATCTTGGACATTAAGATCATGTGAAGAACACCATTTGACATAAGGTAAGGGATTTTACCCAAACCTCCATTATTTGTTCGGTTTATTCATTATCTATATTTATTGAAATGATATTCTATTTATTATGATTTACATATTTGAAAAGTTTTTTATATTTTACAAACTCATTTATTAAGGCTTATTCATCCTTATTTTCATTGAATAGACATGTTTTTAAAAGGGTTCTTTAATAAATCTATTCTAATAAACAATATCGATTTCGAGTAACATCCTTTATTATTACACAATATAAATTACACCCTATAATCATCTTCAATTACCCATTATTTATTAAGAGTCGCCAATTTTTTTATGGAAACATTCTTGGTTCATGTCTGGTTTTATATATAACATTATTCCCTTTTTATATTAAAATTATCTTTAATGTTTTTCTTAAACCGCACTAATTTTTTTTAATTCTAATGTTTTTTAAAAACTTTTTTTACATGTTATCTCTTCATTTTGACATCACTGATCATGAACTATTCATATTTTAATTTAATAATATACATGTATGATTTAACTCCTTTATTTCATGGAAATTTTCTTGATATAACCATTTATTATGCTTTATGATAGGATTATGATACTTAATTCATTCCATGGGTAACCCTTATGTTTATGTTTGATCTCTTATGTCTGAATATTTATGTGAAAAACATATTCATGACAAGGTTATGATGGTTGTTCCCAGATCACATTCCAATGCATTGGGTAATTTTAGTCTCATGACATATTATGTAAAACAGTCTTGGGGGTTATCCTTGATTTATTCTCAATATGCAATGGTCATGGTGGTTATCCTTGACTCATGATACTCTATGTGTAGAGAGCCTTAAATCATTCTAAATTCATATTTTATGTTTCTTCCACTATAATATAAATCCATGATTATATGATCCCATGTTATGATCCCTTATATCAAATCATCTTCCATGCCTTTTCATCATGTTATTCCTTCTAATACATGATATATTCTTTATTATTATATATACTCCCTTACTAGTATTTTTACTCATCCCATTGTTCATTTTATCACAAGGTTAATCCCATCCATTTTAATGGAAAAATGATGTTAGTACAACTTTATTAATACTAAAAAAATGTTGTTCTTATTTTGGAATCATGTTGTTTAATTTTTTAAATAATCTCCAAGACACAAGACTCCACAGTCCATGCTTTGTAATTTAATTTTTAATTATGCTTACAGTCATTTAATGATATGTGTAAAGGTATTGGTCACTATAGTTAGAATCATATGAACATATTTTTTTATTTTTTTATATTATGAATAGATAATTTTAGAAAGTACCATAGGGATAAGACTAGGTTTAAGATATCATCCCTAAATTTTGGTAATTATAGAGTATGGGGTTTATCAGGAAAATATATCATTGTATAGACACAATATTTATATGTGGTTCTCGCACATATATACCAAAGAGTGAAAACTCTTACAAGGTGTTTCAAGCCTAACTCGTTGAAACCTAGTATACGACAACATACCTTAATGCACACCTAGTTTGACACTTCCGAGGGGATATACTTTGGTAAAATTGGAAGCTCATTAAAAACTATTATTAAAAGAATAATGAAAATACGCATATGAATATAATTTAGAAAACAAGTCTTGGAAAACATAGTTTGAAACCTAGGGAATTACAGGTTATGATATACTTTTTCTTTTAATATATTATACTTATTTGTTTTAATTTCACTTTTTAGGATTACTAGATAAGTATACAAGCCCCCTAATTTCACTTTATTTTTCTTAGTTAAAGGAGGATAATTGACGAAAATGTGGAAATAGTCATTGTAATACGAAATTTGATGATTACCCCAATGATATGGAAAATATGATTAGAATCAGAGATCAAAACATTATGAAAGTACTTTCTCCATTAGATCACATTTTGAATAATAACATGAATTATAGGTAACACACTCTTTCTCTAAGGAAAGATAAAGTTTATGTCAAATCCTTCATATAGAAAAGGAATCCCATATTTAGTAGATCTTAAGGTACCGTCCATGTAGAAAAGTGTATTAACTCTTTTGAGAATATATTCTCTAACCTCAAGCTCTTAGAAGGAGATAAAGTTGTGAGTAATTTTATTTTTTTAATGGGGAAGCTGGTGAGTGGTGGACAAATATCAAAAATATGAAGTCCAAAGAGGATATTGATTCAATGGATTGGGTGGAATTTATGATAATGGGTTTCTGTAAATATTTTCCTTAAAACCTCTATCTCAATATGGATAGACAGTTCCTCAGACTTATGAATATGGAATATGAGTTAATCTCGGCATGTGATGAAAATTGTGCAAGGCTTCCAGGATATGCCTACATCTTTTTCATTAACACAAAATGCAAGGTGGATCAGTTATTTAGGTGTCTAAAATTTAGTCTACCAAAAGTGTTGAGGATTAGAGTCTTGTAATGTTATGAGAAGATTGGCTATTGTTCCCTCAATGTAGAAATTGAGACTTGATAATACTAATGGTATCATGGTACTAGTGAAAAAAATTATAAAATGGGGTCTACTATGGGTGAATTCGCAAATAAATCCCATGATTCAATGAAGACCGAATACACCACATGTTAAAATTGTGGGAGAAAGAATCCTGGGAACAATTTAATAGGAACCATGAAATGATTCAAATGTGTAAGAATGGTGAATCTAGCAAAAAACTGCTATGGGTTCATGTATAATTCCACTAATGTGAAATAATAATGGTGTGTTCAGATAAACACACAGAACAAAATGTAGTTTTTCCCCTTAAAAGAGTATAGGAAATCCGAAAACCAATTATTTATGACTAGGGTTGTTGTAGGTAACCAAAAAAACCTCCAAGGAAACATGTAAATGAATATTATATCACTACTACTGATCTAGAGATAGATAATAATGTTTTTATATGTACAATGGTTACATATAAAGAATATAAAATATACTATTTGAAGGACCCAGAAACACCCTGAGAGACGTGGGGTGAATCAGGGTGTTAACTTCTCCTAAAATAATGGATCTTGTTCCCACGTAGGAATGAACATGTTAAACCTATAAATAAAATTCATGAAAAGAGATGAAACATTAGTTTTAATTAGTACCCCACAACAGGCTAAATCCCAGGAGCATATGCCGACAGTGTGTCAGAAATACCATAAAACACTAATCATCACAAGATGTGCAATAAAATACTTCGATCCCTATTACCTGGTGTCAGGAGAATTGCCTTTACAATTGTTTATGTATAGCTCACTACATCCCTCAGATCACTTCAGTAAACTCCCCCAAGCACACTACATTGATAGATGTTTAACTAAGTTTATTGACATGAAGGTTGTTTCAATATATTGGCATTTAATTCATTGTCTATATCCATCACGAGACACTTCTTGCATAAAATCCTATGTATATGCTCACAAAAATACATGACCACTCAACACTAAAAATAAATATAGCTCTTTTCAAAGCTTGTTCACAATGGCCAACCATTTGTGGAGAATACCACTTAGCAAAGCACACACCTTCATAGATCACAGAACTTTGCAGAGCTCACTACATCACATATCACTACATTTCATGGAGGTCACTACCTCAAAGAGAACAACCCTTCATAGTGCTCCCTTCCTCAGTGAGTAACCTACTTCAATGAAGCTCAATGAGCCAATACAGAACCCCCCCATTCTCGTGAATCTGACATGACTTAGAAGAACTGGCATCATTCAAGACATTAAAATTCTCTTTCCAAAGCTCATCCTCAAATAGAACAATAATTTTCTTGAAGAACCCCCTTCATGGATAAGTAAAAGTAATCCCATATTTTCTCTCTCAAAATAGTGTGTAATGAAGAGGGGTGGCCTCTTATTTATAGGCATGGTCGAACATGGAGCTCCTCCACTTTAGGCGTGAAATCCAGATCAGCCAAAAACACCATTGAGGATCTTCTCTCTCTTCACAAAGCTCCATGGAAAATCCACCATCTCAATGATCTTTATGACAGTAGATCACTCCATCAAATCCATTCTCACAACTACAAATCACCACAAAAAAAGATAACTCACAAAGATCCATTCATTCACTGTTCGTGATGCTCGGCATAACTGTGAAGAAGCACCATATCACCTCTTTATTTCATCATTAAACACATTGCATGGATCCCTTATATACTAAACTCTTTACATTTACATAGGATAGTTTACAAGAGACACAAACCATGCTCTTTTTTTTATCAAAGAACAACCTTAGTTCCAACACTATATGATTAATTTTCTACACATTCTATCATGTCATGTAAGTTAAACACCAACTCAAAATATATAGGTTGGGTTATCTCTGAGAATAAATATTTGTGAAGTTATTGCATCCAATGTACATAACTAATTCTTGGTTAATTATTGTGGACTTAACCTCTTAAAAAATATTTTCTTACTTCCTTTTTTGGTGTTTGTTGCTTTTTTTTGGAATTGTTGGGATATCTTTATACAAACCCAACATCAATAGTTGGGAAAGGGAGATCAATGTTTACATCTGGAAGCATCCTCCAATTCATTAAAAGAGTAAGGAGAAAGAAAAATCTTTTTTATGTGATGGATTAGGTTGATGTATTCCCTAAGTATTTTTCTGTTCTTCCACCAGATCAAGAGGTTGAGTTCATAATTCAACTTATTCGTAAATCTATGCCTATATCATAGAAATCGTACAAAATTTCCACCAATATGTTAGAATAAATATAGAATCTATTTTCATAGAATCTTGAAAAAGGTTTTGTATGCTCGATTCCTCATCCATGGGGTTCAACATTCCTCTTTGACAATGGTATGGATTGATCAAGGTTCCACTTCATTGAATATCGTGATCTCAATAAATCATAATAAAGGACCTGTATCCCCCACCATGGATAGGTGAAATGCCCGATCATCTATATGGGGCCAGTTTTTTCTCTATGATGAACCTTTAGTTGGGATATTACCAATTAAAGGTCAATAAATAAGATATTCACAAGGCTTCCTTTAGGAAAAGGTATTGACATTATGACTTCATAGTAATTCTATTTAGACTCACAAATTATCTCACAATATTCATATAAATAATTAAAAGAGTATTTAGGGATTACATAAACAAAATTTTCATATTCATTGTTGATGATATTCTGATATACCGCAACAGAAAGGATGAAAATGATGAGAATTTGAATATTGTGTTAAATCCTTTCTGATGGGAGAAAATTTATGAAGAGTATAATAAACAAGAGTTCTAGATAGGGAATTTATCATTATTGGGGATTGTTATCAACACCATAGGGATATCTATGAACCACTACATGATAAAGGCAATCGAAGAGTTATCTAGGACAACATCTGTAACAAAGATTTGTTGCATCCTTGGTTTAGCTTGGTATTACTGATGATTTTTTTTCCACAAATCACGTTATTGTAAAGCCTAATAACATAGATAAATCTATTGTGATAATTGTTTTTCTATACCCATGAATATAAGGATTGAAATTAGGAGTTCAAAATTATTCTTATCATTATATGAGTAATCACACTTCAGAAAAGTGGACAAACCTTTGTGGTGTACAAAGACGATTCAAAGAAATGATTAGGTTGTGTACTAATGAAAAATAATAATTTGATAGCCTAAATTTCAAGATAATTGAAAATTAATTTGAAAAACTACCATACACATGATCAAGAGTTTGAATTTGTGATATTCTAATTGAAAATCTAGCGGCATTATATCTTTGTGGATAACTGTGACATATATTCTGATCGTAGGAGTCTCGGATATATATTCACAGAGAATGAGGTTTATATGAATCAATGAATACGGTTATAGTTGATCAAGGATTACTAAGACTCAATCCAATAACATCCTAGTATGGAAAAGAATGTGGTGGAAGCACTGAGTTGAAAGGATTCAACGTCTTTATTAATGATAAGAATTGAGAAGGAACAAATATATTTATACATTCAAAGGATTTTCAGGGGAATAATTAAGGGAGTAAAATAATAAATCATTTCTCAAATGATTTCTCAACCACCCCTTATGTTGAAAACATATTATGATCAAGTAAATGTTGTGAACATTTAGAAAAATGTGGAATATATCAAGAATGGAAAATCCAATGAGTTCAAGATCGATACAGATGAAGTAATAAGATTTTGGACACAGCTATTTGCACCATAAAATCAAAAGTCAAAAGAATAACTTTTGAATGAAACATATTAATCTACCTTCTATATTCATCCAGGGATCACAAATATGCTTCGAGATATCCATGGAAACTTTTGGTGGGATAATATGAAAAACAATATCGCTAAATATACAGCAAAGGGCCTGATATGATAGCAAGTGATGTATTAACAGAAAAAGTCCAAAGGGTTGATGAAACCATTAACAATACTGATATGGGAATTATAAATCATCATCATGAACTTTTTCAATGAAAAACAAATGTACACTAGATGAAACAATGTTATATGGGTTATTAGGAATCATCTTATAAATACACATCACTTTATCAAAATTTGAGAGGACATCTCACTTGATCAACATGCATGGATATATATAAAATATGTCATATAACTACATGGATTACCACTATTGATTGAATCGTATTGATACATGAGATTTGCCTCGATGTTCTAGAAATGTCTCCAACATGCTATAAGAACTGTGCAAAACATTGGCATGGTCTGTCTTCCTTAAACTAATGTATAATGTGAGAGAACTATTTAGACACTAGAAGACATATTGAGAGTGTTTTCAATGGACATCAAAGGAGGATGACACCATCATCATCCTATGGTTGAGTTCTCTTATGACAATAGTTTGTACTCGAGCATGTGATTGGATCCATATGAATCCTTTTATGGGAAGTGGTCTAGAGGACTATAATTCTAGGTTGATGTTAGTGAATGTAAGTTACTATGACCTGAAAAGGTGGAATAAATTATGGGGAAGGTGAAAAAAATTCAACTGCACATCAAAGAAGCCCAATGTTGATAAAATATCTATACAAACAATCATCAATGGAACCAATAATTTTTGGTTTAAGACAAGGTATTCTTTCGGATGTCTCCCTGAATGAAGATCATTAGATTTGGGAATAAAGGGAAGCTAAATCCTTGGTACATCGACCCCTTAGAGATTCATGAGCATGTCAGAGCTATGGAAAACAGACTAGCACTTCCACCGACCATGTCTTAAGTACATAACGTATTCCATGTATCATTCTTGAGGAAGTACATATTGGTCCCCTCACATAAATTGAATTCAGAGGTGGTACTATTGGATTAAGATATTTCATACGAGGAGCAACTGGTGAGGATCATGGATTATTGAGATAATTTTATATGAAAAAATACTACTCACCTGGTCAATGTTATATGGTATAACTAAAATTATTAAGAGGCAACATTGTAAATAGAGGGAGTGATAAATGAAATGTTTCCGCAGTTGTTTTATTCATAGAAGGTAAAATAGAATATCAAGGGTGAAATTTCATAAGGTGGAAGAATGTAATGAACCATTGTTTTATTAGTGGAAATTACATTCTTATTATTATTTAATATTTTATAATAAAATAAAATTACATATAGAACATAATAAAAACACTATAAATGGGGAATGAATTAAATAAAAGGAATTAAAAGAAGTTAAGGAACATATTCCAAATTATTAGTAACATGACATTTGGAATCGTAGTGTTACTCATATGACTAGTAAATTGAAAAAATTAATAGTAATCTCACTAATGAAATTATAAATAAAATATATCCACCTTATAAGTGAAAATATGATATTATTATATCATACTATAAATAAATAAACAAATAATTTAAAAATTATAAACCAAGTGTTGGTATTTTTGTAAGTAATAATTTTTTTAACATTTTATGAATAATTAAATAATTTAAAAGAATGTTTATGTTCATAATTTTTATACATAAATTAATATTTTTATGCCTTCTGATTTTAAGATAATTTAATGAGAGTTTAATTAATTTTTAATGTATCATAAATTCAGTTATAATTTTAAAATCATTAATATCCAAGTAAATGATTATTTTAATTAAAAATAAAATTTATTATATTAAGAAAATTAATTTTATAAAATGGAGGTCATGGTTTTATTCAATTCCTTGAAAAATGGTTTGGGTGATTTTATTTTCATTTTTCAAAAATAAATAAATTTATAATTGATATGGAAGAGGGAAACAAACTAAAAGATTACCTACATGCATGTTAGGAGTCTCGACATCAATACCTCATGTAAAACCACCATTGGGAGAACCCACTAGGTTGTTCCCATGGGGTGATTTTTCTAAAATACGTGAATATTTATTGAATAGTAAAATACTCTAACTTACGATAAATTCTAAATACAGGAATTATGGAGTCATAAATGATATATGAATGAATTATTCTCAAATTATTAGATTTATCCTTCATAAATTGAATATTTCTGATGATAGTTATTAGTTTTTTCATAGCTTTGATCCTAAATAATAAAATAATCATTAAAATAATGAGAAATATTATTCTCTTCACTATAAATACCACCCTCACCCCATTTTCTCATCACCCCCTCAATTCCTTATCCTTTTACAAATTATAGTTAAATATCCTCCCAATTCCCCCCTCATTTTTTTATATCTTTTTGTCTTAATAAATGAAAAAAACCAAACCACTATGGAGGTTCTCAAGGAGAAGGAATTAAGAGGTAAAACCCTCTACCTTTTCTTTTAGTTTAATATGAGGGTCCTTTTTTTCTTTTTATCCCCTCAACTCCCCTCATTCATTTGTAATGATAAATTGAGTACCATAAAAATATTTCAATGTTGTTAAGGTAATTTAATAATTCATCATCATCTCTAATTACCTTCATTATATACTAAAAATGAAATCACTGTCTTTGATGTGTTAATTTATTGCATTTAAGGATGATAATGTTTTAAATTTTCATTTCCTTCTTTATGGATGTTCATGATACCATTTTTACGGTTGAATCAGATTATACTATATATATTATATCATATTTAATTATCCATAATCAATTTTCATGCATGATACTAATTTATAAAAAAACTAGTTCATTTTGATGGAACACCTCCAAAATAAACCCAAATGATTATCATGAACTAATTATCTAATGATTCTTTCTAATTACATAGAAAATTAAAATATATGACCACTTTAACCTATATAATATCATTAACAAAATATGTGATCTATTATGGATAATTACGCCCACATTATATGACATTTGTTATATGTATACAACGAAATCGATCAGGACACCCATGGAGGAAAATGATCCATAACGATGAAATTGAACCACTTAACCCATAAAAAGGCTGCAAAAAAATAACTAAAGTATAAAAACACAATAAATTAATAAAGGATTATGTAATTATTAATTAATGAATCAACTTTATTTATCAAATACATTAAGATCATCTGAAGAACACCTTTGGGCTTAAGGAAAGGTATTCTACATGAACCTCCATTATTCCATCAGGGCTACTATTTTTTTTTCTAAAATGATATTATATTTTATTTATATGTACATATTATAAACTATGTTTAAATTTCACAAAATAATATATCAATATACATTCATCCATCTTTTCAGGGATATACATTTTTTTAAAAATATTCCATACTCAATTATTCCTTATAATGAAGCTCGATTTAAGGAAATTTCATGAACTCATACCCAATTTCAATTGAAATAATTAATAAGCATTAAGCCATCATATTTATAAAAAAATCTCAAATTTTTTTTAAAAAACTTTCTAGTTTCACTTCTATTTTTATTTTAATTTAAATTCCATTTTTTCTTTAAATACTATTTAATGTTTTACATGCTCCAAACAAAAATGTTTTAGTTATAAGTTTCATTAATATTTTTTTTCTTGTTATCTATTTAGTTTTACATCACTAATAATTATATATGTCTATTTTAATTCATTAATGTCCATGTAGGATTGAATACATTTATTTTATTGGCACGTTTTTCACACACCCATTTATTATGATTTTTTACATGATTTTGATACTCAATTATTTCAATGGGTAACCCTTATATTTATGTGTTACTAGTTGCATAAGATTTTTTATGTGAAAAACATATTAAGGAACATGTTATGATGAGTTCTCCCAGATAGTGCTCCAATGAATTGGTTAACGTTTTTTCTCGTCAGATGTTATGAGCAATAGTCTTGGTGGTTTTCTTTATTAATGATCCATTTACAATAATCATGGTGGTTATCCTTGACTGATGATCCTATATATGCCATGAGCATTGTCTCATGTGTAAGTGATATTTTTGGTGCTAACACACTACTATAAATCCATGATTATATGATCCCTTGTTATGCTTATTTATATTTAATCATGTTCCATGACATTTTTTGTCATTATGTCATTTCTTCTTACCCATGAGATACGATTTATTATTATGTTTATTCCCTAACTTAGATTTTATCTTATCCCATTCTTTATATTTTACCCAAGATATCCAATGTTGATATAAGGGATCATATAAATTTAGGAGCTCTTTATGATGATAAAATAATATATATTTTTATTTTGGAATCATGATGTTTAAATATATACCTTATCATATAGAAACTATAATTAAAGATCCTTATATTGTAATAGGCTATTTCATTACACCTAAAATCAGAAAATGATATTTATAAAGGCTTGGGTCATTGTAAACCATGAGTCAACTTCATCCACACATGACCATCCCCTAGATGGCGGGATCCCCAAATAGAATATGTCAAACACTTGATGAATCATTAGTGGAGTGCTGGCTTCTTTGTCAAATTCATTCGTAGGCCAAAGTTCCATATGAGGATTATGACTATATGGGGGATGTGAAATGAATTTGGTTTGATTGAACAACATGATCCTGTTTCCCATGATTCGAGTTTTCTTAATTGTTTTATCAATTTAATGAGTAGTTATTATTAATATTTTAACATATTAATATATATATATAATTATATAATTATTATTTATTATTTATATATATACAAATATATAGGTGTACTAATTATTTTTTACTAAAATAAATAAAAACAAATTTATTATTATCATTATTATTTAATATATAATATAATTATCTATTTTCCAATACAAAAATTCAAAAATTAGTGATGTACTATTGCATTTAATTTTCAAAATATATATGTTATATATCTTCTTTTTTATGTATATAATTTTATATACTTATATTAAAGATTATATTTTTAATTTCATCATATGTAATTTTAGTTTAAAATAATTTAAAATAGAAAATGAACTAAACATGATATAAATAAAATTTTATATTAAAATATGTTTTTTCCATGAAGAAAATAGTATATAATATTTTCATTAAAAATAATAAAATTTAATGTTCTAAAAATTACATTTTATGAAACTATATAACATTTAAATTAAAAATATAACATCAAAAAATATTATTTAATTTAATAATTAAAAACATAAATATTTATATCATAATTTAATAATCATTAGATTAAAAATCCTATTAATATATAGAATTACATAAATAAACAATGTTTTATGTCAATTTTTAACTACATAAACACACAAATATATAAGTGTACTGGTAATTTGTGGATTCAATTTTTATTATTTTATTGTAAAAGTACATCAAGCGATATAGGAAATAGAAATTTTATGTATAAATACATAACCTTAACACAAATTTTATTTTCACCAAAATAATAAAATTTATATATCTTCTACCAACAAATATGTTACATATTTTTTTACATTTTTTATTCACTCTTACACTTATTCTATTCCTGGTGTTTCTACCCGTGGAATATATCAAACGTGTGGGATATGATATTTTTGTTATCATATTTCTTATAAGTTTTATTGTTTGTTGATGATGATAGTTATTAGTTCAATAATACATCCCTTTTAGTCTGATGAATAATTTCAAGTACTGTTTTTATGTATTATTTCAATAAACCAGATATTTCTTTTGTTTATTATTTATTTATTGAGTTTAACATAGAGAAAAATTTATATGAGAGTTACTAGGGTGTAAAATAATTCCCCATTAAAAAATGTACATTGTCACAAATTGATTACATTTTACACAAAATAAAAAATACAACTAAATTTAAACTCAGTTTTATGGGTTTCATACCTCATTCAATTAATCATTCCCAAAGTCTATTGGTCACATTGGTCAATGAGACTAATGGTATACTTGGTGAAACAATACCTCAGTTCATTTTAAACATCTTCCACATCCTAAGTACATACATAGTTTCTAAAACTTAGATAATAATGATGGAAAATAAGATTCACTTTTTGAAAATAATTGGTTCTAACAAATAGATTCAAATCATCACCATGGAACAAGTTTTTATTAAATAACACGAGAGATTGAGCTTTAAAATATTTGAAATTTTCCTCTCATAATATATTTATAATGTTTTAAAAATGACTTAAATCCAAGACTATATATATATTTATATAAAAAAATTCTTCTCAACAATCTCCCTCCTCAGCTACAATTCTAAAAACAAATAATACATAATACACTCTAAACAAGGGGAAATAATTCAAAAATCCCTAATGGTACCTCCGTTTACGAAAATGGTGTAATAGTTTGGATCTTAATATTTGATCATAGTTGATCTATGATCCATTATGATTCTAGAGTATGGAGGAGTTGGTTGATATTTCAAAAATCATCCTAGTAGAAATTTGGTCATCAAAATAGGTTTTGATACTATTCGAGCATGGATTAACAATAATTATTGCAAGTATGTCCTCAGGATGAGAAAAGAGAGTTGGGTGAGGTTCTTCCCATTCCATATTTAAACTATACATTATCATAATACTGAAACATAGAAAATATTATGTTACCCCTTTGACATGATAAAATATTTTTATTAAACAACACGATGTCTAAAGATATATTACTCAAGATTTAAAAGTCATAAGTAAAATCTATGATTAGTATATTAATGGTTCAAAGGGGTTCTCCATATCTAAACTCTAATGTTATCTAAACCGTAGCTCTGGTACCTACTATGGAGACCTATACAACTTAATCTATTTTTTCATAAATATTTCATTTATTAATAACACAACAAAATATCATAATGGTTTGGAGTTTTAGAGGGTTTGCATACATAGGAGAAATTATGATTACCCAACCAATAAAAAAAGACAAATACTATTATTTACAATAGTTAAATATCTTATCTTGAAATTAACAATTTCTTTCTTTTACAAATCCTTATTCCCTTTGAATACTGTGTTGGAAAACATAGTGTGGGTGAGAAAAAGCTCAGTAATGGTTTTTTAAACCATAATGGAAACCCAATAGAGTTTTGAAATTTAAAATCAAATGTAATAAAATAGGTTTTAAATTTAAATAAAGAATAAGAAAACATGAAATCATTCCTAAAAAAATATTTAATATTTTTTCAATTAATATATATATATATAATTTGTAAAATAAAATTCATTTATTCATAAAAATATATAAAATTATCTTAGAAACATAAAAGAATTAATATTTTAATTCTCAACTACACCTTGGAACATAACATGGAATCTCAGTTCACTCTTGAGACATGGAACATGAAATAAGCCTGAGTCATGGATCATTACAAATGTATGAGCATAATTCAAGGACCATTTCACATGGAGGAGCATGAGTCAAGGCTATCTACCAAAACCATTTCTCATAACGTCTTATTAGAGTAAACATTACAAAATTATTTGGAGATATATTATGTTTCACCCTTCATATTATTGGACAAAATTCCAATAAGGGGTTTAGGTTCACTCCCCATAGACTTCGTTCATTCAAATAATATCAAGGTGCAACTCTTTGAAAAATTATAACTTATATGTTTTATTGTGAGGACCATGTAAATTAATTTTAACCATGATCCTTGATAACTATTTCATAAAAAGGATTTTAATGATTATATGTGTATCTATGTAAAACTAGTGTCTCTTTAACAAAACATATATAATAATACATTCATGTACATGTATGTAACAATTATTCATAACATATAAATATATTTTTTTACATAAACAATGATACTTGAATAAATTATGATTTCATACTCACATGAATATACATTGATATTAAAATTATTGACACTTTTATATAAAATGGAATATAAAAATACATACAATTATGAACATCAATGTTAAAAAAATTATGTATATTGATAAATTTATATATACATTTGTATACATGTATTTACTTTCACAATATTAAAAATCTGTTTTATTAAAATAATATGTAAATGGATACACACACATATATACATATATATATATATATATATATATATATATATATTCACGTATATACATATAAAATTTTTGAAAAGAAAACATTAATTTAAATTTTCCACAAACTTTCTTGCACTCATAGAGGTCCATTTATAGATCTATAATCATTTAAATTAATTTAATAAAGAGAAATCCAATGGACGATATGGTTTTTATCATGTAACAATGTTTGTTCATGTATTAATATATATAAACAAGTATTTACATCATTATTATTACTAAAAATTTTTGAAAATCAATATACATTAATTTATAGGAGAACATTTTTTCCCCCTAGTTTTTCAAAATAGTTTTCATGAAAATAAATATATTAGCCCAAAGAAATATAATGTAAAAAAATTCTAAAGTAATGACCGACAAGAAACGTTGATGTGGAACATAAGGAGGATCAAATTACCATCACAAAATAATTAAAATATTGTTAGAAATAAAATATTGATGGGTATAATTAATTTGAGTATTTAAATTTCCAAATCATAAGTATTTAAACAATTTTATGCATTTTTTATAAAAATACACTTTTTCATAAATACATAATACCAATTTATTTAAACAATACTGGCATAAATATTATTAATCAACTTAATTTTTTTCACATATAATATCTAAAACACATAAACTTATTAAAATATTTGAGAATATATCTTTGAGAAAAATAATACCCTTACAGTAGTATATTAAAACATTTTTATGTAAAATAAAATCCCTTTATTTTGTATGTGCTTTCACCACATAGTTACAAAATGGAAAAGAATTATATAGCAAGGAGGGATAAATAACAATGAACTATTTGTAATAAATCGAAAATTAAAAAACTATTTTACAGAAATAAAGTCACCTATAATTGAAAAAATAGTTAAAATATCATTAAACAATATTAGTGAACTAAATCAATTTTTTTATCAAAATTTTAATTTTTCCAAAAATATTTTTTTAATTTTTAATAATATTTTTAATGAAATTTATTTTATAATCATAAGAGTATAATTAATAGCTAAAAAATAAATAAAAAATGTTAGTTATCAACCCACAGTTGTAATATTTAACAGACATAAAACTACTCAAATCATTTGAGAAGATCATTAAAAAAGAAAAATAAATATAAATAGTATTAAAATAATCTATTTTTTTAATTGTATTTTTATATTAAATAAATTAATGTAATGTAATTACTCCCTCTAATAATAGTAGGAATATAAATTAACAATTATTCAGGCAATCCATAAATAAATATTACTAATTAACAGAGGTAATTTGAAACAAAACACCTGAAACCAAGAAAACATTTATTTAAACAAATCCATTTATATCAAAAAATATAATAGATATTTTTTATGCGTGAATGAAATAAACTAATATAATTTGATACATATCTTCTAAATTGAATAAACTAGTTGCAACTGATCATATTCGTCAAATTAAAGTTTCATATTCTTAAAAATTTAATGTTATAGTAAGTAACTAGAAAGGAATTAGAAGAATGAATAGTTTCCCTTACTTGCAATGAAGACTATTCGTACTAACATTTTTGGAAAAAAGAACCACTGCAAAGCATATTACTTTTAATAAAAGGATCTTTATAGAAGGAAAATACAGTAGAAAGATCTAATATAAGGAGAAGATGAAGAAAAAAACTCATTCATACGTCTTTCCAATGGAAAATAGTTTTATACACAGACATCAGACATTAAGAACCACTAAAAACAACAAGAAAACATTTTTTGTGAATGATGTGGTTCTCTCCCCTGATATGAAATACCTAAATTACCATAAAATATAACATTAATTCAAACCAAAGAGGATATGTGGGAACCTAAACTAGATACAAATATTAAAAACTATAACTCAAATTCTCATCAGTTTCTAGAAATTGGACTCACCATCATTAAGCTGGATTCATGTATAGACAGTTCTAGGAGAAAGATGACAGTCAAAGGATTTACAGGTCTCTGGTGTGGGATAAAAGTCTATCCACCTCCGATTGTCTTCATCCGCACACAACCATCCCTTAGATGGAGGGATCCCCAAATAGAACATGTTGAATTATAGAAAAATAATTAGTGGAACATTTATACTTTTCCAAATGTGTTCACAGGCCACCAATACAGCTGGGGTTGTTGATGGTATAGGGGAGGGAAAAAGAATTAAGTAAGACTGAACTGCATTATCCTGATTCCACACTTTTGAGTATTTTTAATTATTTTATATTTGTAATAACATAGTTATAATTAATGTGTTAACTTATTAATATATATTAATCATACCATTATTGTTTATTATAAAATATATATATATATATAAGTATAATAATAAATTTCTACTAAAATAAATTCCATATCAATTATTATCATTATTATCATTGTAAATATTATTATTTTCAAAATAAAATTATATATATTCTAATATGGAAATTCATAATTTTGTGATTTATTATTCATTTTTTTCCTAAAATAAATTTCAAGTAGTATATTTTTTTAAGTATTTGATTTGATTTAATAATAATTAAATATGTTTTTTCTACTACAACATTAGTAATTTTGTTCTAAAATTATTTAACAATAGAAATGATACTACATTTAAAATAAATTATGTTTTATGTAAACATATAATTCTTATATGAATAAAAGGTTTTTAATATTTTCATTAAAAAATTTTAATTTTTAATTTCTAAAAATTAAAAAAATTTGAAACACTATAGAATTGGAATTTACAATATAACTGTGAAAAAAGAATTATTTAATTTATTATTTATAAATATAAATATTTATATCTTTATTAAATTTTCATTGAGAATAACAATATTGTTGAAATATAGATGTAACTAAATAAAATACTTTTTATGTTTTTTTAAAAAAATGGTTGGGTTTCAAGCCCCCTGTATTGATCATGAAAAAAGAGACCTCTTTTCGAACTGGGAAAGATGAAACCATTACAAGAAGGGAAAAAGCCTTAAAAAATTGACCAAGTGGATCCAGTAAGATCAAAAGAAACAAAAAACCAAGAAGGCACCTGAAAATCTCATCGCGCCCCTCACCAGACAGTGCACCAGTGAGATCAGTCAAAAAAATGTGTCACCCCCTCTGTCAAGAAGTTATACCATGCTGGCAGCACAACGTGACAGAGCATATCTCCAACCAAAATAGAAATGTTGAGGAGAGCCGGATTAAAGGTTCTAGCACACCTTTCTCTCTTTCGAGCTGCCCACCCGACAAAGCATGAGAAGAATCTCCGCAGTGTCAACCTAATGTAACGCAAGTAGAGACTGAAAACAATGAGAACAATTCCCAGCAAAGAACCCATCCGTCCATCAAAAGATGATGCATGGCTGATGATGGGTGTCAGCACACCCATCCCCCATTCGAGGTCACCCACCCAATGGTACCAGAAAAATACTACACCATCCAAATCCGACAAGAGCAACAAATACCCACGAAGAAAAATGTTTCATAAGAACACACAAGAACACACAACCAATGCAGAACATGATGAAATTCAATAGAATCACTACTGAGCAGTGCAACCAGAAGAGCAGCCAACACAAATCACTATAGCAATGAAATCCAAAGACCCCACTTCACAAATCTCAGAATTATATCTTGATCCACAATAAGCAACTGAGGAAATCCAAAGAAGCCGAATCAGAAACTCCCTCAACATACCAAGCCAAGGAATCCCCAAACCATGAGCCCTGTATGTCCTCAACCAGCTCTTCAATGCATCCAGCCCCTAAAATCTGCTCCACTTCAACCCACGGAAGTAGAATCACATCCACGAACCCAACACCGAAAAATGCCATAGCAGGTGTTAAATCAGCAAAGTCGGAGAGCCGGAAACTCACCTTCCACCACCCGATATCACACCAACACCTTCAACCCACAGGACTCCACCACATAATCCCAAAGGCCAAAACCAGTTGGTCACAATCCGAGCCGATGTCCCTGCAAGATTGACACAAACCGCCTCCAAAGAATCCAAGACCGCTGATAAAACATGTGTAAGGGTAATGCTCGCCTCCCACTAGGGGCCTGCCATGCCAGAGCGCACTACATGTTCCCCAACTAGGAAAATGGATTTGTATCGCCCTCTTCATAATACGCACAGTGTCTGAGTCTGGAAGAACTCGAGCCTGGGTCAGTTCCCACGGAGGGCGAGGGGTACAACCATAAAACATGTGTTTGGGTAACTCTCGCCTCCCACTGAGGGCCCCACCATTCCAGGGCGCGCCGCACATTCCATTTATTATCATTTTATTTTAAAAGTTCCTCAATAGATATGTTAAATAGTAGTTTGTGTATAAATATCTAACCATGGTTAATATTTTATTATATCCAAAATTTTCAAAATTTTATAGCATATTCATGAAAAGATGATGCCTATTTTTCCATTCTTATAGTCTTTTACCATTATTTTATTCATTGTGTTTCTACTTGTGGAAGATACCAATGGCATGGGCTATGAAATTGAAGCTATCATGTCTGTTATAAGATGTACTTGTTTATTGTTGATGATAGTTATATGTTTAATATTAACGTATCCTTACTTTGAGGAAATGTTTCTTGTACTAATTTAATGTATTACTTCAATAAATAATATGTTTCTTTTGTTTGGGGTTTATTAATTTCACTTTACCAAGATAAAAATATCTTTGAGATTTTCTAGGGAGTTACATTATTTCACCTCAGGGTTCATCAATTTTGTTATTAAGAAGAGTTACAATAACTTATAGTTGTGTGTTGACAACCAGATGTTTAACCAAAATATAATGATGAATCGTTATCCTCTCCCATATATTGATGATATCTTTGACCAATTAAGGGGATCATATGTGTTTTCAATGATTTAAGTGACATCAGGATACCAACATTTAAGACATAGAAAATATAATATACCTAAGACATCTTTCAAGAGTTGGTATCTCTTATATGACTTTACCTTCATGTCGTTCACACTAACGAATGATCGAAACATTTTTATGGCATTGATAAACCAAAACATCCATTACTACACTAATCAGTGTTTAATGGTGTTTTTGGATTACATATTGTGGCATATGAGTACTCTTGACAATCATCCCAAAAATCATAACATAATCCTGAGAACACTAAGAGGGAATCATCTATATTCCAAGATATCTATGTGAAAATTATTTAATTATAATATACATTTCTTGGGTCACATCATCTCAATTGAAGGTGTGTCAGTGGACCTATATATGTTTCATGCAGTGGTTTCATGGGTGGTGACAAGAATCATTTCAATATCCATAGTGTACAAGGGTTAGTGGTATATTTTCAATGGATAACAGAGGAAATTTCTTTATTGGTAACCCTAATTATAGTCTTTGTAATTATTGGAGTTATGTTTGAATATTATAGAGCATGTTAGGATGGATTACAAGAGATGATCATGCTATTGACGACTGCTCTGATCCTAATCCTACTCAAGACAAGGGATGAGTAAACGATGTTTTGCAATGCTTCAGTAGTAGATCTGAGAGTAGTGTTCATGAAAAGTGATTGTGTTCTGTAATATGAGTAATGAAATTTCAGGCCACATGAAATGAATTATCCTACACACAACCTTTATTTAGAAGTAGTGGTTTATTCCTTGACATTTCAGAATCATTATCCATTGAATGAAGTTTTTACATTGTATACTGATTAGTAGATCTTATATATATATTTTCATATTGATATTTAAATCTTCGACAACAAAGATGGTTAATGTATAGGTTTTATTTATATTTTTAACAGTAATATATTCCCGAAAAGTGAAGAAGTGAGTCTGATGCATTGATCATCAAGACAGATACTCATACAATTCATTAGTCTAGTTCTAAAGTGTTAGTGATTTATATGATGACAAAGATGCATGTTGTGGTTAAGATGGGCCAAAAGAATAGGATCCTTATATCAGTTTTAGTATATTATGCACTTTTGAGTCTGATAAGGGAGAGGGAGTATCTAGATATGGAATGATTATCCTTGTGAGAATACCTTGAAGGTGGGGAGTCACATTCATATTAGAATATAGATAAAAAAATAACATCTATATATGTGGTAGTTTTGTTTTTTCTACATGTATACGTGAAGAGTTCATGTGTGGATATCATGTATCAAAGTTGGAGGTGCATCATATTTTGATCAAAATTTATAGTGACCTACATAGATATTAATGGTGGTCGGGTATGAAAAATGTTTTTTCATGGTTTGTGATAGGATTCTACACCGATCCTAAGGTGAAATTCCGAGAACTAATGACATGTTGGTTTACTATAGCCATTTCCCATTCTATAAAGTAATTGGGATGATGTTACTCTTGGTTTTTGGGTGGGATTCCTATGGATGACTTGTAATAATGAAACTATTTATATAGTTGTGTACCAATTAATGAAATTAACATATTTCTTTCCTCTGCGGGAGAAATTATTAGTGGATTAGAGGGGGAATATGTATGTTCAGATGATATTATTTCTATATATAGTCATATGGAGTATTGTTTTAGACCATGAATCATGTTTCACTTCACTCTTATGGAATTACTTTTATAACGTTCTTAGCACATATGTATTAATGAGTATGTCTATCCACCCACATAAAAATGACAATTCCGAATGTACAATAATTGTTTTCAAAGATATGATAAGGGCTTGTTTTAATGAATTTTTTGGGTCTTGGAAGGGTCATGTAGGATTCATGGAGTTTTCCTATAACAATAGTAATCATGATCTTTTTATATGAAACCATAGGAGGCACTTTATGGTTAACCATTCAGATCATCTCTATCTTGGAAAGCAGAAGGTGAGTCTATATTTTTGCAACTAAGTCTCATTTAGGAAAAATATTAATAGGTTTATCTTATTTGAAATCATATTTATACATCTCGGAGTAGGAATAATTCATATGGTGATTGATATCGATGACCCCTTGTATTTGTAGTGGGTGATAGTGTCTTCCTTCGAGTGTATCCTAGATGGGTTACTGTAGGATTTATAGGTAGGGAATTATAGCACCCATTTTTTTTAAACTGTATGTGGTAGTCGATAGAGTCTAGCTAGTGGAATACCAATCAGATCTTTTATATAGGTACAATAATTTGCATGTTTTTTCCTACATCACATATTCAGCAGTATCACCCAAATCCTTCAAAAGGGGTTTTTGTCGATGATGTTGAGCTTAAGACCAATGTTTACTTTGTGGAGAATCTAATAATAATATTTGAACTTTTTGAGAAGGTTTTTAAGTTAATAACCCTGCCACTATTTTAGGTATTGTGAAATAATGGGTGTGTTCAGGAGATAAAATGGTAAAGAGAAGCCGATACGATGGCTCGGCGGCATGATCTCTTTTTATCTAAATCATATATATTATTGTGGGATCAACTTTATGATGATATATTATTAGGTGGGGAGATTGTAATATCCCAACCCTTTTTAGTGATTTCTTAAACAAATTTATAGCTACTATTATTCCTTGTTATTATTATATGTTGGGTTGGTTTTTTTAATTTCAGGGGTGTTTCAGATTGAACATTGGGAATTTTAGGGGAACAAGGGCAGTGCATATTTGGTGAAATATATTCCCAAATCATGAACCAACCTCCATCAAACTATGATCCTAATGATAGAGTGTGATTTCATGGTTAGAGCATGTTTTTCCAATCCATTCCTCCTCTTATGAGAAACCATTACACCTAAGGGGAGGTGCATAGTTAAGTTTCATTGTTTTTGAAAACCCTTTGCCTCATACAGAAAACCATGAATGTTTGAAATTTATCCATGTAAAAACTATACAAAAAATCCTAAACCCCTAGATTTTATCCCTAAACACTCTATCCCAACCGTAAATTTATTTCTTTTTTTATTCCCCTAGATGGATTCCTAGGATATCTAAACTCCATTCTTATTGAATTGATGTTCTGATTAACAGATCTACATGCACTCCTATATGCGATATTTTCCAAGATGTATTCCTCTATCTATCATTATTATTTCCAGACAGAGGGAAAATATTTATTACTCACTGGATATTGATTTGACACTTGTTTTTTGGTTATTTTCCATTTGATCATGGATCAAGGTTTTGGTTCAAGATCTTATCCTTCATTTTAAAAATAAACATTTTCCTTCAAATTGGGGATTTCTATTTTGGATAATGCTTATTAACAACCATATGTTTGGTGTTATAAATTTAAAATACCATTGTCATGATTTTAATTATTCATAAAAAATTACAAAATATCGATTACCATGTTTCGAAATCACATATTTAATTGTGTTAATTAATTGGTTAATTAATTGAAGGATTAATAGGACTATGTAATGGATGTGATATTGGAATTATGAAATTGGTCACCTAACAACTTATGTAATTTCTCGGTTAATGTTATCCTTAGTTGATGATAATCGTATTTAAGTGATAATAGTCTGAACTGTCAATTCTATTTTATATATTTGATAAAATATAGATAAATGGTTTAATTATATATTATTCATATTATTCCATGTGATTAAAGTGAATAATAATTATTGATTATATAATTGAAATTGGTACCATGATGTGAAATTTTGATGAGAGTGTTAATGATGAGTAACCTTTTTAAATGTGATGTGTTGGATATATGCGATTTTTTATAAATGGGGTGTGAGATAGAGAATGATTCTCTAAATTCTCATGAGGTGCTAGCCATATAATTATAGTCCCAAATGAATGCGTTTGGACATTTTTTTATGGGACAAGGACTGATGCTCTAAATACCGTTGAGATGTGGGAATGGGATGATGCTTTAAAAACCATAGGGGTCCTAGAGGCCATATTATAAACCCATGAGATTTTAATTAGTGTATGGTTCCAATTGGATGTGATATCAAATAGAATTAAATAGATAATGAAATCCCATGTTATAAGGATTTTTTGTTTCCTTGTGATATATCGTTGCAAATCTGACTTGGGTGGAGTCATGTATTGAAGGTATAGGTGTCATTGTGAACCTAGGGGTATTATTCTAGTGGAATAAAGAATAATTAAATATAAAAACTATTTAATTTTCAGTGTACATTATTCTTTATACAGTTAAATGAATTGTTATTGACTCGATATTATTTTATATGTTGTTAGTGGTGGTCTACTGAGTTTTACTCACACCCTAATTTGAATTCTTGATAGGTTCCAAAATAGAAAACATGTTTTCAGGACATGATAAGGAATAATGTCCAATGTTAGATGGTTGGGTATTATGGAGCATGGATGAGGCCACCAGGCATTACATTGGTTCTTCTTAGGATTTGTCAGTGTAATTATTTTTGGATTTTTTATTTGCAACATGAATAATATTATTTCATGAAATATCCACTTTTTTGGTTTTGAATATTGTTTTTTATTATGGTTTAGTATGTTATACTAGTCACTTTTGGTTATGGAATTCATTTCGGTTATTCAGTTGACATGTATTTTGTAATATTAGTCATTTTTATAAATTTATTAATAGTATATAGTCTCCCTATTATCAATATGAAATCCTAGATGATTGTTAGAATATTATTGAATATGGGGTGGATCACCTGAGGTCATGTGGGAAACCAGCATCGGGAACTATTTTTTGGCACTCGAGCTGGGAGTTCAGACATTATTATTTATATAACCCATAATTAATTATTCCACATAAATTGAGGTTTGGGTAGACCTTCCCTAGATGAAACCTTACAGCTCATCCATGTTCCATATGTGGAGAGTGACCTCTGTTGATTACAATAGTGACTAATTTTAAGAGAAATTTCACAAACTGATCAAAATGTAAGGTTTTAGATAGTACATAACATTAACCTTCTCTATGAGAACCAATGTATTGGAACATGAAACTCTTGTTATGCTCACTCCTCAAAAAATATCATGAACTATGATTATAAGCTAATTTTTGATGTATTCTTAAAAATCCGTAGGGAAGGAGCCCAAAAACCCAATCGGGTCCTGGGGCACATCCAAAGTTGACATTGGTGACAGATCCTAGACCCAACCCCCCCCCCCATTTGAGATGTTCCCAAATAAAATATTAATATAAATATAAATTATTTGTGGATGATTGTCAAAATGTTCTGCATGGACTCTATGGTTACTACACTACATGTGATAAACCGAAGTATGATGTTACCACATATCCAAACACATGAGGATCATTACTGAATGATCCAATCTAAATGAGAATTTTTTTGAATAGTGGAAAATTTCCAATCCTTGATTATCATCTAGATGAAAGATATATTATTTTCACCAACTATATAGAACGTCACATTGGACATATCTCTTGATTCTCATTCATACTCAAGATGAAATTCTATAAGATGTTTCTTCATACATAATAGGTTCCTGACAATATCATCATTTATGCTCCAACTCATCCAGTTTTATTCCTACCATCATTCTATCCAAATAAAAAATTTGGAAGGACTACAAGAATCTCATGCTCAGATGTCCACATTTATGGGTCAATGTTTTCTATAGATCTTGACCCAATGGCCTTCATTCCCATATTTTTTTCATGAAGAATACACCACCATAAAATATTTGGCCTAATACACCACTAAATTGAGTAGAACCAACGCTCACCATGTGTAGAATTATCATCAAGAAGAGTGGGAAGTGGGGAGTGATCTCATAACACACAACCCATGTGATCAACATTAAAGGTTAGGAAGGAGGATATGACCAATATATTAGGAAAATAGTGACCAAGATGGCCTAACATATGATAATATCCATTCATATTATTACACAAATATATTTATCTGATGAGTACGTCTTGTATGAGTGACCATTACTATATAAAAATCTATCTAATTCCTTGTATTTTTTTCTTCTTTGTTTTATCGATATAGGATATCATTGTAATAGTTTAGGAATTTTTTAATTATTAGAGGATGAACATATAAATTTACCTTTTAAAATTACTAGAGATTATATAGATAAGAGTATCTTTTTATTTGTGATTATAATTTAACTGATAAAATATTTATTTTATTAATTAAAATTCTACTATAGATACAAATCACTTTTATCAAATAATTATGTGGTATTGATATAATGTCTCAACTATTTTAATTCTGAAAACTTTAGTTTTTCTTTCCTCACAAATCAATCCCATAACACAGACACATAAAATCCCAAATGGTTGTATTGTTAACTTGTATAGGTAAATATATTAGATTATAATAGTTATTACCAACATATATTTATTTAATCTACCTGTACACATATGTAATATTATATTTTAAAAATAAATTTTTTAATCACAATATATAATATATATAAATTATTTATATATGTGTTAATAATTTAAAAAAATAATGTCCATAATTATTTTCAATGTGCACTTATATATTTCCACCATATAATAACATAAGTAATAAGTTGAAAACATCCTTCATTGTAAATTCGACACAATTAAAATCCCAAACTGGGTCTCTATTGATTTTATAAACAAAAAATGATATGATATTTTAAGCATAATTACAAAAATTATTAAATAAGATAATTTGGAAAAATATTTTAATATCTTCATTAATAAATAATTTTAAATCAAGTTCCTAAAAAAGAGAGTGATTTTAAAATCATAAAAAATAATAACATTTCAACTATTTACACTTTCTAAAATCATGAAATATTTTTCAAATTATGTAAAAGTAAATTTGATTATCATCCACACTTAAAAATGTAATTATCCGCCATTAATCCCTACAATTCTCTTGAATAAGGAAAATAGAAACTGTTATATTGGTTTTTTGATAAATAGTTTTAAACTATTATTAAATATATATGATAAAAATTAATAGGAGAATAACATGTATAACTTAAATAGAATATACAGAAAACTATTGGAACCACCTGAAAATAATATTATTTACAACTAAGAAATATTATCTCAATATAGTGGAAACAATTAATATAATATTACCTTAATTATGATCACAATTTTAGTAGTTCACATAACACCAATTTAGAAAAATATGAATGTAATATTTGTAGATTGAATCTTCTTACTCATGAATGGAAATTATTAATTTAAAATTTTAACGAATAACTTAGTAAAAAAAATTTATTATTTCATGTTGATGTAGTTCACATAGAAAATGAATCACTTTATTTTTTATAAATGTCATCATGATATATTTTAAAACATATTCCAAAAATTGATATCTCTACCGAATCATCCATACATGAAATTTTTCATATTTATTTTTAAAACAGCAATCTCTACCTCTAGTACCCTACACATATTTATTATATATTAGTATAATAATTCATTCATATTAATGAAACAAATATTAAAATTAAATGTTATTCATCACCCAGTGATCAATTTTTCTGAGTTATTACCAATCCACAAGTACATGTATTTTACCATAGGCATTCTTAGTTTCTATGTCCTCTACTGTGGGATAATAAGTTACCATTATTTATGGGAACCTCAAATTGGTTACAGTAAGGTCAAATGTGTGTGTATTATAATATAAAAATATAATGGGATCCATTAGGAAGGTATATATAAATATATTACATCATATATTTATAAAATATATAATGTAAAAAAATCATTCGATTTCATTTTTATCACCCAGTAATATCATTCCCCTTTCTCTTTATGGTTAAAATATCATCACATTGAATGTGGAGAAAAAATGTAATCTTTATTGTCTTTATTAGTTGATGTCATTTTTTTTATTAAATTGATTAATATTTTTAACTAATATTTTCTATCTATAATATATATATATATATATATATATATATTATTTTTATGTATAATGTGTTTTTGGTGAGTGGTACTCACCTCTACCATCGACATCTAAATGATCAGGAATTTATTTTTGACCACACCATGGGGTTTGTGGGAAGAGAAAAAATCTGATGTAGCCTCACTATTATAGGTACTAAGTTAAGAGCAATTAGAAATATCTAGTTCCATGTTGATTCATCATAGGTACTTTGTGTGAGAACCATTGTTTTTCCGGATAGTCGTTTTGAGCAGAAATTTGAATTTTTGCTGTTGGATGCTCGTGAGGGGTAAAATGGTCATTTTACCCTACAAGCTGATCTCCGATAATTTTTCTGACAACTTCGTTGGTCTCGGAATAGGTTTTTTACACTAGGAAAAGTGTTTTTAAGGAATTCTGAGCTATTCGAATTTTTGCGGAATATTTAATATTTAATATTATTAAATTAAATATTAATTTATTCACATGAGTTTGTATAGTGAGAACTTTTTAACGGAGTGTCTGATTGAGATTCCATCTACTCCATTGAGACTGGAATGGGGATTTAAGCCTAGGGAAGGCATAAACTCATGTCGAGCGCTGGGGCCGGCCTGGGCCCCGTTTTCTTCCTTACTTTTCTTCTTTTCTTTTCTTTTCTCTCTCTTCCTTCCTCCTCCTTGCACATGATCCAGGTGTGCTCCTCCATGGCCATGTCCCATGGTTGAATTTGGATATCGAGAAAACGGGTGATATGGAAGGCAAGAGTGGTACCGATTCAAAGCCCTCGACGCGCTGATTCCGCGAAGGGCAACAGTGAGCCGTGAAATCAACCGAAGCATCGGCAGTTTCCGCCCGAAGGCAGGGCCGTTTATGTTTTCACAATAGATTCACTTAAAAAATGTTTTTTTTTTGTTTTTAAAGTCTTATATTTCTTGCTTATATGCCCATGGGGCTCGATCTGTTGTTTTAGGGGCGAAAAATGGCGAATCAGACGTTTTTAGGGATTTCCTGTCGGAAAACCTAGTATACACAGCGTGCGTTCCAGGGGAACACACCATGTGTTCTTCCCATTCATGGAAGATGAAGTTTTATTGAGTACACATTATGTACATTGAGTACACTCCGTGTAGTGGGTGGTCGTGTGGCTGGCCGTGTGAAGTAGAACACGGAATAGTGGTTTTTTTGTAGTACACGTCATGTACAGTAAAGTACACATCGTGTATTGGTACATGTGCATTTTATCAAGTGAAAATAGTCACGGTGTGAATTTTTATGAATATTACATTTCTTGTACAATAAAGTACACGCCGTGTACTATTACACGGGCAGGCCCAATAGGCTCTGGCAATGTACTCTGGCCATGTGCTGCTCCAGTTTAGTAATTTTGGTATATCTTATGCTCTAGAAGTCAGAATTGGGAATGTGAGTAGTCGATTCTAAGAATTTTTCCATGTAGATCGTGATGGTGGAATCCTTTGGACATTTAGAGGTAATATAAATTGGGTTTTGGTGGTTTTTATCTAAATGGAGGGGATTCTTCCTCCTTTTATCGAGCTCAGTCATCGTCTGAGGGTGAGACTTGGTGAGGTTGTTAGGTTGGGTGTTCGGACCAGCTTAGACGAGACATTTAATATGAGATGAGTTGTGAGATATCTCCCGTAACCATTTCGGTAGTGGAAATTTCTCTATTGAGGCGTGCCCTTCTGGCCTAAGAGGCCGTGAAACTGGATGCTTCTAAGGGTCCCTTGAGGGATTCCTTGCTTGGGTGCTGAACTCGGGAGTCCTTGTAGGAACTCTCTCAAGTTTTCATTGAGAGGACCCCTGTTATGGGTTTCCTCTTTTGGTCTTCATTCGAGGATATTATATAGGATTCCTCTTTGATAAGGATCCAATGGAGTATTTCTTCTCTGTACTTATCTTGATGATCCTGATTAGGATGACTCCTTGGTGTTTGACTTGTGGGACCAGTGGGTGCCCTCTGTTTGACTGACCTGATTTGTTACGTCGGGTTGGGTTAGAGAAGGTGTTAGGGTGTCATCGAGAACCTGTGCCAAGATAGTAATCCTGTGGGGTTATGTTTTTAGTATTGGGTTGGGCGTTCGTCCACCCTCACTGTTTTTTATAACTTACTTGGTTTTGCTGATGCTGTAGTGGATACTAGAGGTGCTTCATGGTTGCTGGCTGTTGAGCCTGACGTGAGGCGTCTCCTTATTTGTTAAGATACCTACTTTTCCTTTTTGCCTGATTAGTAGGTGGTCTGATTTTTATTTCCAAATTTTGAGTTGTTTTTGTGTATCGTCGTTCTACGAACCCATGGTTGGGGTGTCGTATGGCTGAGGCCATTGCTGAAAGATATCTAGAATTTCATAGATAATTTAATGATGAGTTAGAACTACTATTTGGGATCACTACTTGGATCCAAGACCATACTGAGGGGTACATTCCTCTGTTTATCCGTTTGGCCAGGATACCTAAGGGTATGCCATGTTTAATTATGAATTAGTTTTTCCTTGAGAGTAATTGTATGTAAATTTCATATTTATATGTTGGACATGGCCCGATTACTTGTGCCCGAGGGCGGTATTTTACTATATCCTAGGGGCGTGACTGTATTAGCCTAAGGGTGACGTTCTATTTCTCCTGAGGGCAACCTTTCATGCCTGAGGGCTTGACTTCTTTTATGCTTGAGGGCAAGATTATGATTCGCCTAAGGGCGAGATTCTGATTCTCCTGAGGGAAAGGCCTGAGGGCAAGGTTACTGATTTTCCTGAGGGCAAGGCCTGAGGGAAAGGTTCTGTTTAGCCTAAGGGTGTGGTTTTGTTTAGCCTGAGGGAAAGGTTTTTTAGCCTGAGGGATTTGTTCTGGATGGCTTGTTAACAGACATATTTTTGGCATTGGCCGAAGTAGGTTCATGTCGATGGGATTACAGACCCATAGACCGACTTAATGATACAAGGCTTGAGTGGTACGATGTCCAGCTCAATTCCCTTGCACATGATGTCCCGGAGATCAGGATTATGGTTGCAAGGATCAACTTCTGATGTGGTTTCTTGTTATTTGAATCACTTAATTATGAATATTCATATTTACGTATATGTGTATAGGTATGGGACTATACATGTGTACGTATACAGATATGGACATCCATGGTGGCACTTTCCCAGCTGACAGGGATTACATACCCTGAATTCAACTATGGTTGCACGTTTGGTTTACTTACTTTTGTTGTGTTCCAGCTAGGCTAAGCATGTTGTTGTTGCATACACTTTTAGCATCACAGTTGTAGGTTTCTTGTTGAGGTTCCCTACTGAGATTATTTCTCTCCCCTGTACGTGCACCTCGGTGTACGTGTAGACATTGTGTCTGCTTTTCAGGTTGATCACTAGTATCATGGTGGATAGGGATAAGGCCTAGTGTTTCATGATCGAGCGGAGCTGCTTGAGTGGTACTACTGATCGAGCTGCTGCAGTTCGATAATGTCTGGAGATCGAGTACGTGGATTGGTCCGGAGTTAGTAGCAGTGCACTGTACTTTTACTTTCAGTTTCTTTTGTACTTGTATCTGTATTGTCTTCCAGTGGGTGACTAGTGTTTTATTGTATTTCATATATGTTTGGGCTTTTACAGCATGTTACTATTATAGCTAGTTCTATTTCTGTTGTTTACTGCTTCAGAACTCTGTTTACTTTCCTCTATGTATGATACATAGTTATTTCCACTATATCCTTACTCTGGTGTGAGGGCATAGTCTCCCCACTATCAAACCCTTGGCCCTCACTGCTAGTCGGCAGCATCTGGCGTATGGGGAGGCGCACTTGAGACATTGTGGAGAACTGGCTCGGGGCACAGGTTTAGTGGCTTCTGGGTCGGGACGTTACAAAGTGGTATCCGAGGATTTTTCTTTCCTGGTCTCTACTATTTACGGTATGGTAGACAGGAGTATTAGAAATGTGTCGGAACCTGTGATGTATATCGGGATTCTCCATCGAGAACACTTATTTCTGTAAGAAGTCCTGGTTTCCAGGGTTTGGGATTACTGTTTTGATTTTGTGAAGTTATTGTTGTATATTATTTTCACCTTGAGTGACACATATGTTGTGTGGTGATTTAGTTTACTATGGATCTCTGGCTCTTTTCCATTTGTATGATTTCAGGGATGGATTTTTACTCATGGATGGAAAAGGCAAGAGTTGTCTCATGCATCATACTAGGCACATAGGATTAACAGCATATGGGCCTGCTAGTGTGTGTTTTTTCTGACGACTGAGACCTTTGGTTCTCCATACACATACTTTTTACTCTGATGGCAGGTTATGTGGATCTATGTTGAGGCGTTGGTGTGAGGATGATGACTCAGTCCTTGTGCGCTGGTGGTGTAGTGACCACAGTTGGTCTATGTGGAACGTGATGCCTTTTTGTTTAACCCATTATTGGGTGTTGTTTCTCAAGTCTGTGGCTATCTACTGAGATCATTGAGAACAATGTCGATAGATACCAAGGCTTTTCTTGTGAACTGGACCTCCTTGGGGTATTCCCGTATACAGATACCCGATGAGTGTCAGTTCAGTTTCACTTCTGCTTGGGTTGTGAACTCCAGGGAGTAGTTCCTTCTAAGGATTCTCGGAGAGGATCAGGGCACTTGTAGGTTGTGTTATGGATTGTAAATTTTGGTCATTGTGATCTTTACCATCTTCTGAGTGGTTTTGGATATTTTGGGCTAGGTGTAAGACCTAGGTACCCTTTGTTTTGACTCGAACATTTGTAGGTCAATGTCTGTTTTGTTCTCGAGAAACATGTTATAGGGTGGTTGACCTGTGGTTGAATCCTGGTCAGGTTTTGGCAGGATGCTAGCATGGCTCAGAGGGAGCTATACATGCCTATAGTGAAATCATATTGTACTATTGTTAGAGATGATCATGCGCTATCTTGATTCTTCTTGAGTATCCTGAGAGAGCTTCAACCATCATCGATCTCCTTTTTCTTTCTCAATATTCATCCATGTTGTTGATGGAACCATTTCTGGTTGCACTTTCGGAGAGGTTTAAGGAAAGCATGTGGTGGGGAGAGCACCATTGGCCCTTTGAGGGAGGTTATCCTTGTTCGGGGTAAACTTCAGTGTTTTTTAGGAGCTTTTGAGCTTAGGGTTTTCTTTTCTGATGACTATAATGGTATTCCTATGGTTGGGAGTACCAGATCGGTCGTAGTTGAATGTCTTCAGTGTAGAAGTGATGGTGAATGCTATAAGGTTGGTCTTCAGATAGTCTAGATAGCTTGTTTGTGCAAATGATCAGTTTATGAGTATGGTTGACGGTTCTTTATCTGGGCTTCTCGGGGATGAGAAGGTTTATGGTGGGGAGTTTGTAAGAACTTGTGTTTTTCCGGGAAGCCGTTTTGAGCAGAAATTTGAATTTTTTCTTTTGGATGCTCGTGAGGGGTAAAATGGTCATTTTCCCCTACCATCTGATCTCAGATAATTTTTCTAACAACTCTTTTGGTCCCTAAATAGGGTTTTTACCCTAGGATATGAGTTTGGAAAAATTTGGAGGTCTTTGAATTTTGGCAGAATATTTAATATTTAATATTTTTTAATTAAATATTAATTTATTTACGTGAGTTTGTTTAGTGATAACATTTATACATAACTTTTGATTGAGATTCCGTCTACGCCGTTGAGTCCGGACTGAGGAGTTTAGTCTAGGGAAGGCATAAACTCATGTCGGGCGTCGGGGCTGGCCCGTGCCCCTTTTTCTTCTTTTCTTTTCATATTTTCTTTTCTTTTCTCTCTCTTCCTTCCTCCTCCATGCACATGCTCTAGGTGTTATCTTCCATGGATGTGTCCCATGGAGTGAATTGGGAGATCAAGAAAACAGGAGAGAAGGAAGGAAAGAGTGGAACCGATTCGAAGCCCTCAACGTGCTGATTCCGCGAAGGGTAACCGGGAGCCGTGAAATCAACCAAAGCTTTGGCGGTTTCTGCCCAAAGGTAGGGCCATTTCTGTTTTCAACATAGATTCACTTAAAACATGTTTTTTGAGTTATTAAAGTCTTATATTTCATTTTATATTCCCATGGGGCTCGATCTGTTGTTTCGTGGGCGAAAACGGGTGAATCACACGTTTTTAGGGATTTCCCATCGGAAAACCCAGTATACACGGCGTGTGTTCCAGGGGAACACGCTGTGTGTTCTTCCCATTCGGGGAAGATTATGTTTTATTGAGTACAATATATTTAATTTGAGTACACTCCATGTAGTGGGTGGCCATGTGGCTGGCCATGTGAAGTAGAACACAGAATAGTGATTTTTTTGAAGTACACGCCATGTATAGTAAAGTACACACTGTGTCGTGGAACATGAGAATGTGCTCGGGTGAAAACAGACATAGTGTGAATTTTTGTAAATAGTACACACTGTGTACAGTAATGTACATGCTGTGTACTATTACACAGGCAGACCCAATGGGCTCTGGCCATGTACTCTGGCAATGTACTGCTCCAGTTTAGTAATTTTTGTATATCTTATGTTCTAGAAATCCGAATTGGGCGTGTGAGTAGATGATTCTGAGTGATTTTTCACATAGATCACGATGGTGGAATCCTTTTGGAATTTAAAGGTCACATAAAATCGTATTTGGTGATTTTTATCTAAATGGAGGGGATTCCTCAACCTTTTATCGATCCCAGTCTTCGCTTGAGGGTGAGACTTGGCGAGGTTGTTAGGATGGGTGTTCAGACCAGCGTAGTAGAGACCATTAATATGAGATGATCTATGAGCTATCTCCTATAACCTTTTCTTTAGAGGATGTTTCCCTAGTGAGACATACCCTTCTGGCCTAAGAGGCCGTGATACCGGATGATTCTAAGGGTCCCCTGAGGGATGCCTTGCTTGTGTGGTGAACTCAGGAGTCCTTGTAGGAACTCTATCATGTTTTCTTTGAGAGGACCCATGTTATGGGTTTCCTATTTTGTTATTCATTTGAGGATATTATGTAGGATTCCTCTTTTATAAGGATATCATGTATAATTCCTTCTCTCTAGTTATCTGGAGAATCCTAAGTTGGATGACTCCTTGGTGTTTGACTTGTGGGACCCGGTGGGTGCCCGTTGTTTGGCCGACCTGAGTTGTTACGTAAGGTTGGGGTAGATAAGGTGTTTGAGTGTCATCGAGAACCCATCGCAATCTAGTAATCATGTTGGGTTATTTTTTTAGTGTTTGGTTGGGCGTTCACCCACCCTCACTATTTGTTTATATATGACCTAGTTTTGCTGATGTTGTAGTGGTTACCATAGGTGCTTCCTGGGTGCTGGCTGTTGAGCTTGACATGAGGTGTCTCCTTATTTGTTGGGATACCTAATTTTCCTTGTGTGCCTGAGTAGTAGGTGGTCTGATGTTTATTTCCAACTGTTGTGTTGTTTTTGTGTATCGTCGTTCTATGAACCCATGGTTGGGGTGTCGAATGGCTGAGGCCTTTGCTGAAAGATATCTATAATTTCATAGATAATGTAATGATGAGTTAAAACTGCTATTTGGGATCACTTCTTGGATCTAGGACCATCCTGAGGGGTTCATTTCTCTGTTTAGCTGTTTTTCCAGGATAATGAGGGTATGCCATGTTTAATTATGATTTACTTTTTCCATGAGAGTAACTGTATGTAAGATTCATGTTTATATGTTGGGAATGTCCTGAATACTTGTGCCTGAGGGAGGTGTTTTACTATAGCCTAAGGGAGTGACCGTATTAGCCTGAGGGCGATGTTCTATTTCTCCAGAGGGAAACATTTCATGCCTGAGGGCTTGACTTCTTTTTTGTCGGAGGGCGAGATTCTGTTATGCCTGAGGGCGAGATTCGGATTCGCCTGAGGTCAAGCCCTTCGGGCAAGCATACTGATTCGCCTGAGGGAAAGGCATGAGGGAAAGGTTCTGTTTAGCCTGAGGGCATGGTTTTGTTTATCCTGAGGGAAAGGTTCTGTTTAGCCTAAAGGCTTTGTTCTGGTTGACTTGTTTAGAGACATATTTCTGGTGTTGGCCGAAGTAGGTACATGTCAATGGGATTACGGACCTAGAGATCGTCTTAATAATACACAGATTGAGTGGCATGCCATCAAGCTCAATGCTCTTGCACAGGATGTCTAGGAGATCAGGCTTATGGTCTGGCAGATCGACTGTTGATGTGGTTTTGTGTAATTTTAATCACTTAATCATGAATATTCATATTTACGTATATGTGTATAAGTATGGGACTATACATGTGCATGTATATAGATATGTACATCCATGGTGGCTCTTTCCCAGTTGATAGGGATTACATACCATGAGTTTAACTATGGTTTCACATTTGGTTAACTTCCTTTTGTTGTGTTCCAGCTAGGCTGAGCACGTTGTAGTTGCATACACTTTTAGCAGCACAGTTGTAGGTTTCTTATCGTGGTGCCCTATTGAGATTATTTCTCACCCCTGCACATGCACCTCGGTGTATGTGTAGACCTTGTGTATACTTTTCAGGTTGAACACAAGATGCATGGTGGATAGGGCTGAGGCCCAGTGTTGCATGATCGAGCAGAGCTTCTCGAGTGGTACAACTGATTAGGCTGCTGCAGTTCGACAGTGTCTGGATATCAGGTACGTGGATTGGCTCGGAGTTAGTAGCAGAGCCCTGTACTTTTACTTTCAGTTTCTTTTGTACTTGTATCTGAATGGTCAGCTAGTGGGTGACCAGTGTTATACCATATTGCATAGCTGTTTGGGATTTTAAAGCATTTTAATATTATAGCGAGTTCTATTTCTATTGTTTACTGCTTCCGCACTCTGTTTACATTCCACTGTGTATGATACTAAGTTATTTCTGCTATTTTATTACTCTGGTATGAGGGCATAGTCTGCCAACTATCACACCCTAGGACCTCGCTGCTAGTCAGCAGCCTCTGGCATACGGGGAGGCACGCTTGAGGACTTGTGGCGAACTAGCTCGGTGCACTGGTTTAGTGGCTTACGGGTCGGGACGTTACACTTTGGGCCATGTAATGGGTTTCATTACCATTAGACATTTGGGCCACTCTTTATAATACAGTTGGCTTGGTGGTTGGGTAATCCCTATGGGGGATGACCAATCCTTATAACATATAGTTGTATGAGTTTCATTGTCTTGATCCCATGATAATTTTCCTATATATATTATATTCATTAGAAAATAAGATATAATAATAACTATAAAAAAAAATTTACTTTTGATATCCCACAACCCAAAGCCAGTATAGCTTACCTCATATTATTCCCTTAGATCTATTTTTTTTTCAAAAAATCACATGAAATGGGCCTTCTTCCACAAACATAAAAGAAGAATAATCACATAACAAACTATGATATATTCATGAAAGTATTATTTGACCAGTAAGATATCAGTTAAAACAAATATTAAATGGACTCTATGGTTAGAAAAAAGTTAAAAAGAGGTGGGTTGGCCCAAATCAAATTTCAATGTATTTTACAATTTGATGGAGGAAAAAATAACATTTATTATGTTCAGATATTTTTTTGAATATTAATCATGGAATGCTCTCGTTTATAACACATCTGAAGACTCAATTGAATTATTATACAAGAAATATATGTCAAATTGTTTTAGAATTTCACTTTTGAAGTAGATTTAAATAATTCTAAACAGAAGTATTAGTATGATTATAAAAAATAGTTTACTTATATTGTTTTCAGAGGAGTTAAATTAAAATACTTGACTCAAGTCATCAATTGTGTAAACAATACATTTCAAAATTACATGATTTCTCAGAAATCCATTTTTTATCATCACATATCATGGAGAATTCAAATATATATATATATATATATATCTGTGTGTGTGTGTTTAATTTTTATTTATGAAACCCAAAAAATATGAACACTAAAATATGTTAATGAATTATGTACTTAAGGAATTATAATTGATTTCCCTCAATCATACCATTTAATTAGTATTCAATATTATAAACTAATATTGATTTTGAAATTTTTATCATTTTATAATATTGGATTATAAAATAAAATTGAAGGATATGTCCCACATAAAATGTTATTTATACAACTTAACCTTGAGAGCATAAAATATCCATGAAGGACGCAAAAATTATAAGATAATTTTGTTTAATATAAAATGATAAATAAAATATGTGATCCCAAAATAAAAAAAATTAATAAAAAGGTAGTACAAAAATATGAGGTGAAAAATAAATAAGAAAAAAATAAAATTAAAATTTAATAAAGGAAAAAAATCAAGAAAAAAAATAATGTCCAAAAAAATACAATTTTTTTTAATCAGTAGAATATTTAGTCATTTAAAAAAATAAAATTAGATATGGTGAAAATTCTTATAAAAGGTTTAGGTTGGTTTCTAATTATTTCTTCCAAAGGACCAATTTTGTTAATTTTTTTCCTCACACAGCTCGCCCACTTTCCGAAGTTGGGTAGTGTCAATATGAATTAACAACCATTTTTTTATCCATAAATATGGTATATTAATTAACCCTATCAGGGGTCTTATTTCTTAATATGGAAATCACATATAGATTTAATTTATGTAGATAAGATACTCCTTATAATATATAATTATTACACTTTTTTTGATATTTATTGAACTCCATTATACATATAATATGTCAGTCCACATAAGAATTATATTTTCTCCAATATAATCAATGTATTCTACTCAATATAGTATAAATCCATTATATAAGACACTATAGAGTTTATTTAAATAAAGGGGAATAAAAATATTATAAAAGGAGGAGTGAGTTGTTGTAGAGTTGTGATTAGGCCTATGGAAAGGGATTCATACATATACTTATAATGGGAGGTAAAACCACTATATTTCATAGCCATTTGACAAAATGAACCATACATTTTCTAATCACGTCAGACATACCATAGTGGTCCCTTTTCATGTTATGTATCCATGATCACTTCAATTTAGTTTAATGTATTTTAAAAGAGAATGATTGTTCAAATATAACTAGCAATGGTTTGGTGTGGTCCATATGCATATTGGACCATTTTGGAATAAGTCGAAATTTGATTTTGGTGATGGAATTTTATGATGAAAGAGATTTATATGAACCTAATTTATTTGGGGAAATACATAGAAGAATATTGAATCTATGAATATTGGTAAAATATAGTTGAAAATATAATGATGTTTTTTAGGAAATCAGGTAAAGAATCATTACACAATGTATTTGAGTAAAAAATAAGAGAATATTAAATCAATTTGTTTGAAAAAACCAATAATTGATATGGAGCGATTGGGTAAAAGGTGCGTTTACACAACTCATCATAGATACCAACTAGAGGATTAAGGGAATAGATCTTATGGTATGAGGTAGTTGGGTTTGTTTGGTGAAAATGAATGTGACTAGAGAAAATGGACACTTTTGTCACTAGCAAGGGAAAATGGGTGCCCAGCTGTGACCCTAATAGATAGAAGTGTAAATAAAAGTACATCACCCCTAATAGATAACATCATTAAAAGGATCCATGTAGTTATATTTTGAGTAATGAGTAATATTAATTCTATCAAATGGGCGGTTTTACCAAAATTTTATTGAAAAATTTCTCACATTTGCAAGAATAATTTTTTTTATCTATTTTATCTCGTGTACAGGATGGCTGTGATGTCCCCACAATAGGCCTTTTTCCATTTTTTTAATAATTTTAAAGTGAAATTTTATCAATATACGAAAATAAAAGTAGAATGAAAAGTGAAAAATGATATTATAATTTTATTATTATGGAAATCTTATGTAAAACCGTGAGATTTAATTAAATATTTGTCTTCAAATGAAATTAATTTCCATTATTTCATGAAATACACATAACCTTGAGTCTAAATTAAAATAAAATAAAATATTATATTATAAGATACCATTTAAATTGTAATATTTAATTGGAAAACAAATTCTGAAAAAATGAGAAATAAAATATGCATAACTGTTTTTTATAAAAAAAAATTATATTCATAAATAAGTAATAAAAATTTATTAAAGTCCTTATATTCATTAAAAATAAATTTGACCTCAAAAAAGAATTTTATTGCATTACCATTGAATTATAATTAATTTTTCTAATAATAATAACATTTATTTTACAAAAATAATTTTATTTTGGAGTCATCATTTCATAATTATCATAGAGTTATATTTTTTTTATTTTTATGTAAATATTGATTTGTCAATGAATAGTTAAAAGTTATGATTCTAAATTAAAATGGGTTTTTGTTTAATAAATTTTGAAAGAAAATATTTTTAAAAGAATATAAAATTTAATTTTTTGTTCCTTTTTATCAGTTATAATGAAAATAAGGGATATTTTATTATTTTTTAGTACATATTAATTTAAAAATAATAAAAAACTAGAAAGCATATTTCACCATAGAATATCTTTCTATCATGTTTTTAGGAATAAATTTTAAATTAAATTATTTTAATTATAATAATTTAATAATGAAAAATAGATTCGATATTTTCAATCCATAGGATTAATTTTATAAAATAATATTTTTAATTTTTGGTTACTATTAATAATAATATTTGTAAATAGTTGTTTCCCTATAGAGAGTAAAACAGGTAAAATAGGGATAAAACATTGGGATATGGATCTAAAATATATAGAATATTTTCCTTTATTCTATTAGATTATTTTCATTCATCCATATTCATAAATTAATAAAGCAATATAGAATCATAGGGCCATTTTCCATTAATTGGGACCATTATTTTATATTGAAAGAAGAATAAATATAAAATACCACTCTCTTGGCATTGATATCATAAATAGTTTTATATGAGGATAATAGGAGGATAATTTAATTTTTAAATTTTTGTTTTAAGTATGATTGAATTTTTTACCATGAAAAATTATTTTAAATTTTTAGTTGTTTAGTAGTCAAAAAAACATTTTTATGCATCACTAAGAAAGTATTTCTTCAATTAATAGAGAAATATAAAAAATGTATCCAGAAATATTAACAGTAATACAATTTTTATTGATACTAATATTCCATTATATTTTTAGTTCAACATAATATATTAATAGTTTATTAATGGTTTATATTGTAATTCCATCCAAATCATGATGGTTTTTATTTTAAAGTAAGTGAATAGGTCCATAAATGATGTTAATGATTTATTAAAAAAATGATATTTTATTAGAATTTTAAATAATAATGAAAATAATATATTAAAAAATGGAATGGGATATGGATTATGATATCATTAATGGTCCATTTATGTGTATCCTTTCCATTCATGGTAACATTATTGACTCTTGAGTAGAGAACATTGATATTTCATTCATTCATAAAAGGATTAATGGGGTTCAAAAAAATGAGATACGAGTTAAGAAATCATATAAAAATATATTTAAATATTATTGTATGGAATTATTTCAACTTATATGAATCCTATATTCCAAATATTTAAATTTAAAATTATTTTATAAGAAAAATTAATTTATATTATTTTAATAATGTATGTAATTTCAAGGGTACCCCACCCATCACATATAAAATGGAACCTCTTATCCTCTTTTCAAAAAAAAATCAAACCATCATTACTATACATTTCATATCACAATATTTTAATTTATTCCTTCTATAGGTCAAATATATTCTGTTCTTTCTAATATATCATGCTTTGAAGGACTTTGTTGTTATCCAGAAGCAGTTTCTCAATGAATGGGTAAAACTGTTAACTGAGGGTTTTCAATTTTTCTTCTTCTTCAACCTCATCTAAATACATGGTATCCAAAATAAAATAATTGATTCAGTATCTTTAATATAAATAATTCTTATAATTATTATATAACAACCACTATCCACATTCATTTTAACCTACAAAAAAGTGAAAACGTCGATTGTGCGTACAAACAACATATCATCTCCTCAAAGTGGTGTAGTTAATTTTTTATAACCATATTTCATCGATGGTTATAATGACGGATAAAATACATATATGTGTATTTTATGATATTATTATGATTCGATAATAGCTAATTTTATATTTAAACTTTTTATTCTATTCAAAAAATAGAACCAATATTTATGTTTATATACTTCCTGTCATCTCTATAGATGAAATAATTAATTTTTCTATATCTACCTTTTATCTAAAATTATAAATATATATATATATATAATGAATATGTATTATATTTATATCACGGATACAATTTTGGATATGATGGGACTGTGATCAAAGTACAAGGACCCGGCCAATAGAATGGACACATCCATGAATGATAAAACAATTATCACATTGAAATGATGATTTTAATGAGTAACTATTAGTAAATTTTTGTGTAAATATTATAATTGGATCATATATTATATAATAAAAATGTAAAATATTCTTTTAATGAAGTACTATAAATTATAATTTATTATAAAATAGTTTATATCTCTTTCGATGAAAGTAAAACTTGAGGTAAGGGACTTGTATTACAAATTCATTATATATTGGGATTGTTTATGATAATGATTATGATTATGGAATTTTATGAATTATATCTCAATATTAAAATTATTTTCTCCTTATACGGTTGAATTTTTTTAATTTTTTTCATCTCTTTATGCACTCAATAGATTGGAACAATATTATTTTATGGTAGACTAACATTATTTTCTTTTTGGGCAATTTTTTTTACATATCCATGTTTTTGAAAAGTTTTACCAATAATATTTTTTCTATTTAAAAATGATGGAATAATTTTTTGCCATTAATAAAATTTTAAAAAGTTGATTAAAATGAATCTCCGTGTCTTTTTCTAAATAAGTTACTTTTGAATTCTTATCTAAATTGTGTAATGAATTAATTTTACATACATTAAATTAGTATAATCTAATATAACCTAGATGATAAATATAGATGATCATATAAATGTATCAATGGTTTTTTTCATGGAAAATATATTTTGTAAATTTTTAGGAAATTTTTTTCTGAATAAATTTTTTTAAAATTAAATGATTATTTTCCTAAAAAATATTCTAGAGAGATTTTATAGTTATGATTCATATATAATGTCATATTTTGATGTTAATTTATAATTACTGGGTATATTATCCAATTATATCATATTTTGTATTTCTCTACATGTTATATGATTAGGAAAAAATTATTTTTATGAAACACTTTAATTTTCTATGTGTTATTTTATAATAAAATTTTGAAATGAAAATGAAATGTATATATTTTATACATGTTATGATATGATGACTGTTTAATGGGTTTTTAGAATACATGTGTATAATTCTTAATATGTGATGTCTGGTACCATAATTATATAACACTCTCGGAAATTAGGAAACTATGGGTATCTCACGAGATAATAAGGAATTGAATGAGTATTGAACTCGGTTTAGAAAAGGAAATTTATACACTACCCTAGTATTGATTGGAAACATAAATAATGATATGATGCAATGGGGAGTAAACCAAATTAACTATGATAGTTATGGAAGTGAAAATTTTCCAAATATGTGTTTTTCTATTTTTATGTGTTTTCCACGCACATAATCAATAGGATAATGTTATGATTTTAGGGCTTGTGTTCATTAATTATTCTATGAGTTATGTCTTTTGAACTGCCTTGGATTATTAAATGATTTGTGATTATGATCTATGATATGATGGTTTTGGTTTTCAAATTTTAATAGAATATTTTAATACACTTATATAGAAGATATTTTTGATATATCCTGGATATATATCTTTTTTACCCTTATCGAGAATACGATACCATTGTTTCTTATGTTTACTTTCCTCAAGACAAGAAAAAAATATTTCAATTAAGTTATTTCTAAGAAAGGTTATATTTATGTAGAAATAATTTTTTGATGATCTATATATCTTATGGACATTTTTTGAGTCAATTTTTCCAAATAAATTGTAGCTATATTATTTTTTGTAGATCATAGTGTAATGTATTTAATATTAATCAATTATGATGTAATATTTATAAATGGTTCACAGTAGCTGGTGTCATAGAAATTTATGGTTTCCATTGCAAAACAAGAAGTGGAAACACTAGTGTAAATCATGTGGATAGTTTATGTTATAAGATAACAACAAGATTTTTCAGTATGATAGAGATCATGTGGTTTTACAAAAAATACTTTTTTTCTAGATAATAAAATTTGACATGGAATGGAATAGATTCATCAAGGGGTGATTACACTATAAGTGTTTTGAAAGTATATCATGGTCATCATTTTGTACCACCGTTCATGTTACCTTACTTAATCCAGGATTGAATCTCCGGGATGATATGATTTTGTAAATTCCAATTTTATTTATAAGCCATTATGTATGATTTTAATAGATATTGTCCATGAAATAAATACGTGAAAACTATGGTCACATATATTGGAATGAAAGTGTCATAATTTAGACATTCTGTAAATTATTTTTCAGGCATATATGACTGATCACTCTGATTGCAAATGAATAATGGTTTGGAAACCCATTTTTTTATTGAGGGATTTTATCTTGAACAATAATGTTTAGTTGGTGATAGGTACTATAAATTATTGATGTATATTATTTGAGAATAGCCAAATGGATTTATTTTTGTCTTGAAAATTTACTTTACATAAAAATTCCTAGGCTCAATGATTAAATATTAAGTTAGTTTTAATATCTATTAATGGTATTATGAGCACATATAAACACTATGATTCATCATTGATTGATTTTTTATAGAATTTACATCATATATTTTATTGTATTCTCACTATAGTTGAAGTTAATATTAATTTTGAAAAGGGTTATTTTTTATTACATAAATCCCTCATTAATTTCAAATGAATGGAAGTCAAGTTTTATATTCCATAACAAACTGTGATAGTATATCTGAGTTGTGATAACGAACAACTATTTAATGAAATTACATCCATTGTATGGGTCATGATTCCTACAAAAAATGGGTATTTATCTCAAATGACTGGGTAGAAACTCAATATCAAGGATATGATTACTGTATGAGTGATCGTTAATATTGTTGAAGAACTAAAGGAATCTGTACTCCAGATTGAAAAATAAATGGCGTATAATTATTGATCAATTCAACAATATAACAATGTAGATTAGTGTCTACCTAATTTCATAATGACAATATTATGTGATATTTTGAGATCAAACTTGGTGAGAATCTATTATTATGAACTTATCCATGTAAAAAAGTTATGAGAATCATAAATAATTAAATTTTTTGACCTATTTATATTTTTCCCTTCAAGTTTATTAATCTAGGTTCGATGGTATCTTATCACATGGGGCTTTCAAAAAACCTCTCTCAGGTTCACAATTGGTTCCATGAGTCTCAATTGAAAAAGTTAATTATATATGATACACATGAACTGAACTCAAAATCTATAACACCAGACAATGATCATTAATATAAAAAACCATTATAAATCATTGATCATAGAGATAATGTGTTATATAGGAAGAATAAAAATCTGTTAAAAGATCTCTAGAGAAATCAAAAATTTAAAAAAGATACATGAGAATGTGAGAAAGTGATGAAATAGATATAACCACATTTTTTTATTATGAAATATAATTTCGATGGATAAAATATTTCAGGGTGTAGAATGTAACACCCTGAGATTTTATAATATATTACACTTTTAATAAAATTAATTTCTTTGATAGGTTGTGATACAAAAGACCCTATGTCAAAATGAATAGTAATATAGTATACTGTTATAATCTTACCATCAAATTAGATAAGTGAATAAGAATAAAAAATTCTTATAAAAAAGGGAAATTTTTTTTTAATGGTTTTAGGTAGTTAAAAAACATTGATAAATTACTGTTCAATATTCAGTAAATTAATTATGTGCTTTAAAAATATCATTCTCCATAATTTTTTTTATTTTTGTGAGAAAATAATATAAAAAAATAAATTACTAGTTCAAAATTTATTTGAAAATAAAAACTCATTAACTATATAATCATTTCACAGTTAAAATACACTTAATATTTTTAATTTTCTTAAAATAATGATCTTTCAAATAATAATGATAAATACAAAATTTTTATAAAATCGGTCTTTTGGTTTATAGATATTATAAAGTTCTGTGATTATTTCAGTGTACATAAATGTAAAATTACATCCTTTAAATTTAAAATAATAAAATTATTATTTTTATAAATATTTTCTGTTGTATTTTTTATAAGAAAAATTACACTTCAGAAAATATATTTTTTGGAAACAAAAGTTTATCGCATTTTGTGAGGTTAAATATAAATTATGTTTTTTCACTTCTCTTAATAGAATTTAGAATAATTATCAAATATTTTATTTTAATAGTATTAAACATTTTGAATGTTTCACTTCTATTTTTAATCATTATAAATTGTTACCTTAGAATATATTTATCACCTTGATAATGGTAAAATGGGTAAAATTGAAATAAAACATTTTAATAAGGATTTAAAACATACATAAAAATTGTATATATGCTATTGTATGTTTTGAGATCGTCTATATATATCCATGTATAGGAAATAATGAAACATGGTTCAATTTTTATTTGATTATTAACCTTCTATTATTTTAAGATATAAATAAATAAATAATATCAATATTTGGATTTTAATATCTCTATATTTTTTACATAATTATTAAAAGAGAATAATATTTATTCATAATTTTTATTTGAAATTTTATTGAATTTTAATTTAATGGTATTATATTTTAAATATTATCATATTGAATAATTACTAAAAAATTATTACGCAATGCCGACATAGTAGTTATTCAATTAACAAAAAAAATATAATTAATGATTTTAAAATTTTTAAAAGTAATAGAATTTGGATTAATTATTCTATTTCCCACATTTTAAGATATATATAACATATCAGGAGTGTATTAATTTTTTATTTTATAATTACATTACAATATTGACGACTTTAATGTCATTGTGAATTAATAAATCAAAAAATATAATTAATGAAATAATTTAATAAATACTATTTTATTAATTATTTCAAATTAATTAAATTCAAATATTATTAAAATTCAATGGTATGGGGTTAAAATATATTCCATTATCCATTGATTATTTAATTTGTCATTTATCATACCATTAGTGATCCTTAAATTATGGAAAAACAATGATATTTTGGTAATTGTAAAATGATTAATTGGGGGTGTTAAAACTATGAGATAGCGGTTAAAAATAACATAAAGTAACCTACATATTATTGGATGAGAGTTTTTATTTATTCTAGTAATATATTTTAAATAATTCAATTTTTAGTTTCTTTTCAATGAAATAAAGTTTATATAAATTAAATACTCTATGAAATTACAAGGGTTCCCCTCCCCTCACAAATAAAAGAGAACCTCTTATCCTCTCCTTAGCATACACTTTAATACTTTTATCTCATCCAAGACATTATAAAATACATTCCTAGATTTATTAACCATGAATTCTAACTTATTTTGTTTCCAAAATACTAGCATTTTATTGATTAAGTGGTAATAAAAAATAGGTTTCTCAATAAAGAAGAATCACTCTAAACAAGGTGATTTCAATTTTATTTGTTCTAATAGGTCCTATAAGGTTTTGGTATCCATTATAAAATAACTAATTTAGTATATTTAATATATATATATATAATAGATTTATTTTTATTTAAAAACCATTATCTACCTTCATTTCCTTTTAGGGGAAGAAAAAATTATGCTCGTGTGTATGTACAACATATCATCTCCTCATAGTGGTGTAACTCATTTTTCGTCACCACATTAGATGGATGGTTATAATTAAGTATTTAATTAATATATTTTTTCATTATCATATTATTAGTACCTTTTTGTGGTGAATTATTTTTTACCTTTATTCCATTCCATCCATCGAAAAATTGATAGAACATTCACACATACACATGACTTACCAATTCTAGGAATGATGTAATTTGTTTTTCTATATATACAGTATATAGATAAATATATGTAAATATATTTAATTAATATGTATGATAATTATATCAATAATATTATTCCATAAAATTTGGTACCTTGGTTTATGTACAAGTACTAGAACTGCCTAACCTAAACATCCTTGAAAACAAATAGTTAACGCCCAAAAACAATGATTTTAATAAAGAATTATTAATAAATTATAATTGAAATGATATTAGTGGATCATATATTAAATTATTATTTTTTAAATTATTATTTAATGAAACTATTATTAGTTTATATATGTTAAATAGTAGTTTATATCCATTTTTATGAATGATGAACTTGATGTAAGAGATTTATTAAACAATCACCTTATTTATCAAAATTAATTATGATTATGTTTATGATGATGAAATTTTAATACTTTTCTCTTAATAATCCCATGAATTTACATATCCTATGTTAATTTAATTATATGAAATGTTTTACATTCATTTTACTCACTTTGCGTACTTAAGAGAGTATAATTATATTTTTAAGGAAAACCAGTGTTTTTTTCCTTTACAATCAAGAATAATATTTATTACAAATCCTTGTTTTCGAAAAATATTTTCAAGAATATTATGAACATACATATATGAAATTTTAATATAAATTTCACCCTTTATCTTCTAATTTTTTTAAATGTATTGTCCATATCATTTTTTAGATGAGGTACTTTTGTATTTTTAAAATAATTGTGAGTGTAATTTTTGATGTAACATATACAGAATGAATAGAATTTTCTTTCATCATAATAACTCAACGTTTTTTATTAATATATAAATATACATGGTTATGTAAAATTAAATTTTTTTATAATATTTTTGTCATTTTTTTATTTATAATAATTTATTTCAATTTGGAAATCAATCTTTCAAGAAGTAATATTCCAAAGATATTTTAAATTGATTATTCATCAACGATGACATCATTTTAGGTTACTAAATATTTACGTAGGGTATGGTCCAATAATAAAATCATAATTATTTTTTGGATGGTTTAAGATTATAATGGAATGATCTATATGAGACTCGTTTATTTTTTATGGGTTATGTTATGAGGTATTGGTAGAGTTTTAATAAAATCAATTATTTTTAAATGTCTATGATATGAATAATGGGTTATTGTCTTATGGAAATTTTTTTATGAATTTAATTATTGTACTGGTGGTCCTAGAATTATATATCACTCTAATTAATTAGATAAAATTGATATCAGATGTGATAATAATGACTATAATAGGGAGAAATCCTACATTGTTAAGGGACATTTCCTACTTAAATTTTCTTATAATTGAATCTTGACTAATGATATGATGGAATATGGAGTTAGCCAAATCCATCATGATAGTATTTTCAATGATCCTTGACTAAAGAAATGATTTTTATTCATTTTATGTATTCCAAAAACATATTTATTTCTCCAATGTTATGTTTTCATTGACCACATTAATAAATTAATTTATTAATCCTTTATTATGTACTTCTATAATTTAATAAATGAATCATGATTATGATATATGATATAATGGATATGGTTTTCAAATATTATTCACATTCTATGATACACTTCTTTCCATGTTATTCTTAAGTGATCATTAAATTATTCTTTTTTGCATCCATTCTCAGTATTAAATGTCAACCTTTTTTTATAATCCCTTCCCTAAGATATGAGGATAGATTTTATGCATGGTATATCTATGATGGGTTATAGTCATCAAAAACTATTTGAGATATGATTTAGATCTCATAGGTATAAATTGAATAAGTGCCCACATTTCCAAATAAACTATACCTTTATTATTCTGGTGTGGATCATAATGTTATGTGTTGTGTAATTATATTTTAGGTTGTATGTATTCTGTATGAAATGTATGACTCTCTATAAAATGAAATAATTTTTTTGTATAGAAACTAAAAAAAAAATGTATGAAAATTTGGATATTATTTATTATGGATCTGTAAAAGTAAATGATATAATTATACTGATATAAAGAAATAAATTTGATGAAATTAAAATGATAAAAGATGATTTTGTTGATGATTTCTTTAACAAGGTTAGTGAAATTGTAAGTAATGATTTAGTCATTGATGAGAAGCTTATGAGTATGTTTCATGAAATATTTTATGCAATATTTTATACATTTTAATATAGAGAAATAATAACTTGTTCCCAATGAGTTACATTATATTTTCATTTTAAAAAATGGTAACTCTTCCACCAACTAAAAAAATGTGAAAAAAGTGGTGAATTTTGAGGTGATGAGATATATGAATATTTCAAATTATTTAGATATTTTTGTCTCAAGTGATTTTGAGAATTAATAATAATATCAAAGAGTTTTTGTATTAATTTATAAAAATTTATAAAATGGTAAAACTAAAAAAGAAAATTTTCTTGGTAGATGTTATAAGTGTATTGTTTTTTAAAACCATACCATTAATTTTCTAAAGTATAAATGAGATTATTATGAAGTTGAAAATAATGAAAATACATAAGGAAGGATGCAGATAAAAATTGATAGATAATATCCAATGGAAGGTTTATGTAAGTATATATCTCAAAGAACCGCCATAATTAATCTAATGATAAATTAAGAAGGAAAAATTAATATAGAATCCAGCTTTTTTATTACAAAACAATTCATTACATTTTACAAAAAAGGGCCTTTAAATTATAGTGTGTTCGAAATCAGCAACATAATACATGAAAACATAAAAAATTATACAAATTCACTTATAAGGCTTGATAATAGGTTCATCCTTTGTACAATTACTTCATCTCATAACTTGGAGACCTACATCAAATGAAAGGGTGAGTAGAAGGCCTATTAATGAAAACAATTGAAACTGTTTACATGTAAACTAGGGAGATATAATTAAGAACATGTTTATAAATAGGCATATCAAAAGAATAAAAACATTAATCATAACATTAAATTGTTTCTATAACCTTTAATTTAGTCATTCATTAACATATAAACAATGTATATACCAAAGGTTTAATAATAATTACCAAAGTTATTCACCAAGGTATCATAAAAGTTGTCATATCTAGATATTAAATTTTTTATCTAATGCATTGGAGAGATATCATTGAAAACCATTAATATGTATATATTCTAATTTTATCCACATATATCATTGTCATTCATTTCATAAATGAAAAAAATATAATAAAAGAAATGGGTTTCATATCAAAATCATGACGTTTTAAAAAGTGCATAAAAACAAGTTCACTATGTCATTTATAACCCAAAAAAAGGAATAAGGGTTTCATATATGTCAATAATTGAATAAAATATATCATTTTTATTTATTATTGAATATTCCTATAAATTACATATTTTTGGGTATTCACATAAGTTAAATAAGATAATTTATTGAGAGAAATAGGGATATTTTGATACAAAAATTCTGCAACATAACAGCTATATAACATGATTTTATTAATTTCCAAGGGACACCTCACTAGTGGTATTTGAAAAACCTTGGGATTGCCCATGGTATTTCCTTAGGGTATTGGCTACAAGGGACACCTCATAAAATATTATATTGTACACAAGTCTACCATAATTATTATATCATCATTACATCATTAATAATATCAATAAACACACAAAAATTCAAAACGATATGTTTATTATTCACTATAAATTTAAGTGTTTTAGAAAAACCCCAAAAATTCCACCTATCCCTTTTTGGGCATGTATAATCCAAAAAAGGACTATATTTTATAAAAATTAATTTCATTTGAAATAAAATTATATAAATAAATTACGAATACTTTAATAAAAAATTCTAAAGCATTTATTTACAATACTATGATATAATTATATCACATTACAACTTAATATGAACAAAAAATAATTATACATCCTTAGGTGATGATACGATTCAATTGGTAAAATTACCATTCATAAGGTTAAATTTACTATTCTATATGGAAATGTTGTTATAGAACAAAGAATTAGTATGATCTTATTGAACCACATTTTCACACTGATTACACCATGTATGTCTTATTTTTGAAAATCATTTCACAAATAAAGTTATATAACAATAAAATATTTGTTACTGTTCATAAGAACACTATTCTTCAAATACTATTCGTAAATAACACTATTCATAAAATACTATTCATCAAATTGAATCATCAAATAAAACATTTAAAAATTCAGCCTAGGTTAATTTTGACATATGAAATTAAAAAATAATTTTTATTTTACCATAATAATTATTTATATATTGAAAAACTATAAAAAGTAAAATATTTTACTCTTAAACTAAATTAATAAAATTTTTCTTAACTAATAATATAATTTATTAAAAAAAGATATTCTTAAAATAGTAATGAGGAGAAAACAATTTTATTTATACCAAGGTGTTTCAAAATATAACAAAGGCCTTGTTACATAACCCCATATAACGCCCGCATAGAACCTAAGTGTTAGGTGTGCAATTGATATAATCATGGGGTGGATCATAAAACATTTCCTAAGTGGTGATTTCTATAAACATGGCCTTCTCATGTAAGTGATTCCATTCAAGCTTAACATGTATTAGTTTTTCATCGACTTGGTCCGGAGTGAAGCCCAACGACGCCACCTCATTCACAGTCTTTGAAAAATGGGCTTCATACAGCCTGTGTCTACTAGAGGAGGCAATCAACTCCTCTTTATATATTAATTAACCATGATCATTTTTATTTATAAACAATAATCATAATGTTAGGAGTATCATTTCAGACGGTCATATTGACCAATGGTCATATAACAGTCGAAACCCAATGATCTCATTTTAATTTTAATCACTTCACTAATTAAAGGATAATGTTTTGTTGAGTATAAATACAAAAATAACAAAACAATTATGAAAAAAAATTATTATTAAAACATTTGGGTCCTTAAATTCTTCGTCCATTAATAAATTTTGTCTCTAAACATTAAAATCATTCCCTCAGAAGAGTAAATGTGAGGGTAATTCTACCAGATAAACTCCTTTAGTTCCCATGTGGCTTCTAATCATTTTTGGTTTCTCCACAAAACATTAGCAAGGAACATAGTATTGTTTCATATAACCTAGTCTCTACAATAAAACATCATCATTAGCAACTCCTCTTATGTGGGGTCATGTTCCAATAGAACCACATCTAGATTTAGTACTTGTAAAGTGTCAGGTATGTACATACTTATGAGGGATACATAGAAGATATCATGAAATTGTGCTATATTTGGAAGAAGTGTGAACTGATAGGCCACTACACATACGCGGTCAAGGATTTCATAAAGGATAATGTACCTATGGATGAGGTTCCCTTTCTACCCAAACCCCATGACTCTCATCTAAGGTGATATCTGAAGAAATAATTTCTCACCATCATCAAAATCGACGTTCTTTCGATGGTTGTCTCCATAGCTATTTTACTGACTTTGATTGTCCTTAATGTGTTTTAGGATGGCATGTAATTTTTTGTCATTATTTTCACATGATCAAGAATATGAAGATTTCTCTCACCATCATCATCCCAAAATGTAGTAGTTCAACATAATTTCCCATATAGAGCTTTATAGGGTGCCATTTGAATGCTCGAGTAGAAGGTATTGTTGTAAGAGAAATCAACTAATAGGAAATATTGACCCCTTCCACTTTTAACTTATATTGAGAATGTTCTAGGTATGTCATCGAGTGTTTGAATAGTAATTTTAGAATGGCCATCAATTTTGTGGTGCTAGTCTATATTTATATTCAATTCGGTAATCAGAGCATTTTGATGTCTTCTCTATAATTTTTATGTGATCCTTGGATCACATTGAGATATTATAGGAAGTGAAAATCAATGTAGCCTTACCATTTCCTTCATGTAAATCATCGACATATGATCACGAGAGAAATATTCTTAAATAGAGATAAAATGCGGAGTCTTGGGGAAATGGTCTAAACATACCATTATCACATTATTTCCTTTAGAAGTAATCGGGAGAGCAGAGACAATGTCTATAGTGATGTTTTCCCACTTCTATGCTCGTATGGGTAGTTGTTGTAATACCCCTTTAAGAAGTTGTTGCTCGTCATTCACTTGTTGAAATACCATGCAAATTGATATTTATCCAGTAATATCCCTTTTATATTAGCCCACTAACAATAATCACTAATTTCTCTATACATTTTTAAACTTCCAGGATGTATATAGAACTTAGATCTATGAACTTCATCCATCAGCTCCTTCTTTATTTCCAAAATATATGGACAATGTAATATTGTATGAAATTTCAGTACACCTTCTTGATTAATATTGAACTCATGAATCTTCCCATCTTTGAAATCCTCATACATATTTTGTAACAAATGATCTTTTTTCTATGATTTTTTATATTCTCTGGTAATGATGGTTGAGCAATAATTTGGAACAGGGTTGATAATTCCCCTACCCTTATAATTATCATGTACAACTTTACTAGGTCATTCATTAAAGGATATATCTAAATCCTAATCATGGACAAAAAAATTGGGTCATCCTGACTTAACGCATCGACGACATTGTTTTCTCTCCAAGGATGATAATGATTCAAACAATCATAGTATTTAAGAAGTTCCAATCATATCATTTGTCTCATGTTCTATTAATTTTGAGTGAAAATATACTTCAATCTTTGATGGTCTGTGTATATATCACATTTATAACTTTAAATATAGTGCCTCCATATCTTCACAGAAAAAATGACTGCAGATAGATCAAGATCATGTGTATGATATATATACTCATGAGTCTTCAACTGTCGAGATGCATAAGTAATGACATTGTCATTTTTCACGATGACACACCCAATACGATTCATAGATTCACTGCTAAAAATACAAAAGCCTTATTTACTTGAGGGTAGAGTTATCATGGGTGTAGTAAGCAATCTCCCCTTTAGCTCTAGGAAACATTCCTCACACTCCATTTTTCTGATGAACTTGTCCCATTTTTTGAGATAACATCGTTTATAGATTAGAAATTCATAAAATCTTTTTTCCAAAACTTCTGTAATATCCCTATGATCCATGTAAACTACAAATCTTTGTTATTATTGTAGGGTGAGGCAAATTCACTACATCCATTCTCTTTTTTAGGTCAACTATGATTCTTTGATTGGTTACAATGTTCCCCAATAAATCTACTTGTTTAAACCAAAATTCAAATTTGTTGAACATTCCAATAAGCATGTCCTTATATTGAGTTTTATAAATAACCATTATATGATTCTCATCCTCCAGGAAACTTTTGGAATATTTTATATTATCATCGATAAAAACTACGACAATGTTATCAAGGTAGTATTTAAATAATCAATTCATAAAATCACTTAAAATAACAGGTTCATTAGTTAGTTTGAAGCGAATAACAAAAAACTCATAATGACCATATCCTGATCATAATTCTTTTGTTGGGATATATTATTTCTTCAAACTTAATTATTTATAACTAGATCAGAGGCCAATCATGGAGAATAATTGAGCCCCATGATGTATGTAAAATAAGTCTTCAATTATTATAAGTGGTTATTTTGGCTTCACTGTGATCTCATTCAATTACCTATAATCAATGAATATTTTTATTGATCCATCGTTATGATTTATAAAAATAACAGGTTATTCCCAAGGAGACAAACTTGGTAGGATAAATCCCTTCTATAAAAAATCTTGGAATTATATCATTAATTCATCTAGCTCCACATTTTCCATCCTATATGGTGTCTTTGTTATTGGATGAGATCCAGGTAAGAGATTACTAAAGAACTGTACCTTTCTTTTCAAGGGAGGTCTGGTTAAGACCTCAGAAAATACCGCAATGTTTTCTTAGACAACATGGACATTTTCTACCATTATACTCTCATTTTCATTCTTCTTCTAAACCAATCAAATCCATAAATAAGAATATATGATTTTCATCTAGATAGAGATCATATTGATATGTCTCTCCTTTGAAGAAAACTATAGGTTTTTTATTTAATATTACTGAGATTTCATTGCATCCAAATTTGATCTTAGAATTATAATTTGAGAGATATTCCATTACTTATATAATATCATATTCTAGTATGGGAATGACTACTAGATTTGCGATAATATTATGCTCACGAAGGTAAATAATAGAGTTTCTAAACACTAATGATGCTTGGATAGTCCCCCAAAGATTCATGACTGATAACTTTACTTTTATCAATTCATGGGTTGATTCTAAATTCATTTCAAATGTGGAGGAAATAAAATAATTCATTAAACCTGAATAAATGAAAATACATTCCATTTTGAGAGAACAAAAAGTGAATCTTCCACCACATTATTTGGAGCTTCAACATCAGATGTCATGATATAGAAAGCATGATATTTCTCCCTAGGCCTTTTCTGAGGATGATGATGGTTCCCCTACACTACCCATGGATTTGGAGAGTGGTTGTAAAGGTGCCCAAGTTGTCCACAATTATAGAATTGGACATCAGGTAGGGCCTGGACCATCTTCCCCCTATCATTTGTACTGGGAAGTTGAGGCTTCAACTCACTACGACAATTCCACACAATATAGACATATCTTCCACACATGTCTCACTTCCATATCCCAAGTATGTAGTTCCCCAAATGTTTTATCCCACATTCATAACATGTGGGATGTTGCCCTTACATTCATTCTCTTCCCAAATCAATGGTCCTCCATAATCTTGGCTCCATTTATCTATTATATTCATTGGATTTTTGATACCAATGTATCTCATGGATCTCTAGTTTGACATTCATCACACTATGCATGGTCTTCTCAAAGCTATCATAGTATCGGTTGGCAAGATTCTTCTGCAGATGAGGTCTTAGTTGACCAAAGAATCTATCAACCATCCCATTAAGATCAATGAAAAATCATGTGTAATGGGAAATTCTTGTGAAATTCATCTCGTAGATTCCTACAGATTTATTCTCCATCTACATTAGCTTGAGAAACCATTTCTGAATTTTTGTTCTCATATAATGAGGGAAATACTTGTTGAATTATTTCCTTATGACCTCTTCACACATTGTAGCTTTGACCTCCACTATTGGCCTCATTTTATAGTTAGTTCCCACCAATGATCAGCCTCTCCCTCTATGTGGTAAATAGTTGGGGTGACGTTCTCTTGTTCCGAATAGTAGAGCACAAAAAACATCTTCTATGTAGAGATGATCCACTATTTTGAAATAAATGGATCGGTAGATCCTCTAAAGTTTGGTGGTCATTAACGCATAAAATAAAAAACATAATGTTGTTCCATTCATGGTAAAATTTGTCTCTTGGATTGATTTAAGTTATTTCCTATAACTTGTGTCAGTTAGTTCCTTATCCAAAAAAATCCATTACGGCTTCCATCAGTGGGTTGTCAGCGCATGGTTCATTGTGGTGACCATTTTCACATTTCCTCCTATTTCCTACCATTCTAAAAATGAATAAAATCCTAGTTAGAATATTATTTAATTTTTGAATCTTTTAACTATATAATATTTTTATGTCTTAAAACATTATTCATAAACATAGTATTCCTAATAGAAATTAAATTTCATTACAAATCCTTCATAATGATTCATAAAAAGATTTTGATTATCCAAAACATATATCCCATGAGTGCCAAACCATGAGTGAATAAAGACTCGTTCTTGTGTAAATGATACCCTATGTCAAGACTGAAACTTCTTATCATAGTTTTCACTCCTAGTTACATCTATGCCGGAGCCACATTCACTTGTTTGTATCCATAATGTGAATACTTTTTCCTGAAACCACATACATAATATTTCACCATAATACCAAGAAGTGTTACTATATACAATATTTTCAATAGGAACCTTATGAAAGTTACCAAGCCTATTTTTTCACAAATAATTAAACTATCCTTTGATACCAACCATGGCATCCCACCTTTTTATTACATAACTTTTCATTACAATTTACAAACAGGGGATCTCTAAATTCTAGTGTATTGGAAATCAAGGAATATAATCCATGAAAACATCAAACAATATTCTAATCCACATGTAACCATTCATATTAGGTTCATCCTATGTACAATTAATTCATATTATAAACCTATAGACACACATTAAAGTAAATGGTGAGCAGAAGGCCCAGTATGGAATGAAAGTGAAACAATTTACCTGTGAACTTGAGCGATCTGAATAAGAACATATAGATAAAGATACATATAATAATAATAATAATGTGAAACATAAAATGAAAATGTCTATATAACATTTAACATATACATTCATTAACTTATCACCAAGGTTCATCCACAAGGTTTCATTAACCATGTTCATTAATTAATTTATTAATCATTTATTATGAACATCTATGATTTATTAAATGATTCATGATTATGATATATGATATAATGGTTATGGTTTTCAAATATTAAACTCACCTTATGATACCCTTATTCTCATGTTATTTTTTAGTGATCATTAATATATGCCTTTTGAATCCATACTCCGCATCATAGCTCATCATTTTTTATTATCCCTTCCCTAGGATATGATGATAGATTGTAAGCATGGTATCACTATAAAGGGTGATAGTCACAAACAACTAAGTGAGATATTATTTTTAACTCATTCATATTAATTTATTAAGTGACCAAATTTCCAAATACACTATACCTTTATTATTATATTGTGTATCATAATGTTATGTGCTGAGTAATGATATTTTTTGTTGTAAGTCTTATGTATGAAATGTATGGGTCTCTATAAAATACACTAATGTTTTTGGTCTAGAAAATACAAGTGAAATTTATGAAAAGTTGGAGAATGTTTATCATAGAAATGTTAATGTAAATGATGAAATTCAACTGATCTTGAGAAATAAATTTTAAGTCATTAAAGTGGAACAAAATGATTCTGTTGACGATTTCTTTACCAAGGGTAATGAAATTTTAAGTAATGATTTAGTAATTGGTGAGAAACTTATTATTATGTTTAAAGAAATTTTTTATCCAAATTTTTAATCATTTTAATATAGATAATATCTTGTTCATAATGAGTTACAACATGTTATCATTTTCTATAGAATAATAATTCTTTGACTGTCTAGAAAGAATGTGAATAATGAGGGGCATATTGAAGTGATGTTAAATATTAATTTATGAAATTAATAAGATATTTTTGCCTCAAAGTATTATGTGGATTAAGAATAATATAGAAGAGGTTTTGTATTCATTAAAAAAATTTACAAAATGGTAAAAGTAAAAATTAAAAAAAAATATGTTTGTAGAAGATATAAGTGTAATGTTTTGGAAAGGAATACCATTAATTATCTAAATTAGAAATGAAAATATTATGAATTTAAAAATTATAAAAATAATTAAACAAGAATATAGATAAAAATTGATAAATAATATTCAAAGAATGTGGGAGTAAGTATATATTTCATTGAACCAATAAAATAAATCTAATGAGAAATGAATTGGAAACAAATCAAATAGAATCCCACTTTTATATTACTTAATTTTTCATTACATTTTTACAAAGAGAGGATCTTTAAATTATATTGTCTAGGAAATCAGGAACATAATACCTGAAAATACAAAGAATTATCCTAATAAAATTCTTAGGATTCATCATAGGTTCATACTAACTAAAATTACTACATCACATGATCCTGACACCTACATCAAATAAAAATATGAGCAGAAGTCCTTGTAAGGAAAATAAGTGAAACAATTTACATGTGATCCTGAGCGATATAAATTAGAAGATATAGATAACGAGGAATATTATAATAATAATAACATTAAAAATAACATAAAAATGTGGATATAACATTTAATTTAGACATTCATTAACATATACCAAAGGTCAATCTCAAAGGTGTCATAAAAATTACCATCGTTATTCACCAATGTATCATAAAACTTGTCAACTCTAGAGATTAAATTTTTTACGCAAATAATTGGAGAGATATCATGGAACACCCCTAATATATATTTATTTTCAATTGATCCACATTGATCATAATCATAAATTTCATAAATATCCCAAAGACAATAAAATAAATGGGTTTCAAATAAAAACGTGTAGTTTTAAAATGTTCTTAAAAACAAGACCATTATGTAATTTATAAACCATCGAAGGAAATAAGTGATTCGTATATGTCAATTTCTAAATAAAATATGTCATTTTAATTTCTTGGAGAATAACCATAGAAATGATATATGTTTGGGTATTCACATAAATTAAATAAAATAATATCTTGATAAAATGTGAGATATTTTGATATGAAAATTCTGCATCACAATGACAACTAAACATGGTTTCCAAAAACACTAAAAAGAGAGTTTACAAGGATAAAACACTAATAAATAACTCATAATAATGTATATGGATTTATTACAATGTAAATAAGATCATTGTTTGGTTATTTCAGTGGCATAAAAATGATAAATAAACTTGAAAGAAAAGAGAAGATGTGACTTCTTTTAAGAACATTCGACATCTTAACGACATCACCTAAAAATACATAATATGAATTTATGAGACAAAATAGGGAATCTCATAATATTCAAATAAAAATGAAATTAAATGGAATATAAATAATCATAACCCCAACATAATAAAATTTAATTTAAAATACAAAACATAAGATAAGTTCTTGACTAAAAGAAGAGGGTGAATGGTTCAATTACCTTGAAGAGTAACACTGAAAACTCAATGGTTGGGACCTTCGTTGCTTGAGGGAACCTTGGGAGGACTCAGTTGGAGGTAAAACGATCAGATAATTGTTGATAATAATTTTTCAATGAAATGGATGATGGAATGCGTTGGTATTTATTGAAAAATGGATGAATATGTTATTAATTTCCAAGGGACACCTCACTAGTGGTATTTGAAAACCCAGGGGCTTGCCCAAGGTATTTTCTAAGGGTATTGGCCACATTGGACACCTTATAAAATATATTACTATATGAAAGTCATCCAGAATTATTAAATTATTATTATGTCATTAATAATCTCAATAAACAAACTAAAACTCAAAACTATATGTTTATTATTCACCGAAAATTCAACTGTTTCAGAAACATCCCAAAAAATGCACCCTAATTTTTTTTATGTGTAGAATCATGAAGTGGACTCTATTTTATAAAAATTATTTTCATTTTAAATAAAATTAAATAAATAAAATATTAATACATGAATAATAATTTCTAAAACATATATTGACATTACAATGATATAATTATATCAACTTACCACTGTTGTTTACAAAAACATATTTATACCTCCTTAAGAGATGTTACAATTCAATTGCTTTAATTACCATTCTTAAGGGTAAAATTACTATTCCATAGGGTAACGTTTTTATTCACTAAAAAAATATTTTGATCTTATTGAAACATATTTATCACCCTTATTAAAACCATGTATGTCAGGTTTTGGAAAATCATTTCACAAATAAAATTTATAATAATAAATTATTTTTTATTATTAATAAAAAACCCTATTCATAAAATAATATTCATAAAAATCACCATTCATAATATACTTTTTCTTCAAATTTAAATGTCATAGAAAACATTTAAATATTCAGACCAGGTTAATTTTGACATATAAAATTCAAAATTCTTGTTTATTTTACAATATTAATTATCTATGTATGGAAATTCTATGAAAAGTACATTTTTTACTTCTAAAACTAATTTATCAAATCTTTCATAATTAAAAATATACAATATTGAATAACTTTATTCTTAAAATTGTAATGATGAAAAAAAATGTTTTATTTATACTAAGGGGTTACAAAAAATTATTACGAATTCGTTACACAACCCCTTATAACTCCAAAACAAGACCTAAGAGTAATGTCTGCAATTGTTAGAATATTGGGGTGGCTCATTAAACATGGGACGAGTGGTGATTTCTATAAACATGTACTTCTACTATAAGTGATACCAATCAAGCCAAACATTTTGATGTTTGTCTTGGGATTGGTCCAGAGTAAAGCCCACTAACAACACCTCATTCCCATGCTCCAACTATAAGGTTTCGTACGGCCTGGGTCTACTAGATGATTAAATCAAATCCTCTTTATTTTTCAATTAACCATTATCATTTTTATTATAAAATAATAATTATAATATTATGTGTATATTTTCCAACGGTCATATTGTCCAATGGTCATATTACAGTCGAAATTTAACATTATCATTTTAATTACACTAACATCATTAATTAAATGATAATTTTTTGTTGAGTATAAAATTAAATAACACAAAGATTTTGTATAATAATATTATTATATATTCTGGGATGATATGTTCTTCCCTTCTTAAAAAATTTCACCTCTAAAATTTCAACTCGTACCCTCATAAAAGGAAAGGTGTTTGTATTTTTGCCTCATAAACTCTTATAGTTCATACGTGGCATCTAAACATTTTAGGTTTTTACAGAACACCGTAACAAGGTGGGTAGTCTCGTTGCATAGAACCTTGTCTCTATGATCAAAGATCTCCACTTACAGGTCCTCATATGAGAGGTCATGTTCCAGTTATACCACCTCTGGATTTAGTACATGTGAAGGGTCATGAATGTACTTGCTTAAGAGGGATACATGGAAGACATCATGAACATGTGTTAGATTTCGAGAAGTGCCAGATGATAGGCCACTACTCCAACACGATCAAGGATTTCACAGGGGATAATATACTTAGGGTTGTGGTTCCATTTCTTCCAAAACCTCGTGACTCTGTTCCAGGGTGAAATTAGATGAAATAATTTTTCAACAAAATCAATCTGTATGTCAATTCGAGATTTGTCGGCATAACACTTTTTACAACTATGAGCTGCCTTAATATGTTTCTAGAGGTCTTGGACTTTATTTTCATCATTTGCACAATATCTGGGCCAAGAATAATTATCTCACTATCTTCATCCCATCAATTAGTTGTTCTATATAACATTCCATATTGACCTTCAAAGGGTGCCATTTGAATGATCGAGTGGATGCTATTGTTGTAAGATAACTCAACTAATGGGAGATGTTGATCCAATCCACTTTTATATACCATTAAACTTGTTCACATAATGTAATTGAGTGTTCTAATAGTCATTTCAGATTAGCCATATGTTTGGGTGTGATAGTCAGTAATGAAATTCTATTCGGTAATCAGATCATATTGATGACATATCTAGAATTTTGATGTGATCCTTGGATCAAGATTAAATAGTATAGAAATTAGAACCCCATGAAGACTTAAAATATCCTTCAAAAAATTCATGGAGGGATGATCAGGAGGGAAATATTCCAGAATATAGATAAAATTTTGATTATTTATAAGATAGTCCATAATAACCCATATTACATTTTCCATTTTAATGTTATCATGAGACCAGTGATAAAGTCCATAGAGATATTGTCCCACTTTTCTGCTAGTATGGGTTCTTTTTTGAAATACCCCTTTAGGAAGTTGTCGCTCTTCCTTCACTTTTTGACATACTAGGCTCCTTGATGTGTATCCATCAATATACCTTTCCATATTATCCCACCAATAAAGATCATGATAGTCTCTATACATTTTTTTCTTCCATGATGTTTAGAGAACATAGATCTATGAGTATCATCCATCATCTCCATCTTTATTTCTGGAATAGATAGAACACGTAGTTGTTATATGAAATTTTAGTACACATTATTTATTGTTGTTAAACACATGAAACTTACCATCCTTCAAAGCCTAAAACATATTTTTTAACAAAGGATATTGTTTCTAATCTTTTTTGATCTTCTATATTAATGATGGTTGAAAAATAATTTTTAGTAGTTTTCATGATGTCCCTACCCTTATAGTTCACATGTCCAGATTTATTATGTCATTGATCAAAGGATATATTTTAATCTGAATCATAGAGAGGAAAACTATGTCTTTCCTACTTAATGCATCTATGACTTTGTTTTCTTTTCCAGGATGATAATGAATTGAATAATCATAGTCTTTAAGAAGCTCCAAACATATCATATCTATCATGTTCAATTCCTTTTTGGTGAAAATATACATCAAACACTTATAGTCTCTCTATATATAAGATATCTCCCCATAATGATAGTACCTCAATAACTATAGAGAGAAATAAAATGTAGCTAGATCAAGATCATCAGTAGGATATATTTTCTCATGCGCCTTCAACTGTTAAGATGCATAAGAAATGTATTTTTCATTTTTCATGAGGATGAACCCAAGAACTTTTAGAGATTTATCTTTAAAAATACTAAATCCTTCTCTAATTATGATGTAACGCCCCAACCAAAGTTACCTAGAGTCGGTGCATTATTACATAACATTTTCATGATAAAAAAAGATCAAGTCTCGAAAGACCGAGTAGTTTAGTAGCCTTGGAAACAATAGATATATTCATAAAGTTTACATTACAACAATAAGTGAAAAACTACAAAAACATATTGTATTCATATCCCATCATAGAATCCCTACAGGTCATCCATAAAATACTTCTTCACATCCTGGTAAAAATAAAACATTGAAAGTGGTGAGATCAGATGCTCAGTAAGGAAAAAAAATATAGTGGAAACATTCATAAATAAACATAAAAATTTAAGGCAATGTATAACTAAAACAAAAGCCTTTTAAAATTGATCTTCAGTATAATATGGTAAGGATAAAATGAAATAATTCCATTTACTTATTCACATGTATATTCTACTAGTCGAATAAATCACATGAAAATATCAATAACCACTTTCATAATGACGGAATGCATAATTCCAGACTATCATAACCACGTATCCAAGGCCTCGTGCCAAGACTACAAATAAGATTTTTTCAAGGCCTCGTGGCAAGACACTAGTTTGTCTCATGAGACCTACTGATGCATCGAGGAGCTATAGCGGGCTACACCTGTCACTTACCAATTCCATTGCATTCCTCGTATGAAAATTTTGAAACATAACAAAAAAATTCTTATTATAACTAGAATTAGAAATGTCAATACTTTATCCACAAACAATGAATGGTATAAAAATAGCACATCCACGGTCAAACATAACTCACTAGATACAATATGAAAGATTTAATTGTATCAGATTAACCTCAATAGATAATGATGAAGGATATTGACGTAGATGAAAATAATCATCAAAACGATTAGAGAGAAATATCCGCCTTTTTCTTGGAAACAATTAAAATTCACACTATTTGTCAAGAAACCATTTAAAAGAGATTTTTTGAATCAAAGTGTCCCATACCACTTTGAAACTTTAAAAAGGAATTTTAATTTTAAAACATTAATGTCAATATATATGAATTCTTAAAAACATTTTTAAAACATGGACATTAATGAGAATGATTTAGAATAATAAATCATTAAAACATTTAAAATGGTATTTTAGTTATAGTTCCTAACCAAAATAAAGACACATGAATACAAATAATCGAGATAATAAAAACATTATAATTTCATGAGAATAAAGGGATTCATGATATATTATGTCAAAGTACATTATATACACCATATAAAAGTGATTTGGTGTATAACAACAAAGAAGTCTCAATGGAATGTAAATTGAGATGAATTCACTTATAAAGACCATATCGTTAGGTTAAGGATAAATAAATGACATAATTATGTGTGAAAAATGTAAATACACTCAATATGATTGGATATTTAGTGTAAATCAATCAGATGACATTCACAAATATTCTTGTAAAAACAACACCATTAAATTTGATATTTAACTCAAAAAATGAAGATTGAGTTAAAATTACTCTTATCGAGTTCAAATCAATGACTTGGGAATTTATCAATGGAGTTATTATGTGTATAAGAAGTATATCAATAGAAAGGGGAGTAGAAATTATGACATAATCAAATGAATAGTGATTCCACACATAATCTTGGAGTAAAATAATCAATGAAGTATGCCTAAATCCGAATGAGTGCAAATTGAAATTTCAAATTCCCTTATCGATTAGGTAACATAAAAAACATAATACCATGAAAGAATGATCATAAAATGATTATTTCAATAATCATATATTAAAGTATATTACACAATGAGTACAATCTTGGTTAGTACACATACACCACATGCAATAAATAAGTGGTGAACAATGGAATTCTCACGAAATTAAGAATGAGATAAGAAATCCCTTACTTTGTACCTTTTCCTTGGTCGAAGGTAGGTTAAACTCTTGTATAATGGTGAAATAATTGTTATTGAATTATAAAAGAATCATTTACATTAATATGATTTCATATAAGATCTTTTAAAATTGATTTGTTAATAATATCTTAGTATAATCGTCATTCCAGGTGTTAACTTACTCATTTTCCTTTATATTCTTTGTTACGTAAGCTTTGATTGTTATGGATAGGTTTTATATTATTCATATAGAGAATTATATAAATTCCTTAAAAATTATTTTTAATTATTAAATGAGAATTAGACTCAAATGGATATTATGGGGAATGAATCTCATCATGTTCATGGAGATGGTAGTCCGAACGTACGCACGAGCGACAATATCATTATTTTGATATTAAAATAACATATAATTGGATGGAATGTCATATATAAAGAATAATTATAATGATATATTTATTATTTATATTAATTATACATCATTATTATACCCATCTAAATAATAATTTTTTGAATAACAATTACACCACAATGTGGAGATGGTAGGCCGTACGTATGCACGTATGGTGACATGTCATTTAATTGATGGATATAATAATGAATTTGTTTGTTCCATATTTATAATAGCATCAATTTATATAGAATATACAGGAGTTATTATTTTATAATAGAAATAACAAAGAAATAAGAAGTTGAAGAAGAAAGAAACATGAATGAGGGTGTTGAAAACATTACCTCTTCTTCGGGTTCTTCCTTTTGATTTGATCAAAAGGCCCCTTATGTTGGCTATCTAATAAAACTAAGGCCTCTCGGTTGAATTGGGGGAATTTTGTAGGTTATTTGGGCAGAGTTTGGCCGAGGAAAATGGCTTTGAAGGTTTGAATTAATGAGAAGGGGGAGTGCCTTTTTATAAGAGGGGTGAGGGGCACCTTTGGAAAAGCTAGAAATATTATTTTATAATAAATTAATATTCGGTTTATAAGGGCTAAAAAGTATATTATTTAAGGTTTAATGTGGGGATAGGTATATAACCACTCAACCAATAGGTTTTAGAGAGGTTTGGGTCACTAAATTAACCTTATCTTTTAGTTTTAACTCTTAGTTAATTAGTTTAACATTTACCATGTCACTTTGTATTTTTATTTTATATAGTTAATAAACATACTATATACATTTCAGAGACCCCAAAGTGTTCCCTTAATGATAAAACTATCATTATATAAGTCTCTTGGTCGATCCTTAGATTTTTATGAATTTAATATCAATTAATAATATAATATTTGTTTTAAAAACTCTTTTATGTCAATTTTGACATTATTCAATAATTGATTTTTGTTAAAGTCATAAAAACATTATTAACCCGAAAAAAATTCATTTAATCAATCCCATAATGTCATATTAGGAAATAAAATTCATGTATGTCATCAAAAATTTCAAATTAGATTAATTGTAACATTTATAATACCATTTATTTGATTCTTTCATTAATAAGGAAAATACTGCATCATTATTGTGTCATAAATAATATTAATTATTAAATGTATAAAAATTATAAATAAAATACCATTATGTAGGAAATCCTTTTATATTTCTAATGAATATTTTTAGTATAAATTAAAACATATATAACCCTATGAAAAAATTGTCTTCCTAAAAGATATATACTTATGTCCTTTTTGTATTTATTTTAACTTAATTAATATAATGTGTCATTATCAGTTACAAGTGGATCCATGGGGTCCAAAAATCGTCACAAAGATGTCCAGAGTCGGACATGTATCAACTAATAAGGTTAGGAAACATTTTAGGGTAATTTATTATTATTATAATACTCTTTGATTACCCTTATTTACCGGATTTACCCCTTAACCATGGAAAATAAAATATTTACCGAAATAATTATTCCAAATGTCTAAAAATAAAAGTTAACTGTTTACAAAATTTGGAAATACTTATTCCAAATATGGAATTTATTTTCCTAAATTAAAAACACAGAAGTGGAAAAAATCAATTTAAAATTAATTCCCATTGTTAAAACAAAATGCGTGTTTTTAAGAGATATTAACTATCAAAAGATTGGCACTTGTTTATGTCTGGTTTAATATTGAAATTATGTCCAATGACCAAAATTGTATTAAATGGTAAATATATACTATATATATACTTTAAAACCACTCAATTTAATAATTTATCACTGTTAATTATTTCTATTAAAAAAAAATTTTTTAATTAAAATTTAGTAATTGTCACTATTCGTCAAAAAATAAAAGTTATCCGAAAAGTATCAAAATATTACCCTAGGATAATTTAGACATTAAGAATCCAAAAATGAAGTCTATTTTAAGAGATAGAATTTATAAAATTTCAAAAAGTGAGTATTACTATTCATAACGGTTACTTTCATTGGTCGAGGTGTGTTAGAACTCGAAGTTGTGTTCAACACACGGTACTGTTTTAATCAAAGAGAAGCATACCGTGGAATCTTGGGATGTCACATTCTACCCTCCTTCAATAAATTGAATCCTCTCAGTTTTTAAAATTGGTAATTGGAGTATAATGGAAAGTCCCACATTGGAAAAAGATTCAGTTAAACTATCACTTTAAAAGAAAGAAAGAGAAGTAAAAAAGGTCACCCGAGATAACCTATACTGGGATTCCATGTAGAAAAACATGGATATTGATGATAAAATAAGTGTCAAGTTTTGATGGAGAGGGATAGGAAACATGATCAGTAGAAAGTTAGCAATAAGAAAACCACAAACTTGTGATGGGACAAATGGTCATTAGTTTCCCAGTAGAAAAAGCAAACAGACAACTTTTTTTTATTTAAGTTACATTACATAAATATGAGGAATTCATTTTAGAGATTGAATAAGAAAATAAAGAGATATACATACTTTTTATGTATAGATTCATTCATTAATAAATTTCCACCACATAATCATTTTTTTAAATGATGAGTATTCGTGAATACTTGGTCACACTGGAAGAGCTAGAATAAACTTCTATAGAATTACATGATCCATAAAGGATAAACTATATATTTACATTGTATTTAGAGATTAATCAAAACCAAAACGGTTAGTACAAGATCTGATGATCCCCCAAAAGGATATTCCATTAGAGAAAAAAAACCTAATCTTAATTTCTAAAATCAATACCCCAAAGTTAAATAAATAACATTCAATAAACAATTGTCCTTAAAATCCTTTAATATAATCCAAACTAATATTGAAACGAAAAACATTGAGGAATTTGGTTATGTAGACTTCCAAGTTAAATTATATCTCCAAATGACATCAACTTCTGTTAAAGTCACATACATAAATGTAATTAACCTAATCACATTTTCTCAATTACAGGTCAATCATTTCAATAAATAACTCAAATCACTATAAATCCACAATAAAAACGTAGATAAGAATACACCAATACTCCTCAAATAAACCCCATAGTATTCTATTTTACTTGGGAGTATAGTTTCCCCAACAAAGAAAACATATTCCTATATAACATTTATCACTTAATCACCAAATCATTATCCTATACTAAGGGTATTCATTTGATAAGACATAATATCCCAAGTGGAATTATTATTGATTAATAAAATCATTGAAATAAAAATAATAGTCACACTAACCAGGGACTTCACATAGTCCAGTGGTAGGAAATAAATCCCAATCGCACTTTGGTTGTTGGTTCGATTCCCATAGCTTTGTCCAACACAATGGGTTGTCACATGGTCTACGTGTTGTCCTTTTTCAAAAACTATATTTTATTATATTACCAAAATGAGATAAATTCCTCAAATTAAACATAACATAATTTAACCACAAATGTTATCTCATACCTTTCATTTTCATCCCAAATTATAATAACTTGTAATTGCCTCAAACCCAATGATCATATAAGACCAAATGGTTATTTTTAACTATATCCGCAAGAGAAAAGATAATTCTGCCTCAAATATCATTTTCACTTGATAAATTGTAGGGTTACACATACAATAGAAAATTCTTCCAAAGAAATCCCATCAATAAAGACCACTAACACTTTTAAACATTTCACCATCCATTTATTTTCACATAGGTTCTTCATCATATGTTCCTTGGGTACCCACATTGCATATTCCATCTTATGATTTCTCTATAGAAATTTTACCAGACGGGTCGTCCGGTTTCTCAACACTTAATCTTTGGTATGAAGAATTCTGATTGGCTCTTCACAATAAGAGAGATTTGGTTCCAGTTCTAATTCTTCATAGGTGAGTACATGCATTGGGTTAGGCATGGATTTTGTCACTAGTGATATTTGGAACACATCCTGAACTCTGGAGAGACTAGGCCAAAATTCCTTTTGGTAGAATGTGTTAATGTTTCACAATGGTGCCTTAGGAATTTTTCAAAATCATCTAATTATTTTACCCATAAACTCCTCATCCATCTTCAATTATATCGATGGAAGCATCGATGCACCATAAAAAATAGGTATTTCTTATATTCAATTTTGATACATTGTCTTTAACATGTTTATTTAGAAAAATTCTTACTGATTCATCTACAAATATTTCAAAATAAGGCTTTGGTAAATCATTTTCTGTATGTCCCAAAAGATATAAATATATAATTTGACACATATAGGCTACTCAAAGGTCTCCCTCTTCTGCATCATCTAGAAAATAATGTAGTGCATCATAATTTTGAGATAAAGTGAAGAATTCGAGAAGACCCTGATGGTACTTCCCACGCTTAGCGTGGTAAGAAATCTGAGAGCGCAATATTATCCCATAGTCGATACTTTATCCTTGAAATAATCATGCAATTCTAGAGGTATTGGATGTCTCGAAAAGTTATTTTCATGTAACTTAGACATTTGAAAAAGTTTCAACATCATCTGAGCATGACTTCTAGATACTAATTGTAAGAAGTTCTTCGGGAAGAGAGAGAAGAGTTGTTCGTGATCTGGATCCCTCTATGTTTTAACTACAAAAATAAAATACAATTAGGGATTTTGAATACTGATATAATAAGAATGTAAAAAAAATTAGACATAATAGGATAATCTTATAATTGAATAATATATCCTAACTTGGGGTACCCTATGTTAAAATCTTGGTTATCTACTATCTATTTCCCGACATATATTCTTAGGGGCATTTTTTTATTCCCTTTATAATGGTTCATACTAATATTGTGAATTTACCAATGTATATCCCTTGGGAGTGTCGTAACCAAGAGTGCAGCAATGCCCGTTGTCGTGCACCAGTTCCCGTTCGAGTCTAGCTCAAAGCGGTGGTTTTGGGGTTTACCCCTAGGTACATCTGTGCCAGAGCTACCCCTACGTGCTTGTATCCAGACAGGGATGTAATGCTTGGAAAACTCAAAAAATCTATACAATACTAAAATTCTAGGATGTTCTTCTATACTAATCCTCAAAGTCTATCTTAAGGCTATGTATTCTAATCCTAGTTTATCTAAATCTAGTTTCCAAGGTTCATACTAAACTTCCTCTGATACTAACTGTAAAGCCCCGACCCTAGTTACCCAGAGTCGGTGAATTATTATATAACATTGGCATGATCAAAAAAGATTAGGTCTCGAAAGACTGATTAGTTTAGTAGCCTTGGAAACACTAGATGTATTCATAAGGTTTTCATTACAACAATAAGTGAAAAACTACAACAACATATTGTCTTCATATCCCCTGATACTATCCCTACAAGTCATTCATAAAATACTTCTTCACATCCTGTGAATAATAAAACATTGAAAGGGGTGAGATCAGATGCTCAATTAGGATAACAATATAACGGAAACTATCATAAATAAACATAAAAACTTAAGGCAATGTATAACTAAAAAAAATCCTTTTAAACATGAAATACAGTATAATATGGCGAGGACAAAATGAAATAATTCCATTTACTTATTCACATGGATATTCTACTAGTCGAATAAATCACATGAATATATCAATAACCACGTTCATAATGACGAAATTCATAATTCCAGACTATCATAACCTCGTAGCCAAGGAATCGTTCCAAGACTACAAATAAAATTTTGTTAAGGCCTCAAGCCAAGACACTAGTTTTTCTCATGAGACCTACCGATGAATCAAGGAGCTATACAGGGCTCCACCCATCACTTACTAAGTCCAATGCATTCCTCATATGAGAAGTTCGAAACATAACATAAACATTCGTATTAAAACTAGGATAAGAAATTTCAATAATTTATCCACAAACCATGAATGGTATAAAAATAGCACATCCACAGTCAAACATAACTCATTAGAAAAAATATGAAAGATTGTATTGTATCATATTAACCTCAATAGATAATGATGAAGGATATTGACATAGATGAAAATAATCATCAAAACTAATAGAGAGAAATATCCCCCTTTTTCTTGAAACATTTAAAATTCACACTATTTTTCAAGAAGCCATTTAAAATTGATTTTTTGAATAAAAGTGTCCCATACCACATTGAAACTTTTAAAATGAATTTTAATTTTAAAACATTAATGTCCATATATATAAATCCTTAAAAACATTTTTAAAACATGGACATTAATGAGAAAGATTTAGAATAATGAATCTTTGAAACATTTAAAATGACATTTTAGTTAGAGTTCCTAACCAAAATGAAGACACTTGAATAAAAATAATTGAGGTAATAAAAACATTATAATATCATGAGAATAAAGGGATTCATGATATACTATGTCAATGTACATTATATACCCCATATAAAAGTGATTTGGTGTATAACAATAAAGAAGTCTCAATAGAAGGTTAATTGAGATTAATTCTCTAATAAAGACCATATCCTTAGGTTAAGGATAAATCGATGACATAATTATCAATGAAAAATATAAATACACTCAATATGATTGGATATTTAGTGTAAATCAATAAGATGACATTCACACATATTCTTGTAAAAACAACAGCAATGAATTGGATATTTAACTCAACAAATGAAGATTGAGTTAAAATTACTCTTATAAAGTTCAAATCGATGACTTGGGAATTTATCAATGGAGTGATTATGTGTATAAAATGTATATCCACTAAAAGGGGATTGGAAATAATGACATAATAAAATGAATAGTGATTTCACACATAATCTGGGAGTAAAATAATCAATGAAGTATGCCTAAAGTCGAATGAGTGCAAATTGAAATTTAAAATTCCCTTATAGATTAGGTAACTTATAAAACATACACCCATGAAAGAAGGATCATAAAATGATGATGTAAATACCCATAAATTATATTATATTACACAATGAATACAATCTTGGGCAGTACACATACACCACATGCAATAAATAAGTGGTGAACAATGGAATTCTCACGAAATTAAGAGTGAGTTAAGAAACCTCGAACTGTGTGCATTTTCCTTGGTCTACGGTAGGTTAACCTCCTATATAATGTTGAAATAAATGTTATTGAATTATACATGAATCCTTTACATTAATATGATATCATATATGATCTTTTAACATTGAATTGTTCATAATATCTTAGTATTATCGTCATTTCGGGTGTTAACTTACTCGTTTTCCTTTATATTATTTGTTACGTAAGCCATGTTTGTTATAGATAGGTTGTATATTATTCATATACAAAATTATATCAATTACATAGACATTATTTTTATTCATTAAATGATAATTAGACTCAAACGGATATGATGGGGAATGAATCTCATCATGTTCGTGGAGACCGTAGTCCGTACGTACGCACGAGCGACAATATCATTCTTTTTATATTAAAATAATATATAATTGGATGGTATGTCATATAGACAGAATCATTATCATGTTATATTTATTATTTTTCATTAATTATACATCATTATTATACCCATATAAATAATAATATATTGAATAACAATTACACCACAATGTGGAGACGGTAGGCCATACATACGCACGTATGGTGAAATGTCATTCAAGGGATGGATAGAATAATGAATTTGTTTGTTACATATTTATAATAACATCACATTATATAGAAGATACTGTAATCATTAAATTAGAATATAAATAACAAAGAAAAAAGAAGTTGAAGCAGAAAGGAACTTGAAAGAGGGTGGTGAATACATTACCTCTTCTTCGGGTTCTTCCTTTTGATTTGATCAAAAGGGCTCCTTAGGTTGGCTTTCTGATCAAACTAAGGCCTCTAGGTTTAAGTGAGGGAAGTTGGGAGGTTATTTGGGTAGATTTTGGCCGATCAAAATGGATTTTAAGTGTGAATTAATGACAAGGGGGAGTGCCTTTTTATAAGAGGGGTGAGGGGCACCTTTGGAAATGCTAGAAATATTATTTTCTAATAAATTCATATTCGGTTTCTAATGGCTCCAAAGTAGATTATTTAAAGGTTAATGTGGTGATAGGTCGAAAACCACTAAAAAATAGGTTTTATACAAGTTTTTATCACTAAATTAACCTTATCATTTAGTTTTAACTCTTAGTTAATTAGATTAACATTTACCATGTCACATTGTATTTTTATATTATATAGTTAATAAACATACTATATACATCCTAGAGACCCAAAAGTGGTACATTACTGATACACCTATCATGATATCAGTCTTTTGGCCGAAACTTAGATTTTTAGGAATTTGATATCAATTAATAATATAATATATGTTTTAAAAACTCTTTTATGTCAATTTTGACACTATTCAATAATTGATTTTTGTTAAAGTCTTAAAATTCATTATTAATTCGAACAAAATTCATTTACGCAATCCCATAACTCCATATTATGCAATAAAATTCATTGATGTCATCAAAACATTCAAATTATATTAATTTTAACATTTATAATACCAATTATTTGATTCTTTCATTAATAAGAAAAATATTACATCATTATTGTGTCATGAATAATATTAACAATTAAATGTCTAAAAATTATAATAAAATACCATTATGTAGGGAATATCTTTAACTCTATAATTAGTATTTTTAGTCGAAAATCCAACATATATAACTCTAGGTAAAAAAAATTTTCCTGAAAGATATATGCTTGTGCCATTTTTGAATTTATTATAACTTAATTAATATAAAGTGTCATTATCACTTACAAGTGGATCCATGGGGTCCCAAAATCGACCAAAAGATGCCCATGGTCAGACATGTATCAAAAAATAAGGTTAGGACACATTTTAGGCTAATTTTTTATTATTATTATAATATTATTATTTTTTTACCCTTATTTACCGGATTTACATTTTAACCATGGTAAATAAAATATTTACCAAAGTAATTATTCAAAATGTATAAAAATAAAAGTTACCTATTTACACAATTTGGACATCATGATTCCAAATATGGAATCCATTTTTCCAAATTCAAAACACAGAGGTGTGATAAATTAATTTAAAACTAATTCCTATTGTTAAAACAAAATACGTGTTTTTAAGAGATAATAACTATCAGAATATTGTCACTTGTTTATGTCCGGTTTAATTGTGAAATTATGTCCAATAACCTAAATTTTATTAAATGGTAAAAATATATTCTAGATATACTTTAAAACAAATAAAATTCATAATTTATCACGATTAATTTTTATTATTAAAAAAGTTGTTTTTAATTAAAATTTAGTAATTTTCACTATTCATCAAAATATAAAAGTTATCCGAAAAGTACCAAAATATCACCCTAGGATAATTTTGATATTAAGAATCCAAAAATGATTTCCATTTTGAGAGATATAATTTATGAAATTTCAAATAGTGTCTATAACTATTCATAATGGCTACTGTGATTGGTCGAGGTGTGTTAGAACTCGAAGTTGCATTCAACACATGCTACTATTTTAATCAAAGAGAAGCATATTGTGGAAGTTTGGGGTGTTACATGTGGGCATAGTAAGCATGGGTGGACTAAGAAATCTCCTCTTCAACTCCTGGAAACATTCCTCACACTTCTTTTCCTAATTTAACCTGACCACATTTCGAGTTAGCTTTTTTTATGTATTAGAAAAATGTAATTTTTTCACAAAAATATTTTAATATCCTTCTATTCCAAGGAATCTATGAATCTATTTTATTTTTGTAGGATGAGGAAACTCCTCTACAATCTTTTCCTTTTCTGGGTCAACTATGATTCCTTCATCGGTTACAATGTTCCCCAATAAAACTACCAATTGTAACCAAAATTAACATTTATTGATCTCTCCAAAATCATCTCATTCCTTTGAGTTTCAGAAATTACCCTTAGATAATCCTAATGCTCCTAAAAACATTTGTAATATATCATAATAACATCAATAAAAACTACCAAAAATTTATCATGGTATTCTTTAAAGACTCGTTTAATTAAATCCATAATAATATAAGGTGCATTATTCAGTCTGAAGGGAATAACAACAATATAATAATGTCAATATCTTGATCAGAATGCATTTTTTTAGAATATCTTCTTTCATCACACTAAATTAATAATTAATAGATAAGATACCAATCAGGGAGAATAATTCATCCCCATGTAGTTGGTCAAATAAGTCATCAATTATTGGAAGTTGTTTTTTGTTCTTTATAGTGATCTTATTCAATTCTCTATAATCAATTCATAGCTGCATTGATCCATAATTATTATTTACAAGGAGAACATGTTCTCTCCAAGGGGAGAAACTCATTCACATAAACCCCTTCTCTAAAATATCATGGAGTTGTTTCTTTAATTCCTCCAGCTCCACATTCCCCCATCCAATTTGGGGCCTTTTATATTGGATGAGATCCAGGTATGAGCTTAATAAATATCTCTACCTCTCTTTTTAGTGGATGTTCAGGTAAATTCTCATGAAATAAATCAATGTCTTTGTGGACAATTGGGATATTTATTATTCTTATACTCTGATTTCTATCTTCATTTTACCCAATAAACACCACAATGAAGGATTAGAAGGATCAACTAGATAATGACAAGGTTGAGATATCTCTCATTCGAAGATATATATTGGTTTTCCATTCAAGAATACTAATATTTCCTTTCATATGTATATGATCTTAGAATTATTCTCTGAGAGAAAATCCATCCATAGTATAATATCGAATTCCAGCATGGGAGTGACAATGATATTTTCTATAAGATTGTTCTCACTAATGAAAATACTAGAGTTTCTAAACAATAATGATATACTTATAGTCCCACAAAAATTCTTGAATTAAAACTGTACTTTTATCAATTTAAGGGTTGATTCTAATTTCAATTCAAAAATGGAGGAAAAAAAGAATGCATAGATCCAGAATAAAAAAAATTACATTCCGTCATTGATAAAAAAAGAGTACCTACCACCACATCATTTGGATCTTTAACATCATCTGTCGTTATTGCAAAAGAACGACCCTACTATGTTTTCCTTTTTTGAGGCTGATGATGGTTCCCCTCCACTCCCCACATATTTTTATGGTGATTGGAATAGTTCTCAAGGTATCCACACTTTTAACATTGGACATCAGCTAGGGCTTGCACCAACTTCCCATTATCATTAGTGTTGGGAAAATGGAGATTCACCTCAATATGAAAATTCAACACAATATGGTAGTATCTTCCACACTTGTAGAACTTCCCTTTCCCGAGCAGGCAGTTCCCTGAATACTTCATTCCACATTAATTACAAGTGGGACATTGTACATGTGTGACTCCACTCACACTATCAAAGGTCCTCACTAAGCTTGCATCTATTGATCTCTTTTAGTCAATGGATTTATAAGACCACTGCATCACAGTGAACTCCAGTTTGACTTTAATCTCACACTACACAATCACCTTATAGCTATCTTTGTCATAGTTGGCTATATTCTTCTACCGATGAGGTATTAGTCCACAAAATAATCTATGAACCTTCCCATTAGGATCCATGAAAAATCATTAGGTGTAACGGGATAGTCTTGTAAAATTTATCTTTTAGCTTCCAACATATTGATTCTCATTCTTCTTCATCTTGATAAACTCATTCTCTAATTTTGTTCTCAAGGAATGAAGGAAATAATTAGTGAAGAAGATCCCTATAAACTCTTCCAAATCTGTATAATGAACCTCTACTCTTGGCCTCATCTTTTTAATTAGTTCCCAAAACTAATCAGCTTCTCCCTCTAAGTGGTAAAAATTTTGGGTGACATTCTCTTATTCCATATAGCAGAGCACCAAAAAGATATTCTCGATAGAGATGATCCACTATTCCAAAATCAATGGATCGGTAGATCGATTAATGTTTGGTGGTCATGAATTCATAAAGGACTCAAACTAAATTTATTCCCTTAGTAGTGAAACTTGTATCTCAGGTAGATTCTAGTAATTTATCATAACATGAGTTAGTTAGTTAATCATTCTCATATAATTTTTCATTTCGACTTCCATTAAAGGTCCACCAACACATAGTTTATTGTAGTGACCATTTGGATGGTTCCTCATATTGCCCGCCATTTTCTAAAAGAATAAAACCCTAGTTAAAAGATTATTTCATTTTTAATCCTTTAACTATAAAATTTTTTTTATGGTCTAAAAACATTATTCTTAAACATAGTATTCTTTAACAACAATTACATTTTGTTAAAAAACCATCATAATAATTCATAAATTGATTGTGATTAACCAAAAATATATCCAAGGAGTTTCAATCTAGGAGTGCCAAAAGGCTCATTGTTGTGTACCAGGATACCCCGAGTCAAGCCCAAAACTCCTTGTTAGTGTTTTCACTCATAGGTACATCTATGCCAGTTCTATATCCACTTGTTCGCATCCAGATAGGGTTTCATTAGTCCAAAAACCACTTGATATTTCACCAGAATACTAGGAATTTTTATAATATTTAAAATTTTATATATCCTTAATAATGTTTTTATATAATAATTTCCACAAATAACTAAAATATCATTTTATCTCAAGATTTTAATCCCATGTTTTTATTATATAACTTTTAATTTCAATTTAAAAATAGAGGATCTTTAAAGTCTAGTGTATTGGAAATTATGGAAAATAATACATGAAAACATAAAAAATATATTCTAATACACATGTAAGGATGCATCATAGGTTCATCCTAAGAACAATTACTACATCTCATAACCTGTAGACATACATTAATGTAAAGGGTGATCTGATGGCCCAGTAAGGAAAGAAAGTAAGAAAACATACCTGTGAACTTGAGCGATATCCATAAAAACATACAATAAATATGAATATGAAAATAATAATAATAAATTGAAATATAACATTAAAATGTGGCTATAATATTTAATTTATATATTCATGATCATATCACCAAGGTCCATACTCAAGGTGTTATAAAAAATTCCAAAGTTATTCACCAAGGTATCGTAAAACTTTTCATCTCTAGAGTTTAAATTATTTACCCAATGCATTTGAGCACTATCAAGTTGAACCATTAATATGTAATTATTTTCATGTGAGACACATATATCATTACCATAAATTTAATTAATAACCCATGTATAATAATATAAATTGGTTACATATCAAAATCGTGTCATTTTAAAAAGTACTCAAAAACAAGAGCATTATATCTTTTATAACAAATGGAATGGGAATATGGGTTTTATGTATGTAAATTAAATAATTAAATATATAATTTATATGTCCTGGTTAATTCCCCTAGAAATGAAATATGTTTGGGTATTAACATAAATAATATAATATTTTTTTTGAGAAAAAGAATGAGATTTTGAGATGAAAACTTTGTAGCATAAAAGCTATATAACATGGTTTTAAATAATTTTAAAAAGAGAGGGGATGAGGGTCAAAAACTCATAAATTACACATAATATCATATTGGGATAGAATAAAATTTAAATAAGATCATGTTATAGATATTTTAATGACATACCACTTGAAATTGAGATATTAAGGAAAAGAGAATATGTGATTTCTTTTAACGAAATTCTACAGCCAAACGACGTCACCTAAAAATGAAGAAAATAAATTAATGGGAGAAAAAGGGAATCTCATAATATGAAAATATAAATGAATGTAAGAGGAATATAGAATATCATACCCCCATAATAAGAAATCCAATGTTTGGGACCTTGGGGGGATTAAGGGAACCTTGGTAGGACTCCTTGGGAAGTAAAAAAGAACAGAGCATCATTGAGAGGAAATTTTGAATGAAAGGTATGAAGGAATGGGTAGGTATTTATAGAAAAAAATAAGGGAATATTTTATTAATTTCCAAGGGACACCCCATTAGTGGTATTTGTAAAATCATGGGTTTGCCCATGGTATTGGGAATATGGGACAACTTATAAAATATCACACTATGCATAATTTGACTAGAATTATTACATCAGGTTTACATCCACAATGATGTCAATAAACACAATGAAACTCAAAACTGTATGTTTACAATTCACTAAATAATTAATTGTTTCAGAAAATTACCAATAAATCACCATACCCATTTTTCGATGATTATAATCCAAATGTGTAATAAATTTAACAAAATTTAATTTATTTTAAATTAAATGAAATATATAAAATAAATAAAATAGTAATATATTACAAATAAATTCTTAAATAATTATTTACATTAAAATGATATAATTTTATCATAGTACAAAAATGATGAATAAAACATATTTATACCCTCTAATGTGTTTTTACTATTTCGTTGGAAAAATTACCATTCAAAAGTGTAAAATTACTCTTCAAAAGGTAAATTTTGAATTCCACAATAATTATTTACATGTTTGTTAAGATTTTTAAAATCATTTCACATAAAAAGTTATTTATTAAAAATATATTTTTACTATTCATAAAATAAAATATTAATTAAAAACACTATTCATAAAACACTAATCATTAAACTAAAACTTCTTAGAAATCATCAAAATATTCAGCCTAGGTGAATTTTTATCTTAATAATTCAAAATTGATGTTCATTTTATCATAAAAATTATCTATGTATGAAAAATGTCTGAAATGTTAAATTTTTAATTCGAAAATCATTTTATAATATTTTTTTAATTAAACATTTATTATTATAAAGAAATGATATTCCAAAAATTAGGGTGATGAAATTAAAAAATTTATTTTTCCAAGGGATTACAAAAAGTAATTAAGGCCTCGTTACATAACCCCTTATAACTCCAGCGTGGGACCTAAGAGTAAGGTGTGAAATGGATAGAATCTTGGGGAGGATCAAAAAACATTTCCTGAGTGGTGATTTCTAGAAACATGAACTTCTCCCAAAAGAAATTATGTTAATGATTAACTTGGTGAAGTTCGGCTTGTGATTGGTCTTGAAGGAATCCCATCAACCCCACCTCTTTCCAATGCTTTGAAAAAATGGGATTTTTACTTCTTGAGTCTACTAGATGAGGCCATATACTCTTATTTTTCTATTAATTAACCAAGATAATTTTTATTTATAAACAATAATAATAATGTTAAGAGTATATATTCCAGTGGTCATATTAACCAAGGGTTATATAACTATCGAAACTCAACATTCTCTTTTTAATTATTTTCACTACATTAATTAAAGCTTAAATATTGGTTGTATATAAAATAAAATAACATAAATTTTTTGAAGACAAATATTATTCAAATGTTCAGGTTGTTACCAAGAATAAATCATGTAGTTATTTTGATGATGAATCTCTTGAAAATTTTAAAAACATTATGGATCATGATAAAAGACCCAATGATTCATCTAGCTGTGAAGACGGTGATTCATAACCACAGATTATGAATCCTTGAAAAAATATTGAATTGAGTAAAGTATGGAGAAAACACTATAATATAGAAATAGAGTGAAAAATATATTAAAGGATAACATGACAATTCTTGATGAAAAATGTAAGAAAGATAAATGGGACACAACACTTAATGAAGAGAATAAAATGTAGGGGATAAAAGAAACATAATATGATATGACAATCCTTTATCTTAAGGAAACACTCTACTTTATTAATTAATAATTATCAATAAAAAATAAAGATTCCTTGATACTAAGAAATATATGGAAAAATTATTGTAGGATTTAAAAAAATACTTTAAACTCAATTGAATTTTTTTTAAGAAGATGGAAAATTCTAGTATTTCCTCATCTAAAATATATATTTTCAAAACATTTGACACTAACAGTGAAGGTGTAAATCATAGCTTGATTCTAATATAGAATAATAAAAATATTGATTAATGGACTAAAAGAGTTCCAAATTAATGAAGAAGATTTAATGAAATTTGCATACCAAATTAGAAATGAAATGAGACCCAAAAAGTCCACGAGATGTCAAATTAGGGAGGAAATCTTCTAGAAACAACATTTCTTTTATTCAATAAACAATATATTTTAGGTTTATCAGTAGTATGGTTGTGTTTTTAGACATAAACATTATACTTTTTTTGGTAAATATGAATTTTCACATTATATGGAAAGAATCCAGGGGAGGAATTATAATGAGAAAAAAATTAATTCTTGAAGAAATTATATATTGATGGAATTTGGGAACAATATGAATACACAAAAAAGATTTTATATTACTAAGGATCATTGTGGTTGGTGTGATAAAAATGGGTATGGAGAATAAAAGTTCACGATATGATTACTTTTTAAGTTACCTCTTATGGTTAAAGGGAAATTATTTTATGTGAACAACGAGTAATATTCATGCTTGGAATAACTGTCATTTAATGAAAGAGAGATAAAATATAATGTGTACTTGATAGTGTGTATTCCTACGACATGATACATGTTTATAATATTATGTATAACACTGAAAAAAATGAATTATGTGTAGAAATTTGTGGAAATAACTCTTCATTGAAAATAAATAGAATTGTCACAACTGAAATTGAAATTGATAATTTAAAATAATAAGATGTTCTTTATATTAAATGGATAAATTAAAATATGTGGAATGTTAGGAAACATTGGTATAAGGTAATTGAACTAAAATACAAGAAAATAATGTGAAACATTATAACCACATGTTATAGAGGAAATATATCTTAGGGAAGTAAAACTTATTGAAATTGATTCTTCAATTATGATCATTATAACACATGGTACTTGGGAAAGGAGGATGATTACATTTTTTGGCCTAGAATTCAATGAAATAATTTCCATATAATACTAATAAATATTTTTAAAGAATAATATTTATAATATTTAACTATTATTTAAAGAGAATAATTGGGTGAATATGGAACAAGTTACATGGGAAATAAAACATGGAAGACTCATAAGAAGGTTAACATTATGTAAATAGGGCCACTAGAATTAGTACACATGTATCATTGAGGACCCATGAGATAGAAGTCTACCCAGAGTGATCATTATTTCATAAAATTAATATATAATTTTATATGGGTGAAAAAGTTTTTCTTCATGAAGGACAAGTATGAGGCTTTTTTTATTTTTCAAATTTACGGAAGGTAGGCCAAAAAAGTTCTTTGTTTTAATATAAAAAATTGAGATTATATAAAAATAAAGAATACATGATTGATGTGATTATAAAATATCTATAAAATAATTGAATAAATAATCATAAGATAAATCTATTTACAATATAATAGAATTCAGTTTCATAGAGGATGAATTGCAATATTGGGGAAATGGGAAGATCAATGTTAGAAGAGAAAAATGATTCAACATTATTATTTAGAGATATAGTGTGTACTAAAGTGCATATAAAAAAACTTATGCCTATTGGGATATGAGAAAAATGATACGACCTATGATATTTGGTACCAAAAGAACCCTCAAGTGAAATATTTCATAGTCTTTATAATCCATTTTTATAATAAATTTGAAGGTATAAGGATGGGAATGTTTGAAGAAACTACTAATGGTGGAGTCTTTAAGGGTTACAAATATAATTGTTATGGATATAGATGCTAGAAAAATATTATAAATAGAAATTTTTATTTTTAATATTTTAATATTGATGAAAATATAGGAAAAATGGGTCATCACATAAAGGATTATTTTTAGCATCCTATAAAAATTTTGACTATGTTTATAACAAATTTTATGAATACGTTGAATAAATTAAACTAAAAACAATTGATTAAAATTAATAATATTTTACTGATGATTATGCATCATCTGTTGATGAAAAAATATATATTTTAGATGTTATAGAAACATGTGAAAACAATAAATATCATTCTAATTTAGAATACACCAGGTCAGAAAATAAAAATGCTAAGACTGAAGAATCAGACAACTATTATATCAAATGTTGAAGCATGAATGTTTAATAAAGATATTTAAAATGATTATTGGGTGAATTATATGAATTAGAAACTCAATAACATTGGGAATAACTCTACATTAGATATTTTTACCTGAACAAAAACGAAAAATATGATTGGCATAGAATGGATTTTATGAAAAAAAAAATACAATGAATGAGATAAGAGAAGTAACCCAGAACAGGGGAATATTTTTTGAAAATATGTTATCAAATTAATGAAATATAATTTTAAGATAATGTTTATCTTGTATATAGACATGATATAATTATTATTTTTTTGTTATGGAAGAACTCAAGCATTACCGGGTGTATCAAATAGATGTAATGTATACTTTTTAATGGTGACCATGGAAAATAATTCTTTATTGGAAATACATAAGGTTTAATTATTGAAAATAATTGATAAATGGTCTATATATTTAAAATATATATAGATATTCTTTGATATAATCCACTAAGGGATGGATATTCTAAACTTGATGTTTTTTTGAGAAACAGTGGTTTCTAATGGCACTCTTTATATCTACTAGAACTTGAATAAATATTTATCAGATAAAATGATTATATTTGGTTATATGGGTGATGTAAGTATTTATAGTAACATCATTTTCTTATTATTTAAATTTTCTATAAATATTCATTTGTATTTATGGATTTCTTTTCATGGATAACTAATCTATTTTATAGGGTTATAGATTTAGTATAATATATATTATATCACTATATCGAAAGAAGATTATGAAAATATAATATTGATAATGTTTATAATGGGATTTTAAATGAGTTTAAAATTATTGTATTAGTTTTAAAATGCAGAAAAATTAATAGTAATGTAGAAAGGTTAATTAGAAGTAATTTAGAAATTTGATTAACAAATTTTTTCCTTATAAACTATCCATTCCAGATATTGAATATGTTCTGGATTTGTGTGAATGGTATGATAGTAGACCAAAATAGTAGAAAATTATTTAAATTAAAACAAATATGAGTAATTTAAATGTATACATAAATTTTTTTTTTCTCCAAAAAAAAGTTGTGCATTTATATACATTCTTGGTTCACTAATGCTGAATGGTCGGGTGACGACAAAAAATGGAGATCCACATCAAGTGATGTGTTCTTTATTGTTAATGGCTATTATATATTATATAGAAATAATAAATGTTAAATGAGCATAAGTATACCCAAATACATGTATTTGTGGGATACTGATGTTGTTAAATAGAGTTTATAGAAGGAGGTTTGTTTACCAGAATTACAGATTAATATTTAGATACCATTTAAGATTCATTATGATAATTAGAATCTTATTGATTTTTTTTAAAAAATATAGTTAATCAATAATTTTCTAGACATATTCACATTTGATATCAATTTATCAAATTTTTGTTAGATTACATTATGATAAATCATCTATATAATGGCTCCTCAGATAATATTTCATATATTTTTATTAACACCTTTCCACATGCATGATTATTTTTAGCCAATGCTGATATTTTATCTTTAGCCTTCCCCACACACTTGATAATATATTTCCATGAAATAAACCCAGATCCATTCCATAATTTATGTAAAGGTGAGTTAATAATGTGATGAAAGGCGATTGAAAGTAAAAGGGTTAGTTCTAATGCTAATTGTGGTGATGTTTTTCTCTCAATGAAGATAAATCATGAAAGGAATTTTTCATGAAGGCAATTACCAATTGAGGTTTAGGTATTTTTATTCAAATATTTCTATTTTAGGATGGTGAATAAAATTCACCATTTTTCTTGATGTTGATGTGTTCAATAATTCTACTAAAAAGTGATGAAATGGTTCTATTTCATTGATAATGATGTTTTCATTGAGTTATGGTTGGTCATGGGTTTTCATGTTGTTATCAACAATACAAAAGGGGGGTATTAAAGAAACCTATGTATGTAACGACCTGAAATTTTATCAAAGGAATTCCAATATTATAATTATTTTTTATAGTATAATAACATAATATTACACATAGAACATATTACACATCCTATCAATAAACAATGAGTAAAATAAAAGGTATCTCTAGAAGTTAAGGAATGTGTATCGATGAAATAATAACATGACCTTTAGAATAGTATTGTGACCCTTATGAATAGTAAATCATTTAATTAAATACTAAACTAACTAATTAAAATATATATAATCAATATCCATCTCATATGTTCCAATATTATATTAATATAACACTGTATATGTAATTAAATAGTTTAAAAAATATTAATTGATTGTTGGTATTTTTGTAATTCATGTATATTTAATTACAATTATATGATTAATTTAATAACATAACAGAAAATTTATTTTCATAAAATTTATTCATAAATAATTATTTTTATGACTTATTATTATGGGATAATTTTAAGAGACCTAAATTAATTTTCCAAAGTGTTGGAAAAGTAGTTTTGATTTAAAAAATTATTATTTTTCATGTATATAATGATTAATACATTAATTTTTGGTGAATAATAAAACTTGATAAATTATGATAAATGATAAATAAAAAAAATTATGTATAATGGTAGAGTCATGGATTTGGAAATTGGCCATTGTTTCGAACTCAAATGCGCTCTATACTGTTTTTGGTTACAAGAAGCAAGGCAATGCATATTTTTGAGAATAAGTATTAAACTAAAGAGTAATATAATGGGAAACCCCACCTATCCCCCACTATAAATATCACCCATTTTTATCTCTTCTCATCAATCCTCTCAAGCCTTATTCCTATACCATATTTTGATAAATATAACTCTATAATTTATTATCGCACATACAAAAGCCCTTAGTATCTTAAAAATAACAAATCCTCTCCCCTAAATAGGCTCTCAAGGAAGATTTATTCTAGAGGTAAATTCCTATTTTCATTTATTTTATTTTCATTCAAGGCCCTTTGTTGAATTTTCATTCCTCAACTCCTTTAATTCAAATGTTTTGATAATTAAATTAAATTACATGTACTATACTATTGTTATGGTAAAAAATAACACATAAAAAACTTTCATTTCCCCTCCTTTTATACTAAAAATTAAAACACCGTCCTATATGTATTAATTTATCACATTCAAGGAAAATAGGTTTTCAATTTATATTACAATATCCAATTCTTTCCATGAATCCATCGTTATGGAAGGAAAATACTATAATATATGAATTAAATATAATGTATGGTTCTGGATTCTTTTTTACATATTTTATTAATTTATAAAGAAAAATGAGTTCTTTGCAATCAATTAACCGCCAATTAGCAAAAACAGTTATGATTAATGTTTCATATAAGGATTCATCTTCAATCCAAATAACCAAATGAATTTTATGACCATGTAATAATCTGGACGTTCAATAATCGAATACCACATCGACTCTGGAAAACCATTATCATCTTACATGTTTATCCGTACATGTATATAAATAAACTAACCATGAAAACCATAGAAAAAAATGCTCCCAAATAATGAAATTGAACCTCTAATCCCATCAAAAGGTTATTAATGAATATAATATGGTCATAATAAATAATTTAAATGAATAAGAAGTTATATAAATACTAATTAATGAATGTAATTTTTTATCTATGACATTAAGATCAAGTGAAGGAAAACATCTTGCTTAAGGTAAGTGATTCTACCTGAACCTTGATAATTCCATAAAGATGCAATATCATTATTTTTACCCAAATGAATTTTTCTATTATTTTAGGTACATCTTATAAATTATGTGTACATTACTTAAACTCATGTATCATGTTCCATTCATCAGTCCCTTTTTTGGGATATACATTATTTTAAATGGGTCCTTCCTCAGTACTTCTCAAAAAGCAAACTCGTTTTAAGGGAACTTATGGTATTAATACTTAAATTCAAGAGCATTAAATTATATATTATAAGACACCATTTATTTAAACCAATATTTTTATTATGAAATAATTTTTGGTTCACCTATAGTTATAAATGAACGATTTTTCCCTTTTCAGTTTTAAATTATATTTAATATTTCACTTAAAATTGTGGTAAAGTGTTTTAATGCTAAAATGTCTTAAATAATCTTCTTAAATGTTTTCACTTATATTTTACATCAATTACCCTGATATATGATTATTTTCCCTTATAAATTACTATTAATGTTTTAATTCATTTATTTCATGGACACTTGTATGATATGCCCATTCATTATGCTTTATGACATGATTTTGATACCCATTTGTTTATATGGGTACCTTATTGTTATGTATGATTGGTTTTGTATGATTATTTATGTTGAAAAAATATTAATGAACTTATCAATATGGTTTCAACCAGATATAACTTCAATGCATTGGGTAATGTTGAGTCTCATGACATGTTTTGTTTAATGGTATTGGAAGATATACTTGACTCGTGCTACTATGTGAAACTATCTTGGTGGTTAACATTGACTTGTGATCCTCAATATGTAGTGAGGATTTAACCATGGTAAAGTTACGTTTCATGTTTCTACCCCATTATTATGACTCCATGTTTATATGAACCCATTTCTATATGTTATAACTTCATATGTAGCATTCAATTTATAATCATGATTACAATCCTTCTATCCCACCTGCTAAATCATTAATCTTATTTTTATTACATTGCAAGGAATTTTACATCATCCCTTTGTTCATGTTATCCCCATGTTCTCCTATGAATTTTTTTGAGAAAAATGGATGCTAGGATCTCTTTATGAATATTAAATAAATAAATGTTTTATCTAGTCCCAAGTTTTCTGTTTTCTTTACCTAGTCTAACAATACACTAGACATTATGATCCATGTCTTGTAATATAATGAATTATTATGATTAAAATCATGTAATGATATGGGTAAAAGGATAGGGTCACTATAGTTGGTATCAGAGCATGGTCTAGTTATTTTTGATGATTAGTAATAGAGAACTTTAGCATAAACTTTATGGATGAGACTAAGTATAGTAAAACATCCTAATATTTTGGAATGTATAGAATCTATATTTTATAAAATTAATACATACTTATTTGGATATGAAAAAATTTATTTGGAAATGACACCGATGTATGTCGGGGTAATACCCTAAACCTCACATTGAGCTAGACTCGAGCGGGAACTGGTGCAAGACAACAGGCCTTGCTGCACTCCTGGTATGACACTCCCAAGGGATATGCTTGGGTAAATTCATAATATCATTACAAACCATTTTTAAGGGTAAAAACCACCCCATAAGATTATATGGTATGAAACAAATCATGGATAACCTAGATTGAAAAATAGGTAATCAAAAGTTAGGTTATACTTTTACGTTAAGAAGTTATTATTTTTTGTTTAAATTTTATTGTTTTTACTCTTAACAGAAAAATATTCAACCCCCCTAATCCTACATGCTTTTTCATAGTAAATTATTGGGAAATATAGGAACATGTTACAATAATAAATGTGATTAGGAATGTGAATATTTCCAAAATGATATGCCAAATATGATGGGAATGGGTTTTCAAAACATTATGACAGTACTTGGTTAGCTGGATCAAGTTATGAACAATAACTTGAATCATGTGGAACTCCCTACTCCTTGAAGAAAAGATTAGGATTCCATTGAATCCTTCATGTAGAAAAGGCCTCCCATGTTTTGTGGATCTTCTGATCCCCTCACGGAATAGTTGATTAACTCCATTGAAAATATATTTTTGAACATCTAGTGCTTAGAAGAAGAGAAATTCATACTTGAGGACTATCATTTTGATGGGGAAGCTGATTATTGGTCTACACTAATCAAGAATTCAAAGTCCCAAGAGGAAATTGATTACATGGCTTGGGTGGAAATCATGAATTTTTTTTACATAAAAATTTCCCTTAACCCTCGGTCTCAAGGTTGAACGATATTTCCTTGGACACATGCAGAAGGAAGATGAGCCCATCGAGGCGTATGAAAAAAAAATTCTCAGGGTTTTAAGGATACACCTATAGATTTTTCATGAACAATTAAATCTAGGTGGATCACCTTTTTAGTAGAATAATGAAGAGTCTTTGAAAATTGTTAGTGATTTCAGACTACGATATTTATGAGTACATTGCCTATTGTGCCCTGAAGGATGAAATGGAGATCAGTGAATCTTAATGTTATCGTGGGACTAGTTAAAAATAGTGGAATATGGATTATAATATGGGTGCTCCGTAAAATTAGTTCCATGCATAGAGGAAGATCGAACATCACACATGTAAAAATTATTGGAGGAAGTGACCTATGAACTATCTAAAGGCCACTAGGAATTGCTTAAAATGCGGAAGAATGAGACATCAAGATAAAAACTTCCAAATTTATAAGAAGAATCCAACTAATTTGGATGATGAAATGATGGTTCATATCCACACTTATCCTATAGTGAAGTGTTACAATTGCAAGGAACATAGGAATTATGCGAACAATTTCTTTAATCTTCGGGATATCGAAAGAAATCAACAATAAAATCTATGGAAATAAGGAAAGGATTATGCTACCACTACTACAGAGGTGGATCCTTACAACGATGTTGTGATATGTATGATTTTTATAAATTCATGAATATAGAACATATTATTAGATTCTAGTTCTTTGTATTCATTCATATCTTTCACGTTCAATAGAAATATTCATACACTACCTCAAAATTAGGTGGTTGAGTTATATATGAGAACTATAAATGGGATAGTTATTGTGTCCAAGGTTTATAACTCCTCCCCAATATGTCTTTATGGAATTTACCTCCATGAATATATTTTCATACTTCTTTATGTGGAGTTCGATGTTATCTTGGGAATGGATTGACTATCTTCTTACAAAGCAAAAATTAACTGTTGGGAAAATGATATCACCCTTCAAATTAAGAAGAATCCTGCAATTATTAACAAGTCTAAGGTGAGGATGTATATCCTTTGGAATCATTTTTTCTAGTGTGGATATTACTTCTTTATGGGAAATAATATCTACCTCAAATGATTGAGGCAATGGAGAGACTCATGCTCGAAGACATGCCCATTGTGAGAGATTACACTGATGTATTTCCTTAATAATTTTCTGGTCAGCCTCCTAGTTGATAGGTTGAGTTCTCAATTGAACCTATTCCTCGATCCTTACATATATCAAAGAAATCATATCGAATCGCCATCTTTGAGCTAGAATAGCGAAAAAATCAGTTACAAGAGAATCCGGGGAAGGGTTTTATACACCTATGTGCTTCACCATTGGGTGAACCAATCCTCTTTATTAAGAATATGGATGGTTCAATGTGCATATGCCATGATTATAATGAACATAATAAAATAAAGATAAATAACAAGTATCCCCTGCCTCAGATAGGGGAATTTTTTATCAGCTTTGTGGGGCCAGTTATTTCTCTAAGGAGGAATTCCGTTGGGATATCACCAATTAATGTTGAGGAAGGAAGATATTCCCAAAACATGCTTTTGAAAAAGTTATAGAAACTATGAGATCATAGTGATGCCCATTCGAGCTCACTAATTCTCTAGAAATATTCTTGTACTTAATGAATATATTCTCAAGAGAATACCTTGAAAAATTAGTGGTATTTTTATCAATAATAATATGATTTACTCCAAGAGAAAGGAGGAAAATGAAGAGAATTTGAATAATGTGTTGATGACTTGGAGAAGGGTGAAAAATATTGAAAATTATAGTAAAATTTAGTTTTGTATGGAGGATGTATCATTCAAGGGTTGGTTATCAATAGAAAAGGAATATTTGTGGACACTTCTAAGACAATGGAAATTAAAGAGTGGCATAGTCCAATATCTATATCAATGATAAGTACATATTTGTGTCTTGATGGGTATTATCGATCATTTGTGGAGAACATATCACGATTTTCAAACCCAATGACAAAGCTAAAATGAAAGGGAGTGATGTTTCATTGCATCAAGAATGCGAGGAATGAGTTTAATGTGTCTTATCACTATAACTCTACCCACACTCCCAACAAGTAGAGATATCTTTATGGTCTACATATATTCTTAAATGATAGGATTTGGTTATGTTCTTATTAAAAATTACATTGATATAATAATCCTCCAGGAAGCTAAAATTACATGAGAAACATTATCCCACAAATGATCTGGTGTTGGTGGCTATTATATTTTCATTGAATATATTGAGTCATTATCTCTAAGGGCGTGAGATATATAATTATCACAACAGTCTCAAATATATAATCACATAAATAATGTATAATATTCTCTTGAGATGATTTTTGGAGCTCATTAGGGATTATGATTGCTCAATCCACTACAATCTCAATAAAGAAAATAAGGTGGTGAATTCTCTATGTAGAAATGACCGAGTATATTTTTTAATGATGAGAATTGAAAAGGACCCAATATACATAGATTTGAAGAGGATGTAAATGGTAATCATTGAGTGGGTATATCATCAATCCTTCCTCAAATGACTGATGAACCATCCCTCATGGAGAAAATAAAGGATGCTCAAAGAAATGAGGTAGAAAATCATAAAATTATGGATGATATTGGAATTGGGAGATCCAATGAGGTCAAGATTACTGAGGAAAGAGGTGTATGATTTTGGTCACAGTTATGCGTACCATCTAATCTATAGAAAAATAATGATCTTTTGAATGCCACACATAGATCAAGCTTCACTGGCCACCCTGGGAGAAAAAATATGTGTTGAGATCTCCAAGAGAACTTTTAGTAGGACAATATGAAGAAGTATATTATAGAATAAACATCAAAGTGTTTGATATGTCAACAAGTGAATGATGAAATTAATAAGTCTAAGGGTATGATGCAGCCGCAACCCATTCCAATATGGAAGAGGGAGAACATCACCACAGATGTTTTCACTATACTTCTAAGGAAATATATAGGAAATAATTATATATGGGTAATTGTGGATAGTGTTAGAAATACATACCACTTTATCACAATTTAAGAGTAATTATAATTGGATCTACTTGAATGGATATATATAAAAGCAATGGTATGGATACAGGGGGTACAAAAATCTATTTTATCCGATTGAGATCCTAGCTTCACCTCAAAGATCTCGAAAAGTCTCCAACCTTCTCAACGCACTGAACTAAATTTTAGTATGACCTACAATCCTCAAACTAATATCCAATCATAGAGAACTATTGATACATTGGAATATATGTTGATATATGTTATATGGACTTCAAAGATGGGTGGTATCAACATTTTCTATGGGTAGAATTATATTAGAACAATAGCTTCCACTCAACCATCTGAATGGAACCATATGAATCCCTTTAAGTGAAAAGGTGCATAACACCAACGAGTTAGGTTGAAGTTGGTGAGAATATGATTCTAGTACCTGAATCGGTCGATGAAATGGCGGGGAATGTGAAAACCATTCAACAGAACATCATGGAATCCCATGGTCGATATAAGAGTTAAGAATATAGTTTTTGTTGAGACCTTGAGTTCCAAAATGTAGAAATGGTATTCCTCCACATATCTCTAAGGAATAAGGTCATGAGGTTTGAGAATAATGGAATGAAAATTCCCAAGTACATTGGCCCTTTTAGATTCATGTTTGTGTATGATTGGGGACCTATAAACTAGAACACCCTCCTACCATGTCTAAAGTACACAATGTCTTCCATGTGTCCCTCTTAAAGAAGTACATACTAGATAAATCACATGTATAGTCATGAGATGTGGTACGATTAGATAATGTTCTTTCTTACAAGGAGAATCCATTAATGATCATGGATCAGAGAGACAATATTCTATGTAACAAGACTAGTCACATGGTCAATGAACTATGGGGGAACCATAGGTATGAGGAACAAACATGGGAACTAGAGGAGGCAATGACAAAAAATAATCTACACCTGTTAATGGTTTAGAATGTAAAACAAAATTTGGATGAAGAAATATCTTAAGAGGAACGAATGTACCAACACAATTTTTTTAAAACAAAATTTTATTCGTATAATTATTTCATATTGTATAATCGCATAAAAATACATATATAACACAATACAACCAATATAATTAACAAATGACTAAAATAAAATGTATCTCTATAAGTTATGGAACATATACCGATGAAATAATATCTTGACTATTTGAATAGTAATTTGACCATCTAGAATAGTAAACTAGCCAATTGAATAGTAACCTAACTAATGAAAATATATATATAATTTCACTGAATTATAAGTGACATTATGATATAAATATATTATAGTATAAGTAAGTAAATATTTTAAAAATAATTAATTAAGTGTTGGTAATTTTGTAAGTCATATATATTTTATTATAATTTATTTATTAATATAGTATTTTAAAATAAATAATATTTTCATAAAATTTATTCGCAAATAATTATATTGATGACTTATTATTAAAAGATAATTATAAGAGACCTTATTTAATATTCTAATGTGTTATAAAATCAATTTAAATTTAACAAATTAGTATTTTACATGTAAATTATGATTTTAATTAAAAATTATTTTTATCATATTTATAATTTTATTGTAAAATGGTGTTTATTTTTGAATTCTACATGACAAAAAGGGGTTGGGGTGAAATCTTGGGATTTTTTTAAAACACATGAATTATTTGTGAATAGTAAAATATGATAATTTATGATAAATAATAAATAAATGAATTTCTACATCATGTTTGAGTCATGGATGATGTAAATAGTCAATGTATCGAACTCAAATGCTCTCTTTACTATTTTCAATCACAATAATCTAGTAAATTAATAGTATTGAGAATGAAAATATGAAACTAATTTTTAAAATAATGGGAAACTCTTCCTCTCATCAAATATAAATAACTTCCCTCTTTACCTCTTCTCTTCACTCCTCTCACTCCTTTTTCTTAGTCCAAATTATATTCAAATCACTACATATACCTATATCACACATACATCGACCTTTTTTCACTTCAAAATACAAAATCCTATCCCATAATGAGGCTCTCAAGGAACATACAATAAAGAGATAAATTCCATTTTCATTTATTTTATTTTATTTCAACTTCCTTTAATTATTTATCTTCCCCCAACTCCATTCATCCAACTTTTTGATAAATATAGTACCTTATATTTCTTACAATGTTGTTATTATAACGGAATAATTCATCATCATCACTCATTTCCCCTAACTTTTACACTAGAAATGAACACAGCATCCGAGATGTGTAAATTTATCACATTCAAGGATAAAGGGTTCTCAATTTCTATTACCAAATTAAATTCTGGTCATGAAACCATTTTTTAGTGGTATCAGACTATAATATATGTCTTATATCTTATGTATGGTTTTAGAATATTTTCTATACATGATATTAATTTATAAAGTAAAAGGAGTTTGTTGGGATCAAATAACTTCCAATTAACAAAAATGGTTATCATTAATGTTTTATATAATGATTCATCTTCACTCTAAATAACTAAATGAATTTTATAACAATGTAATATTTTATATGTTCAATAATAATATACTACATCAATGTTTTACAAACATTATCATCTTACATGGTTAACCATACATGTATATATATAAACCAATCCTGGAAACCAGAGAAGCAAATGCTCGCATCTAATGAAATTGAAATTCAATACCCCTAAAAAATTCAGGAATTAACATAATAAGGTTATTTAAATTAAATTATATTAATAATAGGTAATTTAAATATTAATTAATAAATGTATTTTGGTTATCCAGGACACTAAAATATAATGAAAGAAGCTATCATGCTTAAGGTATGGGATTTTACCCGAACCACCATTATTCTTTTTGGATTGTCTGCCCTTCTTTTATCCCAAATTAAGTGATCTATTAATTTTATTTAAAAATTAAAAATTATTTTAATTTCTTTAAACTCATGTATCAAGTTCCATTCATAATTACTTTTCATGGATATACTTTTTTTTAACGGTTCCTTCCTCATTACATCTCAAAAATGAAACTCGTTTTATGGGATCATCCCGAATTCATACTCTAATTCAAGAGAGCGCTATAATCTGTTTTAAGTCACCATTATTTTTATAAAACCAATATTTTTATTATTAAAGAAATTATTGGATCAATTATGGTTTTAAATAAAATATTATTCTCTTTTCTATTTTAAATCTTCTACAGTATTTCCCTTAAAACCATGAAATTTTGTTAATGATAAAATATTGTAAATAATTATCTTACATGTTGTCACATATGTTTCACATCACTTACCATGATATATGATTTTTTATGTATTGATTTCCTTGTATTTTTTGAATTCATTCCTTTTGTGGACACTTGTATGATACCATCATTCATTATGCTTTATGGCATGATTATGATACCCTTTTCTTTCCATGGCCAACCATATGTCTATGTATGATTCTTTATGTGGAATGAATATTCATAAACATGGTCATATGGGTGATCCCAAATATTTCTCCAATTCCCTGTGTAATTTTGAGTCTCTTGAGATGTTTTGTTCAATAGACTTGGCAGGTAGCCCTGTCTCATGCTACCATGTGCAACAGTCTTGGTGGTTAATATTGTCTTGTTCTCCACTATGTACAACGAGCATTGAATCATGCTGAAGCCTTTTTTTCTATTTAGGCCACATTATTATGACTCCATGTTTATATGATCCTATGTGTATATTTTATTATTTTATATGTTCTATTTATTTTTATATCATTATGCTATTCCTTTTTTCCCATGTGCTCAAGATTTATTCTTATATTTATTTCCTTACTTGTCTTTTTAGGTCATCCATTTTCATTTCTTTCTCTATGTTATCCTATTATGAGGTATAATCACAATTGAAGTTATGAGATCCTTGGGATGAATAAATAATGAAAAGTTTTATTTAGTCCCATGCTTTGTGTTTGGTGTTCCTAATATTCATAGACACTAGAATTTATGACCATTATCTTGTAATAATATTTTTTATTATGGTTAAAATCTTGTAATGAAATGTGTAAAAGGCTAAGTTCAATATAATGTATTTTTTGACTGGATTGAGAATGTTTAATGATCGAACTGTTCTTAGAGATTTTAGTTTCAGGTATTTGTTGACAACCTTTCTTGAGGGTCATAGTTGTCTTGATATTTATTGACATATTTTGTATTAATTTAAAACTCATTATAGAAGTATTCATGTTCTCAATAAATCTATTTTGGTGGTATAGAGGTTTGTAAAAGAGTATCTATCTGGGTTTGAATAACATATGTAATTTCCCATATTTAGGTAGAAGAATTATTGAAGCGGACTTTCATGTAGCCAGTTGATGTATCTTTGTTTTCTATGTTGGTGATCCATATAGCCAATTCATTGACATAACCTCATTCACGTAGATGAATGTTTCTACATAGGTGAATATGTAATTTCATATATAAAGGTTATACAAATTTTCATTTTTAGTGATATGGTCAAATTGATTCTCATATACTAATAATTAATGTACCCAAATTCTTAATAATCAATGTATCTTATTATGTGATGTAGTAGAATGATGATTTATGTTTCAAAATCATTGTTGATAATATTTTATAATGTAAATTGAGAATCACAGAGCCTCATTCCATATAGCATGTCTTTTTTCACGTAGCTGATATATAATTTTCATTAAACTCATATTGAAATTATATAGTTTTTCAAAATTATAATACTCTTTTGGAAACTCAATTAAGAAGATGTAAGGAAAAGTTTTAATTGTTTCGTAATCACTCGCTTCAGTTGTTAACACATGATTCTTTCATTTTGATCTATGATGTAGTTGTGATTATTAGACATAGTAATGGATATCATGGTGTAATTATAAATACAATATGTCTTCATCTAATTAATTATGAAATAAGTTTGGAGTAGTGGATAAATCTAAAAACTTATGAGTTTTCTACCTGTATTAGTCAAAAAAAGGAGAAAATGTGTCTAAATTAAGGGATGTATAATTTTTGGATAGATATCTCTTTATAATTAAGTGATAATATTTCTGACTAAGAATATTTTTATGGTCCATATAATGTAGAAATTATGGGAAATTCATTCGTTGTTATTATAATGACTCATGGACAAGGATGGTAATATTTTTTTATTGATTCAACCTAGATTATTTTTTGACATTATTCATTTGGATTCTTCATTATTAATAAAACATGAACCTATAGTGATGGGTGTGACTCTTGAAATGTTAGGTGGAATTTTATGTTAATTATTATCAAATGAATTCAATAATTCTTAATGTAAAATGAACTTATTTTTAGGGGATAACCATCAACAATAAGGAATATGGTTCCATACTACAAATGAACCTTATAATAGTTATGTGTTCTCAGATCATTAATTTTTTCATGATAATGGGTAGGGATTTATTTATTTTTTTAATTTATCATACTCAACCAGGAAAAATATATATATTTCTCATTTAAATAAATTTTCAAAAATAACATTAAAAAATTCAATCCCCCCTTCCTAGTTGATGAAACTGATCTTTCTAGGAACATAATGGAAACTCAATTTTGAAGAAATCTGAGTAATATATTACTTCACCAAGGTCATACAGTGAGTGATATGAATGAATCAAAATTAATAGAGGATGGGAGACATATTTCATCTCACTAGTTAACCCCTAAGGGTTGAGAAAAACTCAATACTAAAGATGATGGGAACTAAAATTCTTCATACAGTTTATCCAAGGAGGTATATTATAATTTCCTTCTTATAACTTTTCCATTGTTTTTTCTTTAAAAAATTGTCCAAAATAGTGTTATTGGGGACTTGGGAACATAGTTATAAACTTTAGGTACTATATTTCTCTTTGTCAAGATATTTTCAATTGGTTTCCAAATTTCTACCCAGGCGGCCCCTTTATAGGAAATCCTTAAACTAGTAACCCAAAAAAATGTTTTTATCCTTCATAACCATTTTTAGCAACCAGTTATGGAATTGGGGGAGAACTCATTTATCTGGGTTTTTGCACAAAAATTTATGGGTGAATTTATATGTCATCATTTGGTTGAAAATTTGTATTATTTTGGGAATATAAAAATAAGTAACATTGACATATATTCTGTTTACAAAAATACGGTAACCACTTTCTATGTAAAAATCATTAGGTCCCAATAATGAGAATATTAGGTAGTGTGAATAAAATAGGTCCCACACATATTACGGAATGTGGAAAAACAGTATCACTACTAAAAAACGAGAAAGGGAAGCACCACCTTATATCAACGCTATGAAAAAACCACTGATAAAGAAAAACTCTATCAACGCTAAAATTTTAGCACTGATATAGGCATTATTTATCGGTGATTTTCTAGCACTGATAAAGTGATTCATTATCAGTTCTTGAAAAGAACTCATAAAAAACCCTCTATCAGCGCTAAAATTTTAGCGCTGATACGGGATAACCTTTATCAGCGCTAAAAAAGAACTGATAAAGAAACCATTTATCAACACTTGAAAAGCAATAATAAAGAAGGCATGTATTAGTGATAAACTTTTAGCACTCATACATGAAGGATTTATCATCGCTTTTTTAGAACTGATAAAACCATAGTCCCATATTTCATAAAATTGGTCGCAAAGTGTCCTCGCTTTATTTTGTCCTAGAGCTCTCGCGGTACTAAAACCATGCGACTCTCATCCACCACCCCCCGAACATCACGTTGCCAGACCTCCGCCACTAGCCCTTCTCTTAATCCTCCCCCTCGAACCCCTTCGTTAGATTCTCCTCCCTACAAACACTACTTCTCCTCCACTTCACTCGACACTACTCCCAGCGAACCCTACTCCACCATTTTTTCTTTGGTTGGCGGCTCCTCCCATACACCTCCTCCCGTGAACCTCCTCCTTTGGAAGTTTCCATGTGCGAGGTAAGTGATTCAATGATTTTACATTATTAGATGATTTTTATATTCTTTCTTAGTTTCACAGTCTATGCCCACGCTATAACTTCTTATATTTGGAGGGGTTAACTATGAATTTAGTGTTTTTGTAGTGGTACCCCATGTTACCTTATATTCTACCTATATTAAAATGCTATCATCTTTTTATACTTATTTTTTTTGAAAAGGATAACATAATGGATCCTTCATAAATAATTTTCCTGTATTTACATTGTTTTTATTCTAGACTACTTACTCCAGAGGAGTTAGATGAACATTTGATATGTCACAGAATAGATCAGAGTTCTAAATGTTGCAATAAACATAGAGAAAAAGTGAATGTAGCAACTGGCAGGGATAAAACTACATTTTATGGATAATCAGATATAAATACAAATATGGATAATGAAGAAGATTGTATGGAGAAGTGATTACAAATTTCAATGATGATGAAGATCGTATTGAGGGAATGATAAGGACAATTTTGAAGATGAACTCTGTGATTTCCCAAAATTGTTTGAGAAGTTATAGAGTTGTGGAAAGATGCCATTGTATGCTGGTTGAACCAAGTATACAACATTGTCAGCTGTACTAAAGTTGTATAAATTGAAAGCAGGCAACAGATGTAGTGATGTCAGAGTTACTGAACTACTTTCTCTCATGAATGACATTCTCCCTGAGATAATGAGATCCTAATCCGCAATTATGAATCTAAACGAATGTTATGCTTGATGGGTATGATTTCTGATAGAATACATGCCTTCTCGAAAGGCCGTATATTGTTTCTCAAGGAGAAAAAATCACTCATAGAATTCCCAAAGTGTGGTGCTTCTCGATACAATAAAGATGAATCCAATCCTACGAGAATTGTATTGTACTTTCCAATCATTCCAAGTTTTAGGTGTCTGTATGGAAGTGAAGAAACTACAAGACAATTGCCATGGCATGCAGATAAAAGAAATAAAGATGGTAAATTAAGTCATCCGGCCGACTATCCTCAATAGAAGAAAATTGATCATGAGTATCCTAAATTTGGAAAAGTGCCGAGAATCCTTCGTCTTGCATTATCAACAGATGGAGTAAGTCCTTTTGGTTTTCAAACCAGCACCCACAATAAATGGCCTATTATGTTGGTAAATTATAACTTTCCACCATTCTTATGCATGAAGCTGAAATTCATCATGTTATCTATGCTTATATTTAAGGAAAAAAACAACCAGGTAATGATATTGATGTTTATTTGGCTCCTTTGATCGAGGATTTGATGTTATTGTGGGATTCAGGTGTTATGTTGTATGACACTTATAAAATAGAATAGATCATGTTGAGAGAGATGTTGTATGGGACAATAAATTATTTACCTGATTATGGAAATCTGACAGGATATAGCATTAAAGGAACTCAAGGGTGTCCCGTGTGCGAAAAAGATACAGAATCAATTAGGTTGAAACATTCTTCAAAATCTGTGTTTCTAGGACATCGTAGATTTCTACCCCATCGGCATAATTACAGATCTTGGACGACATCATTCAATATAATCTCAGAACGACATGCATCACTGTCTCCACTAACAGGTGATCAGATGTTTGAGAAAGTAAAATATGTGAACACTATTTTTGGTAATCCATTTTCGAAAAATGTTATGAAAATCGGTTGAAAAAATAGATAAGTTTTTTTTGAATTATCATACTGGAATTGTTTGTACGTCAGACATTTTCTTGATGTGATGCATGTGGAATAAAATGTATGTGACTGTGTTATCAAAACATTGCTAAATGCCCCTGAAAAAAAAGATGGAATTAAGGAGGGGTTGTACATGATTGAAATGGGAATACGAGAATAGTTGGCTCTCGTGAAGGGTGAAAATTGAATGTTTTTTCCTCCAACTAAATATTCTCTTTCTAGAATGGAGAGATACTAGTTTTTTAACTTTTTAATGATGTAATGGTTCAGGAGGGGTGTTCATATAATATCCAGAACATTGTGTCGATGAATGAATTGAAGTTAAAAGGTTGTAAATCACATCACTGCCATGTTTTGATGCAATATCTAATTCCAATAGCTTTACATTGCATTTTTTCCAAGAATGTTTTTCATACATTAACCAAACATTGTTTCTTTTTCAAAGATATATGTAGAAAAGTTTTATACACAGTAAAATCTCCTGCTATGGAAAAAGAATTTGACAATATATTATGTGAATTAGAAATGTTATTCCTGCCAATATTCATTGATATGAAGGTTCATTTGATGATTCAATTGGTGAGAGGTATTCTAATTTGTGGTCATATGCACTATAGATGGATATATCATGTTGAATGGTATATGAAATTTTTTAAATGGTATATCGAAAATCAATTTCGTCCCGAGGGTTGAAAAGTTGAGCGATATATTGTTGAGGAAGTCATTGAATTTTGTACCAAATACCTATCTGATGTGGTAAGCATTGGTCTCCCAAAATCTCGTCACACTAGACGCATAGAGGTTGAGGGAATTTTTGGAGGAGATGTTGTGACAATCAACATTACAGATCGGGAGTAGTCCCACCTTTATGTTTGGCATAATAGTAGGGAGGTTGCTACAAATATTGAAACTGACAAAGAAATTCATAGGTAGTTAAATCCATAAAGGGATGAAAAATGGTTATCAAATACACATAATCACTACTTTATAAGATGGTCTCAGGACTATATTTTTAAGCAGTTGGATGAAAATCTGAATACAATTTTAGAACGACTTCTATGGCTAGTCATTGGACAAATTGTGTATGTATTATCTTACAATGGTTATGTAATTAATGGTTATACATTCAATACAAATGAACATGATGAAGATAGTACAATGAAAAATAGTGGAGTTACACTAGTGGCTGATGTGATGTATGTTTTTGGTAGTAAGGACATAAATACAATTTATGCAAATATGTCATACTTTTTCATTATCAAACTAATATGGGAATTGGATTATACGACATTCCAATTGCCGAATTTTCAATGCAAATGTATTGATAACAATAGTGGTGATAAAATATATTAATGGGGATTCGTGAAAATATATTTTAGTATAGAAGTGTACAAAGATGAACAATTTATAATGGTATCATAAGTGGTACTAGTTTTTTATGTTCCAGATCCCGCAAACTGAATGATGTTGATTGTTCTGTTATCGTCCAAAACTATTGGAGGTTTCGATGAAAATTGAGTTGAGGAAAATCCTTTCAGTGGTACATCGCAATCATTTTGGAGTGGTCCCAATGTAGATGATGTTTTTTACGTTAGAGGATACCACATTGAAGGGATTTAGATAATCGATAGTGGTTTCAAATCCCTTCAGGCTCTGAAAAAAAGAAAGAGTGTCCAATAAATAGGATATATTTTGTTTGTAATATAGATCTTGTTATATCAAGTTATTATCTTATAATTACTGAATTTATGTAATCTAAATTAACTTTTCAACCACTTTTGTAGATAATGACTTCTTCACATTCTAATGCTCTTAACCTTGAGGCTGAGAAAGTCTCTCAAGCTACTGCTATTGCTGCTGCTACTGCTCCTGCTGCTGCTCCTACTGTGGCTGCTCTTGCGGCTGCTGCTACTCCCGCTTGTGCTCCTGCTGCTCCTGTTTCTCCTGCTGCTATGGCTCCTACTGCTCCTTGTGTTGAGGTCAAACAACCATAAGCACATGTCATTGCTACCATTTCATTTAAAATATAGATGATGTTGATATCAATGAAATGGGAAGGAATGAAGTATCAACATCGCCGAAAACACAGGTGCATCGTAGTTTGACGGTGTTAGACAATGTTATTAAGGTGAAAAGCAAAGGCATCAAATTTGATGTCTGATGGAATGCACGCTGAAAACATTTTAATCCCAACAAGGATATGTTTATTAGTTACATTGGAGTTGTCACTCGGCAACACGTACCAATTGACAAAGATTCATGGCATTATGTTGTGTTTGGGCTGAAGGCTGTGATCTGGGAAGAAATTACGGTAACATTATGAATTTTTTTCTTTAATTTACTAGCAATTAAAATAATGAAACATTGTCTTACTCTTCTCAATCTCTTACAAAGTACATTTATAGTAGACGATTCATACAAGGATTATGTACTAAGGCTTGCATGAAGGATTCTTCGATGTTTTTACACTTTTTTAACAAGATGTCACCTGAATGATTCCAAAGGTCAAATAATCCTTCACCCACCTATTGTCATTTCTCACCTGATATCCCAAGAAAAATGGGATCCATTTATTGGCCGCCGTGGGGATGAGAATTTTATGGTATATTGTGGGTGATAATACGTTGTTTGAGGATATGTGTATTCATCTCTCTAAATGTCAATATTTCATTTATAAAACAGAAACTCTGTAATTAAAATAAGGAACGTGCATCAAAAACAACATACCCCTATCGAAAAACAAGGTTGGGGTATGCTTCACTAGAAAATAAAATGGTACATAATTTAAATTTATATTAATATTGATAGGTTTGAAAAAAAACATCATAGTTATCTTTATATTATATACGTAGATTGATGAGTCTAAACCCAAAGACACTTCCATCCAATATCTTGTGCTTTGGAATGAGGCATGTGTGAATAAGGAAGGGAAGCTAGTAGATGAGAACACACAAAAAATGTGGGAAATTTGTGTAAGTATGACACGAAGATAAAAATTTTTGTTATAAATTTCTATTAAATAATAATAATTAGTTATTTCCCTATATCTGACAGTCACAGGAATCAGATACTACTATAGAGGATGCAGACCTATTATCGACGGCTTTGAGGCAGCCAGAAAAATACAGTCGTGTCAGAGGTTCGGGGTTTGGGGTGACACCACGGGTATATTTTTATAAGAAAAAAACAGATGATGGAGATGAAACATTGAAAAAAAATGAGCGAAAAAACTAAAAAACCCTTGAATAATGATTGCAATGGCAGGGAGAGTTGATAGAAACTTTTATGGGTGTGAATCAAGGAAAAGACACATCTCAAGAACAACTAGCGTGTGAAGATCCTGCCCCCCCCCACCTACTTTGAGGTGAGCAATTACCCTCAAAGAGTTGTCGTAGCCGTGGTAATCAATATTCTAATAATTGTTCCCATGAAATGTGAATTAGACAAACACTTATTATTTTCATGTACTAATCTTCTACAGGGTGATAATGATTGTGATTTATATATGTCAAATCCCATCTATCACCTTGTAGTGAGGGATACTGTATTCAACATCCCAAATGCCATGCTGAATAATAGACCACTTCCAAAAGATCATATGAATGTGACGATTATTGTATCTCATGATCCAAATGTAGAGCTACCTATTCCACTTGGTGACGATGATATTCATACATTTGAAAAGGCTATTAGGACATTCATTTCATGGCCGTCACAAATTGTAATATTACATGTGGCAAAAGAGGTATTTATTTCCTTTTTCTCAAGCTAAACCTTTAACAATTAATGAAAAAAGGGTCTTAACCAATGAATGTTATTATAGATGGAGAAAAGGAACGGGGTGACAACCATCGGCTCAAAAAAATCTAAAGGATCGACCAACTGATCCCAAAGAGCTACTAAAAGAACAATAAAATCACATGTTCTCTATCCACATTTACTAGCATTAAAGACTCATGTGGATACTATGCTAAGAGGTGGTAGTAGTCATACAGTGGTTTTAGAAGCGAATATATACGGAGAGGAAACATAAGATTTTGTTGCCGCTAAAACTGTAAATGAGATCCTTGAAAACGGCTGGCTAGGTGTTATAGTTGTAAATATATATATGAGGTGTGTTTCTCTGAATTGATTTTATAAAAGATGATCTAATGTGAAAATTAGGAATAAATGAATTTTATATTGTTGACAGATGTATATATGAAAAAAATTTGAAGGAATTTTCCAATGATCCAAAATTTGGACTCGTTAGTCCCCATACCACATCATCACATCTAACAAAAATAGAGCCCTCAAAATATAATTGAAATAGTGAACTACTTGTTGAGAACATTTGAACTCAAGATTATAGATGACAGACTCTTATTAACACCAACCATGTAGGGGTAAAACTATATGATTAAAGAATAAAAATTATATTTTTTACTTCTTTTATTAGTTATTCCTTTTTGTGTTTTTAGGCAACAGTGAATGTTAATTCGGTGAACATGGATACTCCAAAAATTTATTTTCTAGATTCAAATCAAGGATATCCATCAAACCGACCACACATGATAGAGTTTGTGAATATAAAAGACACTACATCCTATGTTTTAGGTCTAAACATCAAGTAATATAATTTATATTATATTTTACTGAGGATTCTGTTATGATAGGGTGGTGTATAATTATCGTCTAATACATAATGAGGATAGGGTCTAAGCATAAGGAGGCGAGCAAGTACTACGTCTGGAAAAATATCAGGGTATATATAATAAAATTTCACCATCCAAACACATCTCAGCAAAAGTTACTTATTCTTCTAATGATATTTTTTTTCATTTTCCAAATAAAACAAAAGATAATGATTGCAGTTATTAGGTTGGTAAATTTATAAAAGTGATCATTTTTTCATCAACAAACAAGAACCCCTAAAGATGTATTTTTAAAAACAACTACTAGTTAGTTTAATTTATTTATTACTTCTTTATTTTTATATTTTTCAGTACTAATCTGACTTCCAAAAAGCCTCATACTAATAGGACAATATAAATATGTTCATAAAGGATTGGGCCACATAATTGATGGCAGATTGTACACAAATAAAATGAAGATCAGACTTGGGGATGTGTACAATTGGAAGTCATTTTTTAGAAGGGTTAAGGGTATCAAAAGATGAAAAATTGTTGTATGTAAATGTTCATAAGAATATTGTAGTTTTTATTAAATAAAACATCATTTCTCTAATGAGTCAGTTTCCCATTTTAAAAGAGGATATGCACCAACAACATTGAAGAATGATGAACCACTGAAAGGGTCTCTCTTTTGTTTAAAACAGACAAATTTTTAAGTGAAAACAACAACTGACCTACATAAATCTATCCAAATGCATTAATATTGTGTTTATCCTTTAGTAGAACGGTCCAAGGGTGTGTTGGGGACGTTTATGAGTCAAACTCGCCTCAATCCAAGGCACGTTGTGGCCGATACCACTCAAAGGGTCTCTTTTTTTTTAAATGGACACAATTTTAAGTGAAAACAACAACTGACCTACGGAAATCCGTCCAAACGAATTTGGATTGTGTTTATACTTTAATATAATGATCCAAGGCTGTGTTGAGGACATGAATGAGTCATCCCCGCCTCAATCTAAGGCACAGTGTGGCCGTTACCACTCAAAGGGTCTCTCTTTTGTTTAAAATGGTCAAAATTTTAAGTGAAAATAACAACTGACCTATAGAAATCCAACAAAAAACATTCTGATTGTGTTTATATTTTAGGATAAAGATCCATAGGTTAGTTGGGGATGTTTATGAGTCATTTCCACATCAATATGAGGCATGGTGTGGCCGGTACCACTCAAAGGGTGTCTCTTTTGTTTAAAATGGACACCATTTTAAGTGAAAACAACAACTGACCTATAGAAATCTCGCCAAATGCATTTGGATTGTATTGATCCTTAAGGAGAACGATACATGAGTCCTTTGTGATGTGTATGAGTCATCACCATCTCAATCCAAGGCATGGTGTTGCTGGTACCACTCAAAGGGACTCTCTTTTTTTTAAAAAAAGTACTCAATTTTAAGTTTAAACTACAACTGAACGACGAAAATATGGACAAACGAATTTGGATTGTGTTGATACATTATGAGAACTATCCATGGCTGTGTTAGGGACATGTAGGAGTCATCCCTGCCTCAATCCTAGGCACGGTGTGGTCGATACCACTCAAAGTGTCACTTTTTTAAAAAAAAAATTGGACACAATTTTAAGTGAAAACAAAAACTGACCTACGGAAATCAGACCAAACAAATTTGTATTGTATTTATACTTTAGGAAAACGATTCATGAGTCCTTTGTGACATGTAGAAGTTATCCCCACCTCAATCCGAGGCACAGTGTGGCCGGTACCACTCAAAGGGTCTCTCTTTTGTTTAAAATGGACACAAATTTAAGTGAAAACAACAACTGTCCTACGGAAATTTAACCAAATGCATTCGGATTGTGTTGATCCTTTATGATAATAATCCATAGTTGCGTTGGAGATGTTTACAAGTCTACCCCGCCTCATATTGAGGCACGGTGTGGCCGGTACCCCTCAAAGGGTCTCTCTTTTGTTTAAAATGGCCACAATTTTAAGTGAAAATAACAAATGACCAATAGAAATCTGAACAAACTCATTTTTATTGTATTGATTATTTAGGAGAACAATCTCAGTGTCCTTTGTGACATGTAAGAGTCATCACCACCATAATCAGAGGCACGGTGTGGCCGGTACCACTCAAAAATGTATCTCTTTTGTTTAAAATGGACACAATTTTAAGTGAAAACAACAAATGACCTATGTAAATCCAACAAAATACATTTTTATTATGTTGATCATTTAGATTAATGATCCATGGGTGTGTTGGGGATATGTAAGAGTAATCCCCACCTCAATATGAGGCACAGTGTGGTCAGTACCACTCATGTGGTCTCTCTTTTGTTTAAAGTGAACACAATTTTAAGTGAAAACTACAACTGACCTACGGAAATCTGACCAAAAACATTAGGATTGTGTTGATCCTTTAAAATAACAATCAAACAGTGTATTGGGGATGTGAAAGAGTCATTCCCACCTCAATTATAGGCACAGTGTGGCCGGTACCACTCAAAGGGTCTCTCTTTTGTTTAAAATGGACACCATTTTAAGTGAAAACAACAACTAACCAACGAAAATCGGAAAAAACACATTCAGATTGTCTTGATACTTTAAGAAAAAAATCCACGGGTACTTTTTGACGTTTATGAGTCATCCTAGCCTCTATCTAATGCACAGTGTGGCCAGTACCACTCAAAGGGTCTCTCTTTTGATTAAAGTAGACACAAATTTAAGTGAAAACAACAACTGACCAACAGAAATACAAACAAATTCATTCAGATTATATATATCCATTAGGAGAAAAATACAAGGTTCCTTTGTGACATGTAAGAGTCATCCCTTACTCAATAATAGGCACTGTGTGGCCGGTACCACTCAAAGGGTCTCTCTTTTGTTTAAAATGGACACAATTTTAAGTGAAAAAAACAACTGACCAATGGAAATCCAACCAAATGCATTCTGATTGTATTTGTACATTAGGAGAAGGATCAATAAGTTCATTGTGATGTGTACGAGTCATCCCCGACTCATACTAAGGCATAGTGTGGCCGATATCCCTCAAAGGTTCTCTCATTTATTTAAAATGGACACATTTTTAAGCGAAAACAACAACTGACCTACGGAAATATGAACAAATGCATTCAGATTGTGTTGATCCTTTAAAAGAACGGTCCAAGGGTTCATTGGAGACATGTAAGAGTCATCCCTACCTCAATATGAAGCACGGTGTGGATGGAACCACACAAAGGGTCTCTCTTTTGTTTAAAATGGACACAATTTTATGTGAAAACAACAACTGACCTACGAAAATCAAACCAAACTCATTAGGATGGTATTTATTCTTTAATTGAATGATCCAAATGTCCTTTATAAAATGTATGAGTCGTCCTCACCCCAATCTGAGGCATGTTGTGGCCGGTACCACTTAAAGTGTCTCTATTTTGTTTAAAATGGACTCAATTTTATGTGAAAACAACAACTGACCTATGGAAATCCATCACAATGAATTAGAATTTCATTGATACATTAGGAGAACGATACACGGGTTCTATTTGATGTGTACGAGTCATCCCTGCCTTAATCTGAGGAACGGTGTGGCCGATATCACTCAAAGGGTCTCTCTTTTTGTTTAAAATGGACGCGATTTTAAGTGAAAACAAAAACTGACATACGGAAAGCGGACCAAATGCATTCGGATTGTATTTATCCTTCAAGATAACGATCCATGGGTACTTTTTGATGTTTAAGAGTCATCCCCGCCTCAATCCAAGGAAATTTTTTTCTGGTACCACTCAAAGGGTCTCACTTTTGTTTAAAATGGACATATTTTTAAGTAAAAACGACAACTGATCGACAGAAATTCAACCAAACACATTTGGATTCTATTGATTCTTTAGGAGAACGATACATGGGTCCATTGTGACGTGTACAAGTCATCCTCACCTCAATCTGAGGCACTGTGTGGCCAATATCAATCAAAGGGTTTCTCTTTTGTTTAAAATGGACACAATTTTATGTGAAAACAATAACTGACCAACGGAATTCCAACCAAATGCATTTGGATTGTATTGATCCTTTCTGGAAATGATCCATGGGTCCTTTGTGATGTGTAAGAGTCAACCCCACCAACCCCCTGGACCGACCCCACCGCCCTGGACACCAACCCACCCCCTAGACAACCCCACACCTCTTGACACCCCCACCCCCTGGAAAGCCCCCTCAACCCTCGGGACACCCCTAACCCCTAGACACACCCATGGATAGCCCCCCCAACTTGGACAACCCCCCCCCCCCCCCCGACACCACCTCGACAACAACCACCCCATGGACAACACCCCCACCCCTCTTGACACGACCCCACCACCTGTATTCCCCTGACCCCCTAGACACCCCCACCCATGGATGACCACCCCAACACTCCCAGACACAATTCCACCCCCCTTGGACAGCCCCACCATCCCCCTAGACCCCCCCCCCCCTCAAAAGACCCACCCCCTAGAAAGCCCCCCTGACACCCTAGAAACCATCCCACGACCATGGACACCCCATAGACCCCCCCCCCACCTGGACACCCCCCACATAGACTCTACCCACCTTGGACACCACCCCACCCCCTATGGACACCCCTACCAACACCCAGGATCCCCCCCACCCCCCGGATACCCCACCCCTGGACACCCCAATCCCCCCAGAGTCCCCAACCACACCCTCTTGGAAACCACCCCACCCCCCTTGGGTAACCCCGCCAACCCCCCGGACCATACCCACCTCCAAGACACCCTACCCACCCCTGGAAGCCCCCCCCCCTCCCCGACACCCTGTACACCCGCCCACCCCCTGGACACCCCCACGAACTACCCCCTCCCCTCACCTGGAAACCCCCTCCTAGGAAAACCACACCACCTAGACACCCCCACCCCCTAGACTCCACCACACTCCTTGGATAGCCCCACATCCTCATTGACCACCCCCACCCCCTTGGCCACCCCATCCCCCCGGACTCCCCCTACCCCCCATGGACAGCCACCCGAAACCCCTTAACAACCCCCAACCCCTTGAATTCTGAATAGAATTCTTTATGTATTTAATTAACTTATGTATTGTGTGTAAATTATGTATGGTTATACATGGTGTAATTAGATTAATATTTATGTGTAAATTTTGTGTGGGTATACTTATTTAGATGCTGAATTATTTGCAGGTGTTTATTGGGTGTGCTGCTACAGAAATACTTTTTTGCAGTAGATAGGGAATTTATAAGTTCTTTTTTAGCGGTGATAAAAAAAGGCCTTTATCTGCACTAAAAAAGTGTTGATAAAGGATCAATTTATCAGTTCTAAAAGAGCATTGATAAAGGAAGCCTTTATCAGTGATTTTTTAGTGCTAATAAAATGTACATTAATCAGCGCTAAAAAAGCACTGATAAAGGCTTCCTTTATCAGCGCTCTTTTAGCACTGATAAACAGGTCATTTATCAGCACTAAGCATTACAATGCTTTTTTAGCACTGATAAATCCCGGTCTGAGCGCTGATAAAGGGTGTTTTTGTAGTATTATATATTTTCATGGATATGGACATGATAAAATGATAAAAATTTAAAAAATTAAAATAACCATAAATTTTGTTTTGTAAATTATTTTTGGTGTGAAATGATATCAAATAAAATATTGAAAAATTAATAATCTTATGTATATAGATTATACCCAAATTAAATAATCTCTATTGAAATATTAGTTTTAAAGTGTCTCTAAATATAAGAAAAACTATTTCTCCACTAATGGATTATATCCACATCATATTCCCTATATGATTTTCTCAGCACTACATCAATGTATATAGAATTTTTTTATGTAATTCAATTCCACAGTGTTTGAAAAATCATATAACTTGTGGAGATACAATTCTCATAATATTCACTAAATAAGATGCAATTTAATCTTGACTAAAACTATTGTAATATGAGTGAGGATCATTAAAGGTCATTACCATAATGTGTGTGCTAATGTTTTTTCAGAACTAAATTTTATGTAAAATAATATATAAATATATAACAATGTTTAATGTAGCACAATCCCGAAATATATACTAATTTCTCTATGAGGTGATGTATTCCAACAGAAATTGATACCTAATATGTTTTTTTATTTTTTACTTATGTTTAAAAATACTAATGAAAAAAGGGAAGGGATACATTAATAAATGGAACCTAAAATAAATAATAAAAAACATTATAAACGAATATATGTAAAAATGGTGTGTGGTTTTGAGTTAAACAGAATTGTTTATTCAATCATTGTAATCCTATTAATGTACAAGTTTTACTTATTATAAATTACCATCAAGTAACCATTATCCATGTATAACTATTTCTGATTCCTCAATTAATGGATTGTTATTACTTATCCACTAAATCTTATATCTTCATATATAGACTAGCCTAATATCATATCGGATGTGTAGAGGTACTCTATAATAATTTATCTTTAACATAATCTATCATGTTATGTATCTATCTTATGACCATTACCATGTAATGCACCCCATATATCATAGTCTTTATAATTGTTTGCTTCAATAATTCCTCCAAATATATAAAATTCTTATATGGATGTCCTTATAATTTGAATCATTAGTGTTACAATTTTAAATATAATAAAATCAATAAAATGACATGGGTTATAAGATAATCTAAAATAAACTCCCCACATGAAATAATCCCTTTTTAATAGGCTCAAGGGAGTGTATACTACCACTATAGGGGGCGGATTAGTAGACCCCAAAACACCACAATTCACTTTAAAACAACATTATTATGATAATTTTTTAGTTTGAAACGATCTAAAAAATAAAAATTTCATGATAATAGGTTGAGAATGAAATAACACACAGAGACAAGCTTGTTTTTATAAAGATCACCCAACCATATTATTAGGTGGTTAATCCACAGTGTGTAGTGATTATGATCATGATTCCCAAGTTATAATTTATTATCAATTGAAAAAGTAATAAATCATTTTATTTTTTTAATATTTTCATTAAAATATGATCAATAATCAAAAAAATTTATATCCCCAATACTTCCCATAGATTAAGATCCTGTTGAATTTCTAATATGCGTGCAACCTTTTTCTAATCCCCAAAAATACAACTAAAAACTCATTTAATGTCTCTATGTTTAGGGGATATCTCCATTTTTCATTAGAAAAACCCTATATAAGTTGGTTACCTCTCTATTTATAAAATTTACATGCATTTTTTAAAATAACCCCTACTCGTAGTAAAATCCTTATATAAAGAAGCTAAGGAAGACTAAATCTAAAACCTCTAGACATATATCATAAACTATAAATGGGATTATTGATAAATACGAATAATCTTGCATGAAATATTTGAATTCTATATTAATTATAATTAAAACAATTGTCCATAAAAACCCATTATATATGTGTTTATGAACAATGGAATAGTATTCCTAAAATATTTAGAACCAATGAGTCGTCAATACATTAATGATCAGCTGGTAGTAGTGTAGTCCCTCTGACCACACTATAGTCTTCTTCACATAACTACTTATTATGACAAGAAATAGTGTCTCATGGGGAAACATCCAATTATCCTTTGAAATAGTGTGATTCCTAACTATTTTATGATATACAATTATGGGGAATTCACTTATCCTAAATCCTCTATTGCATAATTTCATCACAATCCTCGTAGATATGTTGTGTTAATTCTCACTCAAAATATATTCATCCTTCATACCATTTTAACCCTATAGAATTTCCTATCACATAATATTTACTCATTATCCAATATATTCCATTAAGACAGGGATATCATGTCCACAAAATGAAATATATAACATGTTTCTAAATTATATATACATAGAAATAACTAATGATTTTACTCCACACATTCCATATTAAATCAGTCGCTCTTAAGATTATATCAAACCTACTGTGTCATCATTATCTATATCATGATTTGATAATACATCTATTTTATAAATCCAACCACTTAAATATTATATATATTCAATCGACTCAAAAGTGATTCTAACTCATCCTTGAACATGTTACAAAAATTGAGAACATGATGTAGTCCCTAACTCATAAACAAATTTCAAGGGAGTATAATCAATTCTATATTTACCATGTATGATTTTTATATAACGTATCTAAACACCACTTTATATTCAACATTCATTGATATATGAGTGAAAAATATTGTTTTTCATGGGCTTCAAAGAAACAGTAATTCCTCCAATAAATAAAATACCACAAACATTTGGATTTATATCTCTAAAATTTAACATCCTAATAATTGTTTATCATAAAATACAACATGTAACTACCCACTTCAACAAAGTTCTCCATTCCTTTTGAAACCGTACATGATTATAACCATAAATATAGTAATCCTTTAGATGGATTATTTTCAGGATGGCTAAACTCCTGGTATGTTTCCTATGGTACGACTGTGTGATGAAAATGAAATCTCAGATAACATAATTTTGATTCCCAGGATATAAAATTGTAAAAACGTTAATCTGATGGGAAGTAGTTTCTAGTGTTATAGGAATAAAAATTTTGTAATAAAGGAGACCCATAGTGTTAAATAATCAGGCTCATGGCCCAGTGTTTTCATTTTGATAGAAATTATAACAGATCCAACACTCAATTTGACGTATAGCGAGACATTATGGGTTTGAGACAAAGGGTCCACAATGAGGATTTTTTTATTTAATTTGATAGAGAGTTCCATATCATTTGAAAATTGAATCATAAAATAATAAATGTTACTAACCATGTCAATAAGAACTATTCATTTCAATATTATACCCAATTAGAATTTAATTTTTAATTGGACTAATCCCATAGTAGTGTTGGGATGTGTTACCTATTATGATGTTTCTCAAGGTGTTTTTTGGTGGGAAAAATAACACGGAAAGAACATTAATTGGAATATAAGGACAATAATTAATCTCATAAGTGACATTAGTGGGTAACTATATCTTGTGTGCAGGGAAAGCATTCATGGTATGGTAGGAGACTCGTGGAGTTAGATGATCGGGTTTACTTTAAAGGAGGTCAGATCATGATAATGATTAGATTGAATATGTGTATTAACATATCTATAAATATTAAATAATTAATAATTCTCATACCATAGGATACTATCATTATATACACTAATATATTATATGATTTTATTTCCTTCCATGGAATGTTACCCCTTTTTGGTGCATTGGAATAATAAAAAAAGTGTATGTATAAACAAAATTTCTCATATAGATGCTATCAATAAAGATAAAAAATAATTTTACAAATATCATTACATTATTTATTACATAAAAATTCATTAAACCCAAACCAATGATCACGATCTATATTTTATTTTTCAAACTAAGTTCAAAATACATCAAATAGAGTGTAAAATAAAATGACTTCATTTTAATATCTAGAATTATCTCATAACTCTCGTTGTTCTCTTAAAAATTATATGATAACCTATGGAATACATATATAAATGGGTTGTTTTATATAGCACTGTAAGGGAATGAACCACATAATGAATCAAAACATGTCTATCAAAAAACATAAAGTTATATCATAAAAGAAAAGGATAAAGAATAGTCACATGGGATCATAACATAAATAACACGGTATCAACTAATAATTAAAATATATGATAGTGGTAGCAGTATATAACCTGACATAAGCATAAGTCTTGGAAAGCTACCAAGACGAAATCAAATAGTGGATAGAGTCCCATCATTGATTAGGATTTCTCCCAATCCCATACATAATGTCCCATGAGGTATAAATATTACCCAAAAAATAAGTAATCTTTATGGGTGAACCTATCATAACATGTAAATTCTTAAGTGTTCCATCAAAGTAAATCAATCATAAGGCATAAACATTAGTCATCTAAGAATTGAATTTCAGGTATATATTACCCCATCAATAGAAGGGTGAATAATATTGATATATATGTGTTGGAAATATATATAGAATTTGTAATCATTTAATAACATAAAAGGGAGATCGAATGTGAGTCATATATATAATTTTAATCCCCCAACTAATATTTTGGTTTAGATTGATACCCTACCATATTTACAAGACCCATTTTACATTTTCACAAAACCACATGGATTATCAATTATATTCAATAATTTGTTAATTTGAAACCTTATATATATATTATATTTAATATAATTTTATTATTATCATTTATAATCATTTCAATGTGATATAATATATAATTTTGATTTTTAAGGGTCATCCTATTCATTATTCCATTATCATAGCACTTTTGGGTAATTATTGATATTGATTTCAAATGAGACCATAACTCCAGAAGTGAAATTATGTGGTATTAACTTTCGTTCAAATATTGGAATGGTCCAAAATACCTATATGTATTTTGACACATGGATGTTTCTTTTTGTAAATATATTTGTGATATATAGTTGTCTTATTTAGGTAGTTTCATTGATGACCACAATCATGTTTCAAAGGATTTAATATTATTTCTATATATTAATTATAAAATTAGAGAAAATAAAATTTTCTTAATATGTTCTTTGTAGTCCAGTATAGGTTAATTGAAACCTACCATTAAGGTGGTATTGGAAAATGAAAATTCCAAATCCATTAAAGTGGTACCCCAACCTAATATTGACATTGTTTAAATTTATTATAATAAGGGGATATGAGAAAGGTTTAGATTTTAGATATTCCATCAAAATTATAATTTTATAGTAAATATATGATATTGGATTTATTATTCCATGTATTTTGAGGGAGGCTTGGATAGGGTAGAGGAAGAAAAGTATTTAGAAGATGAAAACTGATAATATTACATCATAAATTGTCCGTCATTGAAATACTCTTTCATCGACATGAAATTTGTCATTTGGTGAGACCAACATCATTGGGACATGAGATTGTGGATTGCGAATTAAATTGGGTAGAATTTTAGAAATATCAAAGACGTATAATGATTTAGGTCAATAGGTGGTATTTATAATTAGTGGAGCAGGGAGTTTTTTAATATTAAATTAATTAGTTTAATATTTTGTCTGAATGCTATCAATAGTTTTGATTTATGTGAGTATATAAAGTAAATGAGGCATGTTTTATAGAAATAATTGTTTTTTACCATAGGCTTGACATAAATACTCATGTATATATATAATAATGTTAAACACCATATTTTAATATATTTCATGATTCAACATTAAATCAATTATTTTATAAAATTAAAAAATCACCATGACAATTTCATGATGTGTATGTTTAAAAAATGAAATTCATTTCATGGTAATAAATTTATAAATTTTTATTGTTTTTAAAAATTAAAATCCATAGTTATTTAAAAATTGTAATGTTAATATTATAAAAAAGTTGTGAGCCCATAAAAATTTAACTAAGTTCTCAAAAAAATATTTTCATATAACTAAAACATAATATATATTTATAAATGAATATTATGAACCTAGACACTCTTATAAAACGTTATATTTGATAGAAACATTTATTAAACAAATAGTTTTTGCACATAAAAAACAGTTATTTTATAATGATTCATATATTTTTTTACTTTTATAATGATGTAAATATAGTATATTTTCATTTTATAAAAAACCCATACATTTTATTATACTTCAATAAGTGAGGATACTATTATATAATTTTTTTTATTGTTCCCAATGGTTTCATTACAATTATAATTGGTGGGTAGCGATTAAAATTGTTAGATTACTAATCCAAATGTAAGATGTGTAAGGGTAAAATGGGTTCCCATTTATTTTAAATATCACATATTTTATTAACTATTCATTAAACACTATTTTATATAATTTTTATATATTTTAAATTTTAAATAGATTATTACATTACTAATAATGCACTTCATTTATTGAGTGTTTTTCATTAATACAATTATTTAGGTGGATAGAGTATATCAAAACATTCCTATTTTAGTCACAATATTCCCCCAATGTAATATTTTCAATTATAATGAAAATATGTAGTCTTTAAATGATTATTACAGATTATTATAATAAAATTTCATTTTTTTCATCGTGCGGTGTATTATATTTAAACCATATTAGAAAATATAATATAATTATATGAAAAAAAATTCCATTAAAATGATTATGGTGTTTATATTCCCTCCATGAAATGATTCCCTCAAAAATTTTATTTTACTTAATATGTGAAAATTTTAATGGTACTTTTAATTCAAAGCTTCCTCTAGTTCCAATTTTATCTCCATGTAATTATACTTTTAAATTGTAATTTGACTAGGTGGGTTGTCTTACTCCGTAGACCATTATCCTTATGGTCTAAGATATTCACCGCGTGGCCCTAATAAGAGTGGTCATTTTCCAGTTTCCACACTTTTGAATTAATTACAATGGAGTGATGTGGTATGTATTTTTTCAAGAGATATAGATGATATATTAAATTTACATTAGAAATAGTGTTTATGAGTCCTATTTAATAATCCTAAACTCTGATACAATCAAGAATCTAAAAGGAATTAATGTACCTAGTGCTTAGTTTCCCTTCTCCAAAAATCTACGCAATATATTCCTTAGAGACATGTGGGGGATAACTAAATCTCAAACCACAAACTCTATGACTTATCGACAATTTTAATCATATATTTATTTTTGACTCTGAGTATCATTGATGTTATATTGTATGGGTTTGAAATTTTTAATATTTTTCTTGACCATTTAATGTCATTGTAGCTTGTGTTCACTAATATCATCCCATCACACATGTGATCTACATTTCATCACATAAATAAATTTAAATGCATCAATTTGAATGATCAAGTGGAAAATATTATTTCATGTGAACATGACCCGAAGAAGATGCTGATCTCAAACTCCATTTATTCCCCTCAAGAATGGTATTAACATTTCTTCAAGGGTCTATATAGTTTACTCATATTGGACAAAAATTGAGGGTGATATGACATAACAAAGTTCAATTACATGTATAGAGATTGTGAGAGAAATTTAAATAACAAAGAGGTAAATATAAAATAATTATTTGAAACAACTAATAATGCTGATCCATGAATCTGTTCCTTTTATTTTTGGATTGTGCATGCAATTTGATTGAGATATATGCCCTATAAAATTGAAATTAAGTGAGAAGTACTCATAATATGATTCGATAAAACCCATAAATCATTATTTCATTGGTATTTAATTGGAAGAAAAGTGAATATGTCCTTGGTTATGTTTTTACATTTCCATTTATGCATGGGTATAGTTTGTATCATCCCTTTGGAATTTTACCATTCATAATTTATATTCGGACATACAATGAATTTTAATTTATATTTTGTGATCTATATATTCATATTTTTTCACCAAGTGTTCTCTTAGAGAAATAAATATATCTTTTTTCTTAATAGGTGGATGTAGAAGGTTGATCTATGTGCATTATTGAAACACACCATATTTATCTCAGGTTTTGATGGTACATATGATCATTCATAAAATCAAACAATTTCTTCTTCATAAATTTTGAACATTTAGAATTTCATTTCTAATATACATATTTCTTGTTATTTTCTATTTATACCTAATTTAATTAAGTATAAATTAAATTCAATAGAAGGTGTGGTTGAGTAATAATATGAGAAAGGGATGATTATTTTTTTCCACTACGATACCCATTTAAATCTATTAAAATATTGGATGAATGGATCCTTCTAAATTCACATAATTGAAATGGTTTCATGTTCTTTTATAATTGAATAATTTTTAACATTATTTTTTCCCATGATTGTAGAGGATTGAGAATTCATAGTTCTTGATCTACTCATACCATCTTCATTGGTGGAATTAATCTCCATTTAACATAATATTTATTTATGTCTTTTATGATGTGTATCTATTTTTGAAATATCACAATTATTATAATGCCACAATTTTTTTATGAAACAATCATTATAGTTATATGAAGATATTAAATTTAGTAGTTATGCTATTTAACATTAAACTAACTTGAGACACATTCTATCACATTATCATTTTCCATCAATAAACAATGTAATCATTTCTTTAAAGAGTATATGTAAACAAAGAAAATCTCCCCTCTAGTGGGTCACATGAGGAAACTATAGTGGTTATCCTCTTTTTAATTCCTCGAACCTCTATTCACATTCATTAGTCAAGAAAAAAATTACCCATTCCATGTCAACATGGTTTTCAGGTTTTCTAATCATGATATTTTTTTACAACTAATCTGTAAAACAAAAATAGTCTGAGAATATATGGATCGAATTATACATGTAGTTCTTCGAATATCCTAAATTTCCAGTATATTAGTTGGTTTCCTAGATACCAATTTTCTAGTGATAACCTAAATTTATAATGATATTTCCTCCATCAAATCTCATATTTACTACAAATTTCATAAATAATATCCTATCACAATATATTTATCATAGTATTCAAATTACTCTCATGATCCTCCTTTATAATGAATTACATCACAATATCGTCTATAATGAATACCCAAAATTTATTGACGGAATTTATATATATGGTATTAATTAATTACGTTATGTTTTATAGAGAATTAACAATACTCATGGGAATCACTATGAACTCATAATGTCCAAAGCATATTCAAAAGGAACTCTTGGGAATATCTTCATACATCATCATTAGTTGGTCATATCCCAAATAAAGATCCACCAAACGGAAATTATGGGCCCCATATTTTTGATATAACAAGTAATCTATCCATGGGAGGGGATAATATTTCCTTAGAACTATATTTTTTGATTTCACGATTATCAACACAGAGGATCATTAAGCCAACCTTCTTTTTGATGAAGAGGACCGACACACTGTAGGTTGGGTCACATGGGAATATAAAACCATTATCCAAAATCTTCTATAATCGAGTCTTCATTTATATTCATACAATGTTGACACATCATATGGAGTATTAGATATGGGATGATGACCCAGTATATGTACAATTGGGAACTCAACCTCCCAATCAGAAGGTAGACTGGCCAACTCTTGATGTAATATGTCCATATATTCCATATTAAATTTTTAGGCCTGCAAACATTATTTTGTTCATTTACGTCAATAATTTTCAATATATATTATTCATTATTAGGGAATAATATACATTTATTAGAAGAATATTTGTAACCCCCAAATATTTGGAAAATAAATTTAATATTGAATGCATGAAACACTGAGTCTCGAAAAAACACATCTTCATTATAACATAGTAATTAAACCGAATTTTGAGTGTTATATGATTTTAATTTCAAGAAAATAAAATACACGCTTGCATTCAGTAATATATTTAAAGTCTGATAAGATCAAATTACATTTTTTTGGAATAGTAACATGAACCTTGTGAATAGTAACATACACTTATGAATAGTAATATGACCCTTATGACTAGTAAACACACCCATAAAGGTATTTATAAAATTTAGCCACATTATAAATAAAATAGTGTATTTTGAAATTAATAATTAAGTATTGATATTTTTGTGAGTAAAAAATATTTTATTAAAATTTTAAATGAATCATTTGAATTAATAGAAAATTACCATTTGTAAAATATATTCCTAAAATAATATTTTATTATACTATATTTTTAGGATAACATAATAATATCGTGGTTAATTTCTGAATGTATTATAAAATCGGTTTTAAATATAAATATGTATTTTCCAGGTATATAATGATTTTTTTAAAATATAAAAATTCACTTGTTTAGAAAACTATCATTATTAAATGGAGCCCATTATTTAATTATACATGTAAAAAAAATGGTTAAGGTTATTTTTTCAGATTTTCCTTAAATACATGAAGTTTTGTTGAATAGTGAAATTTGATAATTTACTAAAAACACTAATTAAGTGAATTTATGCATCAGGCATGAGTCATGGATAATATAAATGGAAATTTGTTCAAAATCACATGCACATTTTACTCTTAATGGTCTCCAGATTCAAAACTATTTATTTTCCTGATAAAAAATTAAAAAAAATTAATAAGATAATCAAAAATCAATCCCACCCCCACTACCCCCCCCCCCACTTCCTCTTCTCTTCAATACCCTAAATCATGGTGCCTTGTCTAATTTATTCCCATATATACACCCAAGATCCTACCCCCAGAAAAGAATCCTTTTTTTATAAAAGTTCCATTACCTCTCGCATGATTTGGCCTTCACAAAAGATCAGTTGAAGAGGTAAATTCATCTTTCCCTTTCTTTTATTTCATGTTCCACTTTTTTCAGTTTTCTTTCCTCACCCCCTTTCATTAAATTGTTGTGCTGACTATAGTACCTTAATTGTATTATAATTTTCTTTTGATAAAGGAATAATTTCTTATCATCTCTCCTTTCCCATTATTTTATACTATTAATGAAAACACCATCTGAGATATGTTAATTTATCACATTCAAGGATGGATAATTTTCAATTTATATTACCATCATCAGTTATAGTCATGAAAAAAAAATTTATGGTAGAAATAGACTATAATATATGTTTTATGACTAATGTAAGGTTCTATAAAACTTTTGTAAACATTATATTAATTTATAAATCAAAAGGAGTTCATTGGGATAAAAAAACATCCAATTAACCCAAACAATTTTCATTAATATTTTATATAATGAATCATCTTTACTACCAAAAACCAAAAGTAATTTTATAACCAGGTAATATTTTTTATGTCACTAAAACATACAACATATATTTTATAAAACCATTTTCATTTTACATGTTTATCCATACAGGAATAAATGTAAACCGATTATGAAAACCATGGAAGAAAAAGATCACAAATAATGAAGATTAATTTCTTAAACCATCAAAAGGCCATGAATGTACCTAATAAGGATATAGAAATTAAATTAAATATATAGGAGTTTCTGAAATAATAAATTTATTAGCAGAAATTTTATTATTCTTGTCTTTATGATTATGTAAGGAACACATTCGAACTTAAGGTAATGGTTTTCCACCCGAACCTTCATTTTGATTTAGGTTACATTTATTGTCAACATACCTCAATGGAATTATTATGTATTGTTATATACCCAACATAAAGTATATCTATGTTTTCTATATATTTTTTCCATCAATAATCTTTCTTTATTGTATGGGGTGTTAACTGTTTTAAAAACAACTTTCAAAAATTCTTCCTGAAATACAAGCCCGATTCAAGTGAATTTCTCAATCATTTCCTAAATTCAAGAGAACATTATAATCTCTTTTTAACAAACATTATTTTAACAAAATAAATCTTTTTTTATGAGAAATATAAATTATATCACTTCTGGTTTTATATAGATATTTTTCCAAAATATCTGTACATTTCCAAGTAAATGGGTTTTTTAATAAATATTACTCAATGATTTTATACAAATATTTTCACCCATATCAACACTCTTGTTGATTCTTATGATTAAATGGGTTTACTATTTTATGATTTCATCCAACATTATTTGTTTAATGGTTGATAATTAAATTGACCGTGGATGTTATATCTTAAAACAATTCACAAATTTACTCCAAATTGTTAGTGTTTAGTTTAATATTCGGGGAATGTCTTTTACATTCCAAATGTAATATTCAATATTAATGTATTGGTATTTAAATTTATACCTAAACATATGATGAATTCATTGGAGTTATTATATGTTGGGTCGGGATTTCTATTACCACATGGTTCATTAGTATGTCTAATGAGACAAACTACGGTCTTCACATGAGGCCTTAAAAATGGATATTTATGTTCTTGGCACGAGGCCTTAACGATATGGTTATGATTTACGTAATTATGAATTCCCTAATTATAAAAATTTTATTGATTTTTCATGTGTATATTCTACTAGTATAATACAAATGATTTTGTGTTAATACGGAATTATTTATTCATCTCTTAATTCTTCCATATTTTGTTCAATTTTATTTTTTAAAGGAATGTGATTTTTGTTATTATCCATAACTCATGTTTATGTTTATGATATATTCCACTGTATTTCATACCCTTACTATGAATTTAATATCACCCCTTTATTAGGATTTATTTTTCATAGGATGTAAAGAAGTATTTTATGTATGAACTGTAGGGATAACAAAGGATATATGGATGTTTTCTAATGAATTTCAATGTCATACTTAGTTTCAAGTTGTATATATAGAACTTATGTATGTATCTTGTTTCCAAAGCTACTAAACAACATGGTACTTTAATATTATTATTCCTTGTTTATATTACAATGTAATAAAATAGGGCACCTAATCCCTGAAAGTAGGGTCAGGTCCTTATAGTTTCTATAAAAAAAGTTAATTAGAAAACTTGGAAACTAGATTTAGAGAATGTAAATTTGATATTAAAAATATAAGAACGTATTTCAGGATAAGTATACAAGAAAATAAAATAATTTTTGGAATAGAATGGATTATGTTTGAATTTCTAGAAAATACATCCATGTATGGAAACTAAAAGTTGACTTGGTAAACAACAGATGCATATAAGAGATAAAACTCATACAAGGAGTTTTAGTATTGACCTCGAGATTCTTGGTACATGAAAATGAGGCTTACTATGAACCTAGTTGACACTCTTAGGGGGTATTCTATGGATAATACAAATTTTTATAACAATATACTATAAATGATTTAAATGCATATTTTTACTCAAAGATACCATATTTATTAATATGGGATTTGCCAAGAATAAGTTTTCAAATTATTTTAATTATTTTCCAATATGGTGATTACACATGCTGATTCACAACCTAATCTATTGTATGCCATTATTTAGACATGGTTACTAGTGGAAGGAATGGAAACATCAGGAATGTGTGTATCCCATATACAATTTTACCTCCAATGCAATATAATGATGTTGGCTCGGAAGCTATGACTGGGGGTGAGTAACTTATAACTATACTGGGATAATTAACTCAGGTTATTATCAGTAACCTTACCCATATAGAGAATCATAATACACAATGTAGTGGAGATATTTTTGATCTCTTTTTACTACAACAACCTCCATCATTAAATGGGAATATAATACCATTTGTAGATGTGAAGTAGATAAGTTCCATAGAGAAGATATTTCTCTCTATGGGATGTAATAAAAGAGGGAATGTTTTCATAATAGTTTATCATCTATTAGGAGATTCTTATCACTACATGAAGTTAATACAAAACAAAAAAGAGTAATAAGAGTTGTAATATATGGAATGGAGGTATTTTAATGAAATTTCCCATGAAAAATATTTTCCATGTCAACAATGAGAGGATAAGGAAATGAATTTATTAAGTCTTATGAAGAAGGAGGATCAAAATGTTTCCATGTATGAAGATAAATTAATAAGAATGGAAATGAATATAACAAACTACATATAAAATCCAGGGAGAAATGTTGATCGATTCATATATTGTTTAAATCCATTACCCCAAAGGGAACCAATATCTCAGAATTTCTCATCTTATGAAGATATAGTCTCATGTGCAATCAAAAAAGAAATGGAATTTTCTAAATAAAATTAATTCAATAGAAATAAAGAGTAAAAGGGGGACTCTAAAAACTATATAATAGGAAATAAGGAAATGGATAATAAGGGAAGAGTTGACTTCATATCCTATATTAATTGTGGGAAAAACACTCTGGCACTTGTCATGAGGGAATGTGAGTCTATTACAAGTGTGGAGAAAAAGGACCCCAACCTCTTGATTGCAAGGGGAGGAAATAAACAACTAGAGTTCAATGCTAATGTTGTAAATATATGCTTCATTATAAATATAAGGCCCCAGCCTTAAACCTTACTTAATCTTGAGTTATTACAAGATTACACATTGAGGATCTTTTCAGGATTAGAGTTTTAGAGAATTAGATCATGAAACTTGCATTACATTCCACATTTAAACAAAGTGGTTACATAAAAGACAAAATTCATTATTCCCATCAACGGAAACCTATTTAAAATAAAACACGGATTCTTTCTTGACACATCCTTGACACTATCATCACATCATGTACCTTTCCCTTAACCTGTGAAAAACATTTCAAAAACTTGGTATGAGCATAAAAAGCTCAGTAAGGGTTATAAAAATATGTAAAGGAAACATGAGTTCATATATACATAAGAATGAAATCATACTTTACCCATAAAACATAGGCATATCAAATCATGAATAAATCATAGAAAACATAAGACATAAATGTAACTTGAGGCATTCATAACATTCTTACGTAGGGAGTAACCCTCTTGGTTACGTTTGGAATACCCATCACAGTATATTCCCTAAAATCTCTTCGGAGAAACCTTAACGTTTCACTCCTTCGCGTTACCCAATGCATTGGAGAGCTATATCGGGCTCACCCGCCCTTAGTTTATCACGGAACCACCCGTCTTCATAATAATGCCCAAGAACCATAACATAATCGTATCACATAAAACACTCATAAAGGAAACATAAAATTTCCACATTTCAATCACGAGATATCAATACAACACATTGATATAAAAAAATTATGAAAACCATTTTCAATACTAAAAGAAAAGAAAAGTAAAACATGGTATTTATTTTTCTTTTAAAAAGAAGGTATGGCTTGTAGAGGAAGCCGAAACTCAAATAACAGTCACGACGGCGGAGAAGTCGTTGTCGCCACATACGTACGACAAAAACATTCCCTTTTGTCGTTTAGTAAACGCTTCGTATAAAAAAAAGATTCCTTTTGAATAAACGTAAAAGTCAAAGTGGTTTATACACCGTATAAAAGAAAGTTGTGTATAAAATAAAATATGCCTCAACGAAAGGAGATTGAGACAAAGTCCCATACCACCTTGAAGCTTTTAACATTTTAAACCATTAATATCCATATAAATAAATCCTTAAAACCATTTTGAAAACATGGATATTAATAAGAACAAATAATTAAAACATTTAAAACGATATTTTGGTTAAAGGGGTTTTACCAAAATTAGAGACACTTGAATACAATAATCGAGGAATAACATTTAGTCAGAATTTTATAATATCATGAGAATAAAAGGATTCATGATATAATACTCCAAAGGACAGTATATACACCATATAAGAGTGAATTGGTGCATAACAACAATGAACCCTCAATAGAAATGTCAAATGTGATGAAATCCCTTATAAAGAAGGTATCCTTAAATTAAGGACAAATAAATCTCAAAAATATGTGTGACAAATATATATACACCCAATATAAGTGGATATTAAGTGTAAAACAATAAAAGGTCATTCACACATATTCAATGGCTGACATATTCAATGACTACAAGTTGAACCCAAAGAAATTGAAATTGGGTTAAAAAGTTCCCTTGACAGCCTAACGGCATCACATCAAAATGAGTTGATGAGAGATAAAAAGTGTATCTCATCACTTGGACATAAAATTTACTTCAATAAGGATGTATGAGAACATATCCCAACATAAAAATATGTAAATTAAAAGACCCAATAAAAGAAGTCTTTTAAAAAAGAGGAGGGTGAAAGGTTCCCTTACCGACTTGGGTATCTTTCAAAACATACACCCCATGAAGAAAGACAATAGGTCATTGATGTAAATACTCATAAACGAAAGTATATTACACAAAGAGTAGAATAATGGGCAGTACATACACCACTCAATGGAATTTGTGGTAAATGTAGAATAAATCTCACGGGAATAAAAGTGAGATGAAAAATCCCTTACGAAAACTCAGCAGCCTAACGGCGCCACATAAAACTTCTGAATATGGATTGATGAGATCAAATAGAGTATCCCATCATATTATAATAGAATTTACAGCAATTGGAATATAAAAGAAAATCCCCCAACATTGCAAGGAGGAGTTTAAAATAAGTGACATAAAGGAGAGTACTTAAAAAGAAAGAGAGAGGTTAGATCTCTTACGAAAGTTTGGCAGCCTAACTGCGCCACTCAAAACTTCCAAAATGGATTGATGAGAGAGAATAGGGTCTCTCATCACATTAACATAAAAATTACAGTAGGAGAAATATAAAAGAACATCCCAATCATAAGAAATATGAGCTTAAAAGAAATGACATACAAGAGTGTACTTAAAAAGAAAGAGAGTTGTAGGATCCCTTACCTCGGGTCCGACTTGACTCGATCGTTCTTTAATCTCCTGAATAATAAACTTGAGTTAATTTCTAATTCCTTAAAAACCTTTTTCAAGTTCATTATTACTTTTATACCACTTATTACCATTTCATAAACATTATGTAATCATTTAAGTTAATAATATTTGTTTTGCCGATATTTGGTTCTTAAGTCGAAAGTGGACTTCTTACAATTAGATGTTGTTCGTGTGGCCAAATTTTTATTATATCCAGAATTGTATTCATTATGTAGATATCATATATGTAATATATATCCAGTACATTCATGCATTTATAACATTACATAATCATTTAAAGGTAAGAAATGAAATGAACCGTTCATGGAGACGGTAAGCCGTACGTACGCATGAACGCTACTTTCATTTCTATTTAGTATTTTATAGAATGGAATAATAATGATATAAAGGTATATTATAATTACAGTATAATATCATATATAATATCATAGTTCCATCCTTTATACGTCCCACATATGGTATTTAACGAATCAAATCACTTTGAGGGGGCGGTAGTCTGCACTTCCTTAATTGAAGATATCGCGTATACCCATAATGGAAGCCATAAAGGTAAGACAAAAATGAAAAATACATAAGCGTAAATAAAACATAAACATATTATATATCATATATAAAAATAGTGACATCATAATGGCCACCTTTGAAGGTGTTAAATGAGTATTGAACAATCATCGTTTCGGGAGACAGAATTTTACCATCCACGGAAACCGTATGTTCTTTAACCATTTGATGTAGTTGTGTGAGAGTGTAGCTCGAATAAATCTTATAACAACATCCTAGTATATTTAAGATACTGGTTTTGTTACAAAATATGTAAATAAAAAGAGTTTAGGGGGTTGGAGAAGCAAAATAAAACAAATGAACATGAGAGAGTGAATTACCTTTTAAAGTGTAACTCCTTTTGATTTGAGCCTAAAGGCTTCCTTTGAAAGGATTCTGCCCAACGGGAAACTTCTAGGATTAGGAGAGGGATGTGGAGAGAGTAAATGGGCAGGGTTTGTCCGAGCCAAAGGCTTGAGGAGTGTGTGAAATGAGGTAGAGGTGGGGGCCTTTTATAAGAGGAGAGGAGGGGCACTTTTGGAAAGTAATGAAATATTACTTTATTTGAAAATGTGTTTCGGTTTCAAAAGGCCCCACATTGATATAATTAGTGGATAAGGTGATAAGGCTTCGAAAAAAACTCATCCAATAAGTTTTGGACATGTGTAGTTCATAGATTTTACATTATCTTTCCATTTTATTTAAATCGTCAAATAATGATGTCACCACTGCATCATTATTATGTCATAAATAATTTAATTTATTTAATGTCTTAAAATTATAAAAAAATACTATGAAGTAGGAAATCTTTTTAGCTTTCCAATTAATATTTATAATCAAAAATATGACTTGTATAACCCAACTTAAAAATTGTTTTATTAAAACATATCATGTTTGTGTCAATTTTACTTTTACATTAAATAAAATGTTATTTATGTCGTTTCCCAACCAAAGTGGATCCATGGGGTCCCCAAGTTGACCCGTGGATTTTCTTGGTCGGCCATGATACAACCAATGAGGGTAAGACATGTGTCAAGCTCATATACTTTTATTAAAGCATTATTTTTACCTTAAACTACACTAATTACCACTAATCGCGATTAAAAACTTAATAAGTTACTATTCACAAAAAAAATATTTTAATCTCATTGAACCACATTTTACTTCTTAATGACAACCATGTATGTCGGATTTTTGAAAATCAAAACACAATGATGGAAAAATTCCATTTAAACGGAAAATCATATTTTATAAGTACCACTTAGTGGTTTCACTATTCATCAAAAATTGAAGTTTTTCAGAAAAATCCCAAAAATTCACCCTAAGCTATATTTGATATTCTGAATTCAAAAATGAAGTCCGTTTTACAAAATTCAAAACATATATGTCACATTAATTAATTTAATAATTAATTCCCGCTGTCATGACAAATAGCGTGTTTTATGAAACAATAAGTATCAAAAGATTGACACTAGTTTAAGTCTGATTTCAAAGTGAAATTGATTCCAACGACCACTATTGGATTTAATGGTAAAAATATTTTCTAATTTCACTTTAAAACCAATTCAAAATATATTCTAATCATATAAATAAATTAGATTAAAAAGTGGTTTTGAATTAAAATACAACATTTTACACTATTAATTAAAAAAAATGAACTTTATCGGAAAGATACCAAAAATTTACACAAAGTAAATTTTGATGTCCCAATTCTTAATAAGAGTTTTATTTGGTCCAAAAGAATGTTTAAGAGTGAACAAAACTATATTTAATGACGGTTCTCCATCAAAAGGTGATAAGTGAACCTTTAGTGAAAACTAGGGCATATACGCCTAAAATTGAATTCTTTCCGTATTTTAAGCCTTTATCTTTTATTGTATAAATGTAAAAATATTTAAGAACATATATAATCATATTTTAGTTATTTCTATCCATTCCCACCATTATAACGGCTACATGTTAAATACCATTTAGAATAATATTATTTTATTATTATAGTGTAATGTAAGATTCCCAAGAAACTCGTTGTTGCGTGTTGGGTACGCCATCGAGCATAGCGTCCCCTTTAAAGTCATATTAATATTTTATTCACAAATATGGATACATATGAAAATGTCATATTCCTTATTTACCTGGGGTGTTACATCCTTCCCCCCTTTTGGGAATTGCGTCCTCGCAATTTTAAAATTGCGCTTGGAAACATCCTTGAACGTCCCACATCGGAGAAGAGTCGGTAAAAAAATCACTTTAAAATAAAGAAAGATAAGTACAAAGGTCACCCGAGTTAACCCATACTAGGATTCTAAGTATGGAAATATGGACATGGAGGAGAAAACATAGGGTCATGTTCCGATGGAGAGTGATAGAAAACATGTTTAGGAGAAAGTTAACAATAAGAAAATCACAAACTTGTGATGGGTTAAACAATGTTGGGTTCCCCAGTAGGAAAAGTTAATAGACAACATTTTTGTTTTAAGTTACTTTTTATTGAGGAATTTATTCATAAGGAAGAATAATCACTTATCATGTTGACTTTCAACTTTTACTAGATTCCTTAGTCCAACTCATATTTTTTCCAAAAGACGAGTATTTAGGGAGACTTGTTCGCATTAAGAGTACTATAATCAACTTCTAGAGAATCAACTAATCCCCAAAAGAGAACTATATACATACCATGTTTTTAGGGTTTAACCAAAACCAAAACCAAAAAGGTTAGTACAAGATCATATAATCCAGAAAAGGATAACCCTTTATAAAAAGAAAATCTATTCTTAATCTCCAAAATTTGTCCAACAAAACCCAAAGTTCAACGGGGACCATTTGTCCATAAAATTCTTCAAAGTAAACCAAACTAAGATTGAAACCCAAATATTTGAAGGATTTAGTCACATAGTCTACCAAGTTAAATCGTAACATTTATCTCCAAACAACATCAGTTGCTCCTAAAGTCTCACATTGAAAAGTAATTATCCTAATCACATATCCTCCAAAATCAACTTACTCTTAATTCATAAAATCATATAACTAAAAAGAATCGGTCAAACTAACCAGGGACTTTACGTAGTCCAGTGGTAGGCGATAAATACCAGTCGCACTTTGGTTGTGGGTTCGATTCCCGCAGCTTTGTCCGACGCGACGGGTTGTCACACGGTCTGCGTGTTGTCCTTTTTTCAAAACTATATAATTCTTAAAATATTCCCCAAAATGAGATAAAATCTTAAAAGATGATCATAACATATTTTAACCTCAAGTTTATCTCATTCCTTTCATTTTCCATCAGAACATATAATAACCCATAATTACCTCAAAAGTAAGGATCATATAAACCCTAATGGTTACTTTAATAATTATTACCTGAATTTCCACATCGAGTTGGCCATCTCGTACATGATGCACTAGAGAACACACCAAGGTTGAAGTGGTTGATCATGACTCCTTGATAGTTGGTTTAGAACAACCATGAGTTTCCTCATTGAATCCTCCATTTTACCTAGTATCTTAATCATAGATCCACCACAGTTTCCTTCAATCCAATTGTCACTTTGGTGCCTGCGAGATCCATCCATTCACTAAAAACAGAAATGTCAGTGTGAGTATATCAACAAAACCATCATGTACTAACGAGGAAGGTAAACACTAAGATATACTCACTCATTCACTTTATCTAAAACTAGGACTCTTTCTGAAATCCTAACCATTATGGTAATGTCACTTATGATTAAAGAATACTCTAACCTCTAAAGTCATCTAAACCGGCCTTTGATACCAACTATAAGGCCCCAGCCTTAAACCTTACTTAATCTTGAGTTATTACAAGATTACACATTGAGTATCTTTTCAGGTTTAGAGTTTTAGAGAATTAGATCATGAAACTTGAATTACATTCCACATTTAAACAAAGTGGTTACATAAAAGACAAAATCCATTCTTCCCATCAACGGAAACCTATTTAAAATTAAACACGGATTCTTTCTTGACACATCCTTGACACTATCATCACATCATGTACCTTTCCCTTGACCTATGAAAAACATTTCAAAAACTTGGGATGAGAATAAAAATCTCAGTAAGGGTTATAAAAATATGGAAAGGAAACATGAGTTCATATATACATAATAATGAAATCATACTTTACCCATAAAACATAGGCATATCAAATCATGAATATATCATAGAAAACATAAGACATAAAGGTAACTTGAGGCATTCATAACATTCTTACGTAGGGAGTAACCCTCTTGGATACGTTTGGAATACCCATCACAGTATATTCCCAAAAATCTCTTCGGAGAAACCTTAACGTTTCACTCCTTCGCGTTACCCAATGCATTGGAGAGCTATATCGGGCTCACCCGCCCTTAGTTTATCACGGAACCACCCGTCTTCATAATAATGCCCGAGAACCATAACATAATCATATCACATAAAACATGCATAAAGGAAACATAAAATTTCCACATTTCAATCACGAGATATCAATACAACACATTGATATAAAAACATTATGAAAACCATTTTCAATACTAAAATAAAAGAAAAGTAAAACATGGTATTTATTTTTCTTTTAAAAAGAAGGTATGGCTTGTAGAGGAATCCGAAACTCAAATAACGGTCACGACGGCGGAGAAGTCGTTGTCGCCGCATACGTACGACAAAAACATTCCCTTTTGTAGTTTAGTAAATTCTTCATATAAAAAAATATTCCTTTTGAATAAACGTAAAAGTCAAAGTGGTTTATACACCGTATAAAAGAAAGTTGTGTATAAAATAAAATATGCCTCAACGAAAGGAGATTGAGACGAAGTCCCATACCACCTAGAAGCTTTTAACATTTTAAACCATTAATATCCATATAAATAAATCCTTAAAACCATTTTGAAAACATGGATATTAATAAGAACAAATAATTAAAACATTTAAAACGATATTTTGGTTAAAGGGGTTTTACCAAAATTAGAGACACTTGAATACAATAATCGAGGAATAACATTTAGTCAGAATTTTATAATATCATGAGAATAAAAGGATTCATGATATAATACTCCAAAGGATAGTATTTACACCATATAAGAGTGAATTGGTGCATAACAACAATGAACCCTCAATAGAAATGTCAAATGTGATGAAATCCCTTATAAAGAAGGTATCCTTAAATTATGGACAAATAAATCTCATAAATATGTGTGACAAATATATATACACCCAATATAAGTGGATATTAAGTGTAAAACAATAAAAGGTCATTCACACATATTCAATGGATGACATATTCAATGACTACAAGTTGAACCCAAAGAAATCGAAATTGGGTTAAAAAGTTCCCTTGACAACCTAACGACATCACATCAAAATGAGTTGATGAGAGATAAAAAGTGTATCTCATCACTTGGACATAAAATTTACTTCAATAAGGATGTATGAGAACATATCCCTACATAAAAATATGTAAATTAAAAGACCCAATAAAAGAAGTCTTTTAAAAAAGAGGAGGGTGAAAGGTTCCCTCACCGACTTGGGTATATTTCAAAACATACACCCCATGAAGAAAGACAATAGGTCATTGATGTAAATACTCATAAATGAAAGTATATTACACAAAGAGTAGAATAATGGGCAGTACATACACCACTCAATGGAATTTGTGGTAAATGTAGCATAAATCTCACGGGAATAAAAGTGAGACGAAAAATCCCTTACGAAAACTCAGCAGCCTAACGGCGCCACATAAAACTTACGAATATGGATTGATGAGATCAAATAGAGTATCCCATCATATTATAGTAGAATTTATAGCAAGTGGAATATAAAAGAAAATCCCCCAACATTTCAAGGAGGAGTTTAAAAGAAGTGACATAAAGGAGAGTACTTAAAAAGAAGAGAGAGGTTAGATCTCTTACGAAAGTTCGGCAGCCTAACGGCGCCACTCAAAACATCCAAAATGGATTGATGAGAGAGAATAGGGTATCTCATCACATTAACATAAAAATTACAGTAGGAGTAATATAAAAGAACACCCCAATCAGAATAAAGATGAGCTTAAAAGAAATGACATACAAGAGTGTACTTAAAAAGAAAGAGAGTTGTAGGATCCCTTACCTCGGGTCCGACTTGACTCGATCGTTCTTTAATCTCCTGAATAATAAACATGAGTTAATTTTTAATTCCTTAAGAACATTTTTCAAGTTCATTATTACTTTTATACCACTTATTACCATGTCATAAACATTATGTAATCATTTAAGTTAATAATATTTGTTTTGCCGATATTTGGTTCTTAAGTCCAAAGTGGACTTCTTACAATTACATGTTGTTCGTGTGGAAAAATGTTTATTATATCCAAAATTGTATTCATTATGTAGATATCATATATGTCATATATATCCAGTACATGCATGCATTTATAACATTACATAATCATTTAGGGTTAAGAAATGAAATGCACCGTTCATGGAGACGGTAAGCCGTACGTACGCATGAACGCTACTTTCATTTCTATTTCGTATTTTATAGAATTGAATAATAATTATATAAAGGTATATTATAATTACAGTATAATATAATATATAATATCATAGTTCTATCCTTTATACGTCCCACATATGGTATTTAACGAATCAAATCACTTTGAGGGGGCGGTAGTCCGCACTTCCTTAAATGAAGATATCGCGTATACCCATAATGGAAGCCATAAAGGTAAGACAAAAATGAAAAATACAGAAGCGTAAATAAAACATAAACATATTATATATCATATATTAAAATAGTGACATCATAATGGCCACCTATGAAGGTGTTAAATGAGTATTGAACAATCATCGTTTCGGGAGGCAGAATTTCACCATCCACGGAAACCGTATGTTCTTTAACCATTTGATGTAGTTGTGTGAGAGTGTAGCTCGAATAAATCTTATAACAACATCCTATTATATTGAAGATACTGGTGTTGTTACAAAAGAAGTAAATAAAAAGAGTTTAGGGGGTTGGAGAAGAAAAATAAAACAAATGAACATGAGAGAGTGAATTACCATTAAAAGTGTAACTCCTTTTGATTTGAGCCTAAAGGCTTCCTTTGAAAGGATTCTGCCCAAAGGGAATCCTATAGGATGAGGAGAGGGATGTGGAGAGAGTAAATGGGCAGGGTTTGGCCGAGACAAAGGCTTGAGGAGTGTGTGAAATGAGGTAGAGGAGGGGGCCTTTTATAAGAGGAGAGGAGGGGCACTTTTGGGATGTAAAGAAATATTACTTTATTTGAAAATGTGTTTCGGTTTCAAAAGGTCCCACATTAATATAATTCGTGGATAAGGTGATAAGGCTTCTAAAACAACTCATCCAATAAGTTTTGGACATGTTTAGTTCATAGATTTTACATTATCTTTCCATTTTATTTAAATCGTCAAATAATGATGTCATCGCTGCATCATTATTATGTCATAAATAATTTAATTTATTTAATGTCTAAAAATTATAAAAAAATAATATGATCTAGGAAATCCTTTTAGCTTTCCAATGAATATTTATAATCAAATAGATGACTTTTATAACCCCACATAAAAATTGTTTTAGTAAAACATATCATGTTTGTGTCAATTTTACTTTTACATTAAATAAAATGTTATTTATGTCATTTCCCAACCAAAGTGGATCCATGGAATCCCCAAGTTGACCGATGGCTTGTCTTGGTCGGCCATGATACAACCAATGAGGGTAATACATGTGTCAAGCTCATCTCCTTTTACTAAAGCCTTATTTTTACCTTAAACTACACTAATTACCACTAATCGCGATTAAAAACTTAATAAGTTACTATTCACCAAAAAAATATTTTAATCTCATTGAACCACATTTTACTTCTTAATGACAACCATGTATGTCGGATTTTTGAAAATCAAAACACAATGATGGCAAAATTTCATTTAAACGGAAAATCAGTTTTTATAAGTACCACTTAGTGGTTTCACTATTCATCAAAAATTGAAGTTTTTCAGAAAAATCCCAAAAATTCACCCTAAGCTATATTTGATATTCTGAATTCAAAAATGAAGTCCGTTTTACAAAATTCAAAACATATAAGTCACATTAATTAATTTAATAATTAATTCCCGCTGTCATGACAAATAGCGTGTTTTATGAAACAATAAGTATCAAAAGATTGACACTAGTTTAAGCCTGATTTCAAAGTGAAATTGATTCCAACGACCACTATTGGATTTAATGGTAAAAATATTTTCTAATTTCACTTTAAAACCAATTCAAAATATATTCTAATCATATAAATAAATTATATTAAAAAGTGGTTTTGAATTAAAATACAACATTTTACACTATTCATTAAAAAAATGAACTTTATCGGAAAGATACCAAAAATTTACACAAAGTAAATTTTGATGTCCCGATTCTTAATAAGAGTTTTATTTGGTCCAAAATAATGTTTAAGAGTGAACAAAACTATATTTAATGACGGTTCTCCATCAAAAGGTGATAAGTGAACCTTTAGTGAAAACTAGGGCATATACGCCTAAAATTGAATTCTTTCCGTATTTTAAGCCATTATCTTTTATTGTATAAATGTAAAAATATTTAAGAACATATATAATCATATTTTAGTTATTTCTATCCATTCCCGCCATTACAACGGCTACATGTTAACTACCATTTAGAATAATATTATTTTATTATTAGAGTGCAACGTAAGATTCCCAAGAAACTCGTTGTTGCGTGTTGGGTACGCCATCGAGCATAGCGTCCCCTTTAAAGTCATATTAATATTTTATTCACAAATATGGATACATATGAAAATTTCATATTCCTTATTTACCTGGGGTGTTACATCCTTCCCCCCTTTTGGGAATTGCGTCCTCGCAATTTTAAAATTGCGCTTGGAAACATCCTTGAACGTCCCACATCGGAGAAGAGTCGGTAATAAAATCACATTAAAATAAAGAAAGATAAGTACAAAGGTCACCCGAGTTAACCCATACTAGGATTCAAAGTATGAAAATATGGACATGGAGGAGAAAACATAGGGTCATGTTCCGATGGAGAGTGATAGAAACATGTTTAGGAGAATGTTAACAATAAGAAAATCACAAACTTGTGATGGGTTAAATGGTGTTGGGTTCCCCAGTAGGAAAAGTTAATAGACAACATTATTGTTTTAAGATACTTTTTATTGAGGAATTTATTCATAAGGAAGCATAATCACTTATCATGTTGACTTTCAACTTTTACTAGATTCCTTAGTCCAACTCATATTTTTTCCAAAAGGCGAGTATTTAGAGAGACTTGTTCGCATTAAGAGTACTATAATCAACTTCTAGAGAATCAACTAATCCCCAAAAGAGAACTATATACATACCATGTTTTTAGTCTTTAACCAAAACCAAAACCAAAAAGGTTAGTACAAGATCAGATAATCCAGAAAATGATAACCCTTTATAAAAAGAAAATCTATTCTTAATCTCCAAAATTTGTCCAACAAAACCCAAAGTTCAACGAGGACCATTTGTCCATAAAATTCTTCAAAGTAAACCAAACTAAGATGGAAACCCAAATATTTGAAGGGTTTAGTCACATAGTCTACCAAGTTAAATCGTAACATTTATCTCCAAACAACATCAGTTGCTCCTAAAGTCTCACATTGAAAAGTAATTATCCTAATCACATATCCTCCAAAATCAACTTACTCTTAATTCATAAAATCATATAACTAAAAAGAATCGGTCAAAATAACTAGGGACATCACGTAGTCCAGTGGTAGGCGATAAATACCAGTTGCACTTTGGTTGTGGGTTCGATTCCCGCAGCTTTGTCCGACGCGACGGGTTGTCACACGGTCTGCGTGTTGTCCTTTTTTCAAAACTATATAATTCTTAAAACATTCCCCAAAATGAGATAAAATCTTCAAAGATGATCATAACATATTTTAACCTCAAGTTTATCTCATGCCTTTCATTTTCCATCAGAACATATAATAACCCATAATTACCTCAAAAGTAAGGATCATATAAACCATAATGGTTACATTAATAATTATTACCTGAATTTCCACATCGAGTTGGCCATCTCGTACATGATGCACTAGAGAACTCACCAAGGCTGAAGTGGTTGATCATGACTCCTTGATAGTTGGTTTAGAACAACCATGAGTTTCCTCATTGAATCCTCCATTTTACCTAGTATCTTAATCATAGATCCACCAGAGTTTCCTTCAATCCAATTGTCACTTTGGTGCCTGCGAGATCCAGCCATTCACTAAAAACAGAAATGTCAGTGTGAGTATGTCAACAAAACCATCATGTACTAATGAGGAAGGTAAACACTAAGATATACTTACTCATTCACTTTATCTAAAACTAGGACTCTTTCTGAAATCCTAACCATTATGGTAATGTCACTTATGATTAAAGAATACCCTAACCTCTAAAGTTATCTAAACAGGCCTTTGATACCAACTATGAGGCCCCACCCTTAAACCTTACTTAATCTTGAGTTATTACAAGATTACACATTGAGGATATTTTCAGGTTTAGAGTTTTAGAGAATTAGATCATGAAACTTGCATTACATTCCACATTTAAACAAAGTGGTTACATAAAAGACAAAATTCATTCTTCCCATCAACGGAAACCTATTTAAAATAAAACACGGATTCTTTCTTGACACATCCTTGACACTATCATCACATCATGTACCTTTCCCTTGACTTGTGAAAAACATTTCAAAAACTTGGGATGAGCATAAAAATCTCAGTAAGGGTTATAAAAATATGGAAAGGAAACATGAGTTCATATATACATAAGAATGAAATCATACTTTACCCATAAAACATAGGCATATCAAATCATGAATAAATCATAGAAAACATAAGACATAAAGGTAACTTGAGGCATTCATAACATTCTTACGTAGGGAGTAACCCTCTTGGTTACGTTTGGAATACCCATCATAGTATATTCCCTAAAATATCTTCGGAGAAACCTTAACGTTTCACTCCTTCGCGTTACCCAATGCATTGGAGAGCTATATCGGGCTCACCCGCCCTTAGTTCATCACGGAACCACCCGTCTTCATAATAATGCCCAAGAACCATAACATAATCGTATCACATAAAACATGCATAAAGGAAACATAAATTTTCCTCATTTCAATCACGAAATATCAATACAACACATTGATATAAAAACATTATGAAAACCATTTTCAATACTAAAATAAAAGAAAAGTAAAACATGGTATTTATTTTTCTTTTAAAAAGAAGGTATGGCTTGTAGAGGAAGCCGAAACTCAAATAACGGTCACGACGGCGGAGAAGTCGTTGTCGTCGCATACGTACGACAAAAACATTTCCTTTTGTCGTTTAGTAAACGCTTCGTATAAAAAAAGATTCCTTTTGAATAAACGTAAAAGTCAAAGTGGTTTATACACCGTATAAAAGAAAGTTGTGTATAAAATAAAATATGCCTCAACGAAAGGAGATTGAGACGAAGTCCCATACCACCTTGAAGCTTTTAACATTTTAAACCATTAATATCCATATAAATAAATCTTTAAAACCATTTTGAAAACATGGATATTAATAAGAACAAATAATTAAAACATTTAAAACGATATTTTGGTTAAAGGGGTTTTACCAAAATTAGAGACACTTGAATACAATAATCTAGGAATAACATTTAGTCAAAATTTTATAATATCATGAGAATAAAAGGATTCATGATATAATACTCCAAAGGACAGTATATACACCATATAAGAGTGAATTGGTGCATAACAACAATGAACACTCAATAGAATTGTCAAATGTGATGAAATCCCTTATAAAGAAGGTATCCTTAAATTAAGGACAAATAAATCTCAAAAATATGTGTGACAAATATATATACACCCAATATAAGTGGATATTAAGTGTAAAACAATAAAAGGTCATTCACACATATTCAATGGATGACATAATCAATGACTACAAGTTTAACCCAAAGAAATCGAAATTGGGTTAAAAAGTTCCCTTGACAGCCTAACGACATCACATCAAAATGAGTTGATGAGAGATAAAAAGTGTATCTCATCACTTGGACATAAAATTTACTTCAATAAGGATGTATGAGAACATATAACAACATAAAAATATTTAAATTAAAAGACCCAATAAAAGAAGTCTTTTAAAAAAGAGGAGGGTGAAAGGTTCCCTTACCGACTTGGGTATCTTTCAAAACATACACCCCATGAAGAAAGACAATAGGTCATTGATGTAAATACTCATAAACGAAAGTATATTACACAAAGAGTATAATAATGGGCAGTACATACACCACTCAATGGAATTTGTGGTAAATGTAGCATAAATCTCACGGGAATAAAAGTGAGATGAAAAATCCCTTACGAAAACTCAGCAGCCTAACGGCGCCACATAAATCTTCCGAATATGGATTGATGAGATAAAATATAGTATCCCATCATATTATAATAGAATTTACAGAAAGTGGAATATAAAAGAAAATCCACCAACATTGCAAGGAGGAGTTTAAAAGGAGTGACATAAAGGAGAGTACTTAAAAAGAAAGAGAGAGGTTAGATCTCTTACGAAAGTTCGGCAGCCTAACGACGCCACTCAAAACTTCCAAAATGGATTGATGAGAGAGAATAGGGTCTCTAATCACATTAACATAAAAATTACAGTAGGAGTAATATAAAATAACATCCCAATCATAAGAAAGATGAGCTTAAAAGAAATGACATACAAGAGTGTACTTAAAAAGAAAGAGAGTTGTAGGATCCCTTACCTCGGGTCCGACTTGACTCGATCGTTCTTTAATCTCCTGAATAATAAACTTGAGTTAATTTATAATTCCTTAAGAACCTTTTTCAAGTTCATTATTACTTTTATACCACTTATTACCATGTCATAAACATTATGTAATCATTTAAGTTAATAATATTTGTTTTGCCGATATTTGGTTCTTAAGTCGAAAGTGGACTTCTTACAATTACATGTTTTTCGTGTGGCCAAATGTTTATTATATCCAGAATTGTATTCATTATGTAGATATCATATATGTCATATATATCCAGTAAATTCATGCATTTATAACATTACATAATCATTTAGAGGTAAGAAATGAAATGCACCGTTCATGGAGACGGTAAGCCGTACGTACGAATGAACGCTACTTTCATTTCTATTTCGTATTTTATAGAATGGAATAATAATTATATAAAGGTATATTATAATTAAAGTATAATATCATATATAATATCATAGTTCCATCCTTTATACGTCCCACATATGGTATTTAACGAATCAAATCACTTTGAGGGGGCGGTAGTCCGCACTTCCTTAAATGAAGATATCGCGTATACCCATAATGGAAGCCATAAAGGTAAGACAAAAATGAAAAATACAGAAGCGTAAATAAAACATAAACATATTATATATCATATATAAAAATATTGACATCATAATGGCCACCTTTGAAGGTGTTAAATGAGTATTGAACAATCATCGTTTCGGGAGGCAGAATTTCACCATCCACGGAAACCGTATGTTCTTTAACCATTTGATTTAGTTGTGTGAGAGTGTAGCTCGAATAAATCTTATAAAAACATCATAGTATATTGAAGATAATGGTATGTTACAAAAGAAGTAAATAAAAAGAGTTTAGGGGGTTGGAGAAGAAAAATAAAACAAATGAACATGAGAGAGTGAATTACCATTAAAAGTGTAACTCCTTTTGATTTGAGCCTAAAGGCTTCCTTTGAAAGGATTCTGCCCAAAGGGAATCCTCTAGGACGAGGAGAGGGATGTGGAGAGAGTAAATGGGCAGGTTTTGGCCGAGCCAAAGGCTTGAGGAGTGTGTGAAATGAGGTAGAGCTGGGGGCCTTTTATAAGAGGAGAGGAGGGGCACTTTTGGGAAGTAAAGAAATATTACTTTATTTGAAAATGTGTTTCGGTTTCAAAAGGTCCCTCATTGATATAATTCGTGTATAAGGTGATAAGGCTTCGAAAACAACTCATCCAATAAGTTTTGGACATGTTTAGTTCATAGATTTTACATTATCTTTCCATTTTATTTAAATCGTCAAATAATGATGTCATCGCTGCATCATTATTATGTCATAAATAATTTAATTTATTTAATGTCTAAAAATTATAAAAAAAATACTATGATGTAGGAAATCTTTTTAGCTTTCCAATAAATATTTACAATCAAAAAGATGACTTGTATAACCCCACTTAAAAATTGTTTTAGTAAAACATATCATGTTTGTGTCAATTTTACTTTTACATTAAATAAAATGTTATTTATGTCATTTCCCAACCAAAGTGGATCCATGGGGTCCCCAAGTTGACCCATGGCTTGTCTTGGTCGGCCATGATACAACCAATGAGGGTAAGACATGTGTCAAGATCATCTCCTTTTATTAAAACATTATTTTTGCCTTAAACTACACTAATTACCACTAATCGCGATTAAAAACTTAATAAGTTACTATTCACCAAAAAAATATTTTAATCTCATTGAACCACATTTTACTTCTTAATGACAACCATGTATGTCGGATTTTTGAAAATCAAAACACAATGATGGAAAAATTTCATTTAAACGGAAAATCAGTTTTTATAAGTACTACTTAGTGGTTTCACTATTCATCAAAAATTGAAGTTTTTCAGAAAAATCCCAAACATTTACCCTAAGCTATATTTGATATTCTGAATTCAAAAATGAAGTCCTTTTTTACAAAATTCAAAACATATAAGTCACATTAATTAATTTAATAATTAATTCCCGCTGTCATGACAAATAGTGTGTTTTATGAAACAATAAGTATCAAAAGATTGACACTAGTTTAAGTCTGATTTCAAAGTGAAATTGATTCCAATGACCACTATTGGATTTAATGGTAAAAATATTTTCTAATTTCACTTTAAAACCAATTAAAAATATAGTCTAATAATATAAATAAATTAGATTAAAAAGTGGTTTTGAATTAAAATACAACATTTTACACTATTCATTAAAAAAATGAACTTTATCGGAAAGATACCAAAAATTTACACAAAGTAAATTTTGATGTCCCGATTCTTAATAAGAGTTTTATTTGGTCCAAAATAATGTTTAAGAGTGAACAAAACTATATTTAATGACGGTTCTCCATCAAAAGGTGATAAGTGAACCTTTAGTGAAAACTAGGGCATATACGCCTAAAATTGAATTCTTTCCGTATGTTAATCCTTTATTTTTTATTGTATAAATGTAAAAATATTTAAGAACATATATAATCATATTTTAGTTATATCTATCCATTCCCGCCATTACAACGTCTACATGTTAACTACCATTTAAAAAATATTATTTTATTATTAGAGTGCAACGTAAGATTCCCAAGAAACTCGTTGTTGCGTGTTGGGTACGCCATCGAGCATAGCATACCCTTTAAAGTCATATTAATATTTTATTCACAAATATGGATACATATGAAAATTTCATATTCCTTATTTACCTGGGGTGTTACAATAAACATTAATTTCCTAAGAGTCAATGGAACATTCCCCAAAGAAGGTCAATATAGAAAGGCCAAGCTTATATGGTCATAACTACAGAGATTGAAGTTCCTAATGATGTGGTATCATGTTCATTAATAATTTCCTCATACTATGAAAATTATTTATTTTATTCCAGATCCTCACATTATTTTAAATCTTCCCATTTTTCAAGAAAATTAGACATATCCAATATTATTTAATACTAGATTTTTTCAGTCAAAACTCCTAGGGGATGTATCATTGCAACTACGATGTGTCAATCAGTCCCCCTCATTAATCATAATCATAATTTAGTTTATAACCTTATCGTTATACACATGATTTAATTTGATATCATCCTTTATATGACTTGTATATCACGTTATGATGTGAATACATATTTCATGAAGATGAATGTTATTATTTTTTAGAATGGTTTTGAATCCCTAATCATTAAAGCATAAACTGTTCTAGCATATTCCTATCTATATCCACTCCCAGTAGGTCTACTAAATTATATTATTGGGGATGAAAAAAATGAAACAACTATGGTTAAGGAAATGAATATTTAAATAGGGGACCTACCTATTGTGAAAAAATATGTTGAAGTGTTTCTAGAGGATTTACATAAACATCCTCTAGAGTGGGAAGTTGATTTATCTATTGATTTAATTCTTGGATCAAGGCCTATAGCAAGGACTATTTATTGAATGTCCACTTTGGAATTAGTATAATTGAATAAAAGAACTAAATTTATTGATTAATAATCAATATATTCTCCTTAGAGTTTCCCCATGGGGATCCCCTATTCATTTCGTTAAAAAAAATATGGATCAACGAGGTTGTGTATATAATATAGGGAGATAAATTCTATAACATTAAAGGACATGTATCCCCTACCATGAATTAATGATTTATTTGATCAACTTTATGGAGCCTATTATTTTTCAAAAAATTAACATTGATCAGGATATCTGTAGTTGCGTGTGAGGAAGTAAGACATTCCCAAAACAACATTTATAACTAGGTATGGGCATTATAAGATTACATTAATGCCTTTTGGACCGAATAATGCACCCTCAGTTTCTATCGATCTAATGAGTAGAGTTTTCAAGTAATATCTTGATGACATTGTGGAGGTATTTATTGATTATATCATGTTATAATCCAAAAGATATGACGATCATGAAAATCAATTACGCACTATTATAAAGACTCTTTGAAGAAATGAATTATATGGGAATTTTAAAAAGTGTAACTTTTGGCATCAATTAGTTTTATTTCTTGACCACATTGTCTCTAAAGATAGAACATATCTTGATCCTTTGATGGAAAATGTTGTGTAATAATTCCATACTCAAATTAACATAACTAAGGTATGTAATTTCACATGTTTATTAGGTTATTTTCTACATTTAATTTAGATCTTTTCCCATTTATCCAACCCAATGACCAAGATTACATGTAAAGGGGTTATGTTTATAGGGAAAAGAGGATGTGGGTAATGTTTTGAGGAATTGATGAGAATATTTTTCAATCATCCAATCTTGACACTACTATTGAAGAATTGTGGATTTGTGATCTAAATAAATGCATCATTCAAAGGAAAAGGTTGTGTACCTATGCAGAATGATAGAGTTATTTCTTATGAATCTATGTAGATTCAAATAGATGAATAAAACTATCCTACTAATGATATTGAGTCAGCATATATAATCAATCCTCTGAAGATATGGAAGAATTATCTCTATGGAAAAAAATGAGAGATATATACAAATAATAGGATCTTGAAATATATATTCCCATATAAATAACTCTACTTAAGGAAAAGTTGATGGCTCTAACTACTCAATGAATATGATTGTTCCATACACTACCATAGATTTAATGCATATAATCTTAGCTAAATCATGAATCAAGAATGATCGTGGAGTTAAAATCAAAATGAGGTATGAGAGAGATCATGTGTTTATGGATCTAATAATGATGGATATGGTAATTATCAAAGAAGATGAAAATAACTAATTTTTAATTTGGTTTCCCACCCATATCTGTTTGGATGGATTGAAACATCTCATTCTGAGGATGAGAATCTTTATAAAAATTAAATATGAGAATGATGGGAAGTTGGATTATATTATGTGTTATGATGGAATTCTAAAACTGGATAAGAGGTTATGTGTTCCAGCTATAAATGAGTAGAAAAGAGAGTAATTGAATGCTGATTGTATCTCAAATGTCTCTATAGGCCCTATTAGCACAAAAATGTAATGATATTTGAAGGAACATTTTAGGTGGGACATCATGAAGTGGGAAATTACATATTATGTATCGAGATGTTTAGTGTGTCAACAAGTGAAAGACCAACAACATCATCTTCTATGAGTCATGAAACCTCTACCTATTCCAATAAGGAAATGGGATGGAATCATAGGGATTTTATCCCTTCATTTCCAAAAACTCCATGGAAGAATAATGTGATATTGGTAATTTTTATCAACTTACCAAATCTGTACATTTCCTCCCTATAAGGGAGTATTTTGCACTAGAGTTCTTTGCACGACTCTTTATCAGTGACATTGTGAGACTTCATGGAGAACCTCTCTCAATTCTGTCTGATCGCGATCCATGATTTAAATTGAAATTATACAAATTCTTCATAATTCTTTGGATAATGAGCTACATTTCAGTACAACTTTCCGCCCATAAACTGATGATAAATTATAAAGGATGTACAAAATCGTAGACTATATGTTGAGATCATTTTAACATGACTTTCAAAGTATATTGAATAAATATTAACCATTAGTGGAGTTTTAAAATAATAAAATTTTCCATTAATGTGTTAAAATAGAACCATATTATGATTTGTACAGAAAGTGATGTCGTACACCAACTTATTTGGAAAACGATAGAGAAATAATGCTTTTTGGCCCAATTATTTTGGAGGAAACAATAGAAAAGGTAATAAGTATTCAATTCCTTTTCTAACAATCTCAAATTAATAAAAAGTGTTGTTATAATATTCTATGGAGCTATTTGGTATATGTAAGGGGAGATTATAGTTTCGTGAATGTCTCTCCATGAAGGGTGATATTAGATCTAGGAAGAAAGGGAAACTGAGCCCTAAGAAAATTGAGACTTTTGAAATTATAGAGATAATTGGAGCTGTTGAATTTAGATTGGATACTCCACCGTGAATGTCTAAAGAACATAATGTGTTCCATGTCTTATTATTGAGGATTTACATACCAGACCCAACACATGACATTACATTTGAAGAAATAGAATTGGAACCTGCTCTATTAGACTATGAAGATCGTATCCAAATTATAGATACTAAAAAACATGCATTGTGGAATCATAAAACTCAAATGGTAAAGCAAATTTGGGAAAATCATAAAATTAAAGATGCAACTTGGAAGCCTAAGAAGCTTAGGTTGAAGACCAACCAAAACCAATTTACGTGGTAACATTATATGAATTTTTAGGATGATTTTTTCTGTAAGGAGGGGAGAATGTGAACCCCAATGATTTTAAAAATAAATTTAATATTACATTCATGAAACAATGAGTCTCTAAAAAACACATCTTTTTTATAACCTATCTTGTAAACAAAATTATGCCCTCTCAGTTATTTGAATTTCTAAAAACTAATATACACATTTTTTTTCAGTAATATATTTAGGGTCTGAGAATATCAATATACAATTTTGGAGAATATTAATTTGACCCTTATAAATAGAAAGATACCCTTAAGAATAGTAATATGACCCTTAATAATAATTAACACACCCATGAAGGTATAAATAAAATTTTGTCACCTTATAAATGAAATATAGTATTTAAGAATCTATTAATTAAATGATCAATTTTTTGTGAGTAATACATATTTAATTAAAATTTTAAATTACTAAATTAATTTAAAAGAAAATAATTTTCATAATACATATTCCTAAATAAATTTATGTTTTCCTATAATTTTAGGACAATTTAATAAGACATTAGTAAATTATTGAATGTTTTATAAAATCATTTTTAAATTTAAATCTGTAAATTTTCAAGTAAATAATGATTTTATTTAAAAAATAAATATCAACTATTTGGAAAATTATTTTGATAAAATAGAGTCAATTTTTATAATTTTAAATGTCAAAAAATGGTTAGGGTGAGTTTTTGGAATTTTTCTAAAATAATTGAATTTTTTGAGAATATTGAAATTTGATAATTGATGAAAAATTATTACTATGTAAATTTTTACATCATTCTTGAGTCATAGATAATGTAAATGGAAATTATTTAGAAATAAATTGAATATATATCAATTATTCGACTCAATAATAAATACAATTTATTTTCGTGAGAAAAATAATAAAATTATTCATACGATAGTAAAAAAACTATCTTCTCCTCCTGTATAAAAAAATCCCCCTCACTCCCTCTTCTCTTCACTCCTCTCAAGCCTTTTTCCTTGTATAAATTCTACCAAAAAATACTCCCAAGATCGTCCCCCACGTCCAACTTCTATTGGTATCATAAAAAGATAAATATCTCCCATATAGGGCACCTCATGGAAGATTATATCAAGAGGTAAATTCTTTATTTTGTTTAATTTATTTAATGTTCTTTTATTTTCATTTTTCTGTCCTCGCCTCCTTTCATACAAATGTTTGGATGACTCTAGTAACTTAATTGTTATTTAACATTTTTTTGATAACGGTATAATTATACATTATATCTCTTTTACCATTCTTTTATAGTAGAAATGGAAACACCATCTGGGATGCCTTAATTTATCACATTCAAGGATGACAAGTTTTTGAATATCTATTACTATCTTCAATTATTATCATGGAAAAATTTTCAGGGTTTAACTAGACTAACATATATGTATTATAAATAATTTAATATCCTATAATCCTTTTGTAAATATGATATTAAATTATAAATCAAAATAAATTATTCGTGATAAAAAACAGCTTAGTAAACCAAAAAAGTTTCACTAATGTTTTATATAATGATTAATATTCACTCCCAATAACAAAAATATTTTAATAAAAATGAAATCATATGGTTTTCCAATAATAACATAAAACTTATATTGTTGAAAAATATTATCATTCTCCATGTTTATCTATACATGAATATAATGAACTAATCTTGAAAACCAAGGAAGGAAACTCTCTAAAAATTGAAAATGAATATGTTATCCCATACAATTTCCATGAATGAACCTAATAAGGTTTTAATAAATCAATAAAATCTTGAGAAGGTTCTGGAATCATTAATTATTGAACCTAAATTTGATTATTATTGTTATTAATATTACGTTAGGAATACATTCGCACTTAAGGTAAAGGTTTTCCCTATAAAAATCGATTTTCATTTGGGTTACTTTTATTTTCTGCATACCTCAGTGAAATTATATTGTATAATTATGTAAACCACTAAAATTATGTATGAGTATTTTATATATGTTTACCAACCAGAATCCTACTTTATTTTATGGGTAGTTAAACATTTTAAAAGGAATATTAAAAAAAAATTCCCGAAATACAAGCCCGATTCAAGGAAATTTCTCAATTATTAACTAATTTCAAGAGCACTATATAATACATTTTTAACAAACAAAATTTTTATAAAATAACTATTTTTATTATTAAATAGGTGCCTAATATCACATTTAGTTTTATAAATATAATTTTCCAAAATAACTCTTCTCTTCCAATTAAATGTGATTTTATAACAAGAATTACATTATGATTAAATAAGAGTATTTTAACCCATTTCAACACTCATATTGATTAATTTGTTTAAATGAGATTAATATTTTATGATATCATCAAATATGTTTTAATGAATTTGTTATTATTAGTTTTACTACTGATGTGATATCTTAAAACCAGGAAACAATTTACTCTGAATGGTTAGTGTTTATGCTTAATGATCGAGAAGAGTTACTTACATTTCACATGTTAGTTTCAATAAGAATGTAAATGTTGTTTATGTATATACCCATTAAAATTTGAAATGCATTGGACTTTGTAAGTGTTGTTCGATTCTCTCTATTGTTCCTCAGTGCAATAGTAGGTATCATGAGACCAAATATGGCCTTGCCACAAGGACTTGAAAAAACATGTATTTATGGTCATGGAACGCGGCCTTGACGATATATTTACGATACACTGAATTATTTATTCAATCATTATGAAATTAGTATTGATATTTCATGTGATTTTTCAACTTTTAGAATACCCATGATTATGTTTTATATTAGAATTATTTATTCCTCTCTTAATCCCACCATATTATGTACAAGTTTATTTTTATAGAGGCATGTGTTATTAGTTGTTCACCAAGACAAAATTTTAAGATTATTACATATTCCACTGTATTTATTACCCTTACTAAGCATTTTAGCTCACCCGAATGTTATGTTTTATTTTTTCCAAGACGTGATGAAGTATGTTTGGAATGAACTTCTAGGATAACCTTAGAGATATGGAAGTTTTCAAATTTATTTTCGTTTTGTATTTAATTTCAAGTTGTAATTTTTATCTTATTTGTGTATCTGGTTTCCAAAGATACTAAACTACTCGCTCCTTTGGCATGAATATTCTTTATTTATATGCCAATGTAATAAAATAAGGCATTGTCTCTGGGAAACTGGGGTGACGTCTGTAATATATTTCAAAGGGGATTAGTCTTTCTCAATAAACATGAACATCATTAGTGGATGAATCAATATTTTTATATTGATTTCACTCTTCAGATATTTGGTGTTGGCTTTACAAAAATACATCCAACATATTCCCTTTATAAAAATTGAACTATTCTAAAGGAAGTCTGACATGATTTTCAGGGAGGTAAATTCTATAAACATTTAGTAAAGGGGATTTTTATAATATTAATGAAATTATATTTATGTTTTTTTTTCATTTATATCTCAACCCCCATGTTTTAATGTTGTGTTGGAATAATTTTAGAAAAAAATCAAGATATCAACTAATATATAGAAAAAAATAAAAAAAGTACATGCCTTATTCGTGAATAAATATCCAACATACTAATATAAAAAATCAAGATCCACATCATTTAAAGTGATAAAATATTCAATAAATTTCTATATAGGACTTATAGATTGTTCTAATTGGTTGCCTTTGATTAGACATGTCATTATAAATTTTCTTGGACAATGCTTCTATCCCTTATAGTTGAAAAATTGTACCATAGGTAGAGTGTTGATATGAACAATCATTTCTTACATATATTAGTTGTATTCTTCATATCTCTTAGGAATTTATTAGATTGGTTCCCCCCTTTTCCTCATTTTATGAATCTCACAGTTTCCTTTATGTAGATTATGGGATTCTTCCCCGAGAATTTTTGACCCATGGGATATTGGGTTTTCATTCCTTCATTATCTTTATCCATTGATCCACCTGAATTAATCTCCATTTTATGTTTTTTATATCCATAACCATGAGACCAATAAGATTCACCAATCTCCATCTCAACCATAAAAACACAAAAAAAACAATCTCCTTATAGATTTCTAAGTCTATAATTGCTAAATATTTTTGTAAACTCTTATTTGAACTAGCAAAGAGGTAGTCCACTATGATATCAGTACTCATGAACAAGATATAGGCATATTGTGCATTCCCTGCGAATTATTTATCATACTTCACAAATTAAAAAGCTTCATTATGATTAATTATTATCAATGCTCTCCCCATTTTAAAAGTTTAATTTTTGGGAAAATATTTATAGAAATAATTATTTTGAATCTTTTCCATTCCATGGGCTTAATATACTCCCTACACTTTGAGTTCTTGATCACCCACCTATAATGATCTACTACCCCTCAAGATGATAGATTACTATAATGACTTTCTATTTCTCATGGAATTTGAAGAATAATAATGCAATCTTAATGGGGTTAATCCATTTCTCTAGGATTACTAGATTAGAATATCCTCTAAATTTTAAATTCCTTTGTTTTATAATGAAATCGATTGTAGTATTGAATTTCTAAATATATGGATGTTTTTTTACATGAATCAAGTTACTATTTATATTTCTAGTAAACTATTCCATCATATCCATGAATTTCTGAGCTTTTTCTCTTATAATGTTAGGCATATAATTTGAGAAATCATCCAATTACCTTCCACGTTGATAGTTGGCATGGATTATCTAGTCACCTACCATGGAAAAAAGTACTAACAATGGAGGAGAATACATTCTGTAACAAATACATAAAATTAAAGATATGAACATATATGGAATAACATATAATTTATATAAAAATCCTTAATTTTGTGTCTCCATGTTTCAATCTAATTAATACATGGTAATTTCTATATTAATTTTTTACTTAACAATATATCCATGTCCTTCATATTGGTTTATAAAGAGTTTTTGAATTTTCCACAGAATATTCTCTTGGAGTGTTAAACTAAGTGTTCTTTAGGGAGCATTAGTTGTGAACTAGGTTATGATCAATTTATATCCTAATGTTCCCATTTTGTGGTAATTTCCCCTTGGTAAAAAAATTCATATACGACATCAAATTTTATTATATATAAATGGATTTAATTTTTTAGATACCACTTACACTATACTTCACCATAATTATTGGATTCTTTACTATTCATAGACATATTCAATGTATGCTCATGAAAGTATTATATTCATAATCCAAAAAAAAAATCTATATGTTTGTTTAACATTAGAAATAAAGATCCTATAATTTTAAACATATTATTTAATTATTTTTAACATAAATATCCAATAAACACAAGCTAATGATTGTGAGGCCTTATTTCCTTAGAATTCTAGGTTATAACTACATCACAAATAAAGAAACTAAAATTGAATTTATATTAAAATCTATAATATGATCATAAATCCTTTTTATCTACGAAAACTACATGATATAATTTTGAGAATACATATACAAATATGTTGAGATATAAAGACTCGTAATTGAATAAACCCGATAATAAATCATTATATGTGATTCAGAATTCATAAATAGATATCATAAAATATAATTAACATAATTAATAAAATTATTCAATAATATGAAGATCATGTTATAAAATGATCATGAAATCATTAAAATGTGGTAGTAAAATATATCATGATATAATAAAAAGTCAACTATAACTACTAAGGTGACCTCTCATGTTTGAAAAAGTTACAACATGGATTAGGTTTACTAAGTATTCTTTTTAATAAAATTTAATGTAAAAAAAGACATTACCCAATTCATTAGAGTGTTATCTAGGTACACTGATCATAACATTCACAAGCTTATGTGTAACAACCCAATATTTTATGAATAATATTATTTTAATTTTTTTTATTTCTTGTGTTGTACGCTACACCAAAGGGAGATTGCACTACATGCAACACTGACTTGGCTTGCATTACAGGTAATCACGACATTCCTCGATTGCGAGTGTTGTACGAAATATCAGGATTCACTAAACAATGATATATGGTTATAATATTATTATGAACTAGCCTTTATGAATAGTATTAACTAAATTTTTAATGTTATAATATTATTATTTCTTCTTACACATTTTCTAGAACATTGTATGTGAACGAAATAAATTTTTCGGGTAAAATAATTATTTTTCAAAAAATACAGTTTTGACGCCTTTTAATAGAGCACCCACATTAAATCTAGTTTTTGACATTTTTATAAGTTCAATTTTACAAAATAAAATTCTTCTTTTGAATCAGGATATAAAAATTTACATTGGATAATGTTTTGATATTTTTCTGATAACTTTCATATTTTAATGAATAATAAAAACACGCTATATTTTAATTAAAATCAACTTTTTTCATCGTAATAATTTATATGGTTAAATTATCATATTTAATTATTTTAAAGTATAAATAGAATATATTTTTACCATTTAATATAATTTATGTCCTTTGCATTGATTTTACCTTGAATTCGTAGGTTAAATAAATTCAATATTTTGCAATGTTTAAAACAAAAACCAGTTTTCTTTCGACAACGAGATTAATTTTAATTTAATTTCTGCAACTTTTGTGTATTGAATTTTGAAAAATGGATTCCATATTTGGAATCAGTGGGTCCAAATTATGTTAATAAGCTACTTTTTATTTTTGGGCATTATGAATAGTAACTACGGTAAATTTTATTTACCATAGTAAAAGATAAATCGGGTAATTAAGGGTAAAAATAAGATTATAAAATTATCATAACACTTTCCAAAATCCTATTGGATGAATAAAAGTATACCCAAATCACCTAAGGGTCATAATAGAATAATTTCATGGAATTTTGACCCTGGAATAATATAATTATTATTAAAACCAATGAAAGTGACAACATGTCACTCTCTTAAATCTTATAAGTATATTAATTTTAATTTCGTGATAAAATTCTTGAAACTTCGAACATAAATAGACTTAAGAATGCTAATAAAATTATCTACATCATATGAATTTATTTATAATTTTTAGAGAATAAATAATTATCATTAAAGGTGACATAATAGTGATGTTGAAATTATTTTATTAACAAAAATATCAAATAAATGGTATTACAAATATTGAAATAAATATTATATGAACTATTTAATGTTATCCAATAATTTATTAGATACATAAGACATTTTATGAATCTATTAAATCTTTTAGTTTGAACATATCTTCTGTATATTGTTTATTTAAATTTAAATAAATGAATAGTGTCAACATTGACACAATTGTTATTTTATAAAAATAACATATTATAAAATTGTTTAAAAATCACAAAAATATTTAAAAATTATAAATTTAAATTTATATGGTCTAAAATGACATAAAGTGTCAAATTATGGAAAGTTCACAACACATGTGTAATTATTTATAATAATTAAAAATTTAGAATATTATTACCAAAAATAAAATAAAATTGATAAATAAGGATAAATCAAGTTGATAATGTTTAAAATAAATTCCAAAAATGCCTAAATTTTGTTTTTTGTTGATATTACAACCCTATATCGTCTTATCCTTTTATATGATTCATTTTGGATGTTTTTATGTGGGGTTGGATTTAATATAAACTAATATTTCTTATATTTCCAAAGGTGCCCCTCTCCTCCCTTCTAAAAGGGCACCTCCTCCCTCTCCTCCTCACACCAATTCAATCCTTAAAGCATGGCCAAACCTTGCCCATTTAACTTCCAAACATCCTTATAAACCTACTTGAGGTCTTGGTCTTCTCAAAAGACAAACTCTAGTGCCCTAATAGAATGTTTAAAGGAGGCACTTCGAGAAAGAGGTAATACCTTCTACCATTTTCTTCAAGTTCCATTCTTCTTCTAATCACTTTTCTTTTATTTTTTCATTATGAAGAAATAACATAAGTATCTCTCGTATACTTATATGTTATTATAAGTATGAAACACCCCTATTTCACCATCTATCCATCCTACGAAAAACGAAATCACCGCGCGTGCGTACGTAAGGAATACCGTATCCATGCCGTGGTGTAATCTATTTTCCACCACCACATTATTTGGATGGGTATAATGGTGTAAATAATGACTATATATTATTATTGTAAAGTTATATCGATTTGGAAATAGTATATATATACTCCAATACAATTCCATGATCATGGGAATGATATCATCGCACGTGCATACGTACGGACTACCGTCTCCACGAACGCGATGAGATTCATTTTCCATGATGAACCATTAAAGAATGAATATAAAGTATATATAATGAATAATAATGAAATATATGACAAAATAATGCTACTAGATTTATGTATATATATATATATATTTATGTCATCTATTTAATTTCATTCAATTTAATAAGGAAACGAAAAAAGCGTTCATGTGTACGTACGACCTACAGTCTCCATGAACGGTGTATTTCATTCATTTTATCGATCTATAATATATATGTATATGATGAATATATATTATATATAAATCATTTTTTACATTCTGGAATTATGTAAATCAGTATATAAGTAATAATATCAAGAACGACAAGTCGAAACACATACGATAAAGGAAATGATTATACCCAAAAACGCTACTTTTACATGGAATTTACAAAAGAACGGGTAATATAAAGTCATAAGTGATACATATATGATATCATCACAATCAATATGATTATGTAATAAGTCAATGGCATTATTTAAATCATTATACAGGAGGTTCGGATCCATACGAAGCATATCAGACCTAAGGTAAGGGATATCTTTTCCAATCTCGTTTCTATCTGAGATTGTTTATTCATAAGTATTTACTGGGGTTATTTCTATCATCCATGTCCATGTTTTATAGAAATGTTTTCATATATTTTTAAAGTCCATTTACCAATTTTTTACTTTTACTATATGGTATGTATGGAATCTTTCTTTTACGAGGTACTTTTTGACTTTTCCAGCAAAAGTACGAGAAGAATGTTTTTTTAAATTAAACGGCACGAATGGATTTTTACGGTTTTATAAAGCCTTATTTTCATCAAGCATCCCCCAAATGATTTCATGACTATTTTCAACAGCATCGCTTTCTTTTAAAATTACATGGAATTTTGTGAAACGAAAATGATTTTCAAGAAGAAAGGATATTTTCCTCAAGAATTCATTTCAAGTGCTTTATCAAAACCATTTTCCATCTAAGATGACATTATATTATATGTGTATGTTTCAAGTATAATGTCTCTATGATTTATATGATTTCACTTTTCTTATGATGAAATGATATCCATTTGTTTTATATGGATTATGTTATGATGGAATGATGTATATGAAATCCAATTTATTCTTTGGGTTATGATGAATGATTTATGATTGTTTTGTGGCACACATAAGTATGATTTCAATATGAGATGGGTGGGACCTATATCTCCCTCTAATGCATTAGGTAAAGATTTATATATCATGATATAGACATGGATGTAATGGAAAGATAAACCGATTCAGTAATACAGGACTAGAATGAGGAGTGAACTCGATTCGGAAAGGGACTTGTCCGCTAAGATGGTCTTGGAAGCAATGCCTTGGCTACTATGGAAATCATAACATGTGCTGGATGGTTTCCAAAATTACATGTTTTATTCCCATTATATTTTATCATGGTTGATGTTCCATTATGATATATTCCTTACGTACTTCCACGATTTATGTCTTTTCTCAAGAGTTTGATGTTTAAATTTCATGTTCATGTATTTTCTTTCAAATTTTTATGGACTGTTTTATGTTCTCTATGTTTGCACGTACTGAGGATTTGGGCTCACCCATTTTATGTTTTATTTTCCAAAGGAAATAAAGAAAGGTTTTAGGTAAGGAAACAAAAAGGGGAAGATCGTTATGGGAGTTGTTGATGATCATTCAATAGGATTAGAAGATTATATTCCGATTTTCCAAAGACACTATGCTATTACGATCCTTGTGTGTTTATTTTTGTTATGTATTAATTATTCAGGTAAATTAATGTATTGTCTATGTACGTCACGCTTCGAGTCTCTACAGTTGGTATTAGAGAAAAGGTTTAGTTAACCTTTGGAAACTAGGATGCGAAAACTTTAGTGAAATCCCTAGAGATATTTCTATGGTATGTCTTGGGATGTTCCTAAGGTTATGTATACATATAGGTTATAGTCCTAGAATTTCACTAAAGATCTTAGAAATAAACCTAAGATGTTAGATATTGATGGTACTCGCCCTGTATTATGTTTTTTTCCCTAACATGGTATTTTCCTCTCACACTATTATTTTGTGTGTTTTAGACGATGGATGGAACCCGAAGGAACCGTGTTGATCAATGTAATGGAAAATGCAACGAGTGTCCTCCTGACCAAACCAATGTCATGGGAGATGGAGTGCACAATCTTATTTCTATACTTACACAAGCTATGAATGATTCTGTACTTCAAAATGAGCAGAGAAAGGAGCAACATTCTATTGAATCAATCATGAATCATCGCCCACCTTCATTCAGAGGGTCTTCTGATCCCATAGTGGCTGAACAATGGATCAGTACCACTGAAAAGATATTTTCAGTTCTACAACGTTCTGAGCATGATAAAGTCATCTTAGCAGTATATCTTTTGGATGGTGATGCTGATAAATGGTGGAATCTTATCAACAATATGAGGCAAAGAGATAAAATTGAGTCCATGGAGTGGGACGAGATCAAGAACTTGTTTTTTAGTAAGTACTTCCCTCGTAGTCTTCGAACAAATATAGAAAAGGAGTTTCTTGTGATTATTAAGAAGGATGATGAATCTGTTGGTATATACGAATCGAATTTTACAAGACTTTCAATGTATGCATCTGGCTTCATCATCAAACCTAAATGTAATGTTGATCGAATTTTCAGTGGCTGAAAACCATGTCTTCGAAGGGAATTAGCAATAAGAGACTTCAGTAGCTATGAAGAAATTGTGCATTGTGCTATCAAGGTAGAACTAGATGTTGATGTAACATATCCATCTCATGGTTTTGACAAGAAACGAAAGATGGAGTTCAAGGAAAAATATCAGAACAATGGTGAAAAGAATATGAATGATTCATTATGCTCAATGTGTGGAAAGAAGCATGGTGGAGATTTCCTAAAAGGTACTAGAAAATTCATTAATTGTGGAAAATAAGGTCATCGAGAAGTTGATTATCGAAGTAATGGGAAGAAGCTTGCTAATGATTTGAATAGAGAAAAGACTACAGAGAACTCTCCACCAACACTTCAATGCTTCAAGTTCAAGGAAATGGGGAATTATGCTAACAAATGCCCTAATCAACGAGTTAATGATGATCAACGTAAGCAACCTCTTAACGAAAAGGATAAAGGGAAGTCTCATGCGATCACTATTTGTGATGTTGAGTATGAAAATGATGTTGTGTAATGATTAATTGGTTATGTAATGGGATTTCAAAATAGTTTCATGGAATCTCATTTATGGTATTGTGGAATTTTGGAATATCTTTGTTTTGGTTTTCAATTATTATATGGTACTGGTAACCATGAAAAAGTGATTGATATATTTTTGGAAAGCAGATGATAAGCACATAGTGAAGGGATAAAGAGAAAATGAAATGAGCTCATGACTGATAAAATGAAAAATTTATATCATGGTTTGAGTATATAGAAATTTTGGGATTTTGGTATGTGGAAAGAGTTACCTTTTGATAGCATTCATGTTTTCACTAAGGTTCTATGGTAATTTCTGTTTCAAGAGAACACATGATTAAGGAATTCACGTGTTTGGAATGTGACCAACAAGATATATCGTATGATAATTTGATGTTATTCACGTTCTTGTTATGTGACCTTTCCAGTAATAATTTTCTGTACATTATGAGATTGGACAGATGTATTTTGGATAAGTCAAAATATTGGAAAGGGTTATGTCAGACATCAGACAGTATTGTTTAAGGGTATGACTTTTTTTCAATATTATTGCAGGAATGTTATTATAATGTAGTTTTAGAAAAAGGGACAACCTGCAAGATGGATGAAAACCCATCGCAATGGACAAGGCTGTGGAAATCGAACCCACAACCGAAGTGCGACTGGCCTTTATCACCTACCATTGGCCAACAAGAAGACCTTGGTGAGTGGAATGTTGTTTTATTTTATTAAGCTGTATGATAAATAAAGTATAAGTTAATTTTTGGAACCATATACGATTAATCTCACCATAAGATAGACTTATAACTTTTGCTAACCTTTTGTTTGAAATATATGGAATGACCCATCATTCTATCACATGATCTGCTAATGCTTCAGGAATAACAAATTCAACTTCATTTCTTTAAGAGATGATATGCAAATTGATCAATTCTCGAACAACAGTGAGATTGTACCAAAATCATGTAAGTATTTCTTTCAATTCATCAACTTTAGGGAAATGATCTTGAAAACCAAAAATGTTGTCCTAATGACCTTATATCTTATGAATCAGATGGTACCTTAGATTATCATAGATCTATGGCTTTGTGATTGTGGGCTTTTTCATAGCCATGCTCTCTACCACTATCCATCAGAACATGATGGTTAGATTTCTCAACCATATCAATATTTTCACCTATGATCTACTATGTAGAAACCTAGTGATGAGTTAATTTGGTTAACCATTATGTTTCATACTTCAATTTTTAAAATTATGTTTTAGGATACCCTTTTACGATGTGGGTTTCTGTGAAATAAATTCTCAAGTAAAAAACCCATTTATAACCCGAACGAATTTCAAGGGTGAAATTCATTTTAAGAGGGGTAGAATGTTACAACCCGAGATTTTATGAAGAATATTATTTTAATTTCGTTGATGTCTTGTGTTGTACGATATTCCAAAAGGTGATTTCACTACACGCAACCCTGACTTGGCTTGCATTACACTCAATCACGACTTTCCTCGATAGCGTGTGTTGTACGCAATATCAGGTTTCACTAAAAAATGATATATGGTTATAATATTATTATGAACTAGCCGTTATGAATATTATTAAGTAAATTTTGAATTTTATAACATTATTATTTCATCTTATACATTTTCTAGAACATGTTATGTGAACAAAATAAATTTTTCGGGTAAAATAAGTATTTTTATAAAAATTCAGTTTTGCCGCCTTTTATTGGTGCACCCACATTAAATTAATTTTTTGACATGTTTATAAGATCAATTTAACAAAATATACTTCTTCTTTTGAATCAGGATATAAAAATTTACATTGGATAATGTTTTGATATTTTTTGGATAACTTTCATATTTTAATAAATAGTAAAAACATGCTATATTTTAATTAAAAACAACTTTTTTCATCGTAATAATTTATATGGTTAAATTATAATATTGGATAGTTTTAAAGTATAAATAGAATATATTTTTAGCATTTAATATAATGTATGTCATTATAATTTATTTTACCTTGAATTCATAGGTTAAATCAATTCAATCTTTTGCAATTTTTTAAACAAAAATCCGTTTTCTTTCGACGACGCGATTAATTTTAATTTAATTTATGCAGAATTTGTGTATTGAATTTGGAAAAATGGATTCCATATTTGGAATTAGTGGGTCCAAATTATGTTAACAAGATACTTTTTATTTTTGGGCATTATGAATAGTAACTACGGTAAATTTTATTTACCATAGTTAAAGGAAAATCGGGTAATTATGGGTAAAAATAATGTTATAAAATTACCCTAACACTTTCCAAAATCCTATTGGATATGTTAAAGTTGAAAAAATAACCTAAGGGTCAGACTAGATTCATTTCATTGAATTTTGACCATGAAAAAATATAATTATTATAAATACCAAAGAAAGTGACAACATGTCACTCTCTTAAATATTATAAGTATATTAATTTTAATTTAGTGATAAACATCATGAAACTTCAAACATGAATAGTATACAGAAATCTAATAAAATTATATACATCATATGAATTTATTTATAATTTTAGGGCTTAAATAATTATCATTAATGGTGACGTAATAGCGATGTTGAAATTATTTTATTAAGAGAAATATCAAATAAATGGTTTTAAAAATATTGAAATAAATATTATATGAACTATTTAATGTGCTCCACTAATTTTATAGATACATATGACAAGTTATTAATCTATTAAATCTTTTATTTCGAACATATATTCTGTATATTGTTTATTTAAATTCAAATAAATGAATAGTGTCAAAATTGACACTATTGTTATTTAATAAAAATAACATATAATAAAATTGTTTAAAATTCACAAAAATATTTAAAAATTATATATTTAAATTTATATGGTCTATAATTTCATAAAGTGTCAAATTATTGAATATTCAGAACACATATGTAATTATTAATAATAATTTAAAATTTAGAATATTATTACCAAAAATAAAATAAAATTGATAAATAAGGATAAATCAAGTTGATAATGTTTAAAATAAATTCACAACATGTCTAAATTTTATTGGTTGATGATATTACAACCCTATCTCATCAAATATTTGGATATGAGTCATTTTGGAAGCTTTTATGTGGGATTTGGATTTAATATAAACTAATATTTCTTATATTTCTAAAGGTGCCCCTCTCCTCCCTTATAAAAGGGAACCTCCTCCCTCTCTTCCTTACACCAATTAGTGCCTTTAATCTCAGCCAACCATTTCCCGTTTCACTTACCCACTTCCTTAGAAACCTACTATAGGTACTGGTCTTCCCAAAAGACCAACTCTAGTGCCCTAAGAGAATGTTTAAAGGAGGCACTTCGAGAAAGAGGTAATACCTTCTACCGTTTTTTCTTCAAGTTCAATTCTTCTTCGACTCCATATTCTTTAGTTGTTTCATTATGAAGTAATAACATAAGTATCCCTCATATACTGATATGTTATTATACGTTTGAAACAACCCTATTTCACCATCTATCCATCCTATGGAAAACGAAATCACCGTGCGTGCGTACGTACGGAATACCGTCTCCACGCCGTGGTGTAACATATTTTCCACCAGCACCTTACTTGGATGGGTATAATGGTTTAAATAATGACTATATATGATTATTGTAAAGTTATATTGATTCTGAAATAGTATACATACACTCCAATACAATTCCACGATCATGAGAATGATATCATCGCTCGTGCGTACGTACGGACTACCGTCTCCACGAACGTGATGATATTCATTTTCAATGATTAACCATTCAAGAATGATTATAAAGTATATATAATGAATAATAATGAATTATATGACATAATAATGCTACTGGATTTATATATATATATATGTATTTCATCTATTTAATTTCATTCAATTCAATAAGGAAATGAAAACATCGTTCATGCGTACGTACGGCCTACTGTCTCCATGAACTGTGTATTTCATTCCTTTTATCAATCTATAATATATATGTATATTATGAATATATATTATATATAAATCATGTTTTACATTATGGAATTATTTAAATTAGGATATAAGAAATAATATCAAGAACGGCAAGTCGAAACACATACGATAAATAAAATGATTTTACCCAAAAACGCAGCTTTTACATGGAATTTACAAAAGAACAGGTAATATAAAGTCATAAGTGAAACATATATGATATAATAACAATGAATATGATTATTTAATAAGTCAATGACATTATTTAAATCATTATACAGGAGGTTTGGATCCATACGAAGCATATCGGACCTAAGGTAAGGGATATCTTTTCTAATCTCGTTTTTATCCGAGATTATTTATTCATAAGTATTTACTAGGGTTATTGTTATCATCCATGTCCATGTTTTCTAGAAATGTTTTAATGTATGTTTAAAGTCCTTTTTACCCTTTTTTGACTTTTACTACATGGTATGTAGGAAATCTTTCTCTTACAAGGTACTTTTTGACTTTTTCGGCAAAAGTAAGAGAAGAATGTTTTTTTAACTTGTACGGCAGAAACAAATTTTTACGGTTTTATAAAGCCATATTTTCATGAAGCTTCCTATAAAAAATTTCATGTATATTTTCAAAAATAATTTCTTTCTTTTAAATTTACATTGCATTTTGTGAAACGAAAATGATTTTCAAGAAGAAATGATATTTTCCTCAAGAATTCATTTCAAGTGCTTTATCAAAACCATTTTCCATCTAAGATGAAATTATTTCATATGAGCATGTTTCAAGTATAATGTCTCTATGATTTATATGGTTTCAATTTTCTTATAAATAAATTATATACATTTGTTTTATATGGATTATGTTATGATGGAATGATGTATATGAAATCCAATTTATTCTATGGGTTATGATAAACGATTTATGATTGTTTTGTGGCACACATAAGTATGATTTCAATATGAGATGGGCGGGACCTATATCTCCCTCAAATTCATTGGGTAAAGATTTATATCTCATGAGATATACATGGCTGGAACGGAAAGATAAACTCGTTCAGCAATACAGGACTGAAATGAGGAGGGAACTCGATTCACAAAGGGACTTTGTCCACTATGATGTTCTTGGCAGCAATGCCTTGGATACTATGGAAATCATAACATGTGCTGAATGGTTTCCACAATTACATGTTTTATTCCCATTTTATTTTTTCATTGTTGATGTTCTATTATGATATATGACTTACGTACTTCCATGATTTATGTCTTTTCTCAAGATTTTGATGTTTAAATTTCATGTTCAAGTTTTTGCATTCAAATGTTTATGGATTGTTTTATGTTATCTATATTTTCCCTTACTGATCATTTGATCTCCCCTTTATTATGTTTTATTTTCCCCAAGAAATAAAGAAAGTTTTCAGGTAAGGATACAAAAAGGGGAAGATCGTTATGGGAGTTGTTGAAGATCTTTCGATAGGATTAGAAGATTATATTCTGAGTTTCCAAAGACACTAAACTATTACGATCCTTGTGTGTCTGTTTTTGTTATGTATTAAGTATTCCGAAAAATTAATGTATTGTCCATGTACATCATGCTTTGGGTCACTACAACATGTGTGCCACAAAATAAAATAAATCATAAGGATCAATCATAAGGTATTTGACAAATTAATTTAATAAAAGGAAGAGATAATAATCTAGAAATATTTGTAATGTATATAAAAAATTTTAAATATTACATGACATAAAACAAAGATAGATAGAGACATTTTGATAGATAATGGTCAAAAATAAAGAAAAGGGTGGTTTAGAGAGATCCCTTACCTTATGACCGGATCAGTTCTTCACTGGGACATTACAACCATGATGATAAAATTTTATTAATTAACTACATAATTCATACCATTTTCCATATATTTTCTATTTTTATATTTTTTCATCATTTATAACCCATTAAATGATATATAATGTTTAATTTCTTAGTTCAAAGAGATTTTGTTTCATTTATGTTGTTTTTTTACCATCAATTATTAGATTTATTTTTTTAATATTTTTTATATATATTAATTTTACAATGTATGAAAAATTTAATTTATGTAGATTGTTACATTGTAACAATTATATGTGAATATAAACTGTCTATGAAGCTAGTAGATGAAAATAAAAACCCATCATCCCAGACGGTGGGGAACCGACATAACATAGACAATGGTTTTGTTTTTTAGAGTAAGAGGATATGAGAAAGCGAGGGATGTTATATATTCCATTAGAAACAAAAAATACATTGTATATGTATATAATAATGGGTTCTTTATGCCATTTTTGATGAGGTGGAATGATGAAAGTAAAATAATACTTATCTTTCGAAGAGGTCAGTTATGAATATTACCTCTTAAATGCATCCTCTTGAAATACTCATTAAGGTATATGAAATTGTCCATTGTAGTGAGACAATAATCACTAATACATGTGGAATAATATTGGTAATGGAGTTATGTAGTAATTTTAAATGACCTATGGATTTGAATCTTTTAGAAGATGTGTTTGTGTGGTGTTGTATATACAAGGTGAGAAGAAAGGTGTTTTAAAATTTATATTCATTAGATTATTATTATAGAACTAGATTATTATTATTATTTAATAATAAGGATATATATTGTAAATAGTGAATGTGAGTTTAGAAGATTGTGTATTTAATCATCCCTGACAGATAAATTCATCTATTTAACTTATAATGTAAAATAGTATATTTCACTATTTATAAACAATCAAATATTTCGAAAAAAATAACAAAAAACCATCATCACAGTTTTTTGTATGTGTGGATTCCAAAAATCAAATCGATTTGATCAAAATAATTTTATAAATTAGATGAATTTCTATTTTAAACAAATCTTTTATTTAAAAAATCATATTTTAATATTATGATAAATTTTATGACCCATCGAAAAAATACATCTGTTAAAAAAATTTATAATCCATATATTTCATATAAAAATATGAAAAAATATTTTGTAAATTTTTAAAAATTTATTTACTCTTATTATGATATAAACATGTCATATTTTCATCTTATAAGGTATATAAATAATACTTTATAACAACATAAATGAGGATGCTATTATAATATATAGTTAATATTAATAATTGTTAGATAAAAATTTAATGGTAAAATTACTATTTTAAGGGTTACATTACCCTTCCAAGGGGTAGATTTGTAATGATCATATGGATTACCAGTTCCTATAAATATCTCATTTTTATTTATTCATCATTCACTTTTATTTTCTATCAAGTATATGTATATTTTTTCAATTTTTGGATGGATATTTTTTAAAAATATTTTTCTTCATTTCTATATTGTTTTTCATGAGTGTAATTATTCTGGTTGATCGAGTAGATCCGAATTTTTATATTTCTTTTTTCTTATTGTCTATTATTTTTTACATTGTAATATTTTTTAATTATTATACATATTTTTAATCTATAAATTTGATGTTAAAATTAGTATAATAAAATTCTTTTTTGTTTAATAGTATGTTGATATATCATTATACAACAGTACTATATATTAAATAATAATTAGAGAGAAAATTACATTAATAAAATTCTTAGTTGTTACTCTAAAATAGGGCATTCTAATAATGATCCCAAGGATCATCATTTGATTAACATTTATTTTTTTATCTAGGGATAGATAATTCCCATAGTATATAAGATAAAAAATCTTATGATTAACCCATTGAATTTTTTGCTGTAACTCATGAGATATATATCTTCCAAGAAATATATAAAAACTGCTATATTTACAACTTGTATTGCAAAAAAAATTATCTAAAAAATATTTAAATATAAAAAAACAATTATTCTGTGTATAAAATTACATAAATTGTTCTTTTTATTTTTCAATGAAATTATTTCGTCAAAATAGGAAATTATAAATTGTAAATTTATATCATCTACATTGACATAGAGATTTAAATTCATTTTTTGTAGAATTTATTAACCACCATGATTATCTCCCACTTTGAATATTATTCTCTAGGAAATGGTTTGAGTCTATATAATTCCATCCTTATCTTCCACGTTCAATAACACTCACTATCATGGATAAACCCTTCGATTTAATTAATATATTCCTCTTCCTCAAGATGAAAACTTATTTATATGGATTTTACATATATTTAAAAAAAATTATAGTAACTTGATAAAAGAAAATTTTTTAAGATATTGTATAGATAATAGATAAAAAAAATTCATCAAATTTTTTTAAATATGTTTACATATTAAATATTTTTGATCAGATCATTCTTTTGAAAATTTGATGGAAATTCATGTTCTACCCATTAAAGTACATTGAAGTAATTAATACATAAAAAATTTCCATTATATTATTTGAACATAAAATTTTTTATATTTATTCCTCACTCAATTCAATACAAATTTTATTCATTTCTAGGGAGCTAACTCATGCACTGGTTGGAGTAAAAGGTGCATCATGTCAATGATGGGCTGGACTAAACTGATTTGACATTAGTTCTATATTTAGGCTATAAGATCTTTATAATTGCTTGTATTGTGCTCAAATTTGTATAGGATATTGATAAAAAAATTTCTAAAAATTAATATTTATATATTTACATATGCTTCAAGCATTTTTCGGGTCAAACTAATGGTAAACGTTTGATTAATTTATATGGATTAATTTCCCCATTCACACTTGAAATCACTAAAAATATAGCCTCTACTCTACACTATAAATTGGTGATTTTATTATTTAGGGGTTGGGATGTGCATTAGGATGTTTATGGAATAAGAGAAGGGGTTTAACTCTAAGTATAAAATAAATTCAAAAAGGGTTGATTTTCTAGCAAGGGTCCCTTCATCGAAGCCTTCTTCTTCTAATTTGCATTGTAGTGTTTTTGGTTGTGTAATATACTTCTTTTTTCCACATTAATTTCTATTATTTTCATCTATATTTCTCAATTCTATTCTTTTTTAATCTTACTATTTGGGCTGCAACTCAAGAGTAAAAATGAGATTGGGTTATACCCTCTCTAAAAAGTTTCAAATGAAATTTTCTTCTATGATGACTACACCACCCATGTAAGAGTAGTTTTCGTAGAAATTGATCTTTCTCTTACCTTATTCATTCATTTATTTTCAACAAATGAGCTATTGCAATTATATTAATAGGATTCAAGAATTATTTTTTTAAAATAGATGAAACTACATAAGAGATTTAATAATTAACACAAAAACATGTGAGTTTGAGAGTTTGTATAAATACTGAGAGTGCAAATGTAATTTGTAAAACAAGACCACATGAGATAAATTTGTAGAGTTAAAATATAATCCCTAAACAAAATTTATCCTCATTTTCCAGAATGGATATTTTCATTAATTTACCACTAACCATAAGCTAGACATAGAATGTCAATCAAAGCTGTGTGATAAAATTGCATGTTCTAAAGCTAGACAAGTGGTTAATTCATTTCATCTTAGTGGAAAAATTATTTCTCATTGTGATCTGAAATTTAAAAATCAGGTTATCATAAATATTTTTAAATTAATTTTAATTATAATTATGAATGAATAAATGAATAAAGAGTTTTAGAATAATTATTCCATTTAAAATACTTTCTAAAAAATCATTTTCTTATTATGACTTTTAAATCAAACAACATTTAAAAAATAAGAACAAAAAATGAAATCTTCCTCTAGAATTCTTCTTCGAGTATTATAAACAATAAAAATACCTCATACTTTCATTAAGATTGTTTAGGTTAGTTAATTTTATTTTCAAAATACCGTCAATATGTTGTCATAAATTACTTCCTCCTTTGAGAGACAACCTTGGCCAGCCACTCTGCTGCACTTAAATAACCCGAAACCAAATATCATTTAAGAGAACCCACTAAAGTGATGTTCATATTTGTTATCACAAATCAAATAAAATATTTTATTTTTTTATAATATTTTATTTCAAAAAATTATACAAAAAAATTTATACCCTATAATAGAGTGTATCCTTTGGAAATATGAAGATTTTTTTTTAATCTAATCCATTATTTCTAATGATATTACATAAAAATACACACCCCTCATTATTTTTTTACTCAAGATTTGATAATAATTCACAACTATCATCCTTCTAAATATATTTTATATATTCATTTATTACATAAATCCAATTATCATGTTTTCAATTCTCATCCACACTCATTGTTTACACATGTGAAAACAGGTTTTGAAAATTATAAATGTATTGGATTTTGTAGGTTAGTAAACCATTATTCCCACATAAAAACTAATTTCATTATAAACATTATTTGTATGCCTCTATATCTTATAAAAACCTCAATTCAATCATTCCTCATGGATAAAATGTTTATAATAGTGCAAAGAAGTATTGAAATCTTCACTTATATCTATAAACTCCTAATGTAGTATAGTTATCTCTAAAAGGGATACATCGATGCTATCATTATTGGAAAATGATAATTTTGAGGAATTTTTATTTTATAACACAATAAAATTAAACTTATATACAATAATTCTTCAATTAATATTGTATCATCAGTAACTCATTTCACCAATTACATACCCACAAAATACTCCTTTATCATCTACCATGTAGAAAATTCAATTAATTTCCTCTGAATTATAAATAATAATGGTATTATTAAAACCATAATGAAAAATAAGCCAATATAATATCTAAATAATAAATAATATTGTGTTTTAATTTAATTGTACTAATGTAATAACATATTTGGAATTTATACAATCATTTTATGCAATGTATATAAAATAATTTTCATGTGACATGCTCCAAAAGAAATTTTCTTCCCACATCATTCATGCTTATATTATAATTCTAAAAAACTATATTTCTCTGGGGTGTGTATGAAGAAATATATTAACATCATATCCAATGATTTTTAAGGTAAACACCAAACACATCATTATTTTCTTTGATCTATCTTCATACAGGTATTTTTATAAAACCAATCCTATTTGATTATCAAAAATATTATGAAAGTGTATACATATTTCAAAAACCATAAATTTTATCAATAAAAATAGCCTCATTTCATATGATTAAAATCTTAAAAAAATACATGATAAACTTTTCTCAATTAATTGAAATCAAGAAAATATGTCTATCCACTTCCATGTATAACTACTGAAGGAGTTTCTTAGCTTCAATTTCCCCATGTTTATGAAACATTTAAACCATTATTCCCGTATGTATTTTGGAACACGAATTGGTTGTTTAATGATAAGTTTTGGTTGATTACTCAATTCTTCATTAAGGATAATATTATATGTATAATGTTTCATTATTTTTCCTTCATTATTATTAAATATTGTTTCCATTAATTTTTTCTTAGGAATTATGAATTTTGTTCTTCATAAATTTTATACAATTTTATATTCATTCATTATCCCATCAATTTGATTATCTAATACTTCAACATTATTAATACATACATATTCTATTAAAATACTGCATCATTAGAATTATCACAAATTTTATTAACAATATCTACATTATGCCTCAACTCATAGTCAAAGATAACATCAGTGGAATTATTTCCAATGATTCTTCTATTTCCAAATCCATGTACATTGAGTGATCCAAAACATAAGATAGTGATAGTAACTTAGTCATATCATGGGATATATTTCATGATATTAATATTTTTAGTGATTTTTGATGATAACCCACTATCATGTATCCTCTACATCAATGTTTGTTTATCTTTTTAAGACACCTTAAAAACCATAGCATTTCTTCATTAGTACTCTTAATCAAATATGTGGATATCATTTTATGTTTAAACATATCTATTGACAATATAAAACAATTATTAGTGTTTTTTTATGGTTGATCACACATCCCACATAATTCCGTAATATAATGAAATTATTTTTAATAGTACATTTAATTTTGGATTTTGTCTCAATAAGCATTTTAGAACATTAAATTATCCGTGTCCCCTGCGATTAGAACCCTCACTATGTTTGAAGGAGGAAATATATACCAAAAAAATTGTTATTCTTTTCACAAACTTGACAACAATAACATATTACTTCAATGTGAAATATGCTTAGATATAAAATTTAATATTAAAAATATACATGTTTTTTTTCTTTGTGATTTGATGTACATTTCAATTTTTCAACATTAACAATATTAGAATAATTATACATTTAATTCAAGTTTCTAATAGAAATTTCATATTCATCCTATTCATTCCATATATATTTTCTTTTTTAATTACTAATATCATTTCTGATTTTAAAAATGAGTGTCTTCCACATGTTAGGTGATGAAATAACCTTCTTCTTTCTTTTTTTTAGTCTCACCTCCATTGGATTTCGAAGTATGGGTATCCTATATAATTGTTCATTGTACCATGAAACAATCACCCGGCTATATTGTAATATAAATAATGTTTTCAATTTTTTGGGATCTTTCACCAACATCAATAATTCAATTATTAATCTTTATTAAATTGGTGATGTTCTTGAAATTTCTATTTTTTAATAGATTTTTTCAAAAACATTTACATATTCATTTCTAGAAATAATATTTATAGTGTTAGTCTAAAGAATAATATATTTTGATTCAAAATATTCACTTAGGTCCCCTATATTTCATTTGATGTCTATTTTTATATCCTCATTGTTAGTAACAATTGAATCATCAATAAGTATTCATAACGACTCATGTTTTTAATAAATTCTTTTTTATTTATTTTTTAGTCTTATATTTTCATTCAAAAACATATTAAGCTATATAATTTCTAAAAATAATTTGGTTTTTTAACATTACTACATTATCCACCGCTTCTACAGTTAATGGGGGTAAAACATTCCCCAATTTTGATCAATAGTGATTTACATAGTAGGAAAATAATAAAAGTAATAATTTGAATAATTTAAGTACAAAATTTAAGAAAGAAATGTTTCAACTACTCTACTATATTAAAAAATTATATTAGTGTTCAATTGATGGAGTTATAAAAATTCCAATGGAGAATGAAAAATAAATAATATATACAATCAATTCAAAAGAAAATACTAAAATAATATTGGGCAATAATCCATAAATTGGATTTCCTTACAGTCTATTATGATATTAAAAACTTATCCTTTGAAAGGTGAGAACAACCATCCTTATACGTATATATAATATATAATATGTAAATAAATCATCTATATAGACCATAAAGGGAAACCATATCCTTTATTTATTAGTCCCCATGAATTATAAGGAATGATGACTAATATTTGGTAAATAAGTACTAGACTTTATCAATGATTCTATTGAGTTTTGATTATAGGTCAGTTTTATTTGTATTAAAATTCAATGTATATTGATGCTAACAGTTATCAGCTCCAACATTAACACAGATAGATGCAAACATTTATCAACAATATATTTAGGGCTATGGAAATTTATACACAATAAAATAATAAATTAAAGAGTATATTTTATAAATGTATGTATATATGAATACGTAAAGAGACACACAAAAAGACACACATATAACCACATATCTTATAAAAATATATTTTTACACATCACCTGTAATTTTGAATTTATGTTGTATGAAAAATTATGTGTGTGTGGTATGTAGTTGCAATATGACTATATATATATATATATATGAAATTTTCATTATATATTAAAACAAATTTGTAATATTAATTTTTCAATGTAAATTGAACATAAATTAAAGCAAACCCAATTTCTCATCAAATTAAAAAATATTAGATTATTTATTTTATTATAAAAAATATATTTTTCATTTTTAATTGCTCAATTGTAATTAAATTTTTTTTACATAATTTATTATAAAATTATTATTATACATATATATATTTGAATATCTTGTCTAAATTTATATAATATGAATATATTTTTAAAATAATCATTTAATATCACATATATAAATCATTATTTTTTTTTAAAATAATAACAATTCAACTATAAATTAATATGAATAGTATTTTTTTAATTCAATAATTATAAAATCTTATATTTATATTTAATTATTAATATATTTTACATAACCTTGCATTTAAATACAAATTATAACCTTTTTAAAAATAAATATACATTTATATTAAGTCTTAAATAATAATTCATTTATAAAATTAGTTTTTATATATCTTAATAATATTAAATTATAGTTAATAATATAAATATAACTTATATATATATCTTTAAGAATATAAATGTTTTTATAATTAATAATCTATTTTGAATCCTTTTGTTTTTAAACATAATTGGTAATATTTTTATATTTATGTGTAAATTCATATAAATAATAATATACTTAAGAAAATGTTTTCAAATTAACAAAAATAATAATTTTTCTTAATTATATATATTTTATTTTAAATATGATTCATAATTAGTAAACAAAAAAATATATCTAAAAACATATTAACAATATTAATAATATTTAGCGACATTTTATTGTTTTAAATATATATAATTTTATTCTAAAATATTGAATATAAACCTGTATATAGGCATATATTTTAATTTAAATATATAAATATTCAGGTTTTTGTAAATAAGTATATAATATACCAATCATAATTTATAATAATAGTTAATAAGTTATTAACACTACAAGATGAGAAAACATTGTTGACTATAATAGCATTGAAATCAGTATAGTTAGTGTTGGGGTTCAAATCTGACTCCTCACCAAAGACTTGTGATTTTTTCCTTTAATTTATGTTTTATCAATAAAAAATTTCAAAAACTAAAAATAGCATTAATAAATATTTTCATTTATCCGCGAAACTGGTGTTGGTTATAATGAAGGTAAATTTTGTCAAATCTTTATAGAAAACACAGATAAAATGCTTCCCCTTTTTTGAAAAAACCGTAGTTGTGGAACCTCTTGATGCAGTTCCTCATGTATATATTGATACTGACATCGGTATCTTTTTTAGTGAGGCATTTTTTTAATTGAGTTTAAAAACAATAATTTTGTAAATAAAAACATAATTATAAGGACTTCTTAAATGATCATGTATTTTATGGAATTTATTCTATCATTCATTTCATTGATCATTAGTGTGGGTGTTTATATATAGGGATAATTGAAATAATAAATGTGAATATACATATTTATTGTTAATATATTACTATATATATATAATTCTTCTTATATATATGTGTGTGTGTATTTATATATTTATATAGGTGTGTGTGTATATATATATATTTATATAGGGGTCTATATATATATATATATATATATATATATATTTTGTTGTAGGTGTTTAATTTTCTTTTATGTATATGTTTGTGTCTATAGAGATTCATAAATTTATAATTATTTTTATATACATAATAATAAATATGTTCATTATGATGAGTCCAACACTTGTAAATTTGAAAGAAATTATTACTGACAATGTGTTACCTTCTTATTTTTTGATGTATTATCACATAATAATTTTCAGGTGGAAAACTAATATATTATATATTAATCAAACTAGTTAATCAAATTAATTGAATAATCCTTTTGTAATTTTATAACTATTTTGAATAATCAATAAAACAATTGTCCATAATAATAAAATTTTTAAACAATAAATTTAGAATATCATACGTAATCAGACTTATAATATTAAATTTAAGATCATATATATGCTTTATTTTTTATCATCTAGACTAATAAATAGTTCAACCTCATAAAACTATTTCAATAGAGCTCAATATTTTTCATTAATGAAAAAATACATCCAAAAGCAACTATTGAAATTAAATATTAAGTATTTTATTGATTAAAATATATTTTCTTCCCTTCGCTAATCTACTTGTGATAATCGATATCCATAAAAATTGTAATATTTTATGTTTAACTAATTTTGTATGAAAAATATTAGTAAATGGATGAAAATAAAACTCATAATAACTACACTATTAAAAATCAACTAAAAACGAAATGAATGCATGAAATATAAAAATAATAGAAAAATGAAACAACATATGACAGTATTTATAAAATTGAATAAATTTTTTAATTTATCATATTAAAATATTATGGAATGAAATTTCATTAATTACTATTTGAATTATTAAAAATTAGATCCATGAAATATTTTCTATGGTATTTAAATAAATAAATTTTAAATCAAAGAAAAATATATTTATTGACAACATTATAAATAATAATGATAATAAAATAACGTAAAAATACATAAACAAAAAAGTATTATTATTGTAAATGAATATAGATAAAATAAACGTAAATTAATAATGAAATCAATTTTAAATAAATTATAAGTTTTCAAAAATTATTGATTAAATAAATTATAAGGATTTATTGATGGAGGAAAATACATTTCCAAGGGTGGTATTCACTGATGACGTTTGGGTCCACAAAAAAATTATATATGTATGTATTATAATTTATAAATATATTACTTATTGTATAAATTATATCATTTTTGTATTAAAAAAAAGTTAAATTATATTTATTACTCCAGTTTTTCTGCTTTTTAGTTAAATAAAAATATAATTAAATCATACATGGAAAATATGAGTTAAAAATTGTTTGATGTAAATCATATGATAAATGATTATGAAGATAGGTTTCAGGATTCCATCATATATGGAACAGTTAATAGATATGCACCTTTTAAAATGATATTTCTATGTTTTTGTTTCAATTATTCATGATGTATTATCCTATGAAGTTAGAGAAAATATGAGTTTTCATAGACAAGATCAATGTTATTACTATTGGACTAAAGATGGGTAAGAACTAAATATTTCTTATATCTAGTATACCAATGAATTTTAAAGATCATCTATTATGATTATAATAGTAAATAATTATGGAAATCATTTTTAAGAAATGGAAATGATAATTTGAAATATGAGTTACATACTAAGAGATCATGTTTTTAATTTAAAAGTCAAACTCAAATCCAAAATGTGTTTTACATACACAAAAACAAAGAAAAAATTGTATATTGTCTTTAGGATTTAATTAAAATATTTATGATTCATTTGGATTAAGTAAAAACAAACCTCGTGTCATTTTGAAATGTATTGCGACTGATATGGTAAGAAGATCATATTTTTAGTTGAAAATTGAAATTTTAGTTTCAAATGTTTGTCAAAAAGTCAAAACCAAGATAATATGATTATGTTTTTAATAAATTTTGACAAAAAATTAATAATTTATTACATATATAAATAAATCACAAAACATTTTGATCCAAATTATTTTCAAAATAACATAATATATATTTTTCCTTTTAATGTGTTAAATAAGATCAAATCACATATCACATACTAAATAATAAAAAATTATTATTATATTATTAAGGGACTCTATAAAAATGAATATTTATTCAATTTTTATATATAGTATTTATTAGCATGTCATTCAAGTTGGTGATGTGGTATGTATGACTAAAAATTAATGTTTTTGGTCTAAAAGTTATATTTCAATTCTAAACACTCACCAGAAAATACCACTAAATCACATGTTTATTTTTCTAATACTATAAAAAAAATATTTCATGATTAATTTATTCAACAAATAATTAACTATCTGTCATTCTAACATGAAGTGTGGATGGTAAAAATAAAAGTTTTTGTTTTAAATCATGAAATAATGACTTAGTTCAAAATATATAAACCCTTCTCAATGATGATCAAGTGCACTCAAATTTCAGAGATAAAGTAATCAAAATTAGTTATTTATATTTGATATATAGAAATTAGAAACACACAATTCTGACCTGTGTTGTGGTTGATATGAATAAAAGATCATGTCTTTGATTTAGAAGATCCATTTTAGTTTCATAAGTGAAATACATAATCAAAGTTGAGCATAATATTTTCAACTAAAATTGCATGTATGAAATTATAAATATATTTCCATGGATATAATGGTCCAGTTTGCGAATGATTTCCAGATATATATTGGAATTACAAAAAGGAATGATTCTAGAAGCCCAATATAGAACTAGATAGTGATGTTGATGAATTGGTACAAAATTCTTGAATTTTTGAAGTAGTTAATATTGATAGAAGCCTAATGAACCTTGATTTGGAAGCTTATAGAGTCTACACAATAATAAAAAAAATATCATATCCAACCTCATACATCCACACTCTCATTTATAGTGAGGTCTCATATCACACCATATATGATACATTATAAAAACACCCTCCCACTCAAGGTGAGGACTCACACCACATTAGAAACCACTTATCAAAACACTACCCACTAATATTAGGTGAGGTCTGATACCAAATATCACTATACCACCCTCTAACTCAGTTAGAGGCAATGTCACCGAGTCTCGCATATACAAAATCATACTTTAGGCTGGGTCTTATGAAATCATTGATAACATAAACTCTCTCCCGGTGTGAGGTATCATAAATTTTCCTTCATGAACTATATAAACATGGTCTGTTCATATCATAAACATAGTATAAAAGTTCATATACATTACATAAACTAGAAATACACACATACCGGCCTAACTCTTTGATATTTGGTGGTAAATATTTCCTAAAATCACATTCCACGACTAGCCTCATTGTCTACTCGGTCGACGACACCATAGCAACAATACTTTCTAAAGCATACCAGTACATGCGGTGATGAATATTTTAGAGGCATAATCTATCGGTCATAACTTTCAATAATGAACTACTCAAAATTATGCTCTATTGTTTCTCGAAGGGCCTCGCATAAAACATTCAATATACCTTTCATCTCTTGCACCTGTATGAAACCCAACTACCCAAGGTTTTTTTACTAGATACATGAAACAATTTCAACACATATGATACACAACGTACACACATAGACTAACTAAATAACACTTTTTGACATGTACTTATATCCCAATAAATGTGATCGTATCCCAAATAGGCTGCATAATGGTTGTCCATACTCACCTCATGTCATGTCAAACTCCTCTGGAATCCTGATTATCAATCCTGAACATACCAACTTTATAAAATCAATAAGAACAACTATGATTTATTTTGAATAGTTATGACCCATTTCCATATTCTTAAAAAAATAGTTTATTATTTTTAAACACATAACATGGGCCACTCAAAAAATTCCTACAATAGACTATTCTCACTAAAAATCTATATGGTTCTAAGGATATTCTCATAGCCTTTCTCTTATAATTACAAAGTCCCAAAAATAAAAAAAATAGTTATCTCTGATTTATCCATAGTTAATTCGATAACAACCCCTGTAGATCTCAATCCAGGCCATCATATATTCATTCAAATTACAAGGCCACATAAATGTACTCTATAAAACACCAGAAATTTCCCCCCACAGTGGAATAGCCTTCTAAAATCTATTTAATATTTAAAGTATTCATTAATGAATAATTCCGCTCATGAAAATCTTAACCTATGATTTCACCACCATTCTAAACTCATATAGTCACCTTTATAGAATCCTAAGGAAAACTCAAGTTTTGTGAATTTAATTGAATACATATGCACATAAGTTTATGTATTAAAGGGAACACATTCCGCTTATCAATGTTACAACCCCTATTAAAAATTAATCTTACTCTCACTATATAATGACCTAGAAAAATAATCTTTTTTTAATAACATAATTATTTTCTCTCAATTACATTTCATTTGGGTTTATAGTATATGCACCAAAAAAATATTTTATATTTATAAAAAAATTTGAAAATCATACATAAATCTAGACTAGTAAAAATTGGAAATGTAAAGTTTATAAAAATAAATGTATAATAAATTCACTAAAACAAACTCCATATTATTTAATTACCCCAAATAAAATCATTCATCTGATAATTACTTTGAATATAAATTGATGAATTACATATATTATTAAAAATATCAAAAAATGTGTTTGAACCACCATAAGAAAATTAGTAAGCTGATAAAGTTAAAATTATTGCTTATTTATTAGAAAACATGAGCATTTGATGTTTTAATTTTTGACCAATATGGTTTATGTTAATTATTACCATTAATCAATAAACAATTAGGCCATTATTAGTATTTATCACATAGATACATATCGGGGAAAATCAAAATTAATTTACGATATAATAAGAATTGTATTATTAGTGAGTAAATATAGTCCATTAAAAATATCTTTTATAAAATTATATATATGATTTTTATAAAATCGATTTCATTAATTATTATTTTCCAATTTCTTAAATGGCTATAAATTTTTAAAAAACTATATGTTCTTTAAAATGTTCAGAATCATTAATATGCTATATAATATGTTAATTAACAATAAATATGGTTGTTCTTTTATAAATTAAGAATATGACATTTTTTTAATTAGTTTTATAAATTAGAAATAATTTTTTGACATATGACATCAATATTATCATAGGGGAGTTTTATTATTTTTCCAACAAAAATGATTTTTGAGTGAATAAATAAAAATTACCATTTAATGTGAACTACAAATTTATGAAATTTTTATTTTGTGATAACGTTTAAAAAATTTATAAATAAATAAATAAATAAAATTTTTATTTAATAAGTTAAAATTTAATTTGAAAATAGTAATTTTAATTGATAAATTTATAATTCAATTTTTGGAATAAAAATTTAATTTTTTTGCCATCAAAATTACTTTTTGTTCGTGTGAATTAAAAGGGTTGGATGGATGATAATATTAGATTTGAGAAATATTTGATTATCCCGCAACCTTTTTTCACTCATTAATAGTCCGAAAAACTCATTATTGTTCATCTGAATTTGTATTGTTCGACATTTATAATAAAATAATTTATATTTCATCCCCTAATAGAATACATCCAAAAGAATAAATTCAACGTATTCCCACCCCAATTAAAAAAATAAGTCCATTAGGAATTATTTCTCTATCAATTACCCTATCAAGAGTATCTCTATGGTTGTACTAAGGATCTAATGATTCCCTATATTTCTCTAAGAAGCATCTTCCAAAGGTAAGAGTTTCATCATTCCTCCTCATTCCATTTCATGTTCATTAATGTTCATATATTTTCTTTTTAAATTTATATTTATATATATAAATTTTTTATTTTATATAGAATTACCTTAAATGTTATATTCTATAAAGGATATATTACTTATTCTTCATCATTATTGTCATTCTATATACTTTAACTATGCTAAAATAAGGGTTCCTAACTCATTTTTCTAATTACTTATTGTGCCTTATTAATTTAGTATATTTTACATTGAAAATATTATTATGAATCATTTTTATAATTTAATTTTGATATCAGTATTCCATCCCACTATACAACCTTGATAAGTCGTTGTAGCACTTTAAGATTATCATAGCCATAAATTCATCCAAAATTTAGAAAAAAATGGTTTATAGTTGTCCATGATACAACATCACTATCTAGATGAGGTATGATATTGTTAAATTGAAACAATTTTTCCATGGGGTAGTGTCCTTACAAAGGGAACCTTGGAATTTGACTCATTCATCACCGGGTTCATTTAACCAAGCATTACTACACACCAGGTTTGACACCCCTAATGGATTTTCTTAGGATAATTTGCAGTTTCTTTATAAACCATAATAAAGTATTTGATTATACGGATTGGGATTTAAATTCAATGGATATCCCGATCAATCAAATTTACCATCCATCACTACTTGTTACCAATCCTCCAATTAAGTTACATCCCTCTAAATTTTTGAATTCCATATTGTTTCCAAACCCGAATATTGGGAATTCGTTCATTAAATCAATTTAATCATTTTAATGGGATTCATTCCCACATAATTTGTAATAAAAGATCACGTTCTTTATTTGTATCCATCATTTTAGTTGTCTTCGCATTTCTCCCCTATTCCAATTTCATTATGAACTCATTTTGTGGTGAAAATGAGATCTAAATTGGGAATTATACATCACTTCATTTTCTTTTAGTTATTGTAATATATACATGAATGCTCATCTAAATACATGCCACAATGTATACCATTGTTTTATTATTATAAATAAATAGCGTTATCCTATAAACTCATCAATATATTGACATGTTAAATAATTTATTAAACCATATACCATTTATTTTATATCGTTAAAATACACCATAATTCATTATCATGCTTGAAGGGTATTCATACAGGTAAATTTCTTACATCCATTGGTCACATGATTATTTTACATGTTTTAATTCTATTATTATTGATTTATTTATTTATTTCTTTTTTATGTGACACAGATGAATTATAAAATTTGAAGGGCATTCCCTAATATCACTTAAATTCATTTAATAGAAACGAATCTATATATATTACATGTTGATGATTATTTTTTTATACCTTCTTCAAATTAATTTTTAATATGTATTATGAAAATGTGGTAATGAGCTTTGTTGATAAGATTACCCATGTCTCATGATTATGTTCTATAAAAATTCTATGTTATTACCCATGTACTTTTGATCATTTTGTGAATCTAGTACATATCATAATGTAATGTCTCTTATCCCTATGTTTATATTTAAATAACAGTCCTCATATTTTACCAATTATGTTCATTTGTTCTTAGTTTTCGATGATTATCCCATACCATGATTTATAGATCAAAATTTTTGGATGTTTCCCGTTTTCCCAATGAATTAGAATAACATGGATACATATAATGATATTAAATGTGTGTATATTCCTTGTGGAAGAAATGTTTTTTGTAACATGTATTTATTTATAAATATAAATAGTTACCAAATACATTGAATGTTCAATCAAGTAAGTTTTTAATTAATATTACATATAAAAAATCGTTCTTCTTTTGAATTAGACCGGATTTTGTAGGTATATGGAATATTCTTTTTTAATAGATGGTATTTTGGTTATTTTTAGTAATTATGAAACCTTATGTATCCACACTATTATGTGCTTGTATCAATCTCAGTTTCACCCTATCCTATAGCTTCATGAGTGTTTCTATGATGGTGAGCTCCTCTTCTCTAGTCCTCATGCTCCCTCATTCCTCAACACTGTTAATGGGGTATACCATTTCTTCTAACTTTTTTTATGATCATATATCTCCTTATTTTGTGACATTAATTCCCACCATGAAAGCTTTGTAGATCAAATCCTCTATATATAACCCCATTTTGGGCTTCTTCAGTGTTATTAAAAGTGGATGTGGATGTGATGGTGGATGTGTTTGTTTGTTTTTTCTTGGTTTGGGAAAGGTGATGGTTTGAGTTCTTTGGTTCTCTATGTGGTCAAGGATTTGTTCATAGGTTAGTGATATGATTGACCTCCCCTATTTCTTTCAAATATAACTCCTTAGGCTCTATTAGTTTTTTTTGTAGTGGCATTCATGGGGGATTTTTTATGTGATTGTTTTCTATGCACCGATGTTCTAAGAGTCAAAAACCACATTGTATAAAATTTTGTCTTTGGGGATTAATTTTTTATTGTGTTTTAGGATTTTTTTTGGTGGTCTTCTAATCATGGTGGTGTGGTTCTTTCTTCTCCACAGTTCATTAGGATCTTTTTGGTTTTTTAATTTCATACTCAATGATGTTGAACTCGATTGGTGAGTGTTTTGTAGATCATTGAAAATCGTATTTTTGGTTTTTCTTCTTCAATTCATGATGGTTATTTTTTCATTCAGTTTGGTGATATATTTAGGGATAGTGATGATGGTGGATATATGGTTTTCCCTATGGTGATTATTAAATTTATTGTAGTTATTCATCTTATGAATTGAAATATTTAGTGAAGGTTATGTTGTTGGTGGTTACTTTTTTCATGGTTTAAGTTCCATAGGCATGGTTTTTTGTTTATGGTAATGGTCATAACTCATTGTTTAGGCCTATTCCAGCCCACACTCTCATCATTCTCCAGCATTCCACCACTCATATAACATTAGAACATGAAAGGTGTCCATACTGGTGTGTTAGGTGGTTATTTTCATGCATTCTATTTCATTCTAGGAGGAATATCTCGTGGTGTCATCATCACGTTCTTCGGGTCCCTACATGGGTTGAACTATATGATGGTTTTGGATCTCTATGGACTAGTGATCAGTGTGGTTTTGATGTTATGTGGTACTATTTTATAGTGTTTTTTCAACAGTGAAGATGGAATATGGTTGGTGGTTCTTGCCAAAGAACAGGTGTTGAAAATGGGTATGGTTTGTGTTAGTGTGTGTGTCCTAAAGTATTACGTGGCATGAGGTAGTGATGATATGTTTTATTTGAAATTTGATATCTGGGTGACTGAGGCATGATGGTTCATGGCCCGAGGCAATGATGGAGGTTTTTTTTCTGAATTTTTATTTTTTAAATTTCTTATTTTTTCTGTGGTTTTCTGTTACATGATGTTGTGAATATTTCTATATGGATCTACCTTAACCTATAATATATTTAAAAAAAATAAAAATTTATTAACTATTTGGATATTGGAATTAGGATTCATAATATTTTGGTATATTTCCATAGATAGATAACAATTTTTTCTACAAGGAATATTTTTGTATTTCTATTATGACCATATATGATTATCATGTCCTAGGTGTTCATAATTTTTCCTTTCAATTGATAAAATATAGGTGAAAATTTGTGTTTTTTATGTTTTATCTGATGAGTGATATTGTGTGGACACAATTTCTCTAAGGAGAAAGACTATTCCAACCAGAAAAATATTGTTCTTTTAATAAATGAAATCAATACACCTGAATAAATTTTTGATATTTTTTACAATAAAATCTTATATAAATACTTTTACATTTTATATGAAAATTAAACATCCAGTGTAAAAATATACTAATAAACTAGGAACATTGAAGTAATGTACACATGAATTAATAATATATTCATTATAAGAAACTCCAAAGGCTTGAATTTCCCCAAGGGGACTAATCCTATTATAAAAAATATTAACATAAGTAGGATCATTATGATTAAAATTACCATTATCAATGAATGTGTAAAAACATTCATAAGTAATGTAGAAAAGATAATGTGACAACATTGGTTTGTTTATATGGGAATATCACCATTTTACATTATGTTTATCAATGAATATGGTCAATGGGAGTTAATAACATTAGTGAATTTAACATTTTATTAAAATTATTATTGGTTATTTTGATGAATTTAGGTATCCATCATTATTATTTTAATATATAACGAGAAATATATTGATTGAAAAAATAAATTTATTACAATAAAAAAATATTTTATATAAAAATATATAACTTTTTATTAACTTTTTAGTCAGTAATTATAATTATAAAACTCTTTTTAACTTATTTAATTTTATAACTGAGCCCTATGTGATTTTAATAATGGTAAAAATGTTAACTATGATGTTATTATTGTTATCTTTCTATAAATAATGGTATTCATTTTAAAGATAAAATTAGAATATTTAATGAATTAATTTTCTAAAATATATCTTATTTTGGAAACACAATATTATAATTATCCTAGGGGTAATTTTTTATATTTTTCTAATAAATATTATTTTTTTGGAAAAGAAAAAATTACTATTTTACAAGAACTGTCAATGTAAGAAATCGTAATTATGTGATCATGATTCAAATAACTTTGAAATATTTTAATAAATAAATATTTAATTTAATAAGTATATATATTTATTTAAAAGTAATAATTTATAAAAAAAAAAAATTATATTTTAGAAGCAAAAATAAGATTTTTTGAGAGATATTTTTTTCTTGTATTAAATGTGTTGTCTAGAATGTAAGGTTCATTCTGGGAGGGAATTTAACATCCAAAAGACCTGTTAACTACTTCAAATTGTATAAACTTGGTCATGATTCTTTTCAAACACAATTTTATGTCTTTTATAATAAAATTACCAATAGTTTGACCCTTAAAATAACCCATTCTTAAGTATAAATACAAACAATTTTCTCCCCACTATCAAAAAAATTGGTATTTTGCATAAATTATCTCTCAATATACCTCTTAAAATTCATTCAATGGAGATTCAATGGTTATAATGATTTCATCCATATTTATATGATGTATCCTTTTAATGTATGGCTTTCCTCAATCCTCCACTTTACTTTTCAAGTTAAAAAATATTGTTATATTGTATTTTTTTAATTTACTCTCATAAACTGGAATTCTTGATATGTCATGGTCTATTATTCATTGTGATATATTTAAATTGAGAATTTATTATTTCATAAAATAAAATCATTTTCCAAATTTTTTACTATTTTAAAACTATTGATCCCCACCCATCCTTTCCCATTACTTATTTAAGCCTTATTAAATCATTCTCATTTCATTGAAAAATGTTATTTGAATAATTATTCTAATTTCATTACAATGTAATCAATTAATTATAACCATTCCATTTTATATACGACCTTATAATGACATTTAATTTCTCAAAGTATCAAATAACCATAAAACAATAATAAATTTGAAAAAGAGAAGTGTGTGGTGATTTCAGTGAAATAAAATAAAAATATAGATAATACAAGTTGATGCGTCCATTGAAACATTATACCTAGGGGTAAAAACCCTAATAATAATTCATTAGAAACTAATTTGATCATAAACCGGCTCATGATAATGGTCCTTGATTCAAACCTATTTTTACTGCCTCAGGGGGTTTATATTGGATAATTCATGTATGCTTTATGAACCCTAGTAATTTATATGCATTCATGGAATGAATTTTATTATCAACTGATATAAATATGAAAAAATGTACCCACCATCACTTCGTTTTATCGTGTCATCATTTAGGGTGATACCATCCACATTATGAATGTCCTATATTTTCTAAATATTTTTTTGGTAGGTCACCTAGATTACCACATTAATATATTGAAGGAGTTTTACAACTACCTAATTCTTAACTAATGATCCAGTTCTATATATGTATACATAATTATAATGTCAATTACCTTTCACAACTATTTCAATGTTACTATGAAAAAAAATTTATTGTGTTAATTATATCTCTATTGATAATGAACCAACATATTATTTTTCGTTCATAATTGTTATATATGCAAGACTTTTCTTCCAAATTCATTCCCCTATGGATACCATTTTTTTCTATTTATTAAAAAATGTTCACCTAGAAATCATCCAATAATTTATTAGAGATATTATTGAAAGTACCATATACTATTTATTCAATATGATATATATATAACTAATAATTCCTTATATTAGATAAAGGGTATTTACGTAGAGACATTTATTTCTTTAATTGGATACCCAATTATCTTCTATGAGAAAAGGATATGATTATTGATGGATATATATATATATATATATTCATTACATAGTGAACATTAATTATGGAAAATTAATTTTTAACCCTTATAATTATCCAATGAATTGGGTATTGAATCAATCCATATAAAGGACATGTTTATGATACCTTTGTATCTTTCCTTCGTAGTGTTTTATGATACCTTTATCAAAATCCGTAGTAATATGTTTTGTCATACCCTATTCATGAATTATTTTTTCATGTTTATGAATGTCTCATATTTATGTCATATCCACATTTCCATGACATGGATCACAATGTTATCATCATTTTATGCCTCCTATAATTAAGATTATGTTACACCTCTGGATCTCGTGTTCATTTTCTTATACCATGCCTCATGTTTTACCAATTATGATCTTTTATTTTACATTTTCATTATTTATCCTCTAATAGGATTTATAGATAACCCTTTTTAACATATCCTCTTTTACCTATGAATTTCAATGAATGGTATAAATATAATGAAATTACTTTTCTAGATAATCCTTGTGAAAAATGTGTTTTCTACCATGAATTGCTTAAAAAATTACATAGTTCGCAATTAAAAATGAAATTTTTATTCCATGAGAGTTTCTAATTCTTGTTATGTATTAAAAATTATTCTTGTTTAAGGCTAGATCCAGAATAGTGGGTTTTTGTAATCTTACACTCTATCCTACACTGAGTGTAAAAACACACATGATTCATTAACACACACAAAATATATTACAAATTAATTTAAGAAATTTCTAAATATAAAATTAATAAAATTAGTCAAGGGATTCATAAGCCTGAATATATCACTGAGAATCCCACCTAGAAAAAAACCTATGAAAAATCAAAATAATGGTTAATGAAATGATTATTGAATAAGTATATAAATAATAAATATTATATAACAGAAAATTAATTTCTATGACCAAAACATTTTGTTAAAAATTCTGGTAAAATACATTGGTATATGTACCTTGAATTATATATTAATAAATATATGATACTCTTTCCTATAATGATTAATCAGTCTACTTAACCGTGAATCTCAATCATATAAATATGTTTCCATCATATTGAAGTGAAATTAATGACATACCTTAAGGTAAATCCACTAAAATCAATGCATGATTGAGAAATAAGAAAATATGTGTATAATGTGGAGGATTCCCTGGCCCCAACACATGAAAAATCATCATTTGATCAAATATAAAGTGGGATTAAAGGGGTACCCATGGGCGATATCTAAGGAGAGGTAATCTAAATGGCCTCCACTACGTACCCACATAGCTAATGAAAGGAGTTGTCCATCCATGAAATGAAGGATCTTCCCATAGTTAAAAACACACTATGAATTAATGGGTACCTATTCATTGCACACCATGTACAAGATCAAATAACACCATTAACTCAATATCCATCACTCGATGTCCATATATCTACCCACTCCACCATGTAACTGACACCCCTTCAAGAGGAATTGAGCAGAGTATACCAATTTTCATTAACCCTGCATAATGAAATAATTTACTTGTGGAAATTTTAGTATTCTATAGTAAGAAACCACCCTAAACTCCAGTTATGAAGCTCTATAATTGTTATAAGATCATGGATTAAATTTTTAAAAGACAAAAAAATCTATCAGGTATGTACTAACACAGATAATTTAAATTCAAATATAAATATCTATAATCCCATCATTGAATAGAATATAAAATAAAATTTCTTATATATTTCACCAATAGTTAATAATATAGGACATTATAAACTATAAACCATTGGCCTTACTGTCCTCAATGAGGTTTCAAGTTGATTCGTAGAATCAGAATAGAACCATCAATAACTAATTCGACCTATTCTGCTCGACTATGATTGTCCATGAATCTATTTTAGAAATGTATGATCTAGATCAGTTAAATTTTAACCAAATAGTACCTATAATGATACTCAACAAGAACCTATCCTTTTATATATAACAATTTGGATCCCTAAACTACATTCTCATATCTTTTCACATGAATCCTTACCGGCTAGACCCGATGTGCATTTTCTTCCTCAAAACATGCACCAACATGCCATGATTACAATATTTCAATCCATATGGTTATTCTTAATTAAAAATCATATCAATGTGTATATTAACACCACCTATCCTTTTCTTAAGAACATACCCATCACCTTTGGATAGATTCCTATAAGGTACCAATCTATGCTATGAGTAATCCTTACCAAGCCTGCTCTTAAAGGAAAACATGGCCCATCATTTCTCTATCCTAAAATTGAACTAGAATCACAAACATATCATACAACATAATATATACAATAGTGATAATAATCCTACCATCCAGACTTAAGGTAGACACACCAATGATTGAAATAACTATCCCAAAAATTTAATTATATATAATGTCAACTTATCAATAGAACCAGATGAAAAATGAACATCACATTCGGATATTCCATGAATAATAATTGATCAAGAAAACCATATTACATTGACCCACGAGCCATGGATTTCAGTTATACGAAATCAAAAGGAAAATATAATAACCCTTTAATGATATTTCCGAACATCATTCATCAAATCCAACCCGTGAAATGTTCCATTACCTCATGAAATGCACCCTTGAATCAAGGAATTGAATTCATTTCATCACAATGTCCTCTATATACTATCACAAATCTCCTCTGAAAACTGAATGTTAGACCCCATTTCTCCCATAGAGGGCCCAAAAATTACTTCCAAGGTCCCAACTCACTCTATGCAAGACTTCTCACATCAATTCTAAATTGATGAATCTTCCCTTAAGGAATCCCAAATTATAATTCCCAAAAATAACATACAACTATAACCCCTAAACTGAATGAATCTGAAAAACTATATATTTATATATAAATCATGTGGAATTCTTGGGATCTTTTAGGATCATAATAGGATCTACCCATAACCCATTAAATTTCCAGCAATATCTGCATTCATGAAACCAATATCAATAGATTTGATGATTCAAAATACGATCAATCTACGTGTGGTTCCATCAATTCACTACCCAAAAATGATGTTCCCCCAACTCAAATTTATTTGTTGAATCAAATAACCACTTATTATTGCTCATTGATTCCAAGAAACTCACTTAATTGTCATTCTAGAATGATCCATCCATTTCCCATTTAACCATCATCCTCCATGATTCCAATTCAACTGTTATCCTCTTGGATAAAACCCATTGACATACCAATCACACTTCTACAAGAATTTTACATTTCACTATTGACCCAATGACATCTCTCATGATATTATTATCTATGAATCTTATCAATGTGATCTATCCCTAGTATGAACTCAAATTAAATTCGAAGCCAAAAAACAATCCAATGATAGTCTACTTATGTATTCAAGGATACCATGTATATAATGAGGTTCCATGGAATAATTTTTTCCAGCATAATAACAGTAATAACTAAAATGAATGAAACAATTGATTACCTATATTTCAAGTATTTCTATAACATCCAAATCATACACCCTTTTTTTTCATCATATGATACATCAACAAAATCACCACGATAATAATTTGAATCATTATACCGAGAAACCCATAATAATTATACCCTCAGGAAAAACCTCTAACCTCTTCCCTACGATTCCCTTATACTCACTACATAGAGAACATCATCCCCATCCTGCATTACATCACCACACCCAATTTATCCCACATGAGGGACACCAAACAACCAACATCTCTCACACCAACATAAAAACTGAAAGGAATACATACATCGACTTACCAACTCCTGGGTTTTTATTGAAGATGACCAAAATAATAATCATATCACAATAAATAGCACAAAAACACCATAATGGATCAAATTAACTAAGGTATCTCAAAAAGTATATAGGAAAAATACTGGATAACATATTACTTCATCTGTAATTAATCATGAATCATTTCCTTCTATTTAGTCACTAAAAAAATTTCATTTTTATGTTGTGAAAAATAATTTTCCCTTTTTAATAACTGTATCACACCCAAAAAAATTAATCCATATGTCATAGTAATATATGTCCCTATGATAATTAATGAATTAAATCCCAATATCCACCACAGTTCAAGAGTACAAATCACAAAAATAAAAACTTCACCCATAAAAACATATATGATTAAAAAACACAATAAAATACCATAAAACGAGGAACAAGAATTGAATCCCAGTTATCCATGAAATTGCATTTAAGTGGGTTTTTTGGGGCCAAGAATAAGCTTTATCACAAACTATGACAACATTCTATATCCAAATACTAATCATAAATAGAAACTAAACCAAAAAGTTGATGATAACATTTTTGACCCCCGAAATGAAATAACCCACATGACAGTGTAAGTAAAGAACTACTAAACCATAGGTGTGCCACCATATATGCAAGAGGCAACCAACCAGAAACAAGATTCTATAAGGATCATAGTGATTTTCTACTCTCTAAGAAATAATATATATGAACAAGATTAACATAATACATTAAATTAAATGGAATAAATTATTCTTACTGTCCAAAAAATAATAACCGAAAACATAACACACTATACCAATATATAAACATATTGAATGAATAACCATTCACCAAGGATATCCCACATGGCCTAAAAAGACACTAATATATCTTATTCAATAATTATCTTTAATTTTAGTATTTAAATCAAAATTTTAATTGTATTTTTTTAGAAAAGGGGATATAATTAGATAGAGAGTATTTAGAAAAATATATGGTTAAAACGGGGAATCCCTATATGGTTTAGGGGCCACAAGGTTCGTAATGGCCCTATACCAACTACTGAGTGGGGATAGTATGGGTAAATGTCAACTATTTTCAACTTATAGGATCCTAGTACATTCTATCGGGCACACGATAGATTCCAAGGAAGAATACACTTAATAAATTGTATTTTATATATTTTAAAACCAAAATTTATCTAATTAATTACCCCATATAGGTTTTCCCTTAAAATTATAGTGGGTAACCTATCATAGGGAACCCAGTTCACCGTCCTCATCACCTCCATTAATCCCTCCTATAACCTGGTATATAAGTTCTCCTCTAGGATATAGAAGTTTCTTTCCATTATGGTAAGGCCTTGGGTTTCCATCAAATATCTTCATCCCCCGATTTATCTCATAGAGGGATATAATAAATATATCCTAGAATTTAGGTATTTTCAGTTTTTTTGTATTCATACATATTGAGTCTGAAAATATATATTGGGATATATTGCTCTATATTATAGTAGCACCATTATTTTGACACATGAATCTATTTTTCTTATCAAAATTCACCCAATACCTAATTTTCAAATAGTTTTAGGCTTGTCCAAAAATCCTATTGGTGGATTCATAATTATTTGTACACTTCAATGAAACTTTTTACAACATAATATATATCTTAGCCTCTTCTCCTTCACATATACCCATAATGTTTTGTTATAAAATAATTATGGATGAATGGAAACATTAAAAATGATGTGGTTGAAATTTTTTAAACATTTTATTGATTTATTTATCATATCTTATTATTAATAGTGATTTATAATTATAAATTTTTGTGATGATATGATATAATGGTATGCCTCTCATGTCATGACCCATCCCCCAGGGCTCGTGCAGTGACTACCCCTAGCCGACCTTCAATAAGCCAGGGGCTGGTGACAAGCATCGACATGAATATTCCCAAAAATGGGAAGGCATTTCATTTATATATTGTAAACTCACACAGACCAATCACACAACCATATAAAAGCACAAAGTAAACTATATAGTAAATAGGGAGCGTACAGAAAATAAATGGGCTAGAATACAAGCCCAACTACAATGTACAAGAAATACTGGAAAGTAAAAGTAAAACTGAGAACAACTCTTGTAAACACCCACCAAGGATCCTACCTGAAAGGTAGGTACAACTATCGAATGATCATCTCTTCTGATCACCTCATCAAAGGTCTACCTCTAAGTAGTCTTCAGTTCTGGTACCCTCATCCTCATACCGCATTATCCACCATCTGCACCAGACACAACAAGGTGCAGGCATTGCTCGTGTAAGGATGAGTGTAAAAATATTTTGTAGGGACCTCAAGACACCCAAAGCTATCTCAAATCTACAAAAGATAAACCAAAAAACATAGAAACAATAGTCAACCCGACATAGGTATATTACAATACATATAACTTAGTTATTAGAAAAAATCCCACCTCACACAGGAGGGAAGAATACCACACATGTAAAACCACGAAGTTAGATTACAACAATAGTAAAGTACCACATAGAATAACCCTAATCACAATCACAAGGTAAATACAGCTAACACCAGGATTTAATCTAAGGGTAGTAACAAGTAACATCCACATTAAAAATGTCTAACACCTCAGATATGGGAAAACTCCTCTATCATGTAAAGTGGGACTACCGCATCACACAGAGTCTCTTCCCAATAACATTGGACTGCTGAGATAATCCTACAATCATGTACCGTGGGTCAGTCGCGTCACACAAAGGCACTCCCCACTATGGGTCTGCCACATCACACAGAGGTGCTCCTCCTCAAGGCCTAATAAGGTACTCCTCCTACTGAGTACTATGGGTCTTCCGAGTCACCCAGAGTCCCTCCCCATAGTGGGTATGCCATGTCACTTAGAGGCACTCCCCACTGGGTATGTCGAGTCATTCTGAGTCAACACAGTCATCATTCGTCAAGTCTCAGCCCATCGCAGGGTTCCGTACATATCATGCTTGGAAGAACCGCTACCCAAGCCATAGGTAATACCTCAACCACCCCTACGATCTAGTAAAAAGTATCAGTGAGGTCTATCATTTCATAAGGGACCCAATGCAACCGATGACTCATCAATCTGTCACCCGGTCTGTTATTTATTAGCATTTCTTCTTTGAGTGCACGGTTGGAATTGGGATTCGATCCAACCTGGACATACTCAAACATTATCCAAAAATTAATCGGTGTATAACAAAAGGACCGTCTGGGTATAAGGATTCTGGTGCCATAGACGATTCATCAAACGGACTCCAGGTTCTCATGTTAGGGCCAAAAAGGGGAAACTTGGTCTGGCTGGGCCGCGTCTGGTCTGACCCAGTGAAACTAACCTGGCACGACCCATCCGGACCTGGGTCGGGCCTGGTTGGCCTGAGCCTTGGCGGAACTGGCCTGGCCTGCGTAGTGGGCGGCCCAGCCGGGCGCTCTGGGCGCGGTTCGCCCGAGCTGGCATCGAAGGGGGTGCACCACCCTTTCGTTCGGAATGCAAAAAGGGCATCACCATAGGGCACTGCCACGTCACCTGTGGGAACCAAGCAGGTCATACCAATCTGCAATGGCCAATCAGGTTCTCTCGCAGGTCCTCCTCCAAGTAGCGTAGTCGCACGCCACTGCTCCACCTTGCCTAACCGGGTGCTGACCGTTCATTGTCCTCCGCCGTATCCAAGCGACCGAGATCTCCTGATCATCATGTGGAATAAACGCATGCCTCTATACATTCATGAGGTTGGTCGGCATGCCGACCCTCCTTCAATTTCATGGTTCACAGTAACTTCATTCGTAGCCCAAAAATAAAGCTATTGAACATTTGTGATGCTTGGGTCAAGGGACCCACATCCATATGTTGCCCTCAACAAAACTATGTGTTTTCAGCATTGATAAATAATTTCCATTGAAGAACGCATGAATAACATGCGATGATTAAAAAGAAAGAGGTTCCAGGTTTATTTTCGAGATGATGGCCATGTTTGTTTGGCCATCTTTATTGTGAATTTAGGATATGAAGAATCAATAAAGACAATTAAAACATAAATAAAACCACTTCCTCAAGAATAATGGTGAGCGCGCATTTGTGGAAGTGGGTCAGTGTTCATCATCCCCCAAAACTATCCTCCAACGATGTCACTCATTCGTCAATCTATGGTTCGAGGTTTCTGTGTCACTTGTCATCTTCTGCTGGTACTAGCTCTGTCCTCCATGGGTTTGGTGTCACTACACATTGACAACACTTCATTTCTTGGTGAAGTCATGCCGACACCTCTCCCTAAACACCTAATAAATAGGAGAGGGGGAGGGTGTGCAACGTTTGTGGGATTAATGGAGGACCATTAATTAAGAACCTTGCTAATTTCCCAACAGTGTAGTTACATATAATTGAAAGGTCAAGCCATTTATTGGCTTGACCCGTCGCTGGTCCCACATTGCTTGTTGTCCATTGGAGGAATGGAATGAGAATAAATTAACAAATTTATTTTATTTCTTTCATTTAAAATGTCCCAAAACATAACGTTTTCTCTAGACCTACTATGGTGATAGTGAAGTCTCCCTTAGGTGAATCTAGGCCCTACAGTAATAGTGGTGTCCTCATATTTTTAATCCGAGAACCATTTCAAAATGATAGAAAATTATGCTCATGCGTTTACTGAATGTACACAAAAAAGATTGGAAAATTATTAACAGTCCCCCTTGACCCACACAAGTCGAGGTTAGGCTCAGCCTAAGTAAAACATGCCCCAAAGAATCCAATGATACTCTCAGATTTCCAATCCGAGTTATCATTTAATTTTTTTGAATTTTTCAATAAAATATTTGTCTCTTTCTTTTATTTACATCGAAAATCTGGCTTTCACTGGAGGCCCGCACCTGCCAATTTTAGTATCTTCCTAAGGAAATCATACCCTCACAAGTTCATTGGTGGACTCAGATTTTTAATCCATGTTACCATTTGTGAGTTATAAGAATTTGAAAAATAAAATAACTTTATTTAATTATATTTTTAATGTTATTCCCTTTTTGGGTTTTCTCAAAGGAGACACACACCAACTAAACTTAAGTCGCACCTAGGGTAAACCCGCCATCTTGTGCACAACGGTGCCCTCTGATTTCTGATACGAGTAAATGTTTAAGAGTTATTCAACTTTTTTTCAGAAAATTGCTTACACACGCTAATTAAACATTAACAAAACTTTGACGGATCATTCGAGGCACTTCAGGCCTCGGAATGAAGCACCGTCAAATTTCACAGTCTTGAAATAATTCCATATAATTAAAAATATTAATATACTGAATTTTTGAGACATTATATTATCCCTGCCTTTGGGCTTTACATCCCTGAAATCCAACACAAAGGAAAACCAACCAAAAAATGGTACTGAGCATGAGTCTGATCCTCTGTCTCCCATGCGCTCTACTAGAGGTACTCATGCTGTTAATATATTTGCACTAGTGGTATCGACTGCCCATGAAGGACCTGATCTTGTCGATCCTCAATCTCCACTGGAACCTTTATAAATGTCACCCCATTATCGATGTCTATCTTTCCATGGACGATGATGTGATATGGGTCATCCACGTATCTCCACATCTGGGATACGTGGAAGTCGTCGTGCACCCTTTCCAAGTGTGGTGGAAGATCCAACCAGTATTCTACCTTTCCTATCCTCTGAAGAATCATAAGAGGACCATTAAACCTTAGTGATAGCTTGCCTCCTCGGCCAAATCTCTGTAGTCCCTGTCGAGGAGAGACTTGAAATAATATGTTCCCCCCACCTGGAACTCAAAGGGTCCCAGTATCCATTGGGCATAAGATTTATGTCAACTCTATGCCGTCATCACTAGCTGATAAGTGAGGAATCATGATTCAAACTCTACCACTACTTCCTTCATCATGGGCCATCATTACTGACATTAGAGGACCTTTATATCTCCACCACTCCTGTTTGAAACTGAAAACACAACATTGTTGCTTCCAATTTGGAATGTCTTCCCCACTAAATAGTGATAAGCTTAACCCTCTTATGCATGAGTTTATCACATGCCGCTTGGGTTTCCTTTTTTTCTCTCCAACCAAGGAAAATATCATAAAAAATTGTAGGAAAACCATAATACTTTATCCTAACAATTTCCAACTGAGTATGAACTGGGGATGTCCACTCCATATCCAAACTGACATCGCATGGCCTCGACACTGCCACCAGGAGGTTCCAACCGAAACTCTCACCTCACGAGTTAGATCACATTGTATGCGTAAGTGTGATTATCGAGTCTCCTCCCAAAGGTATCTCTAGATGAGAGTGTCAAGTCAAAATCTTAACTTGAAACTCTAGGTATTGGACACGATCCCTGGAATGAAGGAATTATTGGTACCTATCTCTATTAATATTGTAGATAGTAGTAAACACAGACCATTCATCGAATCATTCCTAGATCCCTTGGGCCACACTCTTGGACCATGTGCAGATACTCCCTTCCCGTGTACTCCATATCTCTAAGACTGGTGGGGAACAATGGGGGTGGTTGTAACATGTAGAAATTTACACCACCTCATGTTTCTCTCCTAGCTTAGCTTCAATGTCTGCATATATTTAGATTCATCTTTATCTAACACTTCCTCTTCCTAAAACATTTTACATACCTAAGTCTCTGAGGCTGGTGTTTATTTCCTGCTTTCCCACTGGTATCATTCATTGGATGTATATTCTCATCCATAGAAAATTCTACCACAAAGGTTATGTCTAGAACCCTAACATAAGTATGAATCCATAGAAGAAAGGATATGGCTTGTTTGTCCCTTAAAACTCCTCACTCAGAGGTCCGATCCCTAAAGCACTGACAATACTGTATTCATTGAGTACCTGAGATGGTTGGTACACTTCGATGAATACTCAGATACTACATTTCATCCTACCAAAGCTATAGAAGCTCTATAGAAATCTCTGCAACCACCTTAATCCAGCCCTCAAAAGTCTATGATTCATGTTCACCTCAGAACCTGAGGGGTATCTGATGCTGAAAAATGTGTAAGGAACTTAGCCTACATGTGTACCCTACTTGTACTACTGGTGGTAACTGCTGACCAACAGGTAGTGATATAGGTGGCACACTACCCTAAGGTACCATCTATGGCAATGTTCCAAGTACCAAAGCCTCATTATCCTGTGGACCATCCTCATGGTCACATACTAAAAAATAATAGATGATAAGATCACCATTTTCTCAATCAGTGCCTCAACTAGGTGGAAAACAATAGCCACTACCTCCAACCAGTCCACAGCTGCCTGAAAATATGTCTTGCCCTAAAACCCCAGATGCCTCTACCGCTGCAACTTAGGAAACACACTAAGTAGGAATGCATACTCTACTAGTGGAGATGGTGGTAATGGTTTCCCAACAGGTAGTGGTGCTGTAGGTACACCACACGCAGGTGCTAACACCGTAAGAGTGCCTAACACCGAGGTCTCGTCGCTCAGTGGGCCGTCATCGTGTACTCTCATGGGAATCATAGATGCTTGTCTACATGGCAGAATCCTAAAAAAGAACAGGTGCACCATGATTATTAGGTTATTCCTGGTTAGCTGACTCTAATTAAATTAAAAGAAAAACTTTTAGAAAAACACAAAATCCATGTTTTCGTGAGCTGAATTGTAATTAAGAATTCAGGTACTTGGTGTATGGATACGTCACCCACTGCACCAACACTGAACTCCATGAACTGAAAACCACAATCAAAACACTTAACACTATCACTATGTAGAAAAGGATAAAGTTATAGTTCTTCAGTATAACCAAACTCCTCTATATCACTTTATCATGACTCGTCCCACGGTTCCCATTTCGTGACTATCGTAATCCAGCCATCTTTAGGCCAGGGGATGGAAACAAGAAATGAAAGAAGTATTCCCTAAAATGGGAAGGCATTGATTTTATAAACTTTAGACTCACACAATCCAAGAACACGGCCAGATACAAGCACAAAGTAAACAATATAGTAAATAGGGTGTGTATAGAAAGTAAAGGTTCCAGAATACAAGCCCAATTTGAAAGCACAAGAAAAACTAGAAATTATAATTATGGATGAGTATATATCCTGTAAACCCTACCAAGGATCCTACATGAAGTGTAGGTACAACTCTCGAACCATCCTCTTTGCAGATCACATCACCAAAGGTCCACCTATGAGAATTCTACAGTACAGGTACCCACGTCCTCAGTCAGTGATGCCCGTTGTCTGCACCAGACACCACAAGGTGCAGATGTATCCCATGTAGGGATGAGTATAACAATACATAGTTGGGACCCTGAGACCCCTGAAGGTCTCTCATATCAACAAAGGATAAACCACCAAACATAGAAATAACAGTCAACCCTACTTAGGTATATGCCCATACATATACCTAAGTTATCAGAAAATTGCCGCCTCATACAAGAGGGAAGAATACCACATAGATAATACAACGAAGGTAGATTAACACACATGTAAAGTGAAACATAGCATAACCATAATCACAAGAACAACGTAAAGACAGCTCGTACCAGGATTTATTCTAGGGGTAGTTACAAATAAAATCTCCTATCACAATGTTGAATGCCTCTGTTGGTGGAGAAATTATCCACAATCAAGTACAGTGGGCCTGCTGTGTCACACAGAGGCACTTCCCACTAACCATCAACTACTAAGGAACTCCTCCTATTGAGTATCATGGGTCTTCCACGTCACATAGAGGCACACCCCACCGTGGGTATGTCATGTCACATAGAGGAACTCTCCCTCTTGGCATGTGGAGGAAATCCACATCTCAAGTACCATGGGTCTTCCACATCACGCAGAGGTTCTCCACACCATGGTTATACCACATCACATAGAGGCACTCCCCACTGGGCCTGTTGAGTCACTCCGAGTCGAAACAGATAGCAGTCGTCAAGTCTCAAGCAGTCGTAGGGTTTTGTAGGTATCGTGATTGGGAGAACCACTCCACAACACATAGGTCATTTCTCAACTGCCCTAATTGTCCACAAAAAGTATCACAAATTTTCATCATGTCATAAGGGAACCCACACAACATACGATGCGTCAATCGGGTGCCCGGTATGTATGTTATTAGCATTTCCTCTCCAAGGTCCTGGTTGGATTTGTGGTTCGATCCAATGCTGATGTACTCCAACATTATTTAATACTCAAGTGGAGTACACCAAAAGGACCATCTCGATCCAAGTATTCAAGTTCTGTAGAAATATTTTGAACCAGATGACCCGTTCTCATGTTAAATCCCTAAAGGGAAAACTGGGTCTGGTCTGACCTAGTTGGACTGACCCTGCCCGACCCGACCTAGTTCGGCTCGAATATGCCCAACATGGGTCCGGCCCGAATAGCCTGGACCTTGGCGGTCCTAGGACATACCGCATAGGGGTAGGTATTCTAGGCACATCCCGGTGGCGCGGCCCGCTGGCCCCTGCCCGCCTGAGCTGGCACCGAAGGGGGTCCACCCCCCTTTCGTTCGGAATTAAAAAAGGGAAGCAACCTCGGGCACTGCAATGTCACCCGTGGGACCCAAGAGGGTCCCTTAGATCTACTATGGTCGACTGGGTGCTCATTCTGGTCCCCCTCCAAGCTGTGAGGTCATGTGCCACTGCTCTGTCATGGCCGGCCAGGTGTCGGCAGCTCTTCAGTGTCTACCGCAGCAAAGCAATCACGGTCTCCTGCTCATCTAGGGGTGCAGACATGCGCCACATTTCCATCATGTGGTTGGGCAGTGTTTCGGCCCTCTTCCCCTTCCACAGGTCACTACATCTCTATTATTTTCCCGAAAAATAAAAAGATCACATATTCATGATCATTGGGTCAAGGGCTCCACGTCCATATTTCTTACTCAACAAAACTCTATGTTTCGAGCATCGGTAAAAAATTGGCGTTGAAGAACGCATGAAGAACGCCCAGAGAATAAAAATAAAAATGATTAAAGTTTATGTGCAGGATGATTTACATGTTCTTTTGTCCATCATCATCGTGAATTTAGGATATGAAAAATCATGAATGTAAATTCAAACATAAATAAAACCCCTAAATCAAGAATAATGGTGAGCATGCATTTGTGGAAGCGGGTCGGTGTGCGTCATCCCCTTCAACTAGCCTCTTATGACGTCACTCATTATTCGATCTCTGGTTCAGATTTTCGGTGTCACTCATCACCTCCGGCTAGTACCGACTCCGTCCTCCAAGGGTTTAGTGTCACTTCACTTTGTTATCACTTCGTTTCATGGTGATGTAGAGATGACACCTCTCCCCATGCTCTATATAAATAGGAGAGCGGAAGGGTGTGCAAGTTTTGTGGGATTAATGTTGGCTCATTAATTCGAAACCTTCCAAATTCCCCAATGGTGTTGTTACTTATAAAGTAAAGGTCATTCCATTTATTGGTTTGACACATTGCTGGTCCCACTTTGTTGCTTCTCCATTGGAGGAAAGGAATGAAAATAAAATAACAAATTTATTTTATTTATTTATTTTAAAAAGTCCCAAAACATAACTTTTTATCCAATCCTACTGTGGAAAAAGTGAAGTCTCCCTTAAGTGAATCCCGACCCAATAGATTTAATGCTTTTCTAATATATATAATACGAGCACTGGTTCAAATGTTTGATAGCGCTGCTCACACGTTTACAGAACGTACCCAAAAACATGTATGGAAAATTATTAACAGTCACCCTCGACCCGCGTCGGTCGAGTTTAGGCTATGCCTAATTGAAACACGCCCCAATAAACCCAATGGTACTCAAGGATTTCCAATCAAAGTTACCATTTAAATTTTATTTATTTTATAATAAAACAATTTTCACTAAATTATTTTATTTACTTCAAAAACTAACTTTTACTGGTGGCACATACTGGTCAATGTTAGTATCTGCCTAAAGAAAGAATACCCTCTTGAGTTTAGTGGTGGTATCATATTTTTAATCTGAATTACCATTTGTGAGTTATAATCTTTTAAAAAATAAAATAAAATAAATTAATTATTTTATTTAAGGTTATTCCATTTATGGGTTTTCTCACAGGAGGCCCGCACTGACTAAACATAAGTCACGCCTAGGGTAAACCCGCCATACTGAGCACATCAGTGCCCTTGTATTTCTGATATGAGTAACCGTTTTTGAGTTATTCCACATTTTTAGTAAAACTGCTAAATCACGCTAATTATACCTTAACAAAACTTCGAAGAATCATTTCGGGCTCTCTGGGCCTCAGAATTGTGCGCCGTTAGATTTCACGGTCTCGAAATAATTCCATATAATTAAATATATATATATATATATATATATGGAATATCTGGTACATTACATCACATGGGGTGGATTTCAAGTCTATTTATGGATAATGACTATTGAAAACATGATCTTTCATATAATTTAAAAAATAACAATGGAAAATACAATAGAAGAATGGGGAGATAGGCATAAAAAATTCAGATTTTCAAAGGCCTAAACATTGGATCACCTTAGTCAATAAAAACACTATCGGCCTGCAAGGTATATGGCCACCACAATTTGGAATGCAAGCCACTTATGTTCCCAATTTCTTTTTCACCTAGGGTCATATTTTTTCAAAAAAATAGACACTTTGGGCCTTAATTTGCACAGACAAATTTCCCGAGAGCCTAATTGCTGCTCTGGTCTCCCTAGTGCTTCACCCAAGTCCTCTGAATCATTCCAGGATTTTTATTAACACCTAAAGTGGGGTAATTGAAGTTAGATTATATGACATAATTTCTTTTAGTGTTTGAAATCCATATCAATTGTGCGCCTAAAACACATGACCTACCTAAATCTGAAACACTTGTGCTCCACCTATTCCTCTCACAGGAACATGAGCACCCCGCTTCTGGGAATAATTATTAATACTATTGAAGCCTTATTCACGTATCGACCAAGCAATAACATCTAGGTTGTTCGTCACTTAAGTGATTATCTGGTCACCCAAGCCTTCTTGTGCGCCCATACATGCATGCATGTATCTACTTGGTCACCCATATTTGGTTAACCTACTCTCTTCAGTCTACAAGACATAAATCCATATTCAAAACCATTAATGGAAACAATTATTCTTCATTGAATCCCCTTTCTAAAAGGGATTCTATTGAGACCCCCACCAAAACCTCATGCTTTATCAAACCATTGGGAATGTCCCATTATCATGTCTCCTGTTTGGGTTCGTATATCCACAGTCAGAGGTTTCACACATTTGTTTCACAATAGTTTTAGGATTCATATAGTGTGTGTGTGTTTGTATATCCGTAGTCACATAGTCGTTTCCCCCAGGTTCAATGTTGGGATGTTCCTGGATTGTAGGATTTGGGTTTGGGTTCTAAAATATCATTCCAATCATTAAAACCTAGAACCTCATAGCTCTGGTTGGGAAGGTACGGTTTACACTTTCTTTTCCATAAACTAAAAGGAAATGTCTCCTTCCCCAACAAGGATCAATTTTAGGGTAGCCATCCTGGTGTAATCCACTATCCATTCAAGTGGGATGTTGTGGTCTTACTCCATTGTACTTCATAACCTTCACACTTCCTACCATTGGATCCTTGTCCAATGTAATATGAATAGATGGATGGCTCATCACCTCTCCCTCTTCCTCATTTTCCCCTCCCTCGTCCTCCTTTGACGTCATAGGTGCACCCTCTTTCACCAGCATTAGAGGAAATGTGTGGGTGCCTTTGATGATTATTTTCACCCTCTTGTTTCTCAGACTGAACATGAATCGTGTTGGATTAGAGATTTTTCATGATCAAAACATTTGAACAAGACCTCTTATGTAACACCCCGAGAATTTATGAAAATATTCTTTTTAATTTTATTGATGTCTTGTGTTGTACGCTACACCAAAAGGAGCTTACACTACACGCATCCCTGACTTGGCTTGCATTACACGCAATTGTGTCCTTCCACGATAGCGTGTGTAGTAAGCAATACCGAGTTTCACTAAACGAGATAGTATTATAATATTATTATGAACTAGCTGTTTTAAATAGTAATACCCACTTTTTTAAATTTTTTAAATTTTATCTATCAAAATTGACTTCATTTTTGGATTCAGAAAATCAAAATTAGCTTAGGGTGAACTTTTGTTACTTTTCGGATAACTTTCATATTCTCGTGAATAGTGAAAATTAATACATTTTAATAAAAACAACTTTTTTAATCGAAATAAATAATATTGATAAATTATTAATATGAGTGGTTTTAAAGTATATTTAGAATATATTTTTACCATTTAATACAATGTTGTTCATTGGATGTAATTTCACATTTAAACTAGACATAATCAAGTGTCAATCTTTTGATAGTTATTATCTCTTAAAAACACACTATTTGTTATGACGAAGAGAATTAATTTTTAAATTAATTAATGAAACTGATATGTTTTGAATTTGGTCAAATAGATATCATTTTTGAATTCATAATATCAAATATATCTTAGGCTTAATTTTTTGTATTTTTCTAGAAACTTTCATTTTTTGATGAATAGTGAAACCACTAAGTGGTTGTTAAAAAACTGAATTTTTCATAAAATATAATTTTATCGCTTCTATGAGTGGAATTTCGAAAATATGAAAGACACGATTAATATCAAGGACTAAAATTTGGTTCAATGAGATGAAAATATTTTTTGGTGAATAGTAACTTTTTACTTTTATTTACCACGGTTAAAAGTAAATAGGATAATTAAGGGTAAAAATGATATTATTATTACCATAACATGTGTCCTAATTCTATTGGATAAGTGTAATTTGACCGAAAACAACCTTAGTAATAAAATATGACCATTTATTCCCACATGGATTAGATTAGGACATTTAATATTAATTTATTTAAAGAAGGGTTAAAATAGTTAAAATCAATGCATAATAAGTAATGAATTTTTAACATAGGTTTATTCATAAGATAAATTAGACTATAAATATTAATTAGAAAGATAAAACTATTTCCAACATAATTGTATTTTATTTATAATTTTTAGACATTAAGTAATTTAAATTATTTATGACACAAAGAAGATGTCGTAATTATCTTATTAATGAAATATTGACATAATTAATGTTATAAATACCCAAATAAATGTAATTTGAGAATTTTTATAAATTCCACTAATTTTATAGGTTAGTATGACATTCTAGTATTGATTTAGTTAACTTTTTTTGAACTAATAATTCGGTTATGATTTTCACAAAAATCAATTACCAAATAGTGTCAAAAATGACATTAAATAGTTTTTAAAGAAAATATTATATTATTAATTGTTATTTTATTCTTAAAAATCTAAGGTTCGGCCAAATGACTTAGATAATGTTATATATATTAATAATAGAAAACTTGGGGTTCTTTTGGCTAGTTATAGTAAGATTATTTATTTTATAGTGTAAGAAATCAAGAAGACACGGTACAAGTTAAATTGTCTAACTTAAAGTTAAATCTTAATGATAAGGTTATAATAGAAACATAAACTTGTCTAAATTCCATTGGATGATAGGATTTAGACACATCCCCACCTTAGATTTTAAATAAATCTTTTTTGATCTATTAAAAAATGAATATTACTTTATTATAAAATAATATGTTTAGTTTTTCCAAAGGTACCCATCTCCTCCCTTATAAAAGATCACCTCCTTCCTCTATTTATCACACCACTTTGAGCCTTCAAGCTAGGCCAACCCATGCCAAATTTCTTCAATACTTCCCTATAAACATCTTAGAGGTCCTAGTGTTCTTCAAAAACAATTTAAGTTCCCTAAGAGGAGGTCTCAAAGAGGCGCTTCAAAGAAGAGGAGGTTCGGATCCATACGAAGCATATCGGACCCAAGGTAAGGGACAATTTTTCAAATCTCATTTTTATCCGAGATTGTTTATATGTAGGTATTTACTGCGGTGTATTTTATCATCCACATCCATGTTTCCTCAATATGTAATATTATTTCCATCCACCTACCATTGTTTAAATCCAATTTTACCCTTCGGTGAGTTTTTATTAAAAGATATGAAAGGAATATTTTTTCGTTTTTCATATGAGGTACTTTTTGACTATTCTGACAAAAGTATGAGAAGAAGGTTTTTTTAAATTATACAGCATGAATGGATTTTTAAAACATTATTTCCAAGAAGCTTTTTTTACAAGTTTTCATGTTTATTTTTAATCAACTTCTTTTAGTTTAGAATTTTATGACATGTTAAGAAAGGAAAAGTTTTTTTGAAGAAGAAAGGATATTTTCCTCAAGAATTCATTTCAGATATTTTATTAAAACCATTTTTCATCTAAGATGACATTATTTCATATGTTTATGTTTCAAGTTTAATGTCTCTATGATTTACATGTTTCACTCTTCATATGATGAAATTTCTACTTGTTTTATATGGATTATGAAATGATGGGATGATGTTTATGAAACCCATTTTATTCTTTGGGTTATGATGAATGTTTTAAGTTTATTTTTTGGTACAAGTAAGAATTAATTCATTATGAGATGGGTGGGACATATATGTCCCTCCAATTCATTGGGTTAAGATTTATATCTCATGAGATAGACATGGAAGGAACGGTAAGTTAATCCGGTTCAGTATTACAGGACTGGAATGAGGAGTGAACTCAATTCAGAAAGGGACTTTTCCCACTAAGATAGTCTTGGAAGCAATGCCTTGGCTACTATGAAAATCATTACATGTACTTAATGGATTCCACAATTACATTTTTATTCCCATTCAATTTTATCATGATTTATGTTCGATTATGATCTATGCCTTATGTACTTCCATGTTTTATGTCTCTGCTCATGATTTTGATGTTTAAACATTATGTTCATGTTTTTAAGTTTAAATGTATATGGTATGTTTCATTTTATCCATTATTACCCTTACTAAGCATTTGAGCTCACCCATTTTATGTTTTATTTTAAACATGGATTAAAAGAAAGGTTTTAGGTTAGGAAACAAAAAGTGGAAGATCTTTATGGGAGATGTTGAAAATATTTCACCACGATTAGAAGATTACGTTCCAAGTTTCCAAAGACACTAAACTATTACGGTCCTTGTGTGTATTTTTTTTGTTATGTATTAAGTATTACGAAAAATTAATGTAATATCTATGTATGTCAAGCTTCGGGTCTCTACAGTTGGTATCAGAGGAAAGGTTTAGTCAACCTTTGGAAACTAGGATGCGTGAACTTTAGTGAGATCCCTATATATTTTTCTAAGGTATGTCTAGGGATGTCCATAAGTTTAAGTATAATTATATGTTATAGTCCTAGAATTGCGCTAACGATCTTATAATTAAACCTAAGATGTTATATATTGAAGGTACTCCCCCTTTGTTATGTTGTTTTCCCTAGGATAATTTTTTCCTCTCACACTATTCTTTTTGGGTTTTAGACGATGGCTGGAAACCGAAGGAACCGTGTATTTCAATGTAATGGACAATGCAATGACTGTCGTCCTGAAAAAACCAATGTTATGGGAGAAGGAGTGAAAAATCTTATTTCTATACTTACACAAGCTATGAACCATTCTGGACTTCCAAATGAGCAGAGAAGGGAACAATATTCTATTGAGTCCTTCATGAGGCAACACCCACCTTCTTTCAGTGGGTCTTCCGATCCACTTATTGCTGAACAATGGATCAGTACCACTGAAAAGAAATTTTCAGTTCTTCAATGTTCTGAACATGATAAAGTCATCTTTGTAGTATATCATTTGGAAGGTGAGGCTGATCAATGGTGGAATCTTATCAAGAATACGAGGCCAAGAGATGAAATTGAGTTCATGGAATGGGACGAGTTCAATAACTTATATTTCAATAAGTACTTCTCTCATATTCTTCATACAAAGATGGAGAAGGAGTTTCTTGAACTAAAGCAAAATGATGATGAATCTGTTGGTATATACGAAGTGAATTTTACAAGGCTTGCAAGGTATGCATCTGGCTTTATCATCCAACCTGAAAGTAAAGTTGATCGATTCTTCAGTGGCTTAAAACCAAGTCTTCGAAGGGCATTAGATATAAGAGACTTCAGTAGCTATGAAGAAATTGTGCATTGTGATATCATGGTAGAAATGGAAGTTGGCATTACATATCCATCTCATGGTTTTGACAAGAAACGAAAGATGGAGTTCAAGGAGAAATCCCAGAATAATGGGGAAAAGAAGATGAATGTTTCCTTATGCTCAAAGTGTGGAAGGAATCATGGTGGAGATTGTCTTAACGGGACTTGAAAATGTTTTAAGTGTGGAAAATAAGTTCATCGAGCAGTTGAGTGTCGAAATAATGGAAAAGGGTTTCTAATGATGTGAATAAAGAAAAGACTGCAGAGAACGCACCACCAACACTTCAATGCTTCATGTGCAAGGAAATGGGGCATTATGCTAATAAATTCCTTAATCCAAGGGTTAGTGATGATCGACATGAGAAACCACTTAACGTAAGGGAAAAAGGGAAGTACTATGAAATCACTATTGGCGATGTTGAATATGACAACGATGTGGTGGAATGATTAAGGGTTTATGTAATTGGATTCCAAAATAATGTTGTATATAGTATCGTGGAATATTGGAATATTTATGTATTGGTCAATTGTGGTTTTCAATAATTTTATGGTACCGATAACCATGGATAGTGATTGAGATATTTTTGGAAAGAAGATGATATGCGCATAATGAAGGGATATGGAGAAAATGAAATGTTTGACAGTATTCATGAGCTCATGACTGATATAAGGAGAAGGTTATATCATGGTTTGAGTATATAGAATTTTTGGTTTTTGGTATGTGGAAAGAGTTAACTTTTTACAGCACTCATGTTTTCACTAAGGTTCAATGTGTATTAATTTTTCAAGAGAATACATTATTAAGGTATTCTCATGATTGGAATGTGACCAACAAGATAATGGGGGATAAATGATGGTTAGTTGATGACATTTCAAGTAATCTTTTTCTTTATACTATGAGATTGGACCGAAGTATTTTAGATAATGATTGGAATGGATAATGTTAGACATAAGATAGTATTGTTTAAGGATAGAACTTTTTCGATATTATTTATTTGATGTTATAGTAATGTTGTTTTAGAAAAAGGACAACCTGCAGGACGGGCGACAACCCATCGCGTCGGACAAGGATGTGGGAATCGAACCCACAATCAAAGTGCGACTGGCCTTTATCTCCTACCACTGGCCTACAGGAAGTCCCTGTTTAGTAGAAACTAGTTTTATTATATTAAGAAGTATGATATATGAAGTATAAGTCCATTTTAGGAACCATATATGATTAATCTCACTATAGATCGACTTATCTATATTTAATAATTTTTTCTATCCTTTTGTTTGAGACAGAGGGAATGACCCGTCATTCTATCACATGATCTGCTAACAATTCACGAATAAAAATTTCAACTTCATTTCATTATGAGATGAAGTGGAAATTGTTAAAGGCTCTAACAATAGTGACATTGTACCAAAATAATGTAAGTATTTATTCTAATTCAAATTCTTCATCTTTAGGGAAATGATCTTGAAAACCAAAAATGTTGTCCTAGTACCCTTATATCCGATGAATCAGATAGTACCCTAGATCATCACAAATTTATGGCTTTGTGATTGTTGTATTTTTCATAGCCAATTTCTCTACCACTATCAATCAGAACATGACAGTTAGATTTCTCTTCCATATCCATATTTTCACCTATGTTCTCCTATATAGAAACCGAGTGATTAGTTAATTTGGGTAACCATTACATTTCATACTTTAGTTTTTAAATCCAAGTTTTTTTATTCCTTTTTACGATGCGGGTTTGTATTAAAAAAAATTTTGAGTAGTAAACCATTTATAACCCCGACGAATTTCGAGGGCGAAATTCATTCTAAGGGGGGTAGAATGTAACATCCTGATATTTTATGAAAAATAATCTTTTTAATTTTATTGATGCCTTGTGTTGTACGCTACACCAAAAGGATCTTGCACTACACGTATCCCTGACTTGTCTTACATTACACACAATCGCGACCTTCCACGATAGCATGTGTAGTATGCAATTTCGAGTTTCACTAAACGAGATATTATTATAATATTATTATGAAATAGCCGTTATGAATAGTAATACCCACTTTTTGAAATTTTATAAATTTTATCTTTCAAAATGGACTCCATTTTTGGATTCGGAATATCGAAATTAGATTAGGGTGAAATTTTGGTACTTTTCGAATAACATTCATATTCTGATGAATAGTGAAAATTACTAAATTATAATTAAAAAAACTTTTTTAATTGAAATAATTAATTATAATAAATTATTAATATGAGTGGTTTTAAAGTATATTTAGAATATATTTTTACCATTTAATACAATGTTTTTCATTGGATGTAATTTCACATTTAAACCAGACATAAACAAGTGTCAATCTTTTGATAGTTATTATCTCTTAAAAACACGCTATTTGTTTTGACGATGAGAATTAAATTTTAAATTAATTAAAGCAAATGTTATGTTTTTAATTTGGTAAAATAGAAATAATTTTTTAATTCATAATTTCAAATATACATTACGGCTAATTTTTTGTATTTTTTTGGAAACTTTTATTTTTTTATGAATAGTGAAAGCACTAAGTGGTTGTTAAAAAATTGATTTTTTCATAAAATTTAATTTTACTGCTTCTGTGAGTGGAATTTCTAAAATTTGAGAGACACGGTTAATATCAAGGACTAAAATGTGTTCAATGAGATGAAAATATTTTTTGGTGAATAGTAACTTTTTACTTTGATTTACCACGGTAAAAAGTAAATAGGATAAATAAGGGTAAAAATTATATTATTATTACCCTAACACATGTCCTAATTCTATTGGATAAGTGTAATTCGACCAAAAACAACCTTAGGAATAAAATATGACCATTTAGGCCCACATGGATTAGATTAGGACATTTAATATTAATTTATTTGAAGAAGGGTTAAAATAGTTAAAATCAATGTTTAATAAGTAAATCATTTTTAATATAGTGTTATAAATAAGATAAATTCGACTATAAATATTAATTATAAAGATAAAACAATTTCATAAATAATGGTATTTTATTTAAAATTTCTATACATTAAGTAATTTAATTTATTTATGACACAACGATGATATAGTAATTTTCTTATTAATGAAATATTGACATAATTCATGTTATAAATACCCAAATAAATGTAATTTGAGACTTTTTATGAATTCCACAAATTTTCTATGTTATTATGACATGTTAGTATTGATTTAGTTATCTATTTTTGAACTAATAATTCTGTTGTGATTTTCACAAAAAACAATTACCAAATAGTGTCAAAAATGACATAAAATAGTTTTTAAAGAAAATATTATATTATTAATTCTTATTTTATTCCTAAAAATCTAAGGTTCAGCCAAATGACTTAGATAATGTTATATATATTAATAATAAACAACTTGGTGTTAGTTTGGCTTGTTATAGTACTTTTATTAATTTTATAGTGTAAGAAAACAAGAAGACATGGTAAAAGATAAATTATCTAACTTAAAGTTAAATCTAAATTATAAGGTTAAAATACAAACCTAAACTTGTCTAAATTCTATTGGATGAGAGGATGTCGACACATACCCACATTAGCATAGAAATAAATAAATTTGGAGCTATCAAAATCAGAATATGACTTTATAATAAAATAATATTTTTAGTTTTTTCAAAGGTGCCCCTCTCCTCCCTTATAAAAGAGCACCTCCTTCTTCTCTTCCTCACACCACTTTGAGCCTTCATGCTCGGCCAACCCCTGCCAAATTATCTTCTCCACTACCACAGAAACATCTTAGAGGTCCGGGTCCTCTTCAAATACCAATTTTAGTGCCCTAAGAGGATGTCTCAAAGAGGCGCTTCACGGAAGAGGAGGTTTGGATCCATACGAAGCATATCAGTCCCAAGGTAAGGGATAATTTTTCAAATCTCATTTTTATCCGAGATTTCATATACGTAAGTATTTACTAGGGTGTATTTTATAATCCAAATCCATTTTTCCACAATATGTAATATTTTTTCCATCCACCTACAATTTTTTAAATCCAATTTTACCCTTTGGTGAGTTTTTAGTAAAAGATATGAAAGGAATATTTTGTCATTTTTCTTACGAGGTACTTTTTGACTTTTCCGACAATAGTATGAGAGGAATGTTTTTTAACATATACGACATGAATGGATTTTTAAAACATTATTTCCAAGAAGCTTCCTTTACAAGTTTTCGAGATTATTTTTAATAAACATTATTTAGTTTAGAATTTTATGACATCTTATGAAAGGAAAAGTTTTAAAAAAAAGGATATTTTCCTCAAGAATTCATTTCAACTGTTTTATTAAAACCATTTTTCATCTAAGATGAAATTATTTCATATGTGTATTTTTCAAGTTTAATGTCTCTATGATTTACATGGTTCACTTTTCTTATGATGAAATTTCCATTTGTTTTATATGGATTATGAAATGATGGGATGATGTTTATGAAACCCATTTTATTCTTGGGTTATGATGAATGTTTTAAGATTATTTTGTGGCACAAGTAAGAATGATTTATTTATGAGATGGTTGGGACATATATCCCCTTCCAATACATTGGGTAAATATTTATATCTCATGATATAGACATGGATGGAACGGTAAGTTAATCCGGTTCAGTATTATAGGACTGGAACGAGGAGTGAATTCGATTCTGAAAGGGACATTGTCCACTAAGATGGTATTGGCAGCAATGCCTTGGCTACTATGGAAATCATTACATGTGCTTAATGGATTCCACAATTACATGTTTTATTCCCATGCTATTTTATCATGATTTATGTTCCATTATGATCTATGCCTTATGTACTTCCATGTTTTATGTCATTGCTCAATATTTTGATGTTTAAACATTATGTTCATGTTTTTATGTTCAAATTTATATGGTATGTTTCATTTTATCCATGCTTACACTTACTGAGAATTTGAGATCACCCTTTTTATGTTTTATTTCCCCCCAGGATTAAATGAAAAGTTTTAGGTTAGGAAAGAAAAAGTGGATGATCTTTATGGGAGATGTTGAAGATCTTTTACCATGATTAGAAGATTACGTTCCAAGCTTCCAAAGACACTAAACTATTATGGTCCTTGTGTGTCTTATTTTTTTTATGCATTATGTATTCTTCAAAAGTAATGTAATATCTATGTACGTCAAGCTTCGGGTCATACATCTTGAACTACAAGAACATTGATTATAATTCAAACAAGGATATGTAAGATACCCTCTTAATGGCCCAATCTGAAAAGGGTTCCCTACCAAAAGGGATCAACTAATCATGTACCCTATATGGGGAAGATCTCATGAATAAGCCCAAACACATCAAGAACTTTGATCCCCACCATAATTTGGATATGTAGGAAGACATCATCCCGGCTTGAGCTGAAGGGATATATTATTTTGGAATCATTCCAGAATTCTATTAATCGTGGCATCCTATTTAGAAATAAGACCCAAATGAAACCCCAAAATCATAGAGGCATCCATTTTAGGAAGTAAGAAAAACACATTTCTCTCTAAGAACTATAAATTTCTATGAAACTTATCAAACATCAAGGGATTATATTCACATCCAGATGGGATACGTAGGAAGCCTCGTTGAGGATCAAACCCTGCACATCAAATCTACCCTGTTCTTCCTGGTCCATATTCCCAACTAGGACTAATCATAATTGGAAACCCATATTATTTCCAAATACCTTGGGCTAGTTAGTTATATGTCCCATACCAAAATTTTAATAAACAACTTTCTCGAAGATTTCCTTACCACATGACATTAAACTATAAGGTTAGGTCTTTATCACATGACCGTAAAATATATGATGTGTCCCATTAAGTGTCACTGAACTTTAAGGGACTGATTCACTACACAAGGATATATAGGTAGCCCATTTTATGGGTATGGTCTCATTATAAAAACAAACCTACATCTCCCTAGACAATGATAAATTACATAGTGCCCTGTTGAGTGGTTTAAAACTAGAACCATCATTAAGATGATTAAAAAAAAATCAATAAATACTATATGAGAGGATACCCTTGATCTAAAACATAAAAAACATGTGGATATATTGAATAATGAAGAACCTAGAATATAAATGGGTAATTCTAAATTTCATACATGTTAATAAATTCTTCCAAATTCAATGGAATACCTATGTTATAATTGGTGAATTAATAAGGATTAATGTAATTATCTTAAATTTATAAATAGATTCACTTTCTGGACATTAATTCCCCCCCCCAAAGGGTGTGATGAGTCCAACCACCCATCCTCTCGACCAATGAATGTTCTTATGTATCATAAAGTTAAAACATAATGAATGCCTGCCTTTGGAAAGTAGGTCCCTTTTGGATAAAGAAATGTTGGATGTTTCTTGTTCCATGAAAAAATCTAATGGAAACTGCTTATAAACAGTGATTCTTAATCTAGAACACGTGTTTCAGTGAAGTACGAAACAATAATGGTGTACCCGATGTGGATCCTTCACTAAGATAATATTTTCACCCACCAATTATGACCTTATCAATGGATAATGAAAGGCCGTAGAAAGGGATTAATAATGCATGTTTCAAAATAAAAGATGTTTATTTAATGGAGGTTATTGTTGCTATAATGTTTTTTCATAGAACTCCCTTCTCTCCAAATGGATTCTTTCATGTTTGCACTCGTTAATGTCTCAAACGCTACACAAGATGAATCCTCATCTACTGAAAGAATGTCATCACCATCCCCCAATACTCAACTCTAGGTTTCCAATGTTCTGGAAGTGAACTACCATCATCCGGTACTATCCTAACCTTGGAGGCTACCCAACAGGCACTTGAGGTAAAGAACAACCCTCGATTGTCTGATCAACATGGACTGATGGTCAAGAAGCCGGCCGTGCCAACCACCATCTTCAACCATTTCAGTTCCTTATCCTATGAATGCAATGACCAATCCCTCCCATATTTTGGGGAGGTGGACTAAGAGGTATGTTTTGGCCTAAAATCTAAAATGCAGTGGTCCTTCCCGAGGACTCCAACAAACAATCATTTCCAACCGAATCGTACAATAGTGAACCCCCATCATGATGGGGGTGTTTCCTAAGGACGTTCGACTAAGGTCCCTCAGACCTAGGTGCAGAAGATGAACTATCTGGGAAAACATTCAATCATCAGGGATAGAATTATTACATATTCCCCCTCCAGAAAATTCCCTCAACATAACTTGGAGGGAAACAACTAGCGGGCACACACACATGTTCATCCTAATTCCACAACCCAGTTGACTCATCCGTAAGTGACCCACAAATCCCACCAAAAAAATCTAGTTGAGTGACATGAATAGACACATACACATATTTAGAAATTATCATCCAGTCACCTAGCTTGTCTGATTGAATTTATCAATTCCCTCCAATCAAATGTGGTGATAACTGGTAAATAGGATCATACACTTGATTACCCTCACCAATTTTTCAAATAGTCTTGTCTTCCAGTATTTAATGAAGTCTATTAAAAATTATTTATTGAAAAAATCCACTATGTATATACTTCATCTATCATTCATCAAGCCTACCAATAGTCTCGTTTAGATGCACACAGAGAAGTTATTCGAAAAGCACCGATGAAAAATTTTGGGGAGACTCTACTCTCTACTTCCATATATGAGTATTTTGAGTAACCATTGACAAGAAAAGGACGACATTAGAAGTCACAAACACCTGTTATAGATACCAAATTGACATATATTTATATTCCAACCTATAATGTCCCCAAACACATATTAGAAATGGTGAATGGGCATAGAAAAATTCCTTTCCATATTTTGAAAGAATTCCATAATATCACAACAACAACTTCAGTATTACTAGGGGAACAAACACATAAATCTCACCGCAATCCTAGGATGACACATCAACATTCCATACTAGAGTAGATACATACCTCTTCTCTAGTCTAGGAGGGTTATGGGGAATACTCCCCCATATCATAGAGACAATTAGATTAGGAACATACACCCTTTCCAATTTGAGATAATTGGACCGTTCTGATAACCATTCCAGGGTAGGCACATACACCATCCCATGATAACAACTTCTCCCAGAAAATGGTTCTAATTAAGTTTAAGAGAGCATCCAATAAGAAGTTTATCCAAACACAGATGTAAAATCATGTACCAATTTGCAATCTAGCTCCTCTTAATGCTAGAGTTATTCAATCCATTAGACATTTATCTATTGCAACTCATGATCTTAATAGCTCAGTACCAAATTATGGGAGTAGTAGTTGTAATAATAAAGTTACCTAACATACACTTCATCATGAAGTCCTACATCATGAAAATTCTGTCAATCCAAAGAGCCAATGTCTAGATGATTGCCACAACCACCCTCTATATCGCCAAAAAACCAAGGAGCAAGAGGATTTATACCATGCTGTAATCCACCATGGTGGTTTTACCCATGATGGAATTAAGTAAAACATTTCTCTTTGTAGTAGTGTTTTGCATTGTCATGGTAATACTTTAATTGAAAATGTAGTAATAGGAAATCCCTCTTATTTTGAGGCATGTTCCAACACAAGGACAATCATGTTTGATACCTTGTCATTAATGAGTGAAATAATTTCTCAATAGAAGACATCTTAAGAGAACAATCAATCTCTGAACCGCCCTTGGGTCATTTATCTTCGAATACAGTTGAGGAAAAGGTGACTAATTTCATTGATTTTAAGAAAACAATTGAGAATCATCCAATTTTTTTAACCAAGTGGAGAAACATCTAGTGAATGATGATGACGATATATTAAACATGAGAGAAAAATTGGTTAAGGGAGAAGTACCAGTCATGTTATAGACTTTGGAAAACATCCAATATAAAATTCAGGAATTGATGGTAGAAGATTGAATTCATGATGTCCACCTCATCTTATGGAAGACTCTTCGTCACAATGAAGAAAAATTTTTACGTTATGATGAATATAAAAATCATCTAAAGGTAATAGAAGGTATGAAACACCTAATTAACTTGGCATCTCTTTCTATTTCTCGATATCCAAATGATGAAAATAAACAAAGAACCATTTATTGTGTCAGCATCAATGTTATTAAGATGATACACCAGTTAATTTTTGATTTCCTATCTATTGATCGTATCTGAGGATGGGGTGCACATAGAGAATTGCATTTCACTGCACTCCAGAATCAATAATGTCCACAAAAAGTGGTCTCATTCACGGTTATTTCCCATAGTGACCTACAGTCAGTAGATTTTGTATGTAATCATTTATACTTTAATTAAATTGGTGATTTGAGTGGTTGTCAGATAATGCATCAGGCTACTGTCTGAACTATAATTCACAAAATCAGAAGAGCAGCTGCATGAATCTCAACAATAGTAGTTCAAGAGACACCCAAGCCAATAGAGAAAGGGGATTGATTAATACAACAATTAAATTCAATAAACAATGTCCTATGGATGAAGAAGAGGAATTGAAATAGCCCCAACTGACAGGTCTGATGGATTTTCCCCATCTAAAATCCCCTCGTCAAGGGAAGTTAGTTTTCTCCCAATTTGGGAAGAAACCACCAAAAGAGTGCACAACTGAACTATCCATGGATTCACATCATGTAACTGTCTATAAAATAGTTCCTGGGAATTCATCATATAGGAGAGAAGGGTCTCACAGAATAAAAAAAAGGAGGCGATCTTGTAAATATACTGACATAATTCCATCAATTCATTGTGCGTCTGGAAATTTCATTAACACCATTGAAGAAGATCCTCCAAAAAATGAGTATAGTTCTGGGAAATCAGAAGATGAAGTTCTTATACATAATACGGTACACAATAAAGATAATGAAGAAGGTGTGCGTACCAAAAATCAGATGTTTACCCAGAATCTAGGTATTCCCTCAAATAATCAACTCCCACCACAACGAAAGGTATCTAGCAAGGGGAACAGTAAAAGTCATATCACTTATGTCATTTCGACTAGAGGAATTCAATATCTATCTCTTGAAGAAATATTTTCAAAAAAGTAAGAGGATATATAAGAGTTTAAAAGTCTCAATACATAGTTATTTAAATTTGGAATTTCTACTAAACATACTCCCTATGTAGATCCTCAACTTTTATATCTGGTATAACATCCTCAACAATGAGGATTTTCAGTAAATACAAATGTGGATAATGAATTACCTCAATTGGGTAAAAATCTAGGGTGGGATCAAACAAATCCTTATAGTCATATCCCCATGGGTAATCTATGACAAATACCAGCACCACCACCAGTGGTTTTGTTGGTCATTACACCAGTTGTAACTCCATCTATTGTACCTGTGTTGGTCCCCCCTAATCTAGATGTTCCCCAAATTCTTATGAACACAATAGAGGCATTAACCACTCGATTAGATTCTATGGGAGAATGGTGTGCACCAGTTCATCTAGAAAATAGAACATACCCCAAATGGGTGGATTCGATCTCCCCCCCCAACATTTGGTGAAACTTCATTCCCAATATTTAATGGTTTGGGAGATCCATAGAAACACTTAATGCATATTGTTTCTCATTGGGTTCCCATGATGGGGACTCCTAAAAAAGAAGCAGTATAGATTAGGTGCTTTGTGCAGTCATTATAGGGACTAGCTTATGTTTGGTATACATGTTTGTAATCTTGATCAATTGCCGGATGGGAAGATCTGCTTTAGAAATTCATTATTGAATTTATCTCAACGCTGCAGAATTCAATATTTTTTTATCTTACAAATTGAAAAAATGGTAAAATGACGTAGTTTTAGATTTCATAGCTCAAAGGAATGATTTAAAATAGTCTTTAAATCTAGCACTCCATTTGGAAAATTTGTTTCCAATTTGTATGGAAAATTTTCATGATGATTTACACACACCACTGATCCCTATGAAATACACAAGAGGGTTTCGAGACCTTGAATCAATTTCTCAATTGGTGGAGGATTACATTTTAGAAATTAAAGCTAAATATCATATAATTCCATCATCTCTGGGACGGAGAATATGGAATTTATAGGCCTCTACATTGAGACTCAAGTAAGAACCTATATATTCTTCCACTTCAAAAACATCATCAGATTGAAGAGCTATGACTCTTGAGTTTCGGTAGAAAGGATAAACTATTCATTATGATCAATGAGATAAATTGTGGAAACAATTTGATGAGTTAATGTACAATATTTATTCTTTTTCAAATGAAGAGGATCACGGTTACTTCATATTAGATTTGGGAAACAATTTGGTTCAGTTGAAAAGACCAATGAAACATAAAAAAATAAGGAGATGAAGATCTTCTAAATTATTTTTTATTTCACCAGATGTTGGGGCATCACATTCTATAGTGTTTTGTTTTTAATGACCTCTTGGAAAAAATAGGATACTCTGGACAAGTGAAACAGAAATGTTTGTCAGCCCAAGTAGCATGTGTAACTACTACTGATCTTGACTAAGAATGAGAATGGTAGGAAGTCAAAATATAATATGTGTATAAATATTATGATCGGATGTTCACGAAAAAAACCAACCAAACCAATAATGAAATTTAAGGTATTTACGATGGGATATTTACGATGGGATCCCATCGCAAATAGGCTTTAGAGATGGGGCCCCGTCACAAATAGCCCACTCTAGAAAATATCATTACAAATATTATTTATTTCTATGGGCCCATCGCCAAAAATAATATTTGCAATGGGAAAGGGCCCCATCACAAATAATCCACCGACTATATACATTATATCTATAAAAACTGTTCGCAACGGACAGTCTCAAAAACATTTTTCAACGGGGGAGATCCTCGTCGCAACTAATCCTTCGATTATATAATTTATATATATAATAACCTTTTGCGATGAGCCCATTGAAAATATAATTAATTTTAATTTTATATTTATAATATTTTTGATGGGAGCCCATCACAAAAATCCTTGTCGCAAATAGTAAACATAATAAAAAAAATATTTAATAAAATTATGATTATTAGTAAAATTTTATTAATATTATCAATATAATAAGCAAATATAAAAATTACAATTAGTAAAATAAACAAACATTAAAAAAATACTAAAAAATACTTAATAAAATTATGATTAATAAAAAATTAATATTATTTTTACTAAAAAAAATTGTTACAATTCTCAATATTTACAAAAAAAATATAAAAAATATTTAAATTTCATTATTATTATTAAAATAATAAAATATAAAAAAATATAATACTAATAATAAAAAATAAAATATTAAAAAAAATTATGCAATATTTGTACCAATATGAAGGAAAGAAACTGAAAATAGTTAATATTACAATAAATCGTTTATTCAAATGTTTTTAACATAAAAAATAAATCACTGGTGGGTTATCTTCTAGGGGAGGTGGAAGAACTGTAGGAGATGGTGGAGGAAACTCCATCCATAATCTACGAGTCATATGGTGCATGTAATCCATCTGCTCATGATGATTCTGCTGCAATCGACGCATCTCCTCCTCATGCTCCTACTGCTGCTACTACTCTCACCGACACATCTCCTCATTCTGCTTCTGCAAACACTATATTAGCTCAGATAGGGGTCACAACTGCTCCTGATACTCTGAGACAAAAGATTATGCCCCTCCATGAGCTACTCTCGGGTTGTATGCCGACATCGCAACAGTGTCATAGTATGTACCTTGAATAAAATGGGAGCTGATACCAACTACTGGTCCCTTCTCAAGGCCATATTGTGTCTCCTGTATCCATACCACCTCAACGAAATGGTGGGTCCTTCTCTGCTCAGTTGTCTCGTCATGACTCTCTACCTGTTTATGTGAGGTCGCAGCGTCATATGACTCCTTCAATTCCAATTTGATATTAAAATGATAAAAATATTATATGTAGTTAATTGTCAAACTAAAAAAATAATACTAACCACAATTCAAAGCTGACGATCCCCTCTAATCTCTTTTGTTGAAGGATCACTGTACATCCTCATATAAACGTTGAACTCCGTAATATTGTGATGCTCGACTACCTACAAAAATATAAAATAAACTATTTATATTTATGGTTATATATAATATTTAAAAAATATACTAACCAGATGCTCTCTATGAGTACTGAATGTACGGATACAGGCTCAATGTGTCACCTCCTGTCTCCCACGGTTTTGCAGTCCCACTGAATATCTCTTCTGAAATCCACCACTCATCCAGTGTAAACATAATACATCCCAAACATGAGATGAAATGTACTATGGTCAGTGGGCTCTACACAACTCATCAAATTCTGTCACTCCTACATTTTTAATGGTGGTTCTTCTCAAATTGTTCAAAAACTGACGGAAACAGTCATGCATAGACACCTACCATGCCGTGTGGATAGCGTCACACATGCTATCATCAATGGGTTACCATAAACCCTACACATAATTTATAATATAATGTTATTAATAAAATAAATTTCAATATAAATATTCTTTATTTACGTACCAGCCAATGATCGAACATGTTGCACTAAACATCAACGAGAATCCGTTCTTATGAGATCCATGGCTGGGAAAAATAATTGTGCAAGATAGTGCTCCCCTGTCCAATAGCTACATGTGAAAAACAGTGAAAAATTAATAAATAATCAAATAATTAGTATATATATAAATAAATTAATGAAATATAACTAAAATATAAAGGTTACCATACCTCCGAGTGTGTGGATCGAAACCAAGATGTGGACATCACTCAGGGATTGGGTCAGGAAGCATCAATCGCGCAAGACCGCACCCCCTCTACATACCCCTAGAACCGTCAGTATGATGAGGGTTACATGGTCCACAATCCCCCTCATCCAAAGATAGATCAGCCTCCAGCAACTCATGAAATAGATCAAGATCCATCTAAAACACAAAATGATTGTTGTTAGAAGATATTTGAAAACAACTATTATATATAGTTATATAATAGTTATGATTATAACAAGCATTTTATTATGTCAATTTCCATCTTCATCCTCATAATCATATTTTTCCATGTCAATTTCTTCATCTTCCTCCCCAACATCATCAATATCCATATGAGTTTTAGTTTTATCATCTCTTGTCATTTGAAATTCATTTGTAATATCATTAATGTATTTATCATCATCGAACCATTATTGTGAAGTGTTATCATCAATATTCACGTCTCTTTGTGAAAAAAATAGATTTTGAGTAATGTCTTGAAAAAGTAAAATTCCATCCACTTTAGTGGAACCACACTCAGTTGGAGTAAATTGATTTTCCTGAGATTTCATTTTTATTATGCTCCACCAATCACTCAATTCTCTTAAAGTAGCATAGTACATTGTATAATAAATTCAATGTTGATGTTGAGTAAGTAAAAATAGTTTATTTACTGCAAGAATACTTTTATATTTAATATCGATGATTCAATGAGTTGGATGAACGTGCAAGTCTCTCTCAGTATCCAACCACTAGCATTTAAAAATCGTTATGTAATTCTGTCTTTGATTACATAGCTCAATAATTTCATCCATAATGCCATAAAAGTCATCTTTAGTTTCTCTGTGATGCAATCCTCTAAATAAAACTCCAGTATTCATTGATTTTTTGATTCCCTATATGCACGTGTATGAAATCGAAAACCATTCAGCACATTGGCATTATATGATTTAACCATTTTTTATGGTGGGTTACTCAATATTCATAGTTTCATATAAATTTTATCACCATGTTGAGACACCAGAAAATTTTTTAAACAATTATTTATATGATAAATAAAAAATTGAATTGATATTAAACCATCAATAATTATTGCTACCAGTTTTTGAAACCATTGAGAAAAATATTTTTTTATGCGTTCTTGAAGGGAAGCTGCTATAATTTGTGGAAGTTGGTTTTTGATATGTTTATCATATAAACTACAAATAAAATAATTTTAAAAATTGTAACATAAATTATAAAATAAGTGATAGAAGCACTCATAGTAAAAATGATGCCATTTATTCACAATTGAGCAGAACATATGTATGAGCTCTGCGATTTTCATCATATAAAAAGAATCATTCATGAACTCAACTAAAACCAATATTTGGCTGATTAAAAACTGATAATTGAATTTCCATTTCACCATTATCATTCCACTCATTTCATCCCATGCGATTGGGATTTGATGGATATCGAGATTTAAAATAATGAGAGCAGAAAAAAGAAATTTCCACTTGCAAATAAGCTTCAGCAATTGAGCCTTCAACTGATGCTTTGTTACATACATTTTTCATTAATTTCTGAATGCATCTCTCGAATGGTTACATCGATTGAAACTATATTAGACCTCCACATTTAGCATCATGTGTCAAATGTAATATCAAATGTTCCATTGATTCAGAGAAAGCTGGAAGAAAGATTTTTTCCAGTTTATATATAATTACAGCCACATCTTCTTCCAGTTTATTTAGCGCATCGTAGTCTTTTTTCACTGCAAAAATGTCTCGAAAAAAATATGATATGTCTTTTATCGAATACCAAATCATATAATTCAACAAACCTCTGAATCTAATTTGAAAAATTCCTTCCATTATAACATGGCAGTCATGAATTTTTAATCCGGTTATATAACCATTCTTAACACATATTGTTAAATTGAATTCATAGCCATCTGGAAGTCTCAAATCTACAATCCACAGACAAAATAGTAAGAAACTCTCTTTGGACAGTGTATAAGCTGCTTTTGGCTTCATTAACCTCTGTGATCTAACATTTTCAAATAGTTCAAGTTCGGGTCACCTGTAAATTTGGGCAAGATATAATCCTGACATTAGAGTATCTTTGGTGTTACCTAGTGTATTAAAAAATGTATGAAATAAATTATCAAAATAGGTCTTCTCAAGATGCAACACATCCAACATGTGACGGACCAACAAATCAGACCAATATGGAAGATCCCAAAAAAATGATTCATTTTATCCAATTATTTTCTTTCCCAAAGACATGAATTTTTTATTGGTTTACTATTAGCCCAAATGTGATGGAGGTAATGAAAATACAACTAATTTTAACTCTGTACATGTGATCATTTGTGGAGGTTCATCCCATTAAATTGTACCTTTTCTGAAATGGGATTTGTTCGATCGAAAATGATGATTGGTTGGAATAAATTTGTGGTGACAGTCAAGATATCAAGGTTTTATTTCCATTGACGAGCATAAAAGATTTTTTCTCTTTTATACAGTAAGAACATAATTTAGGACCATGTGTACTACTTCCAGATAACATGTCATATGCTAGAAGGTCGCTAATCGTCCACATCAATGAAGCTATTAATATGAAATTTTGTTTCGTAGTAACAACATATGTACTAACACCATCACTCCACCATGAATTTAACACATCAATAAACGGTTTCAAATAAACATCTATATTTTTTTCGGATGTCCTGAGATTGATAGGGTCAAAAAGATATAGGGAATCTTCATTAACATCCATGAAGATAAATTTTACGGAGTTATAAAGATAGTCCATCATGAATACTAACTACCATAACAACCAAATAGACAGAAACCATCAGTAGATTGACACAATCGCACGTTTCAGGATTCTATAGAAAAAGACAGATGCATACTGTCAAAATCATTCCATGAATCACCATCAGATAAATGATTCAAGCTTTTATCAGTTGAAATCATGGTTACATGACCTGAAATCATTGACGTTGTGTTCTAAGAGAAAAATAAACACTACAACCTGGGTGTAAGGGGGTAATATCTCAACTGTTTTTCTGGAATCAATCCAGACATCCCTGGTTGAGCTTCTTTACACCTCGATTGTCCACATGTGGGACACCTATCCCTCAAATAATTTCCTCTAGAATATAATATGAAATCATTTGGACATGCATGAATCTTCTGATAACTAAGGCCAAGATTATGAACCAGCCTCTTACTCTCATACTAATATGTAGACAACACATTTCTTTCAGTTAATAGTGTTTTAACCAAAAAAATATCTGATCAAAATTTTTTTTTGACATTGCATTATCTCATATAATAGCAATAAATTTTGAAACCGCTTGAAATTTTGTTATCTTGCAACTAGGATATAAGTTATCAACAGCAGACCTCAACAACTCATGAAATTTGGATGGTTCCAACCCAAGAGTTAAAGAAATATAATATTGAGTTTAATCTTGCTGAACAGATGGTCCTAAAACATCATATACTAAATTTTGAAACTATGATGTATCCAGAATCAAGTTATTAGTATTTTATCGGGAAATGTTTTCTCCGTTTTGATACCAAAAAACATAATCTGGGTGAAAACCAAACCGCAAGAGATGTCCCCCCAACCTTGTCAAATGTATTAGACGTTCTTAGAGCACATTTTTTACAAGGAAACATTATTGTTCCTTCTAAAACATATTCTAGTTTTGATGATGAAAATGATAATAAAGCTTCAACACCCTCAATATATAAAAGATTTAACCCAAAACTATTGGGATTTCTACACTGATTTATCTAAGCATGATCATCTAAAAATGATTGTTGTTGACTTCTTAGTTCCATATTTTTCTATAAAATATAAAAACCATACTATTTTTGAATAAGCAGAAATTATAAAAACACTATCTGAAAAAAATGATAAATAATTACAACTAATTTTTAATAATTACCATTACTTAAGGGCGAAAGACATTCCAGTGGATTGAGGACTTCTCTTTTGTTCGACGCCTCATTTACTTGCAACTTTCTCACAGATAAATCACAATGGAGAATCTGATCGGAGGTACAAATTTCCATTCTCATATGCACAAGAATGGATATGTGTACCTCCTAGCAGATTCATCATTGTGATTTATGTTTGATAATGTTGCAAGTAAATAAACCATCGGAAAAAAGAGCCCCCCTTTCATTGGTGAACCATCTTTTTGCAACTGTCCCCACCTGAACACATTATAAAAAATGTGGTCCTACGAATGCATATTCAAATACGGGCATTTGAGATTGGATATGCATACATAGAACCATACTTTTCATAATGTTTTGAGTCGGTGAAAGATGAAAGGAGAAGAGTTATCTTGCAATGGAGTGTCATCAATACACTGGAAATTGTGCCAAGTTATAATTTATTGTTTCATTTTGTTACTGTTGATTTTCTTCCTAACTATTACTATTTCTTACTAACTGTTACTAATTTTTACTAATTTTTACTAATTGTTACTAATTGTTACTAATTATTACTATTTATTACTAATTGTTACCATTTCGTACTATTTCATACTATTTCTTACTATTTCATACTATTTCTTACTATTTCTTACTATTTCTTATTGTTTCTTACTATTTATTACTATTTCTTACACTCTCTTACTATTTCTTACTATTTATTATTATTTCTTAATACTTATTACTATTTATTATTATTTTTACTATTTGTTACTATTTTTTTACTATTTTATACAAATTATTACTAATTATTAACATTTATTACTCTTTATTACAAATTAATACTAATTATTTCTAATTATTACTAATTATTACTAATTATTATCAATTATTAATAATTATTACTAATTATTACAAATTAAAACTAATTATTACTAATTATTACAAATTATTACAAATTATGAGTAATTATTAATATTTATTATATTTTATTACTATTTATTACTATTTATTACGATTTATTACTATTTATTACTATTTATCACTTTTTTTACAATTTATTACTATTTATTAATATTTTTTTACCAATTTTTAATAATTTTTACTATTTATTTATATTTATTACTATTTATTACTAATTATTACTAATTATTACTAATTGTTACTAATTATTGATAATTATTCCTAATTATTACTAATTATTCTTAATTATTACTATTTATTCTAAATTATTCCTAATTATTACTTTTTATTCCTAATTATTTCTATTTATAACTACTTATTACTATTTATTACTATTTATTACTATTTATTTCTATTTATTACTAATTCATAATATTTATTACTAATTATTAATAATTATTACAAATTATTAAAAATTATTACTAATTATTACTAATTATTACAAATTTTTACTAATTTTTACTAATTATTACTAATTAATACAAATTATTGCTAATTATTACTAATTATGACTAATTATTTCTAATTATTACTAATTATTACTAATTATAACTAATTATTACTAATTATTACTAATTAATACTAATTATTACTAATTATTACTAATTATTATTAATTATTTTTATTTTCTCATATTTTTCCTATTTTTTCCTATTATTTATATTTTTTACTATTTTTTACTATTTGTTAATATTTTTTACAATTTATTATTATTTATTACAAATTATAAGAAATTATTGCTAATTATTAATAATTAATAATAATTATTCCTAATTATTACAAATTATTACTAATTATTACTAATTATGACTAATTATTACTAATTATTCCTAATTATTCCTATTTATTCGTATTTATTCCTATTTATTCCAATTTATTACTATTTTCTACTATTTATTAATATTTAGTACTAATTATTACTATTATTTACTAATTATTACTAATTATTACTAATTATTACTAATTATTACTAATTATTACTATTTATTACTATTTATTATTAATTATTGCTAATTTTTAATAATTATTGATAATTATTGCTCATTATTGCTCATTATTACTAATTATTGCTAATTATTACTAATTATTCCTAATTATTCCTAATTATTACTAATTGTTCCTATTTATTACTAATTATTTATAATTATCAGTAATTATTACTAATTATTACTAATTTTTACTAATTTTTACTAATTTTTACTATTTATTCCTATTTTTCCTATTTATTCTTATTTGTTCCTATTTATTACTATTTGTTCTTATTTATTACTATTTGTTACAAATTCATACTATTGGTTACAAATTATTACCATTTATTATTAATTATTACTAATTATTACTAATTATTACTAGTTATTACTAATTATTACTATTTATTACTATTTATTACTATTTAATACTATTTATTACTATTTATTCCTCTTTATTCCTCTTTATTACTATTTAATACTAATTATTATTAATTATTACTAATTATTACTAATTATAAATAATTATTACGAATTATTACGAATTATTCCTATTCATTGCTAATTATTTCTATTTATTCTTATTTATTGTTGACTATTACTATTTATTTTCATTTATTCCTAATTCTTTCTATTTATTACAATTTATGACTAATTACTACTATTTTTTAATATTTATTACTAATTAGTACAATTTATTACTAATTAGTAATATTTATTACTAATTACTACTATTTAATACAAATTAGTACAATTTATTACTAAATATTACTAATTTTTCCTATTTATTACTAATTATTACTATTTATTAGTAATTATTACTAATTATTATTATTTATTCTTAATTATTACTATTTATTCCTAATTATTACTATTTATTCCTAATTATTATTATTTATTCCGAAGTACTACTAATTAGTACTAATTACTGCTATTTATTACTATTTATTACTATTTATTACTATTTCGTACTAAAATACAGATAACAGAACAATTTAAATATAATTTAATTGCAACTTATCAATAATAATTAACATTTACATAAAAAATTAATTAAATACTAAACTAAAGAAAATATAAATACCTTTAAACTTGATCTCAAATTAATGTAAGCGCCTTCACAACTTCTCCGTAAAAATTTACCTGAGAGAAATTTTCATCCTAAAATTCGAGTTTAAAGGAAGAGAGAAAGTGAGAAATGAGAGAAAGAGAATGAAAAACAGAGGGGGTATATATTGGTTAGATTAGTTGCTACGAGACGAGTTGCGACGGGCCCCATCTCGAATAACTTCGCTCGCATTAATTATTGTTAGTGGTTAAAAGGGTATTTGCGACGGACAACATCACAAAAGGTGACCTGCCGACACACCTTTTGCGACGAGACAACATCCCGTCGCAAAAATGTATTTACCACCACCAGTATTTGCGACATGAACCGTCGTAAATACCCTCCGACCGACACACTATTTTTGACGGGGGTGGGGGGGATCCCATAGTCGCAAATAACCTTCCCGCGCATTGGCACGCATCTCACGCCAAAGCGCACATCCCGCGCCAAAGCGCACATTGCCTTTTGCGACGGGACGAACCCCCTGTCGGAAATAAACCGTAGGATGGACTATTTGCGATGGGATTAGTTCCCATCACAAATACACCATCACAAAAGACTGGTTTTCACATAGTGAACTCATCACATTATGGAAACATTGTTGAAACAACCGATTGTGTCTTTGCTACTCCAGCCAAAACAAAACTGACTTCATCAAAAGATCTGTCCTCTAAATGTCAATCCTCAAAGAAGATACCTTATTAGAAGGACAAAGAGCTGTGAGAAGAAGATGATATCAGGTCAAGGCCAAATTTTTCCTTGACTCTAGAAAATTTCGTGCCATCTGTTTCAAAATCACAGGCATCACACCACCAAACGACAAAATGAGAACTAACCATTCAAGCATAATCTTCATTAGATGAAGAATTGATCTTTGGTTCTGTCAATGTTATCCACTTAATAGATCCATATGCAAATGATGATTCTGGTTATAATGAGTTTCAGTTCCCTGTATATATCTGACGATCTAGAGGAAGAAGGCAGGGTCGAGGATACAGGTTAAGGCATTGGTATTCTAGAAGCCCCTACTTTACTCTACCCCTGATTGAACCGTATATATGATGGAAATTCAGGGGAGATCCCTTCAACGGGATCAAAAAAAATGGAGATACTTTAATGCATTACAGGTTCGGTCTGGACATGATTTTTTTAGAACAGATTAGAGGTTACACCGTCTTTCTCTCCATAGGTAGATAGACCCAGTCAGTTTGATCTACCAAATGCGGGAGTATTTTTACCATATGCTCCATCAAAACGTACGTCAACATTTGGAGCATCATCTTCCAGGGCACCTACAGAACCATATCTCTATGATGGGAAACACATATCTCTAGGCCAAAAGTATTTTTTTTGAAATTTCTAGACCACGTATCGACCATGTTATCGATTATTAATGCCTTGAATCTATCTAAAGATCTTCGAAAAGGCATTTATTGAGGCCTTTTGAAGTCCTCAAGAGTTTGAAACTTATGTTTCTGCTGCTGTGGTTTATTGTATAGTGATTAATTCTGCAAAATTTTACAGAGTTATATCTTTTATGGATGAAGATTAAAATGATTTTGTACATGGACATATATGCCCCTTATATCTATCTAGAAGGGTCAATGAAATTGACATCCTATGAGCCTTTATTGATAATGGATCTGGAGTCAACCTCATTCCTAGTTGTACACTTCGTCGATTGGTTCTCACTGAATATAACTTATATCCTTCCATAATAATGTAGCAATGTTATAATATTAATGAGCACGAACCTCTGTGAGAGATTACCCTCCGAACTCAGTTAGGAGATCTTGTGTCTAACTCACATTTTATGATTGTCTGTCTGGACACATCATTTAACATTCTGCTTTGAAGGCCTTGGCTACATCACCATGTAGTCATACCTTCATCATACCACCCATTTCTCACATACTATTTCAGTTTTAAAATTGGTACAATGTATGGTGACAAGGCTCTATTCAAAACATGAGGATGAATTTTATCACACGAAGGGAACGAGGTATGTGATGAAAGAGGTAACCAGAATCAATGCTCAAAAATATTTGGAAAAGATCCAAAAACCTCATTCAAACATTTGAGTATGGATTATGTGTTTCCAATCAATCAAATTAGAAGGATAACCACAAATTTGAACACACATCTGGTGAGTTCCATATTGTCAATTGTGACAATCAAGCCAGAAATCGTGAAAGAAAATGTTGATTTACCAAGAAGTGATGGAAGCTTAATTAGAGATGTCTTCATTTCACCCCCAAACATCCAAAAGCCTCTTATTTTCCAATCAGATTAGAATAATTTGTAACCATACTAGAGGAAGAGAAGGATTTTTACTCCCAACCCATCATCTCATCTTTATTACTCCACATAGTCCATTCATCATCAATAGGGTTATAAATGGTGACCTCTTCTCTAGAATGTTCAAATACTGACTCCTACCTTAACATTGAATGTTTTTCTTCCTCATTTACTATGAAAGAAAAAACAAAAGAAGTGGCATGTAATGAAGAAGAAGAAGAAGATCCTAGGTATTCTCCTCCACTATTTGAGTAATGTGTCTTTACCATTGTGGATGAGCTGAGAGAAATAAATCATTGTACATAAAAAGATACACACCCCCTTCTAATTCGTGCATCCATGACTTATAAAGAGAAACAGATGTATGACTCCTTTAAAAAAAATTGAGATATTATTTATTGTAATTATTCAGAAATTCAATGTCTAAATCCTGATGTACCCACTCCTTAGTTGTATTTTCCAGAAGAACATCGAAGATTCAAGCAGGCAGTAAGATGAACACACAACTCATGCCACTAAAATAGAATATGAAGTTGTTAAGATTTTAAAGGATAAATTATTTAGGGATGTTAAATATCCCAAATGGATGGAAACCATTTTCCCAAGGAAAAATATGAATGGTAAAATCAGATTTCTGCATTGATTTCAGATATCAAAACTGGAATTTTCCAAAAGATGACTTTCCAGTTTCAATCAGAGAGTTCATAATTGACGCAAAAACTAGCTATAAAGAACATTACTTCGTGTATGAATACTCTATATATAATGAAATCTACATGGCCCCAATGGATGAAGTGTCTATATACTTCAATTCCCCTCAAGGCGTGTTCTACTATCGAGTAATGCTCTTTGGCTTAAAGAATGCAGTTGAAGCATATCAACGTTCCATACATCTTATCATTAAAACCTTATTAGGAAAATTTGTTGAACTTTTTGTGGATGATTTGTTGACTCAATCCCAACATTGTTTCAATCACTCATCTGGTCTTGAGACAATATTCAATAAACTTTGGAAACACTATTTCAAGATGAACCCCTTGAAATGTTCTTTATGTGTAACCTTAGGAAAGTTTTTTGGCTTTGTTGTACGTCATCATTTCATCAAACTTGAATCTAAGAAAACAAATTCTTGGCATGTCACCTCCTCAAAATTTGAGAGGATTTAGAGGACTCTAAGGACACTTGACCTATATTCGGAGCTTTATTGTGAACTTGGTAGGGATGTGTTTTTCATTTAGTAGATTTATAATAAAGGGAATCACCTATCAATGTAATGAAGAAATCCATGATGCATTTTATAGCCTTCTGAAATAACTAATTATTAAACTAGTATTAATGCCACCTATTGATGAAAGATCACTTATTCTTTATGTGACATCTTTAGAGCTATCACTGGGTTCCTTCCTTTACCAAAAGAATAATGAGGGGAATGAAAATAACCTTTAATATCTCATATGAACTATGCTTTTAAAAAAGACTCGAAATTAATATATCGAGAAGTGATACTTAGCATTAATCATTGTAGCTCTGAAATTAAGGAACTACCTACAACATTATGTGGTTTAATTAGTGTCTTGAAATATTCTATTCAAATTTATCCTCTGTCGTCCTATGTTAACATGACATTTGGTATGGTGGGAAGTTATTTTTCAACAATTTGATATCATGTTAGTGTCTCATAAGGTAATAAATGGCCAAGATTTGGATAACTTCCTTTCAAAACATCCATTTGTGGAAGATACATCATTAAATGCTGAACATCCTGATGTAGAGGTATTCTCTATTCAAGAAAATACCCAATCATGGGAACTGTACTTTTATGGTACCTCTAGAAGTCCAACAGAGAAGATAATAGAAATCACTAAACTGAAAAAGAATTGGGTTAGGAATTGTGTTTATATCCCAAGAAAAGGACTAATTTCCATATTTCTTCCTATTTTAAGAGGGTGGTACAAATAGTGGACTAGTGTATCAAGATCTCATAGCAGGTATGGAATTGGAATTCCAAGTAAAACTGAATAACCTGAAATTGAAAAGGGATTCCGAATTGGTAATCAAACAAATCATTGGGGATTATGATATTAGAAAAGAAGAGTTAAACCCTTTGTGTGATTATGTTAAAGGGTTAATGGATGAATTACATTTAGATATGACATTGTCCTATGTCCCTTGATCATAGAATTCCCAAGAGGAAGCACTGTATAATGTATCCACAACAATGGAAGATCAAATCGGGATGAGACAATCCTCAATATTTCCCATCGTCATGTAGTCTAACATTTAGTTAAAACTATAAAGCTAAAAATTATAGAAATTAGAACTATTTTTGATCTATATGGTCATACCATAGGATAGAAGAAACTCATCATGTATTACCCTCAAAATAGAGTCATTCCACTAGATATAACTGAAAAATAATAGATCCAATGATGAGTGGGAAATTCTACATTTTATGATAGTCAAGATCACCAGAAGATCATATACAATCGAGGGGTTGATATAATCCTTCTCAAGTGTATTGACTTATAAGAATCTTCAAATATTATGAAAAAATAAAATGAAGGGGCTTATGGAGCTCACCAGTCATGGAATATGCTTTCTAACCAAATCTGAGGGTCTATATACTTTTGGCCTTAAATTATGTAGGATTTCATAGATTTCACTAAGAAATTTCATCTCTACAATGTACATGTAAACTTATTTTATCAACCCTTAGATTTTCTACATACTCATAAATATTCTTGGCCATTTTCCACATGGGGAATGGATGACGTTGGACCTTATCCTCAATCTACAACTAATCAGCTAAATGATATTCTTACTTCTGTTGAATTCTTCTCTAAAAGGGTTTAGGAAATACCTTTCAATGAAATCGGAGCAAAAGAAATTTTAGTTTTGTCAAAACATACATTATCACTAGATTTGGTGTCCCTGATACTATATTGACAGAAAATGGCACCAATTTCTATTTTTTGGAGGTAAAAAGTCATATCAGGAGTATAATATCAAATCCAACCATTTATCTCACTATCATGCTGCGACCAATGGACATATAGAGGCTTTCAATAAAACCATATAAAACATAATCCAGAAGATGGTTGATGAATATAATATATCATGCCCTAATAAACATTTTCATTCTTTATGGGCTTACCAGACTACAACCCATATTACTACTCAAAAACCTCTATACTCATTAGTGTATGTCTTGGAAGTAGTGTTAGCAATTGAAATTTAATTTCCTTTACTCTAAGTTGAAATTTGTGATCATATGTCTATAGATGAAAAGTATTCAAAAATATTTCATGAATGATTAGAAGAAAAAATATTTCATACTTTTCATCATTTAGATTTATATTAGAACATAATAATATGATCATTTAACAACAATGTTCTCCTCTATTATTTTTTTATGGAGAATTGGTATTGGTAATACAGACTCCAAGGATACTAGGAAAGGCAACTCCAGGGCCTGATCCCATGTGAGAATAACTTTATTCCATAAATAAGGTCTACTCAAATGGGGCTTATTCAAAAATATCAATGGATGGACATCTTATTACAACTCTAACCAATGTAAGATTCTTGAAGAAATACATTGTGTAACTGCACAACATTTCTTCAATACATGACTCTAAACTACACAACACAAATTTCTAGTTGCAATAAATTAAACTGCATAACAACCATAAGCGTCCAAGCTACATGACAATAAAATTCATATAATCTTTTTCCTTATTGATTGAAATTAATCTACATGACAAAAGTTTTCCTCATTACACAACAATAAACAATACGGTTAATGTATTCTCTATTTGACATTATGTGAATCTATATGAATGAAGCAATGACATCAATGCTACTCCATAGTGGCATATGAGTTCTATTCCTCTCTATGTTTTCATAGACCTACATAGGGGCCTCATTTCTAGAACTATGTGTTGCTTGACTCTCATCGATATGAGATATATAGAGACACCTAGTGTAACACCCCGACCTTCCACAATACGCTTCTCATTCAATAATGAAATAGCTTGCATTGTACACAACTTCGAGTTCTAAAACACTGCGACTAATCAAAGTAGCCATTATGAATAGTTATAACCACTTTTTAAAATTATAGAAATTTTATTTTTCAAAATGGACATCATTTTTGGATTCGGAATATCGAAATTAGCCTATGTTGAATTTTTCGTATTTTTCTGAGAACTTCTAATTATTTATGAATAGTGAAAAATACTTAAAAACAACTTTTTTAATAAAAATAATTTATAGTGATAAATTATACTATTTAGTGGTTTTAAAGTATAATTAGAATATATTTTTACCATTTTATCCAATGGTGGTCATTAGAATTAATTTAACATTGAAATTGTAAATAAACAATTGCCAATCTTTTGATATAAATTGTTTCTTAAAAACACGCTATTTGTTGTGACATCGGGAATGAATTATAAAATTAATTAATGCAACTTATATGTCTGTAATTTTGTAAAATAGACATCATTTTTGAATTCAGAATATCAATTATAGCTTAGGGTGAAATTTTGGCATTATTCTGAAAGACTTCAATTTTGATGAATATTGAAACCACTAAGTGGTAGTTAAATAACTGATTTTTCGTTTAAATAAAATATTACCACTTCTATGATTTGATTTTCAAAAATCCTACATACATGGTTTTCATTAAGAAGTAAAATGTGGTTCAATGAGATTAAAATAATTTTTGGTGAATAGTAACTTTTATGTTCTTAATCGCGATTAGAGGTAATTAGTGTAGTTTAAGGTAAAAATAATGTTTTAATAATATTAGATGAGCTTGACATATGTCCTACCCTCATTGGATGTGCCATGGCCGACCAAGAAAATCGATGGGTCAACGTGGGGACCCCAGGGAGCCACTTTAGTTAGAAAATGACATAAATACCTTTTATTTAATGTTAAAGTAAAAAATGACACAAACATGAAATGTTTTACTAAAACAATTTTTACATGGGGTTATACAAGTCATATTTTTGACTATAAATAGTCATTGGAAAGATAAAAATATTTCCTACATCATAGTATTTGTTTTATAATTTTTATACGTTAATAAAATTAAATTATTTATGACATCATTACTATGTAGCGATGACCTCATTATTTAACGATTTTAATAAAATGAAAAGATAATGTACAATCCAAGGCTTAAACTTGTCCAAAGACTATTGGATGGGTATATTTAGAACCCTTATCACCTTAGCCACTAATTAAATAAGTGTGGGACCTTTAGAATCCGAAAAGCATTGTATAATAATGTAAAATTTCCTTAGTTTCCAAGAGTGCCCCTCCTCTCCTCTTATAAAAGGCCCCCACCTCTACCACCACATTCACACATTCAAACCATTTGGCTCGGCCAACCTCGGCCCAAATACTCTCCCAACTTCCCCCTATTACTCCTAGAAGCCTCACTTTGTGCATAACTCTTCCCAAGGAATCCTTTGGCTCAAATCAAAAAGAGTTACCCGATTTTGAGGTAATGTCTTCTCTAATGTTGTTTTGTTTTATTTTTCTTCTCCAACCCCCTAAACTCTTCTTATTCATTTATTTTGTAACAACACCAGTATCCTAAATATACTACGATGTTGTTATAATACGGATTAGATCTACACTAACACACACCTATATCTAATGGTTAAAGAACATACGGTTTCTGTGGATGGCGAATTTCTGCCTCACGAAACGATGATTGTTCAACACTCATATAACACCTTAAAAGGTGTCCATTAAGATGTCACTATATTTATATAGGATATATAATATGTTTATGTTTTACTTATGCTTCTGTATTTCTCATTTATGGCATACTTTATGATTTCCATTATGGGTAAACATGATAATTTCATTTTAGGAAGTGCGGACTACCGCCCCCTCAAAGTGATGTGAATCGTTAATGCCATATGTGGGATGTATAAAGGATAGAGTAAATGATATTATATATGATATTATACTGGAACTATATTATAACTTTATATAATTACGATTTCATTCCATTAAATATGAAATAGAAATTAAAGTAGCGTTCATGCGTACGTACGGCTTACCGTCTCCATGAACGGTGAATTTCATTTTTACCTCTAAATGTTATGTAATAATATAAATGAATGTATATACTGGATATATATGAGATATATGATACCTATATCATGAATATAATTCTGGATATAATGGATATATCACCACATGAACAACTTGTAATTATAAGAATGTTATTTTTGACTCAAGTACCTAAGATCGACAAAATGACCGTTATAAACTTAAATAATTACATAATGTTCATAAAATGGTAATATGGGATATAAAAGGAATAATGAACATGAAAAAGGTTCTTATGTAAATATAAATTAACTTTAGTTTATTATTAAGGAGGTTAAAGAACGGTCGAGTCAGGACAGGACGCAAGGTAAGGGAACTTCTTAACCGAATTTCTATTCTTTGGGTTAATCTCTTACTTTCAAATTATTTCATGATATTATTATGTCCTATCTTGTATTTGTACTTTCATTATGTGTACTTATAGTGAATACACATAATAGATCTATTTTATTTGAAAAATGATCTTTTTAAGGACTTTGTCTCAATCTCCTTTCATTGAGGCATTTTTGGTTTTATACACAACTTTCTTTTATACGGTGTATAAACCCCTTTGACTTTTAAGTTTATTCAAAAGGAATCTTTTTTATATGAAGCGTTTTACTAAACGACAAAAAGGGAATGTTTTCCTTTCCGTACTTATGTGGAGACAACGACTTCTCTGCCGCCGTGACCATTATTTGAGTTTCGGATTCCTCTACAAGCCATCACTTTTTTTAAATAAAAATAAATACAAAGTTTTAACTTTCTTTTATTTTGGTATTGAAAATGGTTTTGAAAGAATTTTTATTATATCAATGTGTTGTATTGATATCTTGTGATTGAAATGTGGAAATGTTATGTTTCCTTTATGCATGTTTTATGTGTTACGATTATGTTATGGTTTATTTTATGTTTAAACCTATTCATATGAGGAATGCATTGGACTTAATAAGTTATGGGTGGATCCCGATATAGCTCCTCGATGAATCGGTAGGTCTAATGATACAAACTAGTGTGTTGGAACGAGGCCTTGAAAAAATCTTATTTGTGGTCTTGGCACGAGGCCTTGGCTGCGTGGTTATGATAGTTTGGCATTATGCATTCCATCGTTATGAAAGTGGTTATTGATATTTCATGGGATTATTCGATTAGTTGAATATCCATGTGAGTAAGTAAATGACATTATTTAATTTTATTTTTTCCATATTATGCTAAAGTTCAAGATTAAAAAGGCTTTTGTTTTAGTTATACATTGCCTTAAATGTTAATGATTATTTATGAAAGCTTCCGCAATATTGTTATCCTTACTGAGCATCTGAGCTCACCCCTTTCAATGTTTTAATATTTTCCAGGATGTGAAAAGGTATTTTATGAATGACCTGCAGGGATAATCAGAAGAGGATATGAGTGTGGACTATGGAGACTTTGTTATTGTAGTTTTTCACCTTATGATGTAATGTAACATTTATGAATGTATCTAGTGTTTCCAAGGCTACTAAACTAATCGGTCTTTCGAGACTTGATCTTTTGTGATCATGCCAATGTTACGAAGTAATGCACCGACTCTGGGTAGCTGGGGTCGGGGAATTACAGTTGGTATCAGAGGCAGTTTAGTACAAACCTTGGAAGCTAGATTTAGATAAACTCTGATTAGAGCACATAGCCCGAAGATAGACTTTGAGGATTAGTATAGAAGAACTTCCTAGAATTTTGGTATTGTAGAGATGTTGTGAGTTTTTCGAGCAATACATCCCTGTCTGGATACGAGCAGGTAGAGGCGGCTCTGGAACAGATGTACCTAGGGGTAAAACCCCAAAACATCGCTTTGAGCTAGACTCAAACGGGAACGGGTGCACGACAACGAGCCTTGCTGCACTCCTGGTTACGACACTCCTAGGGGATATACTTTGGATAATTCTCATTTTCTTTATAATCCACTATGAAGGGTTATGAGTATATACTTCCTCAAAAAAACATTTTTATGGATTATATCCATAAATAGTTCAATTTATGTTAAGTATCTTACAAGTATGGAATTATGTATTTTGATTCATAAACTAATATAGTTTATGCCATTGTTTAGAAATGGCGCCTAGTGGAAGGAATGGAAACCGTATCAATATAAACACTCCGTGTAGGGATTGCCCTCCTGCTCAAGATAATTATTGTGGATCTGGAGATACAACTGGTGCTGATCAACTTATTACCATACTGGGAAAACTCACTCAGGTTATGAATAATAACCTTACTCATATGGAGCACCCTAATCCGCAACGAGGAGGATCAATGCTAGACCACTTCATGAGGCAACAACCGCCAACATTTAATGGGGGTACAAATCCATTAGTAGCAGAGAAATGGATAAACTCCTTAGAAAAAATATTCCATGCCTTGGGGAGTAGTGAAAGAGAGAAGGTTGTCATGGCAGTCTACCGCCTCACTGGAGATGCCGATCAATGGTGGTCATTGATTCAAAATAAAAAGGAAGATGAAGAAGTATCAAGTATGGAATGGAGAGAGTTCAAAGTTATTTTCATAGAAAAATACTTTCCACATGACCATCGAGAAGATATTGAAAGGCAATTTCTGAGTCTGAGGCAAAAGGAGGATGAGAATGTCGAAAAGTATGAGGATAACTTTACAAGGTTAGCGAGGCATGCTGTAGATTATATACATAACCCAAGAAGTAAGATTTATCGTTTCTTTGATGGGTTAAAACCATTTCTCCGTAGAGCTTTAGTATCACAATCGTTCTCAACAAACGGAGATATTGTCTCATGTGCTATCAAGACAGAAAAGGAATTCTCTAAATCTTATGACAATAAAGTAAAGCAAGAGAAGAAGAGAACTGTGGAGCAAGAGACAAATAAAGGGAAAAAGGGAAAGAATGATTTTCCATTATGTGATAATTATGGGAAGAATCACCCTGGTACTTGCCTAAAGGGAATGGGAGTTTGTTATAAATGTGGAGAAAAAGGTCACCAGGCGTGTGATTGCAAGGGAAAGAAAGAGGCTATCAATGTTGAATGCTACAATTATAGGGAAATGGGGCATTATGCAAATGAATGTCCTAAGCATCAGGGAAACTTACCTCAGAAAAGGCCAAGGGATCAAGGACAATCTTATGCTGTTACTATAGTTGAAGCGGAATAATTAATGTATTGGTGCTTTTGGACTCATGGATTATATTCTGGTTACTAGAATAATGTGATATATATATAAGGATTGTACTGCAGTACTTTTTGATTTCAGTAAGGTTTTAATATGATGAAGTTAATCATATTTTTAGTATGTGACAAAAAGAGAAACATTAATTTGTTTGGGGAATCTGATGTTATAATTGATTTTGGAATTTAGAGACCTTTTAGTCTCGACAGAGGTATTTTGGATAACTATAAAGGTAGGAATGGATTAAGTTGAACTTTGGATAGTATTGTTTAAGGTTAAAACATTTATGAATATTATTTTTGTAATATTATAATACTATTGTTTTAGGAAAAGGACAACCTGCAGGGTGGGGAAAAACCTGTCGCGTCAGACAAAGCTGTAGGAATCGAACCCACAACCATAGTGCGATAGGCCTTTATTTCCTACCACTAGCCTATAGGAAGTCCCTGGTTATTACAAAATAATTTTACTAATCTAAATGGTATGTGTTAACATTTAGAACCTTATACAATTAGGATAAGTATAATATTTTGAGTTCTATTATCTTTTTGAGTGAATGATGAGTTGATGGTTGAAACTCTAATTGTCAAGCATAAATATAAATATAGCTATCTCTTATTCAATTAATAAATTAATTCTTAAACTTTAGTAAAGGGATATTAAAACAAAAAAATGTGTTATCCTAATACCTTATTTCTTATTGAACTGATGATATTTTAAATCAACATAGATTGAAGGCTTTGAGGCCCTCAATTTAGCAGTTGATTGTGATTGATGACCTCAATCACTCCCTACAAATATTTACGTTTTTCCTCCAATTATAAGTCTCTAATTGCCACCAATGTTCTCCTAATTGAGATCATAATTGGGTGGTGACTTTTTCATTTCCCTTTCCCTCTTATTAAGGCTAAATTTTATTAATCTTATTTCCGATGTGGGTTTTCCACAAAGGTATTTTCTATTTTCAACATTTTATTTTCCAAGAAAAATTTCAAATTGCGAGGACACAATTTATTGAAGGAGGGGAGAATGTAACACCCCGAGCTTCCACAATACACTTCTCATTCAATAATGCAATAGCTTGCATTGTACACAACTTTGAGTTCTAAAACACTGCGACTAATCAAAGTAGCCGTTTTGAATATTAATAACCACTTTTTAAAATTATAGAAATTTTATATTTCAAAATGGACTTCATTTTTGGATTCGTAGTAGCAAAATTAGCCTATGTTGAATTTTTGGTATTTTTCGGAGAACTTTTAATTTTTTATGAATAGTGAAAAATACTTAAAAACAACTTTTTTAATCAAAATAATTTATAGTGATAAATTATACTATTTAGTGGTTTTAAAGTATAATTAGAATATATTTTTACCATTTTATCAAATGGTGGTCATTAGAATTAATTTAACATTGAAATTGGACATAAACAATTGTCAATCTTTTGATATAAATTGTTTCTTAAAAACACGCTATTTGTTGTGACAGCGGGAATTAATTATAAAATTAATTAATGCAACTTATATGTTTGGAATTTTTTTAAATAGACATCATTTTTGAATTCGGAATATCAATTATAGCTTAGGGTGAAATTTTGGCATTGTTCTGAAAAACTTCAATTTTTGATGATTAGTGAAACCACTAAGTGGTAGTTAAATAACCGATTTTTCGTTTAAATGAAATATTACCACTTCTGTGATTTGATTTTCAAAAAGCCGACATTCATGTTTTTCATTAAGAATTAAAATGTGGTTCAATGAGATTAAAATATTTTTTGGTGAATAGTAACTTTTAAGTTCTTAATCGCGATTAGAGGTAATTAGTGTAGTTTAAGGTAAATATAATGTTTTAATAATATGAGATGAGCTTGAAACATGTCCTACCCTGATTGGATGTGCCATGGCCGACCAAGACAATCCATGGGTCAACTTGGGGACCCCATGGAGCCGCTTTAGTTAGAAAATGACATAAATACCTTTTATTTAATGTTAAAGTAAAAAATGACACAAACATGAAATGTTTTACTAAAACAATTTTTACATGGGGTTATACAAGTCAAAGTTTTTACTAAAAATATTCACTAAAAATCTAAAAATATTTCCTACAGCATAGTATTTTTTTATAATTTTTAGACATTAAATAAATTAAATTATTTATGACATCATTATGATGCAGCGATAACCTCATTATTTAACGATTTTAATAAAATGAAACGATAATGTAAAATCCAAGGCTTAAACTTGTCCAAAGACTATTGGATGGGTATATTTCTAACCCTTATCACCTTAGCCACGAATTATATAAGTTTGGGACCTTTATAATCCGAAAATCATTGTATAATAATGTAAAATTTCCTTACTTTCCAAGAGTGCCCCTCCTCTCCTCTTATAAAAGGCCCCCACCTCTACCACCTCATTCACACTTTCAAACCATTTGGCACGGCCAACCTCTTCCCAAATACTCTCCCAACTTCCCCTCTTACTCTTAGAAGCCTCAATTTGGGAATAACACTTCCCAAGGAAGCCTTTGGCTCAAATCAAAAAGAGTTACCCGATTTTGAGGTAATGTCTTCTCTAATGTTGTTTTGTTTTATTTTTCTTCTCCAACCCCCTAAAATATTTTTATTCATTTCTTTTGTAACAACACCAGTATCCTCAATATACTTGGATGTTTTTATAAGAAGGATTCAAGCTACACTTACACACACCTACATCTAATGGTTAAGGAACATACGGTTTATGTGGATGGCGAATTTCTGCCTCACGAATCGATGATTGTTCAACACTCATTTAACACCTTCAAAGGTGGCCATTAAGATGTCACTATATTTATATAGGATATATAATATGTTTAGGTTTTAATTATGCTTCTTTATTTCTCATTTATGGCATATTTTATGATTTCCATTATGGGTAAACGTGATAATTTCATTTTAGGAAGTGCGGACTACCGCCCCCTCAAAGTGATGTGAATCATTAATGCCATATGTGGGATGTATAAAGGATGGAGTAAATGATATTATATATGATATTATACTGGAAATATATTATACCTTTATATAATTATTATTTCATTCCATTAAATATGAAATAGAAATGAAAGTAGCGTTCATGCGTACGTACGGCTTACCGTCTCCATGAACGGTGCATTTCATTTTTTACCTCTAAATGTTATGTAATAATATAAATGCATGTATATACTGGATATATATGAGATATATGATATCTATATCATGAATATAATTCTGGATATAATGGATATTTCATCACATGAACAACTTGTAATTTCAAGAATGTTATTTTTGACTCAAGTACCTAAGATCGACAAAATGACCGTTATAAACTTAAATAATTACATAATGTTCATAACATGGTAATATGGGATATAAAATGAATAATTAACATGAAGAAGGTTCTTAATTAAATATAAATTATCTCTAGTTTATTATTCAAGAGGTTAAAGAACTGTCGAGTCAGGACAGGATGCAAGGTAAGGGAACTTCTTAACCCAATTTCTATTCTTTGGGTTAATCTCCTACTTTCAAATTATGTCATGATATTATTATTTCCTATCTTGTATTTGTACTTTCTTTATGTGTACATATAGTGAATACACATAATAGATAGATTTTCTTTTAAAATGATCTTTTTAAGGACTTTGTCTCTATCTACTTTCATTTAGGCATATTTGGTTTTATACACAACATTCTTTTATACGGTGTATAAACCCCTTGGAATTTTACGTTTATTCAAAAGGAATCTTTTTTATACGAAGCGTTTTACTAAACAACAAAAAGGTAATGTTTTCCTTTCCGTACTTATGCGGCGACAACGACTTCTCCGCCGCCGTGACCATTATTTGAGTTTTGGCTTCCTCTACAAGCCATCACTTTTTTTAAAGAAAAATAAATACAAAGTTTTAACTTTCTTTTATTTTGGTATTAAAAATGGTTTTGAAAGCGTTTTTATTATATAAATGTGTCGTATTGATATCTTGTGATTGAAATGTGGAAATGTTATGTTTCCTTTATGCATGTTTCATGTGTTACGATTATGTTATGGTTTATGATATGTTTAAACCTATTCATATGAGGAATGCATTGGACTTAATAAGTGACGGGTGGAGCCCGCTATAGCTCCTCAATGCATCGGTAGGTCTCATGAGACAAACTAGTGTCTTGGAACGAGGCCTTGACAAAATCTTATTTGTGGTCTTGGCATGAGGCCTTGGCTATGTGGTTATGATAGTCTGGCATTATGCATTCCATCATTATGAAAGTGGTTATTGATATTGCATGGGATTATTCGATTAGTAGAATATGCATGTGAGTATGTAAATGGCATTATTTAATATTATTATTTCCATATTATGCTAATGTTCAAGTCTAAAAAGGCTTTTGTTTTAGTTATACGTTTTCTTAAATGTTAATGATTATTTATGAAAGCTTCCGTAATATTGTTTACTTACTGAGCATCTGAGCTCACCTATTTCAATGTTTTAATATTTTCCAGGATGTGAAGAAGTATTTTATGAATGACCTGCAGGGATAGTCAGAAGAGGATATGAGTGTGGACTATGGAGACTTTTTTATTGTAGTTTTTCACCTTATGATTTAATGTAACATTTATGAATGTATCTAGTGTTTCCAAGGCTACTAAACTAATCGGTCTTTCGAGACTTGATCTTTTGTGATCATGCCAATGTTACGAAGTAATGCACCGACTCTGGGTAGCTGGGGTCGGGGCGTTACACCTAGATATACAATCTTGGGCCTAGCCCCAACAAATTTTTTTCCATCTCCTACTCATGTATATGAATCAGATATATATAGAGTTCTTTTTTAAGATAAATGAATTTATTTTCATACCATCTTTTGTCTTAAATTTAAATCATTCTTCTAGATTGTGTTTAGAGACCCCTATCTCCACACAGTAATCTCGATTGGTGTGGGAAATTATTTTTCGATAACTATTATTCGGTTTTAGTGTTATTCATATGTGATATATAGATATCCCATGTTCTCCAATCTTGGGCCCATCCAGGATAAAAAATCCCACATTATACACTCTAAAAAAGTCAAACCTGCATATGGAATGTTCAAAGAACTACATATGGATTAATTATCATCCATATGAGTTACGTAGTGACACATGTGTTTAATACCTCGGTCATGCCACAATATTCCCTTTTTACATTAGAATCACTTCATGTCCTCACTGCATGACTCTAATCTGCACAACATAATATTTATTCAAAGGAAACAAGGAATGCCTCCATTTGACATTAGAGTCATATCTATGTAATGGACTCCAAATTCATTGCCAATATTGAATCCAATATTTAAAATTCACATTGAGAATTAATCCCTACCATATTTCATACTCTTAATCTTGAAAATTTTAATATCATCATAATCATTCTTATGATTTCTGAGGACAGAGTTTCTAATTTCTAAGAAATCATTTTCCTGACTATGCAGTACGCTCACTTAGCCATCCTTGCATATGTTGGATACATAATGGTCTTTTCATTAAAAGGATACCACTATTTTTCTATACAGAATTTTCCCCAGTTGGTCTTGTATAATAATACATCCCCAATAATAGGTTTTTCAAATAAGGGTAATTTCATTCTAGGTTAAAGTGCCATTTTCCCCTTAAATATTTGTTAATAATATTCAAGAATATATATTTTAAATCATTTATTCAATTATATATTTTCTTTTACCTTTCTCTAAATCTGAATGACTTCAATACCATGGTTTACATGTTTCCCTCTCCATGTGTTAAAAGCAATATGAAATAACATTGGGTCACATGACCACATATAACATTCTTTTTCCATTTATAGTTCTAGTTATATGACAAAAAACTAAAAACACCATACTCCCTTCATTTGGTTTAAATGTTCTTAGAAATATTTTTCCTCCGATTCTTTAGAAATCATGATTTGAAATACCCTCTCTGTATTTAGGTACCTTTTATCATAATCCAAATTCTACAATTTAAAAAATCAAAATCCCCATTAATATTTTTCGTCTTTTACCAATAAAATGTAAAACATTTGAGAGATATTTTCCCAGACTATGTAGTATATGTTCTTAGGGGGCCTTGTATAATATTTCCCTAAATAATAGGCATGTTAGTCAAAATATGGAACTATTTTTCAATGAATTATATGCCTTAGTCAGCCCTGCATAACACGACCTCGATAATGTGTTTGTCAAATAATGGTAACTTCTTTATTAGAAAACACTTCCTATAATTCCATTATCCCTTTTTCCCATATCATCCATCAAATTCAGAAATTCAAAAAACATAGTTTATAAATCTTCCCAACCATAGCTGAATATGGTTGTCTGTTTCCAAACAAATTATCAAGAAATTGGGATATTATCATACCTTTGGTTAAAGATACATACCTAAAATTAATGCCACAAAATGTCTTCACGGCAAGACATCAAACTATACAGTATAATATCCTCACTGCACGGCTAAAAATTGCACAATATAATGTCCTCACTACATGACTTAAAACAGCATAGTACAATGTCCTCACTGTATGAATTAAAATTGCACAATACAATGTTCTCAATACATGAGTTAATACTACATAACATGATAATATAAATTCTATTTTATAACATATTTTAACCATTTATTGTACACCAAATTTTGTGTAGACGTGGTTTTCTTACTTATGAAATATGCTTGCATAGATGAATCTTTATTCTCAAAACCCATTTTCATGGAAAAACCACCCATTGTGGTATTGAGACTCTCAAATATTAATTTCTTTTGTATATTAAAATATTTTATGTAAAATTCCCAAGATCTGTTTTTTCCTGACTATGTAGTATGTGCCATTAGGTGGCCTCGCATATGTTTCCTTCAAAACAGGACTCACAGTCATATGATTCCAATATTTGGGTATATAGTATACACCCTATTCATCCCTACATAACACAACCCAACATAATTGTTTTTGAAACAATGGAAACTTCCTTCTTGGAAGAGAATTCATTTATGGTTATACTAGTTTTAGATTTTGTGAACATAAAAATCATGACTCAAGATTCACCTTGAAAATATTTAATTAATATTTGATTAATTCTTGGCCATCAAGTCTTGTTTGGGATCTATGTTAAAAATTTAGGTTCAAAGATGTTTGAACATAAACACAATCCCTTTATAGTCAAACATGAATTACTCTAATCTTATGACAACAAGATATGTGGTACTCACTAGATAGGGACCCTGCAAAGGGTACATTGGAAAAATGTTGAGTGTCAACTCACTAAACATACATTTTTTATGGTTTAGGTAATATTGTGAAAATAAAGTCCAGATATAAAATGATTGTGGGATTATCTATATAACCCTAGTAAAATTAAAACTATGATTACTATTCCCATTAACTTAGGTAATAAAAATATATAAATATGGAATGCACAGATGAATAAAGACAAAATGATTTTCATTTGTGAGTAAAATAATTTCTTTTACAGAGTGGCATCCACAAACTAGAGTCTCTCTTCTATTAGAAATCACAAAAGGTTTCTACGTAACATATCATTTTTCCAATAACCTGTTGTGCCCCATCATATGCATATTGAGGTCTGTTTTGGTGACAATATTCATTCTCTTCTGCATGATTATGTTCTTCTTTAGCATCTATAATGGATTTTACATCACTGTTATGGATTTCTCCTATGGTGTTATGAATCTATTCAAGATCCCCTATGATAATATATAATTTCTGTTGATGATGCAGTTGTATAATAGTCTTTTCATTAATCATCTTCTTTAGTTCTTTCAACTTTGTAGAATGATTTTCCGTAACTCGGGAGACCATTGCATAGAATTCATCAGTTTGGATCAACTGTTTAGTTTTAATTAGATATTGCAAAAGATTATTCTCTTTCTCCCCATTTCAGAAAATCTCACTCACTACAGTATGAATATCATGGAATTCAGAACTAAAAAATCACAGTGTGACAAATATTGAAGAACGTTGTTGAATTTTTGAAGGCAGTTCGTCAAAGGGAATTTCAGATATTATTTTCCATGTGTTTTTCTATGCCTTGAAAATTTCAATATGAAGGGCCATTTGTAGTTCATGGTATGAGTCAATTTCACTGTCAAAATGAGGGACATATTTTTGGATTATTGAACTTAATGAAGTGCCATGTTCAATTCCTTCCTTGATAATGGTTGCTTCACATTCTTAATAGTGTTTGAGCTATTGTAGAGGCTACAACTCCAAATATATCCATTGAAGTTTATAGCCCTATATAGTGAACTAAATTATGGATACGGTTAATTTCAAAGAATAAAAAAAAGTAATCACAACGACAATATCAGTATCTCTTATCTAATAATAGATCGGAGTCTTGAGAAGACTCCTCTATAATATTCTTAGTTTCAATAGTTTTGTTTGATGTCTCTGGGGGGAATTCTATTTTTAATTTGATCAGGATCCTCAAAATTATTATCAAGAAGATCTTCTGTCTCCCGATTCACCCAAGCCAATGTCTGCACAATGGTTAGATTGAGATTAATCTCACAATAACCTTCATGCATCATCGCAGTAATATTTTTATTAGATGGAACTACATATTTCAACCAATCATGGTAATAAATTTAATCATAATAATATTAGTAGTATGAATAATAAAAACTCATGTCCATTTGATTCTATATGAGGAAATTAAAATTATTCTCAAACAGTTGGTATATTAACATTCTCTAATACTTCTTCAAAAGACATGCCAAGGTTCATCATAAAATCCAATGATACCCCAGATCCTAGGTTAGCCTCACCCATCAGAACCCTTGGAATGTTATCTTTGCAACCTTCCTACGAAATCCTTTGACCCCAAACAACTTCCTCAACAATTGTTGTGGGGTCAGAATCTGTTTTTGCAGGATAGTTTGGTGCATTGGAGGAACCTAAATTATCCTAAGATGAAAGTCAGTTGTTTTCACATTTGATGTCTTATAAAGCACTGATGCTTTATTAGAGGCCTCATATCTTATGATAGTAAGAACATGAGCAGTACTAGGAACATACAATTCTTTTTTTGGCCTCATTTCCTCTTTAAGAGCAATCAAGTTAGCAAGAATTTATGCCTAGTGAACAGCACTATCCCTCGTTCCTCGAAGAATATCAGTATGTTATTTTAGAGTAGAAATAGGAGGACCTCATAAATTTCCAAGAGGTTTAAATAGTTATTCATGAATAAGGATAAAATTCATGTTATCAGGAAGGCCTTCCACTGATGAGAAATCATTTAACCATGTCTTCAATTCATTTATACTTTTTTTCATTACCTTCTTATGACATCATGCATCATCAATTACAAAAATATGTATTGAAGACTATAATGATCTCTCTACCTCATCCTTCATGGCCTATTGGCCCAGAGATATTTCCACTAATTCAAGGGGTGGTCCAATAGCTCCAAAGAAAGTGACACTAGGGCTATATCATGGCGATGGAACATCAATAATTTTTCTTTATCCAACTACATGTTAAGATGTTGTTTCCCATGAGTAACAATGCTTTGAATAAATTCACATTTCAAACCAGAAGAGAACGTAAGAAAATCGAAACTAACATTTTCAAGATACTCAAAATTATACCATTCTTCCTCTAATGAATGATAAATCCATCCAATGTTACCATTATCAATCATTTCCATCAGTCGCATAATGATGAAAATTGATTCATCGGTTGAGTATATGATAATTTCTATCTATCAGATGTATGTTCTCAATTCATCAATATTTTTCTTAAACAAATATCAGAAGAATCCCATTTTTCCCCTATTCCTAGAATATGCGGCCCTTCACATAGATCAATCCATGTTGTTTCTGCATCTCAAAATAAACTATTCCATGTTGGAACAACATATGTTCATATATATTCAGAGTACATGCCATATGGTTGTTAAGAGTATCATAAATCCTTGGATTTCTTTTTCATCCCAATTCCCATAGTCAATGATAGGGGAATAAAAAATGGGACTCATCACACTTTGGAATGATGGTGACCAGATCGCTTTGGTATAACCTTAGTTGGGATGGGTGGGGTGGATCTCATAACTTTTATAGTTGGATTATATCATACATGAGGTCGCTTCAGTGAATTTGGAGCCTCATCAACTACACCATACGACAATTGTGAGTTGGCCCCTAATGATGACAAACTACCTTCTAAATGAATGGGTTCCTTCTTATTACCTGCCATTACCCCCACACAAGGGAAAACAATGTTTAATACCCCTTAATGGAATGATGAAACTTAATTTTCATCATACCAGATAGCCAATGTGCTTGTTGCATCAATGACATGTAAATTAAATCATTCCCCACTCTTTTCCATAGATGTCAACAACTATATTTGTCAGGAAACCATCAGATGTTTCTCTAACCTAACATGAATAGGGGGGATATAATAATTTTTTTCAGACATTTTAATTGATGTGAATATCTATAAGGATCATAAGCCTCACAAATGATTTCTCCTTAAATCCTAGTGGAAAATACATTGTCTCTATAATCTGACATATATGACATCATCTCTAAAATGGTCATCCCATCATTAATGAATTGCCCCATATGCGGATTCTCGTAAGGGAATAGATTAAATTCTTTATGCATACTCATCCTACCCTTAATTTCATAAGAATTCATAGACAAAGGTAAAATACCATAGAAATCTTAAACAGATGGCCAAAAAGAACATCCAAAGACCTGTACCTCATTTTCCATAGCAAAAGTGCTGAAATGGGTGGGGATTCACACCCATAACACCTATAATTCCCCCTCCATTCTAAAAGGATACTTCCTTTTTGAATATGCAGTATGATCATATGAATCATTTTTTATATAGGATTAGACAACCCTACCATCCTTCTCTCAGTCAGCTTGGCCATGATTAAAAAGATCTTGTCCTCACTCCACCTTTGGAATCTTGGATTGTTAATAAATATAGGAAGTGCCACATGAAAAAAAACCTTCCAAACATGTATTTTCTGGAATCTTGGAATTGACATCATATCCCCTCTTTTCAAAATATCCTTTCCCAAATGTTATCCAAATAGTGTTTGGTGTACCTATCTTTTCAACCTTTAAACAACTGGTTAGATGAGTGATGTTGGCACTTTTTTCCTTATTATTTACCAGTAATATTTCCATCCACTCCTTTTGATGAGTATCCCTTCTTGTGGGGGAAATCGTGGTGGTCACATTCTTGATTATAGAAAATATTTTCACCAATTCACAAAACAAAGGTAGAGTCTTCTCAATGTCACCCCATATCACTTTTGGTTGAATATGGTTATCATACATTTCTCGAAAAAGTGGAGCTCCATAGATATTTTAGAAATCCACCAAACAGATGCCTACTTCTCAATTATTTAAATTGAATGAGTTAGTTTTTGGACTCCATCAGCATAGTAAATCTGGAACAAAATCATCATTCCTATATACATATTTTTTTTCAACCCATACAGCCTCATTAACCCCCAACACATTTTTAAGTCATCTATATATTCCGCACACATATTTCACACTTAATATGCTCACAACGATGTAGGGTTTACACCACCTATAGGGCACAAATTCCAAATTTTCTTACAGACATTGGATTGAATCATCTGAGAATCTTGAAGGACGGGTGAATAATAGTGTGGTTGCAGCTCGGGTGTGTGTTCTTTCAAATATGGAGCACACATGATGTGATGCATGAAATGAGATATGTCCACTGTCCCAACATTAACATATGATCACCTAATAGAAACATTGGCTGATGCTAAGTTGGTATAGTCTTGAAACCAATAAAGTGGAATATAGTTCTTCGAGTCTTGAATATTGCATCGAGTAGATGAAAGTAACAATAAAAAAGGAAATAAGTGATCTGGAGAAAATTGTAGTGATATTTATTCATATATTTTTCCGTTTCTGGGTGTGTCATGTCACATAAGTCAAAATAGTCATCACCAACAACATTCATCATGTCATCAATCCTATTATTTGACAATTCATCAGTAGTTATGATTCCTTTTGGATACATTGATCCTTCAAAAGAGATGAAAATCCCCTTTCATGTAAGTTAGTTTTTGATGTATTTAATGAATAATTGAGAAAAATTTAGAAAGGTATTATGGTGCACAAGTATGAACTTAGAGTGAAAGTATAAAACAACTCGCAAGTGTAACATCGTAGTTCTAGAGCACAAATGAAAAACATACAGAATAAGCGTGACTAAAACAAGAGTGTCAGAACAAAAGGACCTGCACGTCGAGATCTATGTTTCCATAAGTTTTGAGAATTTTATCGAAAGTGAATCCGATATATATAATCCATGTTAGTCACATTGGTGCAAAAAACATGTATGATACCACTTGTGCACCCCATTTTACCTTTCATGCCGAAACATGCACGCGACAATCCTCTTTTTTTTTCCTTATTCATTAATTTACCTTAGTATAAGATCTAATTTTAATTCTAGATCCATTATTTAGGGGATGCATTTGTTGAGACATTATTGCATCACTGAGATTAAAAAATGAAAAAGGGAAATAAGTTAGAAAAAATAGGAGAGAAGACATCATGAAAATCAGGATTTGAAAAGGCTTGAACATTGGATCGCCATAGTCTATCCAAACACCGTCAGTATGAAGGGTACTTGCGCGACAAAATTTGGCAAGCAAGACACTTTCATTCCCAATCTCTTTTTCACACTTGGTCCTATTTTTCAATATAAATAGGCCCTTGGGGCCTTCATTTGCATGGAAAATTTTTGAAAAAGCCGAATTGCTACTATAGTTGATCTAGTGCTTCACCCAAGTCTTTCGAAATATTCAAGGTAGTTATTTAACACCTAAAGAAAATCAATTTATTGAGGATCAGAGACTTAATTACTTTTAGCATTTGTAATCCATAAAACTAGTTCCCCTAAAGATCCGAACCTCCCTAAATCAAAAACACTTAAAAAACACCTATTCCTTTCATAGTTACATGAGTGCCCCCCAAATTGGAATACTAGTGAATAATATTGAAGTCCTGAGTCATGTCTCAACCAAGAATTTACATCCAGGTTGTGTTTCATTTAAGTGAATATCTGGTCACCCAAGCATGCTTGTGTTCCCATAACGGCACACCAGTATCTACTTGGGAACCCCTATTTGCTTCACCTACTATCTTTATACTACTATCCATCAATACTTCCTCAAAGACATTAATGAAAAGTCTTATACTTCATTGGATCCCCTATCTAAATCGGATTCTCATGAGATCTCCACCAAAACCTCATGACATATCAATCTTTTGTGAAATTCCCATTAGCGGGTCTCCTATTTGAGTTTGTATATCCTTAGTCAGTGTTTTCCCACATTTTTTTCACAATGGGGTTAGGATTCATGTTGTGTTTGTGGGTTTGTATATCTACACTCAAATGGTCCTTTCTCACAAAAAGAGTGATGGGAAGTTCCCAATTTGGAGGATTAAGGTATGGGTTTTAGTCTCCCATTCTCATCTATAAAACCTGGAATCTCAAGAATCTGGTAGGGAAGGTATGGTTTAAACTTTATTTTCCATGAATGCAAAAGAAATGTCTCCCTCCCCAACCAGGTTGAATTTTAAGGCAGCCATCCTGGTGTAAGCCCCTAACCATTCAAGTAAGAGGTTTTATTCTTACTCCTCTCTACATCCTTCACCTTCACTACTTACATACATTGGATCCTTGTCCAATGTAAAGTGAATATAGGGAAGTCTCATCAAATATCCCTCTTCCCCGGTTTCCTCGTCCTCAACCACCATCGCCGCTGTAAGTGGGCCCTCTTTCACCAATAGAGGGGAAAAGTGGTGATGCCTTTGTTGAATTCAATACATCCTCTTGTTTCTCACACAGAGCATTACCCATGTGGTCTTATAGATTTTTCATGATCACTACATTTTCACAAGACCTATTGAACTATGTGAAATCTGATTCCAATTGAAACCAAGATTCAAAGGATGGCTTATTAAAGGCATGAGCTCAAAAGGGAGACCATCCAAAAGGGTTCACCCAATCATGTTCCCTCCAATGGGTAGCTCTCATGCATAGGCCCCAACACAATTAATGATCTTTGAGAACTCTGATTCCCTATGTAATTTGGATATTTAGAAAGCCTTCATCATGGATCAAGCTCATTGGATATCTTCAATAGGAATAAAACCCTAATTCCCTTAATCTATGCCTCCTCATTATGAATAAGTTCCAAGTTAAACCCCCCAAATCACAATGGAATCCTTTTCAAGAAGTAACCCAAAAATCATTTCTATTAAAGCAGTATACTCTCCTATGAGACTTATCAAACTACATTGGCTTTAATTCCCATCCACATGGGATATGTAGGTAGCCTCTTTGAGGCTCCATTCCAATACATCAAATATACCGAGTTATTCCTCGTCTATATTCCTAGTAGGGTCTAATCATTCATCGAATCCCATATTCGTTCTAAATCCCTTGGGATAAATATGTATATTTCCCACACCAAACATTGACTAATCACCTTTCACATAGATATCCTTACTACATGACATTAAGTTATATGGTTAGGTTATTATCACATGACCTTAAAAAGAATGATGTGTCCCATTAAGTGGAACCAAACTTCTATGGTTCTGATTCCTTTCACAAGGATACATAGGTACCCTATTTTATGGGTACGATCCCAATATCAAAACAATACTTAATCTCCTTGGAAAAACAAAAATTCATGAGTTCCCCACTAAGTGGCATACAAACCTGTGACTTTATAACGATGATTAGAAGAATAACTAAATATTATATGAGAGGATACCAAGATGGAGAACCATGAATACATATATATATCTATATTAATGAAGATCCTCAAATACATAAGGATGATTATAAATTTAACACATATTAATAAGTGATTGAAAATTCTAAGGGAAACCTTTGATATACTTGGCGAATTAATGCGGATTCATGAAAATATCTTAAATTTAAAAAGAGAGTCCTAGAGTAGATAATAATTCCCCCCAAAATGGTGTGATGAGTCTGAACTCACATTCTATTGACTAATGCATGTTATTAAGTATCATAATGTTAAAACATAATGAATGTATGATTTTGGAAAGTAGGACCATTTTGGATAATGAACTGTTGGTTGATTCCTGTTTCGTGATTAAATCCAATGGAAACCGCCTGGAAGTTGTGATTCGTTAGATAGAACGCACGCTTCAAGGGACTAGAAAAAAATGACACATGTGGAGATAATGGAGATTGTGATGGATGGGATAGAGATTAATGTAAAAAATATAATAACAATGAACATAAGTGATGGGTTTTGGAAAAATTTTATCGGTCCTTATTTCCATAAAAGTGGGTTCTCAGGCCATGTATTGTTCGGTCGTACATTTTTTGAGTGAGTTCCATATTAACCTAATTAAAATATTCATTATTTATAAAAATATATTATCTTGATCCCAATTTGGTTTGATATTAAATGGTAGAATGTTTAGTATATTACATACATTCCTAGTATATTTATATACGAATTTATAATTTACCATGTGTGATATGTCCTTAATGATCACATTATAAGATTTTTTATTTTATTATCTTTGATGATCATGTAAATTTCATGGAATTCAAGTATTATATGGCCATTTTTCACTATATTGTGGATAAATTCCTATATTATTAAAAAATATTATGATAATTTAATATTTTAAAATAAAATTATTTTTTGAAATTGTAACATTTTTGATAAAGGACTTGAATGAAATGGGTAACATGGGTTGGGTAAAATGTTAATAGATATACCTTTATTTTATCTATAAGGAAATGATATGGGATGACCCTAAAACACCCCAACTCTTTTATACCCAGTTAACCAATATATATGTGATTGTATCTATGTTCACCCTACATAATGTATTAAGCAAAATCTAATTCCATGATGGAATGAGTATTACAAAAAACTATTAATTATGAGGTTTTATGGAGAAGGCCTATAATATTTATAATCTGTGTCAACATAGAAACAAAATGATTCTCATAAAAGGTATGAAATGAATATAACATATTGGTGTAGGGAGTTATATTTCGATTAATTTATCAATACTATGAAAAATTGTTATCATGATTACATATATTATATTTAGACTATTTCTCTATATAGTCTAGAATATGATAGGATGTTAGAGATGGGGAGGTGACCATATACTAGGAATACTTTTCTCACACCCTATACTTTTCTTCATTATATTTGTACATATACATTTGAATGTGTTTTTAGAAAAGCTAAAATACCATAATATGGAAGTTATAATGTTATGGAGTCATAGAGTACTGGTGACATCTTTTTATGAATATTTAGGGTGATCAGGTGGATGGTGACAAGGGTTTCAATAAGATTATATTAGAGATAACCCACCAAACATAGATGATTTTGGGTCATTAGATCATCATTGGATCACCTTACATCTATAGGAATAATTTTTTATTATTCTATATTTTGTGAAATGTTTTGGATGTTTTAACTTGTTTGTTGTATATTTACATATGTACGTGATTCAATATCAAGCCTTGAATAGTTTTTATGTTATCTTTATCATTTCCATAATCCAATATATTTTTGTTCCTATTGGGATTATTTTTTTGAAAAAATATCTATGTAATTTTTAGATTCAATATTAATTTCAGGGAGGAAAAATCCTCCCATATGTATAATCTTAATACATTATTATTAACTAGTTTTTGGGGTAAGGGAGGTGTTCATGAGAGACTGTGGTGATTCACCACCCCATTATTTAAATTATCAAGACATGGTCATGAAAAAATGGTATCATACAGTATGTAAAATTAGAGTAACATGGAGATATGACCATTGGGACTTGGGAAGTGACCCATAAAATATTCAAGGAAATATAACTATGGTAGAATCTTGAGTCACAAAGGACAGTTCAACATTTTTCAATTCCATATTCCTTCTAGTATGTTCGATTTCATTGTTTCTCAAGACACATAATAGATGTTCATGGGTAGGAACATGGAGGATATCATGACATGATGCATGATTTCTACCCTTTGATTATTATATCCCCATTTCATTTATTTTAAAACACACAATAATTGAAATATTAATAATGAAATATGTATTATCTAACATATTTTTTGATAATGATCCTGTTAATATTGGATATCAACCCATTACCCTGATTGGTAATATTAAATATTTTATGTTGTTAAGTATATATTTTTGTTACATTTTAAGAATTTTTATTCTATTTATACCTGATTTTATTTTCATGTGATATATTTTTTAAACAATTTTCAATTCAATAATAATGATTATTTTTGAAATTATTTGAGGGAGGTAGTGATGGGTTTCACCAAATATATGTTATATAGTTAATGAATTTTGGAGAAGAATTATATATATGAATTTTTTTGTTATATTATTATATATTAGTATATAGTATATTACACACATAATATCACATTCCATGTACCAATAAGGTGATAATGAGGATAGATGAGAGGCATGGGAGGAAACACCACATGATAAACTGATTGTTGAAACATATGTATTGGAGGGAAAATCCTAAATTTATTATATTACCAGTCCCGGATATCCATGGATAGAAACTAAAAAAATTATGTTATAAGTTAATTCTAGTTTCATTACCCTCCATTGTTTTAGGGAGATGTATCATTCTGGGATGATAAAAAATGGATTTATCATCTCTCATGTATGTCTGAATATATCAAAATAGTTGAGAAGAATTGAGTTCATTTGGAAATATTTATTCATGAAGGGTGGGAATATTAGTGGTTGTACAAGATACTGGAATCTATAATTGACTAGGGCCTCACATTGAAATCATTTCAAGATCTATTCAAAGGGTACTATAATATAGATAATCTATGCTGAGTAAATGATAACGAGTTCTTAAACATCCAACAATGTTTTATATAAAAAATTGTGTATTCATACATCTTTATAGACCTTATATACTTTTTTATTTGTATTACACTTGATGAAGAGTTTAAGGAACTCTTCATTAAGAAGGTATTGAAAGAGCTACTACATACACATGTGACACATTTTAATAAGGCTTCCTTTTTTGAAGTGGTAATAAAATTCATTCCAAATGAGTTAATATTTGAAGGATAATTGAGTACTGATAGTGTAGTGACTTTCATCTTCAATGTGGATAACTCACCTGTAGATGTTAAATGATTTTGAGATGAAGAAAGTTAGTGAAAATAATTTCATTCTTGTTAGGGAAGCACACTATAGATTCCAAGATTTGGTATAACATTTATTTAGTCTCACAAGTGTAGTGGTTAGGGTTATATCAATTCCAATTATATCACAGAAGTGATTTAATTTCATCCATGTGTCTAGTATGGTCACATTTAGAGGTTTTTCAGTCACAACATATCGAGGAGCATTATAAAACATCGCTAGTAATCACAAGATTCATAGGTTCATTCTACTATCCTTTCAAATAGAACCAATTGACCACTATAAAATAGATCATGAGGATATGGGCATTAGGTTATTCAAGAATAGTTACAACCTATTGTGACTTCTATATTGGTTTTATCTTTTTTAGGTGTATTTACAGATTTCTAGTAGGAAGCCACTAATGGATCCTTCCTCTACAAACTTGATAATCATGCCTTTTACATTGATATGTTTTATTATTGTATTTTTAATTTTTATTGTGCTTCATTTTTCAAGGTATAATCACATTTTTCATATAACAAAAAATATTTTCTTTTATTATGATTAATGTAAATTCACTGTCTTCTTATATCCATTTTAACACCAATTTGGGGAAAATAATTAAGTATACATCAAATTATAAATATTTTACACTGATGGAATTATATTACAAATACTTATTATATCCCATGGTGTTTTTTATGAAATATTTTTTTATTATTCTATAGATGGACTGGTTATTCTAGTTTTGAGTCTTAGTTAAACATTATCATAAAATGGTGTAATCTTCATACCTTTAGGATTTTCAGTATTTGCTTATAAAAAGTCTGTATTTCAAACTAGTTGAGTGGATCAAAGGAAAAACATATATGTTATATTACTATGGATATAGATAGACTTATTTTATTGTATTTAAATATACATATTGTTTGATTATACCTCATGTTTTCAATCTATATCAATACATTTTCCCATAATATATTTCTAGGTAACCCTTAAAATGGGATGTGGAACTCACCATTGATCTCATTGATTGAATTGAGATGACATTGATTCCTCTGTATTTCCATACTATAAAAATTGAATTGGTAAGAATTTTTTTGGAAGATCAAGAAGAAGAATGGGTACATCATGTTGGTCACATCTCCTATGGGTGCCACCATATGTTTTTCTAAAAAGGGTAATTTTAATACAAAATAACCATCTATTAGAGGAAATTAAATTAGGTAAAAATAATGAATCATTACCCTATGCCTAATATTTACGGTATCCTTAACCAATTAATATATGAATTTTTATTAAAGATTTATCTTTGCTGAGAATTTCAACAACTCCTGGTGAGGCCTCAATGAAGGATTTGACACCCTATATCCAAATGATTTTTTTATTTTCAATTATTATAATATTTAATGAAATATTTCCATATGATTATTTACCTTTTATATATGATTAATGTGATGATATAATTAGATTGTTTAGGACATGAAAACACTATAAAAAATATTCACTAAAATTATAGAGTAAAGATGTTATGAAAATATTCTAAAACATATGTAATATGGTCTGGATGGAATATGTATAAAAAGATACATATTACATTTGACTATTAGGTGGTTGAGGGTCAGAAGATATTAGGCTCATTTTTAGGAAGTTCACATTTTGAAATAAAAAATAATGGAGGTAATGAGGATATGACTTCCAATTAAAATTCAATATGTTTTATATATAATTGGATATTACAATATATGGTTCTGTGTATTGGTCCATAGACTTGATATTATTATTAATATATATAATAAATAATTTACATTGATTAATGGATGAAAACTATGATTATATATGACTGTGGTGAGGTTTCAAACACTAGGTTCATCATAAGGGAAATGACATTAATTGAATAATTAAAAAATGCATTTTTACCTTCTATGTTTTTAAATGAATATATATTTGGCCTTTTTTTGAAGTGGGAAAATAAGTTTTAATCCTTGTCCATGGTATTTCATTAATTGAGGAAAATAAAGTTAAAATTAGAGTAGAGGATGATCATACAAGTATGCATCCATCATTATGTGATATGTTGAAAAAGGAACTATATTATCTAGTAGTATTCACAATAAATTTTTTTCATTAAGACATTTAGTTCATTTATATGGTTTCTTCGAAACATTATTATATTCTTATCATCGATATTAAGAAATATATCTTAATTCTAAATAGAATGAAAATTATTTGGTCATGCACTAGGCATACCAAGAATCCAATTAATTAAAATTTAGATTTTAATATTATGAAAAACTATTATTCTCGATTTGTTGAGAAAATGTTTATTCAAGTATTATTGATAAAATATATTCAATCTGAATATATTTGAGTTCAGAATAAGTGAGTTCAATATTTAAATAAATGTTTATGAACATGTTTATTCTCTAAATTATTATTTTAAAAATTATTTACTATTCATAAGTTAATAAATAAATATTTATTAACAACCAATTTAGTAAATGGATTAATGTAAATATTTAATTACATAAGTGAATGTGAAAATAAATATTTATTATTGAGTTCAATAATTGTAATATATATATGTGTGTGTGTGTTTATTATAAGAATAGTATTTATTTGATAAAAGATTTTTATATTCACAGCTCTATAAATATAGATGTAGATTGATTATCCAAGATATGCGCTGGACTAAAATGGTATACTTTATTTATTAAAGTTTAAATAAACACAGATTTATCTATTTAAAAATATATATCCAAATCAATGAATTGTAAGTGATTTAATAATAATAATAATATTAGACTTGGTGATTAAATTATAGATAATATGTTATAATTTTCCTTTTCTCAATTTTCAAATAATTAACCATAATCATATATCACACATTATAGCAGTTTAGTAGAAGGATCTTGTTTTAAAATAAAACGACTCTAGAATTATTACACTTCCATGAAAAAAATTACAATCCCTCTTTTTCAATTAAATAGCGAGAATAAGAGAAAAACAAATTTATGATCAATGAAGAATGATAATAATCACATTACTAACTATGCTAGCAGCCCTTAGATTGATGAAAATCAACCAATGATTCATTGAGCATGTGTCAAAAAAACATGATGATTCATGGTTTATATTCATATCTATAATGATAACAACATTATTTTGAAATTATAATTGATCAAACAAAATTACCTATATTATAGTAATTCTAATTTTAAATTAATTTTTAAAGCAATTTAATAGAACATCCCTAGAATATTCTAAGGTTACATTCATCATGTTTTTAAGATATTATATATAGAAACAAATGGAAAAAATTATTGGGATCATCATTGATTCTTCATATATGCCTTAAAATTTTTTAAATGTATCAATGAGGTCATATTATAATTTATATGTATTTATTATTGGTCTTATCAAATATTTCAATTTTGGGGTTTCTTATTCAGTGTGAGATATTTTCATCAAAAATTTGAGATCCATGATAACATTTTTTATTTAGAATCATTTATCTAAAAACAAGTCAATTACAAATGAATAATGTTCAAATATCAGATCTAAAGGCCCAAAGGTTGGGGGATATATTCAATATAAACATGGTAAGTAATAGAAAATTACACGCATTCTACTAGTATTAAAATACTAAAGATGTTGGCCTTGTCAATCATAGATTTCCATTTGGATTGCAATGTGGTGTAATTACATGATGCATATTGATTTTTGACTGGCATATGTATTAACAAGGAGTACATGGTCTACTAGAAGTGTCCAATCCATATAACCCCAAATGAAATTAACTCCTTTTAAATAATATGAAGAAATGTAGTTCAATTATGTGGCATCATTAAGCATCATAGATTGAATGAAAATTGAGAAATATAGAAACATATGGACTAAATGATAGATAATAGGATGTGAACACCATGTGTCAAATTATAACATATGCGTGATACACAATAATATTTTATTTATTTTTAGGGTGTAAATAAATGGATTACATGAAATGTAGTTAGATATACTCATCATGTTACTGGATCCAAATCATTAATTTCACACTCCTTGATAGGTTATTCATGTGATTCAAAATGAATGTTATAAAATAAATAAAACAATACGGTGTGTAGTCGGTTGTACACATAGTGTAATAGGTGTTACTCCACACCAGTTAAACGTGGAGTGATTTTTGGGAAATAATGTTGAAATTAATGTTTAATAATTAATATCTATGTAATTATATAACTACATTAATTTTTATGTTAACATGAACATTCTGTAATTTAAAAACATTTATATTTGTTCACTCCACTATATTTATGGCTTTTCCTGTAGTCATACACACCATATAGAAAATGTTTCTTAGCTCTCGGAATAAAATTCTGTTTATATCTCCTCATATTGGGTATTAATACATGATATGCAAGTATAAATTACGTAATATATACTATTCAGAATGTATTTCAAACTATATGTTGAGCGGTAGAACCCACCATGTAATCATTAATGTATAGAAATGAATTTTATCAAATTAAGAACAATATATGTTATGAAATCTAAAAATTAGACATAATATATATAATAATAATAAGGAATTTAGACACCATAAGAAAGTTACAAGATATATAATTAAAATAGATTATGCAGATGTTCAAATAAAATAGGGGGTGAATTGTATGTTTAAAAACATTTGTATTGAACATTAATGAAATCTATGTTTAAAAAGTTAAACAAAGTAAATTCACAAAGCCACTTTTAGTTATATGAATCAAACATCCTTACGATCCATAAATAAGTATCTAGAAATGAAATTTAGAATAATTTTTTAATGGAAGATTCAACCATAATTCGTATACAATCTTATTTATCAGAGTATGTAAGGTACACAAAGAATAAGAATGTTATAAATTATTAAATTACCAAAATAGAGAAGAAGTAAAAACATGAAAGAAATAAGCAACATGTAGGAAATATTTTTACCCAAAGAGTACGGTATCTAATAACCTTGGTAAAGGTCCCTTAATTTTTAATATCAAGAAAATATTTCTTACCCACACCAGGGTAAACCCTCAATAGGAATGTTGGTATCTGTCTTTCTATCCATGAAATCCCTTGATCATTAAAGAAGGAAATACCTTTATTTTTATATCCTCAAAAGTCCTTAAACATTAAGGTAGTCGACACATCAATATTTTTATCCTTGGAAGCCCTCAATTTTACGTATCATAAATTGGATTCACAAGAAGAAAGTTGAACAAGTTGTTCAGAGCGCACAAAGCATGAGAGTCTCTATCTAGAAATTACTTCTCAACAGTAATCTCTACATTGAATGAATGTTAATGAGATCGTTAAAATGAGATCATATTTATAGAAAAAAATTATAATGGTTAGCTCCCCCATCCAATGGTCATATTTTTCTTGAATATCATAGGGACCTATACATGTGTCTCAAACCAAAGGTCAGTTAGAACAATATTGTAAGACATCATTTCATAATAATAACATGTGTAAGGAAAATGATGTAGGTTAACCAAATATAATTTTCTGGAAGCTACGGTAAAATAAAATTCTAATTCTATTCATCAAAAAAATCTGAATCTATAAGACGTGAATATTTATATATTTTTTACAATGAATTAAGAATCTTCATTATAAATTATATGAAGTCAACATTCCAATGAAGATAGAACACTCTATATCTTGGATACTATTAGATTCCAACGTATTATATATGAATCCTTATTTTTCACTTAGTAATAAAAGGTGTTTTATTATGAAATATTATATTTTTTTAATAAAAACAAAGGTATGGATAAAAATTTCCTTAGAGAGGGGATATTTTCCTAAAGAAAATAATCCTAAGGGAAGACAATTTTTCATATGTTATGGTGTCTGTGATTTTCAAAACATAGAGGACTGGAAAATTAATAAAGAAACCTTATTGACCCAACAGTATCCCTTTATCTTGAATGAAAAAACCTCTCTAGGAAAAAGAATATAAAGACTAAGAATTTTCTTTATGAACTTTAATAGAAAAACTTATCTCTCTTTACAAATTAATCATGGAATGTTTTCTTTTTCTACCATCTGATTTTTTTAATGTAAACTCCCCCATTCATAGGGTATTCTATTCTTTATATATATTATTCTTTTTATCATTCCATTCTCAAGATTTTTGATTTTAAAAAATGATTATAGATAATGAGAAAAAAATGGTACCTAAAATATTAGAGCTATACACAAAACAAATGAAGAGAAAAAATATTTTTCATTAATATTAGAAGAATTTATATGAGGATGAAATAAAAAAAAGAACAGAATTGGATGGAAAAAAAATATCCATACAAATTTTTCTTTTGGTATTATCTTCATCAAAATAGTCATCAATTTCTATAGATCCTTATGGTCTTCCTCCAACTACTTGAGAAATTGTTCTTGATACTAATTTTTCTTTTCTAGAGCCTTGATATTTTCATCATGATATATTTTTATTTCTTCCTCAGAAATTAGTAACTCTTCTTGCCTATTGATATTTTCATCGAAATCTATTCTATGTTTCCTTTATCTCTTTAGTTTTAAAGCAACTAAGTTCATCTTACCATTCAGATATTTGTCTTCTTGCTTCTAATCTACGTGTTTGAGGTGCATGTACACTATGAATCTTGTGGTATAAATTTTCTCCTATAATTTGATCTATCAGAATAATCTTTCCCAAAATCCAGAAAATTCTTCATAAATTCTCAAGTTTTCAATCAATTTGTTAGAGAAAATTTTAATTTAATTAAAATATCTCTTATGAACAGCATAACCGATATAAAAGGATTTCAAATCACCCTCATTCTTGATTAATTTTTCAATGAGGATACTAACTAAAGATGAGAGTTTATTAAACAAATTATGAAGCATCTGACACCTCAAGTCTATTCTCGGAATTAAGTTAATGTTGTATACTAATTTATTCAGTGATTATACCATAACATCCTAACCTGTGGTGGATGATTCAGAATTTGGTTCCCTTTTGGGTGAAGATTATTTCTAATATTAGTAGCCTTCCTATTGGATGTACCTCAAGAATCCTTCTTCACCATGTCAGTTTTCATAGGTGTATCAAATATTACTTGTCTTCGTTTTTCTATTCTAGATATTGTCTATACAGGCTTTGGAGATTGATGATAAATATCTGAGACTTGGACTATTTTTCCTTCATGTACCTTTTCTTTCACAGTATCTTATTCAATATCATCTAGATAAATTATGTTGTGATTGCTTAATTTATCATCAGAATGATTATTAACCTCTTATTGACCAATATTATCTTTTCCTTGAGAAGAAAGTTTCATTGATTCATCCTGGGATGTCCAAATAGATAGATTTTTAGAAGGTATTTCCTTCTCATGGTATTCATTGACTTGCCTTATCACATCGTCACTATCATGTCCTTCTTCGTCTTATTTTTATTCTAGTTCCTCTTCGTGAATTATCTATCCTTTTACTTTGGGTTCCAAAATTAACATCTTCTTTCCCGGATTCACTGGTACTTATTCTTGTAGAAAATTTTCTATTACATAAATTTGTTTATATTCATTATCTGTATCATTGAGAAGATCTTGATCAATATCTACCTCAAACATCTTCTTCATTTTATTCATTTTTTATTCTTACCTTTAGAATTCCTCAGGAGCATAAATTCTCCATGCCATTAACTTAGTAGGATCAAGGAAAAAAGTGGGATCTCGTTCCTTCTTATTTTCCTTCTATTCCTTCCACTTAACTATATCTTTATTAGGATTTTTTTTCATCTTTGGTTTTTGGGTTGCTGACTGAATTTCTAGAATTGTAGGTTTCTCAAAGATTTCTAGTTCCTTATACTTTCTCTTCATCTGTATTTTCTTCGGTGTCTCTACTACATGTTAATTCTTTTCTGAAGATTCAATTTCACTTTCTGATAGATCATAAAATTCTCCAGATTTTATTTGAAAACCAACCTTTATCCTCCCTAAAGTGGAATCACAAAGAAAACAACATTGACTGTTCTTGCCTTATAACTACAATGAATTTTTCACAACTCTGGGAATATCACAATGAACATAAATGGAATTGATAGATACATGATTATTTGAGATTTGGGAGTTTCATTATCGGTATTTGTAATCATCAGCAAGATATAATCCAACATGTTTATCTTCCTCAATTTTACTAGGAAATCCATAATGTAGTTTTAAATTTTTCATAATGAGTCCTTTTATATTTTATTCATGGAATTAGAAATCCTTGTACCCATAATTATCGCATCCCGAAAATTGCTAATAGATGATTAATCTTTGGTGTTTTTTCTAGTTTTATTCCAAGGAACTCTATTTCCATATATTTCTCAAATCTTCCTAACTGATCTAGAAGATTATTGGTGCATAAATTGATTCTCCTTCATATGGTACTCAAATGATACTTGCTGCCACATTGAAGGAAATGGAGTATGTTTTCCCATAACTCTTGAATGAAAACAAATGTATTCCACATTCATTAAAAAAACTAATTATTGCATAAAATTTAACAAGTATCTCTGGTTAACCGGAACCCGAGATTTCAGTTTAGCTATGCAGTGGCTATCCCATCCATGCAACATAATATTTTTCTAAATCAGGGAATTATACTTATTGATGAATATCGAATAACATAAAATTTCTATTTATATTTTCTTTTTTGTTATTTCCTTAGATGAAGACATCTACTTTTGTAGAGAGGCTTCCAAAGACATTCTTAGTCTAAGAAAACTCAGAAAAACGAAAAGAGATTTTTGAAGAGAGGAAGAGACTCAACAACAAAAATCTTGTAAACTGAATAGGGACAATGAATAGGGGCCATTATATATTCATTTAAGAAAAGGTTAGAATTCCCAAATTGATCCAATGGTTGAAAAAATCATGCTATAATCGGATTGTTGAGATAAAATCCAAATAATGATTTGGTAGGTTCTGATATATTGATATTTATAAGGTTAAAATTAAGATTTAAGTAAAAATGAATCTGAAAAAAATTCTTAAAACAAGATAAAAATACTAACAAGTAAAAAATTTGATAAAGAAAACTGATGTATGGAAACTAACCTTCTAGATTTATAGTAAAATTGTGAATGATGGATTAAATTATTCCTAATGAACATTAGATTTTGGATGATTATATTATATGAAGATATTTATAAAATTGGAAAATTATAGAATGTAAAGGAAAAACATTTAGGTTTCATATTTGTGAGTTCTGAAATATTTTATTATGGAAAAAATTTTGATTCATAGAAAAAATGGTTAACATTCCTAAAGATATAGGTATCATCAAAAAATTTAATATGGAAGATTACGTTATGGTTATCATTCCATGCTTTTGTTTTTGGTTTTCAAATATATCAGAGGGTAATGAATTTGTAAAAATATCAACATGTCGATCTTGCATTCTGATAAATTGAAGAATGATATCTCCATTAATGATGTGATCTCTATAAAAGTGATTCCTAATAACAACGTGTTCATCATGGGAGTGATCTTTAGGGTTTTTTCATAGGGAAATAGAACTAGTACTATCACACACTATGTGTGTTTTGTTAAAACATATGCCATAGTCTATGAGTATGTGTTGCATCCACAACACTTGGGCACATCAACTTCCATCTGCTACATATTCAGATTTAGGAGTGGAAAGTGCTACTGAGTGTGAATTATTTCACGACCATGAAACTAATGAATCTTCTAAAAAATGAAATATTCTCATTTTTATATCTAACAAAATCACCAAATAAAAATCTTGTTAAAACAAAATCATTTCAGAAGTATAGATATGTTTTAAATCCATAGTTCCCTTTAAATAGTGAAAAATTATTTTCGCTACTTTTAAATGAGATTCATTTATATTAGATTGATATCTTGAACATAGGAATACTAAAAACATTATGTCTGGATGAATATATATCAATTATAGCAAACTTACTATTATACCACTAAATGATGTTTGATATACTTGTTTCCCAGATTCATATAGATGAAGACAATTTGAGGTACTGATCCAAGTGCTTATAATTTTAGTGATTTCATATCCATACTTTTAAGAATTTATTTAATATACATATGTTGTGATATATATGTTCATTATAGTTTTTGAGAAATTTGAGAACCTATGAAAAATGTTAACTCACCCATCATACTAACCTCAATCTCATATTTCATTAAATTTTCAAAAGAATCAGTTAAAGAATGCTGATTTAAACCTAATATAATTTCATCAACACAAATTTGAACAATAACATTTTTTTCTTGTTTTATTTATAAAAAGGTTTGTATCAACATTTCTCATAACATTTCTTTTTGTTTCAAAAATGATGTAATTCAATCATACCAGGATCTAGGGTCTTTTTTAGGTCTATGTAATGTTTTTGGTATGTTTGGAAACATGTTTAGGGGTTTTGTGTCTTCAAAACTAGGATGTTTTTCAACATAAACATCTTCTTGAACATACCCGTTAAGGAAATCACACTTAATATGAATTTGAAAATTTTTGAAACTAAAGAATTCTTCAAAAGAATTTAAAATATGAATAGATTCATGTCTATATATAGGAGCATAGGTTACATGACTGTCTATTCATTCTTTTTGATTATATAAATTAGAAACTAATAAAGCTTTATCTCTTACTATGATTACAATTTTTTTTCACTTATTTTAGAAGACCCATTATACTTTATTTGCATATGTTTTCTTAAGTATTTCCAACCAAGGTCCAGACATTGTTCCTTTCAAATTCATTTAGCTCATCTTGCATGGATTAAAAACAATAATCATCACATAAAGCTTCATCAGTTATTTTCAATTCTAATTGGGAATTAAATGAGAGATGTTATACTTTATTTATTAAGTAACCTGTAGTCTTTACAGGTTGATTTAAATCACTAATCGTGGTATCAATGGGATTATTCTTAAGAAACAACATATTTGGGTTTTGTAAAACCTGTTCATCTACATATAGAATTAAATATTTTGGGGTAAGTGCTTCAAAAATATTTTCTTCAGTGTTTTTATTATTATAATTATCTTCTATCAGGGGTAGATAATCAGTTTTTTAAAACACATTCCGATATATAGGATGGGGTCATTTAAATACAAAAGGATCAGTTTCATTGAATTTTGCATACACTATTTCTTTAATAGTACAAGTATTTTTTTTAAAAACTTTATAGGCCTTAGAAGTAGTGGAATACACTTTAAAATTTCCTTCATCAGATTTGGGAGAAAATTTATGTAAGATATATTTATTATTCACGATGAATACTTTGAAATCCCATACTTCAAAATATGAGAGCCTAGGTTTTATACCAGTCCACAATTTATAAGGTGTTTTGTTAGGAAAAGGCTTAATTAAAACTTGATTTATAGTATAACAAGAAGTACTAATAGATTCATCCTAAAGGTGTTTATGAATAGAATATTCAGTCAACATGGTTCTAGTTATATCTTGAAGAATTTTATTTCTTCTTTCAATAACACCATTCTAATGAGGACTCTTAGAGCTGATAAGATATGATTAATTCCATTCTTACTATAAAAAGCATCAAAAAATGAATTTTGAAATTCTCCTCCATGATCACAATGAATATTTATCAATTCATAGTTTTTATCATTTTTAACTTGTTCTCTAATTGTTATAAAATAATAAAAAACATTATATTTCATTGTTGGGGAATATATGCATGTAAATCTAGTGTAATCATAAACTATAAAAAATATATAATATTTCCCTCAAATACTTTCATTTTTTGTTGGACCAAAAAGATACATATGCACTAACTATAATGCCTTAGATGTTAAGAATTCACATATTTATTTAGAATTTGATTTATGTTTCTTTCCATATTCACAATGATCCCAATCTTTGGAAGAATCAATTTTAAGCACTGGTTAAACCATAAAAAGTTATTTCAGGGAGAGTTTTCATTAGTTCCTAAGAATACAGTGTCCTAAACTTATAACCCATAACCAAAAATGATCTTCCATTACACTATGGTAAGGTAGATATTTTTTCATAAGGTCTTATATGTTTAATGTGTATACATTCTCTTCTCTATGGACAGAATGAATAAAATCAGGCAGATAATAATATACTAAGTATTTATCCTTCAATATTCAGAAGGAATCCTTCATCACACAATTGGATTATTCTAATGAGGTTGTTCTTAAGACCATTAAAAAATGAAAATTTTTTATATTAATGTTTTCTAAGAAGAACAATTTTAACTATACCAAAAATTTATCCCCAAACATTATCTCTGAAAGTTACTTTTCATCCTTTCATAATGTTAATCGTTTCAAAGATTTTTTTGTTACCAGTCATATTCTGAGAAGATCCAGTATCCATGTACAATGTATTGTTGTTAGCAATTTCTTTATCTTCATGAAAAAAATGAGTTAGACATTTAGAATCCAAACTTTCTTAGATCCATAATTTTTAGAAAGTAAGTTTTTAGGAATCAAAATTTTCATAGAAAAAATAAGACTTATTAAAAACTAATGATTGAGTTTTGTTTAAAACAATTTTTTATCCCAATGTCCACCACACTAAAATTTAGTTAAATATGGATCATGCATAGAAGAAAATCATTTATTACTAAAAATTGGTTTTGAATAAGTATAACCAAATCTTGAACTATTTCTAAGAGAATGAATTTTGGAATAAATATTTTAAATGTTTTCCTCACCCATGGTAATGTTTGACATGTATTTACATCAGGGAAATATTTTTGAGCATATTTTAATAGCCACATTATAATCCTTAATGTTATTATATGTATAACTAGAGTTATCATCTAAAATATGTTTAATAGAAATAAAATATTCAAGATCCTTGGGATGTTTGTCCTTATTAGAATGAAATTACTTGAGTTTTTTTAGAGACACATTCAAAATAAATTGTTTTCGATCAATATCCATTGAATTATCTGATACATCATTAGTTAAAATATAAATGATACAATTTCCCTTCTCACGCTTTATCTTCAATTTTGAATTATCATTTTCATGATGTTTGGAAAACTTATACACTTATTTATAAGAAGGTAAATAGTTTGCTTTATCAGAAGAAGATTATTCATCTGATGATTTATAATATTTATCATTAGTATAATTTTCATTCAATGATACATTGGGGATAGATTCATAATTTTTGACCTTGGACATTAGACAATGATTTTCAATGGGTATTTTTTCTATTAGACCAATATTATTCTGACTCGAAGATTAATACTAAAAAGATTCATCGGATGAGTCACCAGCACTGGAACTCAAGTTTCCACTATCCATCAAGACTTTTATAGCTTTAGATTTGGAATACTTCTTTATATTTCACTCATAATTCATTTCATTTATATCTTTTCTTTTATGCATGGGTCATTCTAGCCTGATGTGTCCGGATATTTTGCATTAATAACAATTGACTTTCGATTCAATGATTTCCATGATATCACTACTTTTATATATATAATGAAAATATTTCATTCCCACTATTTTGTTTATCATTCCAAGATTATTAGCTAAAACATTTTTAAAATGTTCACTTTTACTAGACTCAGATAGAATAGTGAGTTTATTAGACTTAGATCTTGTAACCCTTTCCAGTGTCTTGACATTAGCAGTTGTAAGAGATACACTACCTATAAGGACCCAGCCTTAAACCTTACTTAATCTTGAGTTTTTACAAGATGACACATTAAGGATCTTTTCAGGTTTAGAGTTTTAGAGAATTAGATCATAAAACTTGCATTACCTTCCACATTTAAACAAAGTGGTTACATAAAATATAGTATTCATTTTTTTCCATCAATGGAAACATATTTAAAAATAAATCATAGATTCTATCTTGACACTTCCTTGACACTATCATTATATCATGTACCCTTCCCTTGACTTGTGAAAAACATTTAAAAAAAATGTGGGATGAGCATAAAAAGCTCAGTAAGGGTTATAAAAAAATATGGAAAGGAAACATGAGTTCATATATACATAACAATGAAATCATAATTTACCCATAAAACATAGGCACTTTAACATACCTCATAAAATCATGAATAAATCATAGGAATCATAAGACATAAAAGGCAACTAGAGGCATTTATAACATTCTTATGTAGGGAGTAACCCTCTAGGTTACGTTTGGAATACCCACCACAGTATATTCCCTAAATCTCTTCGGAGAAACCTTAATGTTTCACTCCTTTGTGTTACCCAATGCATTGGAGAGCTATATCGGGCTCACCCGCCCTTAGTTTATCACGGAACCACCCGTCTTCATAATAATTCCAAAGAACCATAACATAATCGTATCATATAAAACATACATAAAATAAACATAACATTTCCACATTTCAATCAGAAGATATCAATAAAACACATTGATATAATAAAAACATTATGAAAACAATTTTCAATAACAAAATAAAAGAAAAGTAAAACAGGGTATTTATTTTTCTTTAAAAAAAGGGTTTGGCTTGTAGAGGAAGCCGAAACTCAAATAATGGTCATGACCGTGTAGAAGTCGTTGTCGCCGCATACGTATGACAAAAACATTCCCTTTTGTCGTTTAGTAAACGCTTCGTATAAAAAATATTCCTTTTGAATAAACGTAAGAGTCAAAGGGGTTTATACACCGTATAAAAGAAGGTTGTGTATAAAATAGAATATGCCTCAATGAAAGGAGATTGAGACGAAGTCCCATACAAAGATGGTATCCTTGGTTTAAGGAAAAATCAATTACATAATTATGTGTGACAAACGAATACACCAAATATAAGTGGATATTAAGTGTAAAACAATCAAAGGTTATTCACACATATTCATAGAACGACATATTCATGGAGTACATGTTTATCCCAAAGAATCAAATTTGGGTTAAGAAGTTCCCTTGCAAAAATTTGACAGCCTAACGGCGTCACTACAAAATTCAGAAAATGAGTTGATGAGAGATAAAAAGGGTATCTCATCACATGGAAATAAAATTTAAATCAATAAGGATATAGAAGAACATATCCCAACATAATAGTATGTGAATTAAAAGACATAACAAAAGAAGTCTTTTAAAAATAGGAGGGTGAAAGGTTCCCTTACTGACATGGGTATCTTTCGAAACATACGCCCCGTGAAAGAAGGACAATAAAAAATTGATGTAAATACTTATAAATGAAATTATATTACACAATGAGTAAAATAATGGGCAGTACATACACCACTCAAAGTAAATTGTGGCAAATGTAGCATAAATCTCACTGGAACAAAAGTGAGATGAAAAATCTCTTACGAAGACTTAGCAGCCTAACAGCGCCACTTAAAACTTTCAAAATGGATTGATGAGAGGAAATAGGGTCTCTCATCATATAAACATAAAGTTTACAAAAAGAGGAATATAGAAGAACATCCCCATCATAACAAAGAGGAGCTTAAAATAAGTGACATAAATGAGAGTACTTAAAAAAAGAGAGAGGTTAGATCTCTTATGATAATTCGGAAGCCTAACGGCGCCACTCAAAACTTCCAAAATGGATTGATGAGAGAAAATATGTGATCTCACCATATGAACATAAAAATTAAATTATCAGTAATATTATAGAACATACCAATCATAATAAAGATGATATTAAAAGGAATGACATAAAAGAGTGTACTTAAAAAGAAATAGAGGAGTAGGATCCCTTACCTCAAGTCCAACTTGTCTTGTTCGTTTCTTTATATTCCTGAATAATAAACATTGGTCAATTTATAATTTCTTAAGGACCTCCTATAAAGATTATTATTCAGTTCATATCACATATTTTAATGTTATAATAATTGGTTAATAATATTAGTTCATATAAGACGTTTTTGTCGATGTTTGGTACATGAGTCAAAGATTGAACATGTTGGAAAATAATTTTCCATGTAGTTATAGTTACATCATATCCAAAATAGTATTGATTTTTTAAATATCATATATATCCAGTATATATTCATTTTATACTATTCAATAGCATTTGGAGTTAAAAAATTAAAATCACCGTTCATGGAGACGGTAGGCCGTACGTACACATGAACGCTACTTTCATTTTTTTGTCATATTAGTGGAATTAAAACAAAATTAGATATATATATATATATATGTTATAATTCCAGAATTATATCCATAATTTAGATGTAATATATTACATATATATCCATTATATATATGTACTTATAATAGTACATAACATTTTGAGATATGAAATGAAATGTACCGTTCATGGAGACGGAAAGCCGTACGTACGCATGAACGCTACTTCCATTTCTATTTCATATTTACTTTAAATAAAACATAATGATACATAATAATATTTTAATTCTAGTATGGTATCATATATAATATCATTAAATATATCCTGTATACGTACCACATATGGTATTAACGAATTAAATCACTTTGAGGGGGCGGTAGTCCGCACTTCCTTAAATGAAGATATCATGTTGACCCATAATGGAAACCATAAAGGTATTCCATAAATGAAAAATACAAAAGCTTAAGTAAAACATAAACATATTATATATCATATATAAATATAGTGTCATCTTAATGGCCACCTTTGAAGGTGTTAGAAGAATATTGAACAATCATCGTTTCGTGAGGCAGAAATTCGTCATCCACAGAAACAGTATGTTCTTTAACCATTAGATGTAGGTGTGTGTAAGTGTATCACGAATACTTATTATAACAACATCATATTATATTGAAGATACTGGATTTGTTACAAAATAAATGAATAGAAAGAGTTTAGGGGCTTGGAGAAGCAAAATAAAACAAAAGGACACAAGCGAATACATTACCTTAAAATCGGGTCACTCCCTTTGGTATGAGCTCAAAGGCTTCCTTGGGAAGACTTCTGCCAAAATTGAGGCTTCAAGGAGTTATAGAGGGATGTGGAGCGACAAAATGGGCAGGGTTTGGCCGAGCCAAAGGCTTCGGAAGTGTGGGTAAGGAGGTAGAGGTCGAGGCCTTTTATAAGAGGAGAGGAGGGGCACTCTTGGAAAGTAAAGAAATGTTACTTTATTTTAGAATGAGTTTCGGATTTTAATGTTCCCACATTGATGTGTTTCGAGGATAAGGTGATAAGGGTTCGAAATCCCCCCATCCAATAGGTTTTGGACTTGTGTAGTTCTTAGAGTTTACATTATCTTTCCATTTTGTTTAAATCGTTAAATAATGAGGTCATCGCTGCATCATCATGATGTCATAAATAATTTAATTAATTTATTGTCTAAAAATTATAAAAAAATACTATGATGTAGGAAATCTTTTTAGCTTTCCAATTACTATTTATATTCAAAAATATGACTTGTATAACCCCATGTAAAAATTGTTTTAGTAAAATATGTCATTTTTGTGTCATTTTTACTTTAACATTAAATAAAAAGGTATTTATGTAATTTTCCAACCAAAGTGGCTCCATGGGGTCCCCAAGTTGACCCATGGATTTTCGTGGTAGGACATGACTAATCCAATGAGGGTAGGACATGTGTCTAGGTCATTTCATATTATTAAAACATTATTTTTACCATAAACTACACTAATTAACTCTAATCGCGATTAAAAACTTAAAAGATACTATTCACCAAAAAAATATTTTAATTCCATTGAACCACATTTTACATCTTAATTACAACCATTTATGTCGGATTTTTTAAATTCAAAATACAAAGGTGGTAAAATTTCATTTAAACGGAAAATCAGTTTTTTATAAGTACCACTTAGTGGTTTCACTATTCATCAAAAATTGAAATTTTTCAAAAAAAAATACCAAAACTTCACCCTAAGCTATATTTGATATTCTGAATTCAAAAATGAAGTCTATTTTAAAAAATTCAAAACATATATGTTGCATTAATTAATTTAATAATTAATTCCCGCTGTCAGAGCAAATAGCGTGTTTTTATGAAATAATAAGTATCAAAAGATTGACACTAGTTTAAGTCCGATTTCAAAGTGAAATTAATTCTAATGACCACTATTGGATTAAATGGTAAAAATATATTCTAATTTTACTTTAAAAACAATTAAAAAAATAATATAATCATATAAATAAATTAAATTAAAAAGTGGTTTTAAATTAAAATACAACATTTTTCACTATTCATTAAAAAATGACCTTTTTCGGAATGATACCAAAAATTTACACAAAGTAAATTTTGATGTCTTGACTCTAAAGAATAATTTTATTTTTTCAAATATAACACATAAAATTGTTAAAAAGTGGATTTAAAAGAGGTTCACCATCCAAAGGCGGTTAATCGACCTTTTAATGAATATTAGAATGTTTATGCTTAAAAATTGGATTCATTCGCATTTTTAATGCTCTAAAATTTATTGTAAAGAGAAAAAATATTTGAAAAAAATATATAATCATTTTTTTAGTTAGTTCTTTTCATTCCCTCCATTACAACAGCTAGGCGTTAACAACCATTTAAAATAATATAATTTTATTATTAGAGTGCAACGTAAGATTCCCAAGAAACACATTGTTGTGTATTGGGTACACCATCGAGCATAGAGTTCCCTTTAAAGTAATATTAATATTTTATTCACAAATATGGATAAATATAAAAATATAATATTCTTTATTTACCTGGGGTGTTACATCCTTCCCCCCTTTTGGGAATTGCATCCTCGCAATTTTAAAATTGGGCTAGGAAACATCTTTGAAAGTCCCACATCGGAACAAGAGTCGGTAAAAAAATAACTTTAAAAGAATTAAAGGGAAGTTCAAAGGTCACCCGAGTTAACCCATACTAGGATTCCATGTATGAAAATATGGACATGGAGGAAAAAACAAAGGGTCATGTTCTGATGCAGAGTGATAGTAAACATGTCTAGGAGAAAGTTAACCATAAGAAAATCACAAACCTGTGATGGGTTAAACGGTATTCGATTCCCCATTAGGAAAAGTTAATAGACAACATTTTTTTTAAATAACTTTTTTATTGAGGAATTTATTCATAAGGAAACATAATCACTTATCATGTTGACTTTCAACTTTTATTAGATTCCTTACACAAACTCATATTTTCTCCAAAATATAAGTATTTAGGAAGACTTTTTCACATTAAGAGTACTATAATAATCTTATAGAGAATCACCTAATCCACAAAAGAGAACTATATACTTCCCATGTCTTTAGACTTTAACCAAAAACGAAATCAAAAAGGTTTGTACAAGATCAGATAATCCAGGAAAGGATAACCCTTTATAAAAATAAAATCTATTCTTAATCTCCAAAATTTTTCCAACAAAACCCAAAGTTCAACAAGAACCATTCGATAAAAAATTTGTCCATAAAATTCTTCAATGTAAAAAAAAATAAGATTTAAACCCAAATATTTGAAGGATTTAATCACAAGGTCGTCCAAGGTACAAATTAACTTTTATCTCCAAATAACATCAGTTGCTCTTAAATTCTCATATTGAAAAGTAATTAACCTAATCACATATCCTCGATGATAGGTTAATAATTTCCATAGATAACCCAAAATAAACATACTCTTGATTCCAAAAATCATCTAACTAAAAAGAATTAGTCAAACTAACCAGGGACTTCATGTAGTCCAATGGTAGGCGATAAATACCAGTCGCACTTTGGTTGTGGGTTCGATTCCCGCAGCTTTGTCCGACACGACGGGTTGTCACACGGTCTGCGTGTTGTCCTTTTTCCAAAACAATATAATTCTTAAAACATTCCCCAAAACGAGAAAAAATCTTCAAAAATGATCATAACATATTTTAACCTCAAGTTTATCTCATGCCTTACATTTTCCATCATAACATATAATAACCCATAATTACCTCAAATGTAAGGATCATATAATCTATAATGGTTACCTTTATAATTTTTACCTGAACTTCCACATCGATTGGTCATCTCGTACATTATGCATTACAGAACAAACCAAGGTACAAGTAGTTGATTATGACTCCTTGATAGTTGGTTTAGAACAACCACGAGTTTCCTCATTGAATCCCCCATTTCATCCAGTCTCTTAATCAGAGAACCACCATAGTTTCCTTCAAACCTATTGTAACTTTGGTGCCTGCTAGATCCATCCATTCACTAAAAAGAGAAATGTCAGTGTGAGTATATCAACAAAACCATCATGTACTAATGAGGAAGATAAACACTAAGATATACTTACTCGTTCACTTTATCTAAAACTAGGACTCTTTCTGAAATTCTAACCATTATGGTAATGTTACTTATACTTAAAGAATACCCTAACCTCTAAAGTTATCTAAACCGACCATTGATACCAACTATAAGGACCCAGACTTAAACCGTACTTAATCTTGAGTTATTACAAGATTACACATTGATGATATTTTCAGGTTTAGAATTTTAGAGAATTAGATCATAAAACTTGCATTACATTCAACATTTAAACAAAGTGGTTACATAAAAGTTAGTATTCATTTTTTTTCCATCAACGGAAATATATTTAAAAATAAAGCATGGATTCTTTCTTGAAACATCCTTGACACTATCATCATATCATGTACCTTTCCTTTGATCGGTGAAAAACATTTAAAAAAAACTTGGGATGAGCATAAAAAGCTCAGTAAGGGTTATAAGAAAATATGGAAAGGAAACATGAGTTCATATATACATAACAATGAAATCATAATTTACCCATAAAACATAGGCACATTAACATACCTCATAAAATCATGAATAAATCATAGGAATCATAAGACATGAAATGTAACTTGAGGAATTCATAACATTCTTACAAAGGGAGTAACCCTCTTGGTTACGTTTGGAATACCCACCATAGTATATTCCCTAAATCTCTTCGAAAAAACCTTAACGTTTCACTCCTTCCCGTTACCCAATGCATTGGAGAGATATATCGGGCTCACCCGCCCTTAGTTTATCACGGAACCACCCATCTTCATAATAATTCCCAAGAACCATAACATAATCGTATCACATAAAACATACATAAAGGAAACATAACATTTACACATTTCAATCACAAGATATCAATAAAACACATTGATATAACAAAAACATTATGAAAACCATTTTCAATACCAAAATAAAAGAAAAGTAAAACAGGGTATTTATTTTTCTTTTAAGAAAACGGTATGGCTTGTAGAGGAAGCCGAAACTCAAATAATGGTCACAGCGGCGGAGAAGTCATTGTCGCCGCATACGTTTGAAAAAAACATTCCCTTTTGTCGTTTAGTAAACACTTCGTATAAAAAAGATTCCTTTTGAATAAACATAAAAGTCAATGGGGTTTATACACCATATAAAATAAGGTTGTTTATAAAACAGAATATGCCTCAATGAAAGGAGATTGAGACGATGTCCCATACAAAGATGGTATCCTTGGTTTAAGGACAAATCAATTACATAATTATGTGTGACAAACGAATACACAAAATATAAGTGGATATTAAGTGTAAAACAATCGGAGGTTATTTACAAATATTCATAGAACGACATATTCAAGTAGTATATGTTTATCCCAAAGAATCAAATTTGGGTTAAGAAGTTCCCTTGCAAAAATTTGACAGCCTAACGACGTCACTACAAAATTCAGAAAATGAGTTGATGAGAGATAAAAACTGTATCTCATCACATGGAAATAAAATTTAAATCAATAAGGATGTAGAAGAATGTAACACCCGAGACTTTTATGTTATATAAATCATCAAAAGAATCTTTTTCTACACAACACTTTCTTGGCTTGCTTTACACGAAATCGCGACCTTCCTCGATAGCGTGCGTTGTACGCAATACCGAGTTTCACTAAACAACGATATGCTATTAAAATATTATTCAAACTAGCCATTATGAATAGTAATAACCACTTTTTGAAATTTTATAAATTTTATTTTTCAAAATGGACTTCATTTTGGGATTCGGAATACCGAAATTAGCCTAGGGTGAAATTTTGGTATTTTTTTGAAAACTTTCAATTTTTGATGAATAGTGAAACCACTAAGTGGTAGTTAAAAAACTGATTTTTTCATAAAACATAATTTTACCGCTTCTGTGAGTGGAATTTCGAAAATCCGAGATACACGGTTAATATCAAGGACTAAAATGTGGTTCAATGAGATGCAAATAATTTTTGGTGAATAGTAACTTTTTTACTTTTTTTTACCACGGTAAAATGTAAATAGGGTAATTAAGGGTAAAGATGAAATTATTATTAACCTAACACATGTCCTAATTCTATTGGATAAGTGTCATTTGACCAAAAACAAACTTAGGAATAAAATATGACCATTTAGGCCTAGTTGGATTAGATTAGGACATTTATTATTATTTTATTTAAAGAAGGGTTAAAATAGTTAAAATCAAAGTTTAATAAGTAAATAATTTTTAATATGGGGTTGTACATAAGATAAATTCAACTATAAATATTCATTAAAAAGATAAAAGGATTTCCTACATAATGGAATTTTATTTGTAATTTGTAGAAATTAAATAATTTAATTTATTTATGACACAATGATGATGCAGTAATTATCTTATTAATGAAATATTGACATAATTGATGTTATAAACACCAAAATAAATGTAATTTGAGACTTTTTATGAATCCCACTAATTTTCTAGGTTAATATTACATGTTAGTATTGATTTAATTATCTTGGTTTGAACTAATAATTCTGTTATGAGTTTCACAAAAATGAATTACTAAATAGTGTCAAAATTGACATAAAAATGTTTTTAAAACAAATATTATATTGGTAATTGTTATTTTATTCCTAAAAATCTAAGGTTCGGCCAAATGACTTAGATAAGGTTATATATATTAATAATAAACAACTTGGGGTTCGTTTGGCTGCTTATAGTAAGTTTATTAACATTTGAGTATAAGAACACAAGAAGACATGGTAAAAGTAAAATTATTTAACTTAATGTTAAATCTAAATGATAAGGTTAAAATAGGAACCTAAGATTGTCTAAATTCTATTGGATGAGAGGATTTAGACCCATCCCCACCTTATCTTCTAAATATATCAATTTGGATCTATTTAAACCCGAACATGACTTTATAATAAAATAATAGTTTTAGTTATTCCAAAGGTGCCCCTCTCCTCCCTTATAAAAGGGCACCTCCTCCCCCTCTTCCTCACACCACTTTGAGCCTTCAAGCTCTGCCAAACCCTGACACATTCTCCTCTCCACTTCCCTAGAGACATCCTAGAGGTTCTGGTCTTCTTCAAAGACCAATTTTAGTGCCCTAAAAGAAGGTCTCAAAGAAGCACTTCAAAGAAGAGGTAATGTCCGTTACCGATTCTTTCATCTTTATTTCTTCTTCCACTTCTTCTTCTTTAGTTGTTTCATTATGAAGTAATAACATCAGTATCACTCATATACTAATATGTTTTTATAAGTATGAAACGACTCTATTTCACCATCTATCCATCCTACAGAAAAAAAAATCACCGCCCGTGCGTACGTACGGAATACCGTCTCCACGCCGTGGTGTAATCTATTTTCCACCACCACCATACTTGGATGGGTATAATGGTGTAAATAATGACCATATATTACTATTATAAAGTGATATTGATTCTTAAATAGTATACATATACTCTAATACAATTCCATTATCATAGGAACGATATCATCACTCGTGCGTACGTACGAAATACCGTCTCCACGATGTGATGCGACTTGTTCTACATGATCTTATTTTCATAATGATTATATAAATGAATTGAATGAATGAATATGATATATATTACACAAATACCATTCTGGAAATGAGGTATCTATAACCTAAATAGAAGACTAAGAATTTATTCGACAAAACACGCATAAAAACAAAAAGTTATAAACACCCGAATAACAAGTAGCAATGAAATATTACTACTAAGAAGCTAAGAATATGACCATATATGATATCATAAAAATAAGTATGATTCTGGAATAAGTCAATAACATTATTTAAATCATTATACAGGAGGTTCATACACTTACAAAGAAAGTCGAACCTAAGGTAAGGGAAATATAACAATCTTACTTTTATCCGAGATTGTTTTTACTTTGGTAATTACTGGGATGTATTTTTTCATCCACATCCATGTTTCCTCAATTTGTAATATTATTTACATCCACCTACTATTGTTTAAATCCTATTTTACCCTTCGGTGAGTTTTTAGTAGAGGATATGAAATGAATCTTTTGTCGTTTTTCGTACGATGTACTTTTGGACATTTCCGACAATAGTACGAAGAATGTTTTTTTAACTTATACGACATGAATGGATTTTTAAAACATTATTTCCAAGAAGATTCCTTTACAAGTTTTCAAGTTTATTTTTAATCAACTTCTTCTAGTATAAAGTTGTATGACATGTTATGAAAGGAAAAAATGTTTTTGAAGAAGATAGGATATTTTCCTCAAGAATTCATTTCAAGTGTTTTATCAAAATTATTTTCCATCTAAGATAATTTAGGGTTCTGTTTTTATCCCTATTATTACATTGATTTGATTATGTTGTGATGGAATTATTTTTATGAATTCCTTTATCTTATATGAATTGTTTTATGATGTCATGTTGTTTAAGAATCCCATTTTTATTACATGGGTTATGAAATGATGTATGGTTTATGATTTTGTGGCACACATAAGAATGGTATCATTATGAGATGGGTGGAAACTATATCACCCTCCAATGCATTGGTTAAATATTTTATATCTCATGAGATAGAAATGTTTGGAACGATAGGTTATACCGGTTCAGTGAAACAGGACTGAAACGAGGGTGACTCGGTTCAGAAAGGAACTTTGTCCACTAAGATAGTCTTGGCAATGAGTCTTGAATAACAAGAAATGATTCTCTATGATTATGTGTGTATGCCACAATGTTTCATGTTTTAAGTAATTATTATTGTGATTACATTTCACTACCATGATTTATCCCATGTTATGAAATTATGATCTCTTTTGTAGGTTAAGATTTCCAAAAGTTATGTGCTTATGTATATGATGTGATTGATATTTCTTTTGTTTACCCTTACTGAGCATTTGAGCTCACCCTTTTGTATGTTTTTTTCCCAGGTCAGGAAGAAGGTTATTAAGTAAGATATGCCAAAAGGGACTATAGATATGATGAAATAAATGGGAGACAATGTAGACGCTTTATGAACCAGTTGTTTATGTTTCCCAGTTTCTAAAGACACTATACCTATACGGTCCTTTCGTGGTTTCCTTATATGTTGTAATAAGTATGCTTCAATTTTGATGTATTAACAATGTATGTAATGTATGGGTCGTTATAGTTGGTATTATAGGAAAGGTATAGTCAACCTTTGGAAACTAGGATGTGAAAGCCTTAGTAAGAACCCTAAGGATAAGTCTAAGCATAGAACACAATCTTAGTGTTTTAGAAATGGCAATGAATAACCTAGGATAAGACCTTAAGTGTGAAATTTTATTCTTGATTATGTGGTTTTTCTATTATAATTTCTGTTGCTCACACTATTCTTCTTGGTTTTAGTCAATGGCTGGAACCAGAAGGAACCGTGTTAATGCAGAATGCGACGGGAAATGCAATGATTTTCCCCCTGAGAAAACAAACGTTATGGGACCTGGAATGCATAATCTTGTAGCCATGCTCACACAACTTTCTCAAGCTATGAATCATGCATGACTTCCAAACGAGCAAAGGAAGGAGCAACATTCTTTTGAATCCTTCATGAGGAAGCATCCACCTTCTTTCAGCGGGTCTACTGATCCATTAGTTGCTGAACAATGGATTAGTACTACTGAAAAGATATTTTCAGTTCTTCAATTTTCTGAACCTAATAAAGTCATCCTAGCAGTGTATCGTTTGGAAGGATATGCTGATCAATGGTGGAATCTTTTTAAGAATACGAGGCAAAGGGATGAAATTGAGTCCATGGAATGGGACGAGTTCAAGAACATATTTTTCCATAAGTAATTCCCTCGTATTCTCCGAACAAAGATGGAGAAAGAGTTTCTTGAACTGAAGCAAAAGGATGATGAATCGGTTGGTACCTATGAAGAAAATTTTACAAGACATGCAAGGTACGCTTCTGGTATTTTTATCCAACCTGAGAGTAAGATCGATCGATTCTTTAGTGGCTTAAAACCAAGTCTTCGAAGGGAGTTAGCCATAAGGGACTTCAATAGCTACGAGGAAATCATTCGATGTGCTCTCAAAGTCGAGATGGAGATTGGAGTAACCCATCAGTCATATGGGTTTGATAAGAATAGGAAAATGGAATTCAAAGGAAAATTTAAAGAGCTCACTGAAAAGAAGATGAGCTTTCCCTTATGCTTAAAATGTGGAATGAAACATGGAGGGAGTTGTCTTAATGGGACAAGTAAATGTTTCAAATGTGGAAAGGAAGGTCATCGGGCATTTGAATGCTGTGATGATGGGAAGAAGATGTCTAATGATGCAAACAAAGGAAGGGATACACAGAATGAACCTACTACACTTCAATGTTTCAAGTGCAAGAGATGGGGCATTATGCCAATAAATTCCCTAATCCAAGGGTTGATGATTATGGTCGACGTCAACAAATTCTTAAGGCTAAAGAAAAAGGAAAGTCACATGAAATTTCTATCAGCGATGTGGAGTACGATAACGATGTGTTGAAAGGTACAGTTACCATCCACTCTAAAGTAGCAAATGTTTTATTTGATTCTGGATCCACCCACTCTTTTATTTCTGAAGAATTTTCTAAGGGTATCACCGTATTACCTCAACAATTAGATGTTGAGTTAGTTGTGACAACACCTAATGGCACAACAGTCACATCAAAAGTTTATAATTCTTCTCCGATCGAAGTTTGTGGGAAAGTGATTCCTAAAAATCTTGTGATCCTTCCTATAGTGGAATTTGATGTGATTCTTGGCATGGATTGGCTTTTTTATATGGAGCTCATATAAATTTCCAAAGAAGGGAAGTCACATTTCATATTCCAGATCAATCTATGATCGTCTATCAATGCAAGGATGAACATAACCTTCCAGTGGAAATTTATTCCATTTTATGGGTATTGATTCCACTAAATGAAGGTTATTTATCTCAAATGGTTGGTGAGAAACTCAAGATTAAGAATATTCCCATCGTATGGGAGTTTGATGATGTCTTTCCGGAGGAATTACAGGGTCTTCCACCAAATCGTGATGTTGAGTTTTCAATAGAACTCGTACCGGGTGCTTTGCCTATTTCAAAGACACCTTATAGAATGGACCCAATTGAGTTGCATGAATTGAAGAAGCAACTCCAAGAGAATCTTGATAAGGGATTCATACGCCCTAGTGCGTCACCTTGGGGAGCACCTGTTCTATTTGTTAAGAAGAAAGATGGATCAATGAGACTCTGCATTGATTATCGAGAACTTAAAAAGATTACTATCAAGAAAAAATATCCTCTCCCGCGCATTGATGACCTATTTGACCAACTATGCGGAGCTCTATACATTTCCAAGATTGATCTTCGTTCAGGGTATCATCAATTAAGGGTCAAACGGGAGGATATACCAAAGACGGCTTTCCGTACAAGGTATGGACGCTATGAAATTATAGTGATTCCATTTGGTCTTACTAATGCCCCTGCTATCTTCATGGATCGGATGAATAGAGTCTTTAGAGACTATCTTAATCAATTTGTGGTAGTCTTTATAGACGATATTCTTGTCTATTCAAAGAGCAAGGAAGAACATGAAGATCACTTGAGAATTATATTGAAGACCCTGAGAAAGGAGAAGCTTTATGCCAAATTTACCAAGTGTGAATTTTGGCTTCAAAAAGTTGCATTTTTGGGTAACATAATCTCAAAAGAGGGGATATCTGTGGATCCAGAAAAAACAGAGGTTATCGAAAGATGGTCGAGACCAACAACAGTAACTGAGATACGAAGTTTTCTTGGTTTGGCTGGATATTATCGACGTTTTTTGAACGATTTTTCACGATTATCTAATCCACTCACCAAGTTGACTCGGAAAGGAGTTAAGTTTGTCTGGACAGAAGAATGTGAAGATAATTTCAAGGAGTTGAAAAGAAGGTTATCCAGTGCACCTGTGCTCACACTGCCTTGTAGTGGAGAAAGGTTTGTGATCTATAGTGATGCATCCAAGAAGGGATTGGGGTGTGTTCTTATGAAAAATGATATGGTGATAGCTTATGCCTCACGATAGTTGAAAATCCATGAGCAAAATTACCCAACACATGATTTGGAGTTAGCTGCGGTAATCTTTGCATTAAAGATTTGGATGCATTACCTTTATGGTGAAAGGTGTGATATTTATACTGATCATAAAAGTTTAAAGTATATTTTCACACAAAAGGAGCTGAATATGCGTCAAAGAAGATGGTTAGAGCTGATTAAGGATTACGATTGCTCAATCCATTACCACCCTGGGAAAGCAAACAAGGTGGTAGATGCATTTAGTCGACAAGACCATGCCAGTTTATCCATGATGAGGATCACAAAAGATCCAATATTTATGGATTTACAAAGGATGGATCTTGGAATTATAATGGAAGGGGAAAAATCTTATCTTTCTCAAATGAATGTTCAACCATCAATACATGTGAAGATTAAAGAGGCACAGAAAGAAGATGTCGAGTTACAAAAGAAGGTGATAAATGTTCTTGAGTTCAACATTGATTGTGATGGGATAATAAAGTTCAGGAATCGGGTTTGTGTTCTTCCCATCCCCGAATTAAAGGAGCTGCTGGATGAGGCTCATAGTTCTTCATTCTCTATTCATCCTGGAAGCACGAAGATGTATAAGGACCTGAAAGAGTACTTCTGGTGGGATGGCAGAAAAGAGATGTTTCAGAATATATCTCTCGATGCTTGGTTTGTCAACAAGTTAAAGCTGAGAGACAGAAGTCTAAGGGGATGTTACAACCATTACCCATACCCGAATGGAAATGGGAAAACATTACTATGTACTTTGTCACAGGACTTCCAAAAACATCCAAAGGAAATAATGCTATCTGGGTCATAGTTGATCGTCTTACAAAGTCTGCACACTTCATTGCTATTAGAGAGGATTTCTCTCTGGATCATCTTTCCAGGATATATGTAAAGGAAGTGGTAAGATTGCATGGAGTACCACTTTCTATTATATCTGATCGGGATCCGAGATTTACCTCGATGTTCTGGCGAAGTCTTCAGCATACTCTAGATACAGAGTTGAGTTTCAGCACTGCTTATCATCCTCAGACAGACGGTCAGTCTAAGAGAACAATTCAAACCCTAGAAGATATGTTGAGAGCTTTCTCTATGGATTTCAAAGGTGGTTGGGATCAACACCTACCTTTGGTGGAATTTTCTTATAAAAATAGCTTTCACTCCAGTATTCAGATTGCTCCTTATGAAGCTCTCTATGGAAAGAAATGTAGGACTCCATCTTGCTGGGATGAAGTTGGGGAAAGAAAGCTATTTAGGACCTGATCTCGTTGATGAAATGGCAGAAAAGGTCAGATCTATTCAACAACACATAAGAGCAGCTTAGAGTCGAAAGAAAAGTTATGCCGACAGCCAAAAAAAAGACCTAGAGTTTGAAGTGGGCGATAAAGTGTTCTTACAAATATCTCCCTGGAAGAGGGTTATCAGATTTGGAAAGAAGGGGAAGTTGAGCCCTAGATATATCGGTCCTTTCGAAATACAGGATCGTGTTGGGAAGGTAGCTTACCGATTGGAGCTTCCACCGAATCTCTCTCAAGTTCACGATGTGTTCCATGTATCTCTCCTGAGAAAGTACATACCTGATCCTTCACATGTACTCAGCTCAGAAGTTGTACCGCTGGAGCAAGATCTTTCTTATGAAGAACAACCGATAGAGATTCTGGATCGTAGCGAAAACATCCTATGAAACAAGACCACTCGATTGGTGAATGTTTTATGGAGGAACCACCAATTATAAGAAGCTACATGGGATCTTGAGGATATGATGAGGGAGTGGTATCCTCATCTGTTTGTTACAAAGTGACGAATTTTGAGGGTGAAATTCATTTTAAGGGGGGTAGAATGTAATACCCGAGACTTTTATGTTATATAAATCATCAAAGAATCTTTTTTTACACAACACATGCTTGGCTTTCTTTACACGAAATCGCGACCTTCCTCGATAGCGTGTGTCGTACGCAATACCGAGTTTCACTAAACAACGATATGCTATTAAAATATTATTAAAACTAGCTGTTATGAATAGCAATAACACTTTTTGAAATTTTATAAATTTTATTTTTCAAAATGGGATTCATTTTTGGATTCGGAATACCGAAATTAGCCTAGGGTGAAATTTTGGTATTTTTCTGAAAACTTTCAATTTTTGATGAATAGTGAAACCACTAAGTGGTAGTTAAAAAACTGAATTTTTCAAAAAACGTAATTTTACCGCTTCTTTGAGTGGAATTTTGAAAATCTGAGAGACACGGTTAATATCAAGGACTAAAATGTGGTTCAATGAGATGAAACTAATTTTTGGTGAATAGTAACTTTTTACTTTTTTTACCACGGTAAAAAGTAAATAGGGTAATTAAGGGTAAAGATGATATTATTATTATTATCCTAACACATGTCCTAATTCTATTGGATAAGTTTAATTCGACCAAAAACAAACTTAGGAATAAAATATGACCATTTAGTCCCACTTGGATTAGATTAGGACATTTATTATTAATTTATTTAAAGAAGGGTTAAAATAGTTAAAATCAAAGTTTAATAAGTAAATAATTTTTAATATGGGGTTGTACATAAGATAAATTCGACTATAAATATTCATTAGAAATCTAAAACTATTTCCTACATAATTGTATTTTATTTGTAATTTTTAGACATTAAATAATTTAATTTGTTTATGACACAATGATGATGCAGTAATTATCTTATTAATGAAATATTGACATAATTGATGTTATAAACACCAAAATAAATGTAATTTGAGACTTTTTATGAATCCCACTAATTTTCTAGGTTAATATTACATGTTAGTATTGATTTAATTAACTTGTTTCGAACTAATAATTCTGTTATGATTTTCACAAAAATCAATTACTAAATAGTGTCAAAATTGACATAAAATAGTTTTTAAAACAAATATTATATTGGTAATTGTTATTTTATTCCTAAAAATATATGTTTCGGCCAAATGACTTATATAAGGTTATATATATTAATAATAGACAACCTGGGGTTCGTTTGGCTGCTTATAGTAAGTTTATTAACCTTATAGTATAAGAACACAAGAAGACATGGTAAAAGTAAAATTATTTAACTTAATGTTAAATCTAAATGATAAGGTTAAAATAGGAACCTCAACTTGTCTAAATTATATTGGATGAGAGGATTTCAACCCATCCCCACCTTAGCTTCTAGATATATAAATTTTGAGCTATTTAAAACCGAAATTGACTTTATAATAAAATAATAGTTTTAGTTATTCCAAAGGTGCCCCTCTCCTCCCTTATAAAAGGGCACCTCCTCCCCCTCTTTCTCAACCCACTTTGAGCCTTCAAGCTTGGCCAAACCCTGACAATTTCTCCTCTCCACTTCTCTATAGACATCCTAGAGGTTCTGGTCTTCTTCAAAGACCAATTTTAGTTCCCTAAAAGAAGGTCTCAAAGAAGCACTTCAAAGAAGAGGTAATGTCTGTTAGCGATTCTTTCATCTTTATTTCTTCTTCCACTTCTTCTTCTTTAGTTGTTTCATTATGAAGTAATAACATCAGTATCACCCATATAATGATATGTTATTATAATTATGAAACTACCCTATTTCACCATCTATCCATCCTATGGAAAAAAATCACCACGCGTGCGTACGTACGGAATACCGTCTCCACCTCGTGGTGTAATCTATTTTCCACAACCACATTACTTGGATGGGTATAATGGTGTAAATAATGACCATATATTACTATTATAAAGTGATATTGATTCTGAAATAGTATACATATACTCCAATACAATTCCACGATCATAGGAACGATATCATCACTCGTGCGTACGTACGGAATACCGTCTCCACGATGTGATGCGACTCATTCTACATGATCTTCATTTCATAATGATTATATAAATGAATTGAATGAATTAATATGATATATATTACAGAAATACCATTCTTGAAATTAGGTTTCTATAACCTAAAGAGAAGAATAAGAATTTATTCGACAAAACACGCATAAAAACAAATGTTATAAACACCCGAATAACAAGTAGCAATGAAATATTACTACTAAGAAGCTAAGAATATGACCATATATGATATCATAAAAATAAGTATGATTCTGGAATAAGTCAATAACATTAATTAAATCATTATACAAGAGTTTCGGACACTTACAAAGCAAGTCGAACCTATGGTAAGGGGAATATCGCAATCTCACTTTTATCCGAGATTGTTTTTACTTTGGTAATTACTGGGGTTTATTTTATCATCCACATCCATGTTTCATCAATATGTAATATTATTTCCATCCACCTAAAATTTTTTAAATTATATTTTACCCTTTGGTGAGTTTTTAGTAAAAGATATGAAAGGAATCTTTTGTCGTTTTTCGTACGAGGTACTTTTTGACTTTTCCGACAAAAGTACGAAGAATGTTTTTTTAACTTATACGGCATGAATGGATTTTTAAAACATTATTTCCAAGAAGCTTCCTTTACAAGTTTTCAAGTTTATTTTTAATCAACTTCTTCTAGTTTAAAGTTGTATGACATGTTAAGAAAGGAAAAAATGTTTTTGAAGAAGAAAGGATATTTTCCTCAAGAATTCATTTCAAGTGTTTTATCAAAATTATTTTCCATCTAAGATAATATAGGGTTCTTTTTTATCCCTATTATTAAATTGAATTGATTATGTTGTGATGTAATTAATTTTATGAATTCCTTTATCTTATATGAATTGTTTTATGATGTCATGTTGTTTAATAATCCCATTTTTTTTATATGGGTTATGAAATGATGTATGGTTTATGATTTTGTGGCACACATAATAATGGTATCATTATGAGATGGGTGGGACCTATATCCTTCTCTAATGAATTGGGTAAAGATTTTATATCTCATGAGATAGACATGGCTGGAACGGTAGGTTATACCGGTTCAGTGAAACAAGACTGAAACGAGGGTGACTCGGTTCAGAAAGGGACTTTGTCCACTAAGATAGTCTTGGAAATGAGTCTTGACTAACAAGAAATGATTCTCTATTATTATGTGTGTATGCCACAAAGTTTCATGTTTTATGTTATGATTATTGTGATTACATTTCACTGCCATGATTTATCCCATGTTATGAAATTATGATCTATTTTGCAGGTTAAGATTTCCAAAAGTTATGTGCTTATGTATATGATGTGATTGATATTTCTTTTGTTTACCCTTACTGAGAATTTGAGCTCACCCTTTTGTATGTTTTCTTTCCCCAGGTCAGGATGAAGGTTATTAAGTAAGATATGCCAAAAGGGACTATAGATATGATGAAATAAATGGGAGACAGTGTAGACGCTTTATAAACCAGTTGTTTGTGTTTCCCAGTTTCTAAAGACACTATACCTATACGGTCCTTTCGTGGTTTTGTTATATGTTGTAATAAGTATGCTTCAATTTTGAAGTATTAACAATGTATGTAAAGTATGGGTCATTATAGTTGGTATTAGAGGAAAGTTATAGTTAACCATTGGAAACTAGGATGTGAAAGCCTTAGTAAGAACCCTAAGGATAAGTCTAAGCATAGAACAAAATCTTAGTGTTTTAGAAATGGCCATGAATAACCTAGGATAAGACCTTATGTGTGAAATTTTATTCTTTATTATGTGGTTTTCCAATTATAATTTGTGTTGCTCACACTATTCTTCTTGGTTTTAGTCAATGGCTGGAACCCGAAGGAACCGTGTTAATGCAGAATGCGACGGGAAATGCAATGATTGTCCCCCTGAGCAACCAAACGTTATGGGAGCTGGAATGCAAAATCTTGTAGCCATGCTCACACAACTTTCTCAAGCTATGAATCATGCAGGACTTACAAACGAGCAAAGGAAGGAGCAACATTCTGTTGAATCCTTCATGAGGCAGCGTCCACCTTCTTTCAGCGGGTCTACTGATCCATTAGTTGCTGAACAATGGATTAGTACTACTAAAAAGATATTTTCAGTTCTTCAATGTTCTGAACATGATAATGTCATCCTAACAGTGTATCGTTTGGAAAGAGATGCTGATCAATGGTGGAATCTTTTTAAGAATATGAGGCAAAGGGATGAAATTGATTCCATGGAATGAGACGAGTTCAAGAACTTATTTTTCAATAAGTACTTCCCTCGTATTCTCCGAACAATGATGGAGAAAGAGATTCTTGAACTGAAGAAAAAGGATGATGAATCGATTGGTACCTATGAAGAAAATTTTACAAGACTTGCAAGGTACGCTTCTGGTATTATTATCCAACCTGAGAGTAAGATCGATCGATTCTTTAGTGGCTTAAAACCAAGTCTTCCAAGGTCGTTAGCCATAAGGGACTTCAATAGCTACAAGGAAATCGTTTGATGTGCTCTCAAAGTCGAGATGGAGATTGGAGTAACCCATCAGTCATATGGGTTTGATAAGAAGAGGAAAATGGAATTCAAAGGAAAATCTAAAGAGCACACTGAAAAGAAGATGAGCTTTCCCTTATGATCAATGTGTGGAAAGAAACATGGAGGGAGTTGTCTTAAAGGGACAAGTAAATGTTTCAATTGTGGAAAGGAAGGTCATCGGGCATTTGAATGCCGCGATGATGGGAAGAAGATGTCTAATGATGAAAACAAAGGAAGGGATACACAGAATGAACCTACTACACATCAATGTTTCAAGTGAAAGGAAATGGGGAATTATGCCAATAAATTCCCTAATCCAAGGGTTGATGATGATGGTCGACGTCAACAAACTCTTAAGGCTAAAGACAAAGGAAAGTCACATGCAATTTCTATCAGCGATGTGGAGTACGATAACGATGTGGTGAAAGGTACACTTACCATCCACTCTAAAGTAGAAAATGTTTTATTTGATTCTGGATCCACCCACTCATTTATTTCTGAAGAATTTTCTAAGGGTATCACCATATTAACTCAACAATTAGATGTTGAGTTAGCTGTGACAACACCTAATGGCACAACAGTCGCATCAAAAGTTTAAAATTCTCCTCCGATCGATGTTTTTGGGAAAGTGCTTCCTGCAAATCTTGTGATCCTTCCTATAGTGGAATTTGATGTGATTCTTGGCATGGATTGTCTTTCTTTATATGGAGCTCATATCAATTGCCAAATAAGGGAAGTCACATTTCATATTCCAGATCAATCTATGATCGTCTATCAATGCAAGGATGAACATAACCTTCCAGTGGAAATTTCTTCCATTTTATGGGTATTGATTCCACTAAATGAAGGTTATTTATCTCAAATAGTTGGTGAGAAACTCACGATTAAGAATATGCCCATCGTATGGGAGTTTGATGATGTCTTTCCGGAGGAATTACAGGGTCTTCCACCAAATCGTGAAGTTGAGTTTTCAATAGAACTCGTACCGGGTGCTTTGCCTATTTCAAAGACACCTTATAGAATGTCCCCAATTGAGCTGCAGGAATTGAAGAAGAAACTCCAAGAGAATCTTGATAAGGGATTCATACGCCCTAGTGCGTCACCTTGGGGAGCACCTGTTCTATTTATTAAGAAGAAAGATGGATCAATGAGACTCTTCATTCATTATCGAGAACTTAACAAGATTACTATCAAGAACAAATATCCTCTCCCACGCATTGATGACCTATTTGACCAACTACGCGGAGCTCAATACTTTTCCAAGATTGATCTTCGTTCTGGGTATCATCAATTAAGGGTCAAACGGGAGGATATACCAAAGACGACTTTCTGTACAAGGTATGGACACTATGAATTTATAGTGATGCCATTTGGTCTTACTAATGCCCCTGCTATCTTCATGGATCGGATGAATAGAGTCTTTAGAGACTATCTTGATAAATTTGTGTTTGTCTTTATAGACGATATTCTTGTCTATTCAAAGAGAAAGGAAGAACATGAAGATCACTGGAGAATTATATTGAAGACCCTGAGAAAGGAGAAGCTTTATGCCAAATTTTCCAAGTGTGAATTTTGGCTTCAAAAAGTTTTATTTTTGGGTCACATAATCTCAAAAGAGGGGATATCTGTGGATCCAGAAAAACAGAGGTTATCAAAAGATGGTCGTGACCAACAACAGTAAATGAGATCCGATGTTTTCTTGGTTTTGCTGGATATTATCAACGTTTTGTGAAAGATTTTTCACGATTATCTTATCCACTCACCAAGTTGACTCGGAAAGGAGTTACATTTGTCTGGACGGAAGAATGTGAAGATAATTTCAAGGAGTTGAAAATAATATTATCCAGTACACCTGTGCTCACACTGCCTTGGAGTGGAGAAAGGTTTGTGATCTATAGTGATGCATCCAAGAAGGGATTGGGGTGTGTTCTTAGGCAAAATGATATGGTGATAGCTTATGCCTCACGATAGTTGAAAATCCATGATCAAAATTACCCAACACATGATTTGGAGTTAGTTGTGGTAATATTTGCATTAAAGATTTGGATGCATTACCTTTATGGTGAAAGGTGTGATATTTATACTGATCATAAAAGTTTAAAGTATATTTTCACACAAAAGGAGATGAATATGCGTCAAAGAAGATGGTTGGAGATGATTAAGGTTTACGACTGCTCAATCCATTACCACCCTGGGAAAGCAAACAAGGTGGCAGATGCATTAAGTCGACAAGACCATGCCAGTTTATCTATGATGAGGATCACAAAAGATCCAATATTTATGGATTTACAAAGGATGGATCTTGGAATTATAATGGAAGGGGAAAAATCTTATCTTTCTCAAATGAATGTTCAACCATCAATACATGTGAAGATTAAAGAGGCACAGAAAGAAGATGTTGAGTTACAAAAGAAGGTGAGAAATGTTCTTGAGTTCAACCTTGATTGTGATGGGATAATAAAGTTCAGGAATCGGGTTTGTGTTCCTCCCATCCCCGAATTAAAGGAGCTGCTGGATGAGGCTCATAGTTCTTCATTCTCTATTCATCCTGGAAGCACGAAGATGTATAGGGATCTGAAAGAGTACTTCTGGTGGGATGGCATGAAAAAAGATGTTGCTGAATATGTCTCTCGATGCTTGGTTTGTCAACAAGTTAATGCTGAGAGACAGAAGTCTAAGGGGATGTTACAACCATTACCCATACCCGAATGGAAATGGGAAAACATTACTATGGACTTTGTCACAGGACTACCTAAAACATCCAAAGGCAATAATGCTATCTGGGTCATAGTTGATCGTCTTACAAAGTCTGCACACTTCATTGCTATTAGAGAGGATTTCTCTCTGGATCAGCTTGCCAGGATATATGTAAAGAATGTGGTAAGATTGAATGGAGTACTACTTTCTATTATATCTGATTGGGATCCGAGATTTACCTCGATGTTCTGGCGAAGTCTTCAGTATACTCTAGATAGAGAGTTGAGTTTCAGCACTGCTTATCATCCTCAGACAGACGGTCAGTCTGAGAGAACAATTCAAACCCTAGAAGATATATTGAGAGCTTTCTCTATAGATTTCAAAGGAGGTTGGGATCAACACCTACCATTGGTGGAATTTTGTTATAATAATAGCTTTCACTCCAGTATTCAGAGGGCTCCTTATGAAGCTCTCTGTGGAAAGAAATGCAGGACTCCAACTTGCTGGGAGGAAGTTGTGGAAAGAAAGCTATTAGGACCTGATCTCGTTGATGAAATGGCAGAAAAGGTCAGATCTATTCAACAACACATAAGAGCAGCTCAGAGTCGACAGAAAAGTTATGCCGACAGCCGAAGAAAAACCTAGAGTTTGAAGTGGGCAATAAAGTGTTCTTACGAATATCTCCCTGGAAGAGGGTTATGAGATTTGGAAAGAAGGGGAAGTTGAGCCCTAGATATATCGGTCCTTTCGAAATACTGGATCGTGTTGGGAAGGTAGCTTACCGATTGGCGCTTCCACCGAATCTCTCTCAAGTTCACGATGTGTTCCATGTATCTCTCCTGAGAAAGTACATACCTGATCCTTCATATGTACTCAGCTCAAAAGTTGTACCGCTGAAGCAAGATCTTTCTTATGAAGAACAACCGATATAGATTCTGGATCATAGCGAAAAAGTCCTACGAAACAAGACCACTCGATTGATGAAAGTTTTATGGAGGAACCACCAATTAGAAGAAGCTACATGGGAGCTTGAGGATATGATGAGGGAGAGGTATCCTCAACTGTTTGATAGAAAGTGACGAATTTCGAGGGAGAAATTCATTTTAAGGGGGGTAGAATGTAACACCCGAGACTTTTATGTTATATAAACCATCAAAGGAATCTTTTTCTACACAACATTTGCTTGGATTGATTTACACGAGATCACGAACTTCCTCGATAGCGTGCGTCGTACGCAATACCGAGTTTCACTAAACAACGATATGCTATTAAAATATTATTAAAACTAGCCGTTATGAATAGTAATAACCACTTTTTGAAATTATATAAATTTTATTTTTCAAAATGAACTTCATTTTTGGATTCGGTATACCGAAATTAGCCTAGGGTGAAATTTTGGTATTTTTCTGAAAACATTCAATTTTTGATGAATAGTGAAACCACTAAGTGGTAGTTAAAAAACTGAATTTTTCATAAAACATAATTTTACCGCTTCTGTGACTAGAATTTCGAAAATCCGAGAGACACGGTTAATATCAAGGACTAAAATGTGGTTCAATGAGATGAAAATAATTTTTGGTGAATAGTAACTTTTTACTTTTTTTTACCACGGTAAAAAGTAAATAGGGTAATTAAGGGTAAAGATGATATTATTATTACACTAACACATGTCCTAATTCTATTGGATAAGTGTAATTCGATAAAAAACAAACTTAGGAATAAAATATGACCATTTAGTCCCACTTGGATTAGATTAGGACATTTATTATTAATTTATTTAAAGAAGGGTTAAAATAGTTAAAATCAATGTTTAATAAGTAAATAATTTTTAATATGGGGTTTTGCATAAGATAAATTCGACTATAAATATGAATTAGAAAGCTAAAACGATTTCCTACATAATGGTATTTTATTTGTAATTTTTAGACATTAAATAATTTAATTTTTTTATGACACAATGATGATACAGTAATTATCTTATTAATGAAATATTGATATAATTGATGTTATAAACACCAAAATAAATGTAATTTGAAACTTTTTATGAATCCCACTAATTTTTAGGTTAATATGACATGTTAGTATTGATTTAATTAACTTTTTTAGAACTAATAATTCTGTTAGGATTTTCACAAAAATCAATTACTAAATAGTGTCAAAATTGACATAAAAACGTTTTTAAAACAAATATTATAGTGGTAATTGTTATTTTATTCCTAAAAATCTAAGGTTAAGAAAACTGACTTAGATAAGGTTATATATATTAATAATAAAAAACTTTGGGTTCGTTTGGCTGCTTATAGTAAGTTTATTAACCTTATAGTATAAGAACACAAGAAGACATGGTAAAAGTAAAATTATTTAACTTAATGTTAAATCTAAATGATAATGTTAAAATAGGAACCTAAACTTGTATAAATTCTATTGGATGAGAGGATTTCGACCCATCCCCACCTTAGCTTCGAAATATATCAATTTGGAGCTATTTAAAACCGAACATGACTTTATAATAAAATAATAGTTTTAGTTATTCCAAAGGTGCCCCTCTCCTCCCTTATAAAAGGGCACCTCCTCCCCCGCTTCCTCACACCACTTTGAGCATCCAAGCTCGTCCAAACCCTGACACATTCTACTCTCCACTTCCCTAGATACATCCTAGAGCTTCTGTTCTTCTTCAAAGTCCAATTTTAGTTCCCTAAAAGAAGGTCTCAAAAAAGCACTTCAAAGAAGAGGTAATGTCCGTTACCGATTCTTTCATCTTTATTTATTCTTCCACTTCTTCTTCTTTAGTTGTATCATTATGAAGTAATAAAATCAGTATCACTCATATACTGATATGTTATTATAAGTATGAAACAACCCTATTTCACCATCTATCCATCCTACGGAAAAATAAATCACCGCGCATGCGTACGTACGGAATACCGTCTCCACGCCGTGGTGTAATCTATTTTCCACCACCACCTTACTTGGATGGGTATAATGGTGTAAATAATGACCATATATGACTATTATAAAGTGATATTGATTCTTAAATAGTATACATATACCCCAATACAATTCCACGATCATAGGAACGATATAATCACTCGTGCGTACGTACGGAATACCATCTCCACGATGTGATGCGACTCGTTCTACATGATCTTCATTTCATAATGATTATATAAATGAATTGAATGAATTAACATGATATATATTACACAAATACCATTCTGGAAATGGGGTATCTATAACCTAAAGAGAAGAATAAGAATTTATTCGACAAAACACGCATAAAAACAAAAAGTTATAAACACCCGAATAACAAGTAGCAATGAAATATTACTACTAAGAAGCTAAGAATATGACCATATATGATATCATAAAAATAAGTATGATTATGGAATAAGTTAATAACATTATTTAAATCATTATACAGGAGGTTCGGACACTTACAAAGCAAGTCGAACCTATGGTAAGGGAAATATTACAATCTCACTTTTATCCGAGATTCTTTTTTACTTTGGTAATTACTGGGGTGTATTTTATCATCCAAATCCATGTCTCCTCAATATGTAATATTATTTCCATCCACCTATAATTGTTTAAATCCTATTTTACCCTTTGGTGAGTTTTTAGTAAAATATATGAAAAGAATCTTTTGTCGTTTTTCGTACGAGGTACTTTTTGACTTTTCTGACAAAAGTACGAAGAATGTTTTTTTTAACTTATACGGCATGAATGTATTTTTAAAAAATTATTTCCAAGAAGATTCCTTTACAAGTTTTCAAGTTTATTTTTAATCAACTTCTTCTAGTTTAAAGTTGTATGACATGTTAATTAAGGAAAAAATGTTTTTGATGAAGAAAGCATATTTTCCTCAAGAATTCATTTCAAGTGTTTTATCAAAATTATTTTCCATCTAAGATAATATAGGGTTCTGTTTTTATCCCTATTATTAAATTGATTTGATTATGTTGTGATGGAATTATTTTTATGAATTCCTTTATCTTATATGAATTGTTTTATGATGTCATGTTGTTTAAGAATCCCATTTTTATTACATGGGTTATGAAATGATGTATGGTTTATGACTTTGTGGCACACATAAGAATGGTATCATTATGAGATGGGTGGGACCTATATATCACTCCAATGCATTGGGTAAAGAATTTATATCTCATTAGATAGACATGGCTGGAACGGTAGGTTATACCAGTTTAGTGAAACAAGACTGAAACGAGGGTGACTCGGTTTAGAAAGGGACTTTGTCCACTAAGATAGTCTTGGAAATGAGTCTTGACTAACAAGAAATTATTCTCTATGATTATGTTTGTATGCCACAAAGTTTCATGTTTTATGTTATGATTATTGTGATTACATTTCACCGCCATGATTTATCCCATTTATGAAATTATGATCTCTTTTGCAGGTTAAGATTTCCAAAAGTTATGTGCTTATGTATATGATGTGATTGATATTTCTTTTGTTTACCCTTACTGAGCATTTGAGCACACCATTTTGTATGTTTTCTTTCCCCAGCACAGGAAGAAGGTTATTAAGTAAGATATGCCAAAAGGGACTATAGATATGATGAAATAAATGGGAGACAGTGTAGACGCTTTATGAACCACTTGTTTATGTTTCCCAGTTTCTAAAGACACTATACCTATACGGTCTTTTCGTGGTTTTGTTATATGTTGTAATAAGTACGCTTCAATTTTGAAGTATTAACAATGTATGTAAAGTATGGGTCGTTATAAAGAACATATCCCAACATAATAGTATGTGAATTAAAAGAAATAACAGAAGAATTATTTTAAAAAGAGGAGGGTGAAAGGTTCCCTTACCGACATGGGTATCTTTCGAAACATACGCCCTGTGAAAGAAGGACAGTACAACATTGATGTAAATACTTATAAATGAAATTATATTACACAATGAGTAAAATAATGGGCAGTACATACACCACTCAAAGGAAATTGTGGCAAATGTAGCATAAATCTCACAGGAACAAAAGTGAGATGAAAAATCTCTTACGAAGACTCAGCAGCCTAACGGTGCCACTTAAAACATCCAAAATGAATTGATGAGAGGAAATAGGGTCTCTCATCATATAAAAATAAAGTTTACAGAAATAGGAATATAAAAGAACATCCCCCATCATAACAAAGAGGAGCTTAAAAGAAGGGACATAAATGAGAGTACTTAAAAAAAGAGAGAGGTTAGATCTCTTATGAAAATTCGACAGCCTAACGACGCCACTCAAAACTTCCTAATTGGATTGATGAGAGAAAATAGGGTCTCTCACCATATGAACATAAAAATTACAGTTGGATTAATATAAAAGAACATAAAAATCATAATAAAGATGATCTTAAAAGGAATGAAATAAAAGAGTGTACTTAAAAAGGAAGAGAGGAGTAGGATCCCTTACCTCAAGTCCAACTTGTCTTGTTCGTTTCTTTATATTCCTGAATAATAAACTTTGGACAATTTATAATTTCTTAAGGAACTCCTATAAATATTATTATTAAGTTAATATCACATATTTTAATGTTATAATAATTGGATAATAATATGAGTTTATATCAGGCGTTTTTGTCGATGTTTGGTACATGAGTCAAAAATTGAACTTGTTGGAAAACAATTTTCCATGTAGTTATAGGAACATCATATCAAGAATAGTATTAATGTTTTAAATATCATATATATCCATTATATATTCATTTTATACTGTTCAATATCATTTGGAGTTAAAAAATTAAAAGCACCGTTCATTGAGACGGTAGGCCGTACGTACGCATGAATGCGACTTTAATTTTTTGTCATATTCATGGAATTAAAACAAAATGAAATATATATATATATGTTATAATTTCAGAATTATATCCATAATTTAGATGTAATATATTACATATATATCCATTATATATATGTACATATAATAGTACATAACATTTTTAGATATGAAATGAAATGTACCGTTCATGGAGACGGTAAGTCGTACGTACGCATGAACGCTACTTCCATTTCTATTTCATATTTAATGGAATTAAAACATAATGATACATAATAGTATTTTAATTCCAGTATGGTATCATATATAATATAATTAAATATATCCTTTACACGTACCACATACGGTATTAACGAATCAAATCACTTTGAGGGGGCGGTAGTCCGCACTTCCTTAAATGAAGATATCGCGTTGACCCATAATGGAAACCATAAAGGTATGACATAAATGAAAAATACAGAAGCTTAAGTAAAACATAAACATATTATATATCATATATAAATATAGTGTAATCTTAATGTCCACCTTTGAAGGTGTTAGAATAATGTTGACCAATCATCGTTTCGTGAGGCAGAAATTAGCCATCCACAGAAATAGTATGTTCTTTAATGATTAGATGTAGGTGTGTGTAAGTGTAGCTCGAATCCTTTTTATAAAAACATCCTAGTATATTTAATATACTGTATTTGTTACAAAATAAATGAATAAAAAGAGTTTAGGGGTTGGAGAATAAAAATAAAAAAAAGGACACAAGTGATGACATTACCTTAAAATCGGGTAACTCCATTTGGTTTGAGCTCAAAGGCTTCCTTGGGAAGACTTCTGCCCAAAGTGAGGCTTCAAGGAGTTAGAGAGGGATGTGGAGAGACAAAATGGGCAGGGGTTGGCCGAGCCAAAGGCTTTGGATGTGTGGGTAAGGAGGTAGAGGTGGGGGCCTTTTATAAGAGGAGTGGAGGGGCACTCTTGGAAAGTAAAGAAATGTTACATTATTTTAGAATGCATTTCGTATTTTAATGGTCCCACATTGATGTTTTTCTAGTATAAGGTTAAAATGGTTTTAAATCCCCCCATCCAATAGGTTTTGGACATGTGTAGGGCTTAGATTGTATATTATCTTTCCATTTTATTTAAATCGTTAAATAATGAGGTCATCGCTGCATCATCATGATGTCATAAATAATTTAATTTATTTAATGTATAACAATTATAAAAAAAATACTATGATGCAGTAAATAGTTTTAGCTTTCCAATGACTATTTATAGTCAAAAATATGACTTGTATAACCCCATGTAAAAATTGTTTTAGAAAAACATCTCATGTTTGTCTCATTTTTACTTTAACATTAAATAAAAAGGTATTTATGTCATTTTCCAACCAAAGTGGCTCCATGGGGTCCCCAAGTTGACCAATGGATTGTATTGGTCGGATATGACTCATCCAATGAGGGTAGGACATGTGTCTAGGTCATTTAATATTATTAAAACATTATATTTACCTTAAACTACACTAATTACCTCTAATCGCGATTAAAAACTTAAAAGATACTATTCACCAAAAAAATATTTTAATTCCATTGAACCACATTTTACTTCTTAATGAAAACCATGTATGTCGTATTTTTGAAATTCAAAACACAAAGGTGGTAAAATTTCATTTAAACGGAAAATTAGTTTTTTATATGTACCACTTAGTGGTTTCACAATTCATTAAAAATTGAAGTTTTTCAGAAAAATACCAAAACTTCACCCTAATCTATATTTGATATTACTAATTAAAAAATGAAGTCTATTTTACAAAATTCATAACATATAAGTTGCATTAATTAATTTAATAATTAATTCCCGTTGTCAGAGCAAATAGCGTGTTTTTATGAAACAATAAGTATCAAAAGATTGACACTAGTTTAAGTCCGATTTCAAAGTGAAATTAATTCCAATGACCACTATTGGATTAAATGGTAAAAATATATTCTAATTTTACTTTAAAAACAATTCAAAAGATAATCTAATCATATAAATAAATTAGATTAAAAAGTGGTTTTGAATTAAAATACAACATTTTTCACTATTCATTAAAAAAAGAACTTTTTCGGAATGATACCAAAAATTTACACAAAGTAAATTATGATGTCTCGACTCTAAAGAAGAATTTTATTTTGTCAAATATAAGACATAAAATTGTTAAAAAGTTGATTTAAAAGAGGTTCGCCATCCAAAGGCGGTTAATCGACCTTTTAATGAATATTAGAATGTTTATGCTTAAAAATTGGATTCATTCACATTTTTAATCCTATAACATTTATTGTAAAGAGTAAAAATATTTGACAAAAATATATAATCATTTTTTAGTTAGTTCCGTTCATTCCCACCATTACAACGGATAGGCGTTAACTACCATTTAAAATAATATTATTTTATTATTAGAGTGAAATGTAAGATTCCCAAGAAACTTGTTGTTGCGTTTTGGGTACGCCATCGAGCATAGAGTTCCCTTTAAAGTAATATTAATATTTTATTCACAAATATGTATATATATAAAAATGTCATATTCTTTATTTACCTGGGGTGTTACACTACCATTGCCTTTCTTCTTCTTGTTCGTATCATTATCTCTTTTTATTCTTGTTCCATGTTGATTAAGGGTTCCAAAAACCTCATCAAGTGTAATATTGGAAACATTGTTGTTCTCGTGAATAGATATTATTTTGTATTCCAACTTGTTGGGAATGATTTAAATTATCTTATCTACATGAACATCATCATCAAGACCTTTCTCTCCCATAGATTGAAGACTCTTGATAATGGTCATAAATCATTGTTGAACTTTTCAAACAGGTTCTTTATAAGGAAATAATAATCCATGATATTCATCTCTCAGCATTGATCTTATAGTATCTATCACTTTAGAAATCCAAAAATTTGTATCATCGAGTTTCTCTAAACAATTTTGGTAGCTTCACAAGAAGAAATTTGAGTACATATATTCTTGGTCCTAGAACATAACAAACTATTGAGTACCTTTTAATTTAGTTGAAATTCTGATTGTTTGTGGTTGGTGATCGTTTTGAATTCCATATCTTTAATTTTTAGTCACCAATATGTAAAAAATTTATCTAATTTTGGTTAATAAAAAAGACATTATTCTATCTCTCCAGTTCACATAATAATTACCATAAAAAAATAAGTTGTCTGGTAGGATTTAGATTATCAATAGAACCAACATTCATTCCTTCCATTCTATAAGAAAATAATTTTCCCCAAAACAGGTTGATATAAATAGTTTATAAAAACAATATACTAATCCCTATGAAAAACATGAACAATAAAAGATAAGAAAAGAAAATATAGGACAATTAAAAATTAAGAAAGAAAACTTATATGTGAGTATATTTATTTGAGATACCTTCTCTGATAACAGTTATAAGATCAAAATAGTGTGTCTAGATTATCAAATACTAGATGGGGGGCATTTTATGTTTTAAAATATTAGTTTTTAAACATAAAAAAACTATGATTATTAATGTTAAACAAGGTAAATTCACAAGGCCTCTTTTATTTCTAAGAAACAAACTTGATTAATTTCTTCAAATATAAATCTAGAAATAAAATATAAGAATAATTTTCATAAAAGAAGATTCTACCATAAAGCATATAGAATATAATATATTAGAGAATGTAATGTACACAAATGTATAATAAAGTGATCCTTTATACTATTATCAAAATATAGCAGAAATAAAACATTGAAACAAAAAAATGTAACATGTAGTAAATATTTTATCCCATAGAGTAGGGTATCCAACAACCTTGGACAAAGGTACCATTATTTATAATTTCAAGAAAGTCTTTCTTACCCACACCAGTGTATTCCCACGATAAGAATATTGAAATCTGTCTTTCTACCGCCGTAGGCCCTCGATATTTAAGGTAGTTGTCACCTCTGTCTTCATATCCTCAGAAGTCCTCGAACATTAACATAGTCAGCACCTCAATCATGCTATCCCTAGAAGCCCTTGATTGTACTAATCAATAATTAGATACTCATGATGCAAGCTGAACAAGGTTTATAGAGCACATAAATCATGAGAGTCTCTATCTCTCTGGAAATCAATTCACAGTAGTAATCTCTAAAATGATGGAATAGTAACGAGATCATTAAAATAAGCTTTTATGTATAGGAAAAACTCCAACAGTCAGCTCCCTCCTCCAATAGTTATATTTTCCATTGAATATCAGAGGGACCTATACAAGTTTCACAGAACCAACAATTAGTTACAACCAGATTGTTTGACATTGTTTCAGAATAATAACATGTGATAGGAAAATGAAGAGCTCAACCAAATCAGATTTTCTGGAATCTAAGGAAAAATAGAATTAGAGTCTAATCATAAAAATAATAAGAATATATAAGACATGAATATTCGAATTCTATATTACCATGAATTATGAATTTGAATTCTAAAGATTTCATACATTGTATTCCAATGATTTCAGAATCTGAATTCTAAGGAATTAGGTGTCCGAATTCTAAGGAATTCAGAGTCCAAATTCTAAGGAATTCAGTGTCTTAATTTTGAGTAATTCGGAGTCTAAAAATATAACACTATATATCCATGAAATTATATGATTCTTATCTTTTTGATATGAATCCAAAATTTTTACATAGTAATAAAATGAGTTTTATTATAAGAAATTATAATATGATGTTATGAAAACAAAGGTAAGGATAATTCCTAAGGAAACCTTATTAACTCAACACACTCCATGTGTCCCCATAATTACATGTATTTCACTTCATTAGTTTAAATTTAAAATAAAAGTATTAAATAATTCAAAATTATTCATGATCTGAATCTTTTTTATTTCACTTGTTTTTTGTTAAGTTATTAAAATAACGACTTCATTAATAAATTAATGGATTAATTTAATAATTTTACTACATTTATTTATAATAAATAATGCATGTTAATTATAGCCAATCTATATTCCATGTTGATGAATATTTTGATTGACCAGGTGCTTGACCAATATCTGTGTGTTGGGTTTAATTAATTTAATTATTTATTTCATAGTATAATGAGATAATTTTTTTTATTAAATTTAAAATTCTAATCCATGCATTATCCAACCATAATTTATCATGTAATCTATTTCATATCTGAGGATAGTTTTATGCAACACTAAATCACTATTACCCCTCACTTGTGAGTGAGAACGCATTTATAAATGACATTGTATCAAGTGAGCGAAGGATGTTCTATACCTGATTATAGGTTGAAATTACTATAATGATGATCAATTTAATAGTGTGATTTTTTAAACTTGATATAGGATTGGGAAGTTTTATATTTTTCTCCTAGGATTAGATTGTTTTATCACCTGCATGTAGAACCAACATGTAGTTTAGTTCTTAACATTATAACATATATATGTTTTTTTAGTGAATGTATTTTTACATATTTATGTGATGCATGGTTATATAATCGATTAAACTATGACACATAAATTTAATTAACAGAAAAAAATAACTTTGACATTGTAAAATAAAATTATATTTTATAATTCATTTTACTAGTCATGGTTAATTTGTTATAAACAATCCACTTAATATTAAAAGAAATTCAATAAAAAATAATTAATATTTATGCATAATAAAATATTATGTATGATATATCCATCCATAATTTGTGTTATAATACAATCGTAGATAAAATTATATGTATGTAACTCATTATTGTAATTTCATTTATCGGTGATATCTAACGAAAGTCATGCATTGATGTTACCAACATTACATTGATATAAAAATCATTGAGTAAGTATTAGTTTACCTTGCAACAATTTTTGAAACCTAGATGAAATAAATTAGTGAAATGAATTTTAGGAATTTTTGATAAGGGAATATACTAAATATATTAATGGGATGTGAGATAAAATATTGGTAAATCTAAGACTACATAAATACATTTGAAGAATTTTTCAAGACAATCATAATGGTTACTATAAATAATATATTAATCTTTGCCACTAGAATCTCCCACTAAAAATATATTATGAATCTAATAGATAGGGATGTTGGGATTTGATTAAATATTTGGAGACTAATAAAAATAATTAATTTTGTAACTATTAGTAATTAATATAATGTACAAAATTTTTATTCTATTTATTATTGAATAATTAGTATGAAAACCCATAATAACTTTGTTATAAATATTTTTTAAAAAAATTCTATCACTATAAAAAAATTGTAGGTGTGGTATTGCAAATTATACAACTAACTACTACATGAAATAATTTATGTTGTCATGGAAAACCCTATTCATGAATATCCACCTCAGTGAGAGAGTGAAAGTGAAATGGATGCTTATGGGGGATACATATATAATTCTTCAAAATCTCATTGAATCATGTCATCATATTTTTCTGGGGATCTAAAAATGGAACATAATTACATGGATATATACACCATGACTAATCATCCCTAATAACATGAAAACGGAATGATAGAGGATTTTAATAAATAATATAGTTAGTACACTATATTTTTGGCTCACAAATAACTTATGAATCTAATAATTTATCCACTAAAACATAATACAGTAAATAAATGTACTGAAATTAGCCTGTCTACTCAATAAACATAAACATATAAGGAATCCATACCAAATTCCCTACATTAAAATGATCAGATATAATCAAACACAGATAATATTTGAGGGGGAAAAGATTGATAAAATATAATGACAAATCCAAATACATATTTCATTATAGATCATAATTGAGTCCTAATCGCCAATGGGTTATATAGATAATAGTTTTTTTCAGGGATTTATATGATGATTAACATTACAGGATATGTGTAACACCATAAAAAGTGGCTTCAGCCGATTTATATAGTAGGTTCCAGCTAGTGAAACATGGTTCTATATATTCTGATACACATAATGAGTTATTCCGCATATATCCCATCATCGCCAATATTTATCCCTTCAATTAATGGTCTTAATAACCACACCACTTCATTTTTTGATAGAGTTAATTATTTTGAAACTCATTTGATTATTACTATTCATTTTCTACAATAAGTTTTTTTTGTATTCCATTTTTAAAGAACTACAAATGGGAAAATTCAAACATATACTCAAAAAGATATACTTAATTCAATGAAATTGTGACATATCACTTATCTATTTATTTGAGTCAAGATATATATTATAATATCATATTCTAAATTTATCATCATCTATGCTATAAAACATCTATATTAATGGTCCTTATAGATTATACTCAATGATATCAATCCTAAAACCCTAAATTATCTTTCCATTGTTCCTCCTTATGTTGAATTATTTTTATCAACTAGAAAAAATTTTTTATGAGACTAAGACATATAATCTGTCACTTGATAATCATTTTATATGATTCACCACTCTATCTCTCTTTAGTATCTAAAGATCAATTTTTGTTCCTTAAAACTATTTTATATATTAATTACCCCATCATAATTTATATTATAATTAAAAACAAAGGAACAATATTACCTTAGTATATGTAGAAGTGGTAATTTATTCATTATGTCTTCTATATTTCAAGGTCCTTCTAACTTCTGAATGTCCATAATTCAATTATTGAAAAAATTATGGATTAATTGATAATTAAAATGTATATATTATATAATTGAATGAATTGATATATTTTTATATATGTTTATTATATAATGATAATGGAAAAATAACAACCCATTATAAAAAATTATTTTGATATCTTCTAATACCCCATTCGTCCAAATAATACCCTTCCAAATATACATTACTATAATGTACTCCAATTCTACTTCTAGTAAAATAAGTAGATCAATTGTTGAAATATAGCTTGGATACATTCTCTAAATGTTAATATGTATCTAGTGGATCTATTTAAATATTCCTAATATCCTCCAAAGTAAGATGCAAAATACCATTGAAATAAATCATAAATTCTATAGAATAGGGAGTTGAATTTAAAACCATTAATGTACCCATGAATCCAATTCATAGAATCATATTTTTTTATTCTTGGATTCTATAATTAGCTAATATTAACTCCCACTACCTATGAGATATTAAGTTAAATAAATACCAAAATATAAATTAATCATTTTCTATTGATAGGAACCTTTTCAATGTACTCTACCATAGATTTTATTTATGTTATATTTCTATTGATTACCTTGAAATTCTTAGTTAGTGGTGTGGTAAATAGTTACTTTTCTCTTATACCAATTAATTGAACCACTTTCTAGTTGTGGTTAAAATTATTCCCAATGTGTTTTATTTCATTTTTCATGAATATGTCAATATGAGTTTTATGAGGATGCATCCCATATTGTGATGTATTCTTTATTAAGAATTAGATTTCATGCTTCATATAGAGTCTATGTATGTCTATAAATTGATTTATCAATTTCTATATTACATGCAAATGGAATTTTGGGGATTCCTGCCTCAATAATTGATCCAACAATGTTCAAGACAAAATAGTTAGTCTATAAGAATGTAAATTTCATGGAATTGTTAATGTAATATATAGATTGTTGAGTATTGAATCTAATATGAAAAATATTTTGGATGATGATTACAATGTTAATTGTCAGTAAATTATTGTGTTGAAAAGACCATTGAATTAAAATAATACATAATGAAATTATTTTAAGGACATATTGAAAATATATGGATGTTATACTACCACAAAATACAATATTTGACATAGATAAAATATATTAAATTGAATTTTATTAATGTCTGTAGAACAACATAGCTGATTCATTGATGTAAATGAAACTATAGTGATGTTGGTTAATCCATGTAGCTGAATAGTACTTCAAATTTGAGTTATAGAATCACATAATAATGTTGTGATGATGGAAGATAATGTTGATAACTTAAAAACATGAACCATATAAGAGAATTCAAGTCAGTTATAGAATTAAAATAGGAACTTTAGAATGAAATAAAAAATTGTATTCTTACATATGATGTAAATATATCAAAAATTATAAATTTTGGAGGAATAACTTTCTTATTCATGTGATATGAATGAATGAATGAAATATGATGCTTATGAAGTGGGACTAGGATTCAATCTAATATATGGAAGGTTAATTCAAGGAATGTTATATAAGCTGAAGAGAAATTCACATTAAAAACATATAAGATACCACAAGTAGATATAATGAGTAGGATATAATTCTACATAGCTCAAAAAGGTTTTCATGTATTGAATATAGTGATCTTGATAATATTATTATACTGCAATCATAGTGGAAGCCAAGGATAATATTTAATCAAGATTATATAGTAATCATATAGTGGTATAATCATGAATATAAGATGAAAATGATATTCATGAATAAAACAAAAATTTTAATGACGAAGAAAAATAAGTGGGAATAATGTACGTCATATTTTAGGAAATAAATACAAGATATGAGGCTATTGAAAATTGATTACATTATTAAAAATTACTAAATAAAACATAAAAATGGTTTGTATTTTAAAAGTGGCGATCAAATTTATGATTATTCATATTATCACATTATAATTAAGACCTACAATATAAGGGATTTGAAATGATATAATGAATTGGAGTTTGAATAAGATTGTATTGTGATTTTAGAATAGAGAAATATACATTAATTTTTGAGGTGAAGATTTCATGCCAAATATATTTATGGGTGTTAAATATTATTAATAGGGAAATTTCATTTGATTTATTTTCCTTTTTGAGAACTAATATGTGATGTATGTTAGAATGTTATATGAAATGATTATTTTTAATCCATGATAAATAATATAACGGGGTGATAATTTCCGATATTTATGAAAGAAATGTACTTTAATTCTAGAGATCATTCAAAATAGAATAAGAATATTTCCCCATGTGTTCAAAGGAAAAAGATATAAGATCATCAAAGATCTATGTGAGTTTTGCGATGAGTAGTGCTAATCACTCTTTGTTTCAGATGTTGATGTTCTTGAAGGTTGTACACTTGTATACCTACTGATCTATCTCCCCATATATAAAATCATAATTCCAATTTTCCTATAATAAAACAATGATTTTATGAATATTTTAAATTATATATCATCTTTATTAAATACATTGATATATTTTAATGGATTTTAGAAATTATGGGAACATAGTGTATCATGTGCTAGGTTGAAAATATTGAATGGGACACGTTGTAGAATATTGTAATATTATTAAACTATCCTTTCTTGTTGAAAATTTATTAATATAATGGAGTATTTTTATTGGGCTGAATAACAGTCATGAACTTTATTAGGATTTTAAAATGAAATTTTAAAAAAATATTGTGTTCATATATACTATTTACTTATTGAACAAAATTTTATGTAGTGAGAATTCATTTTGTAGATCATGGACATTATTTATTTAATGATGATTAATTTAAATGGTGTATAATTAATAAAAAATGACCCCTTATTCACCTCTCTCTCAGTGGTCTATCAATATTACGAAGCATCAAGTGGTATTAGATTGAATGTCCCCTATACCATTTCCAAATAAGCAACTAGGTATTGTGATCGTTTATTATGTGAATAACTAAGGTATATATAACAATGATGGTACAGACTAATAGAGTTAGAATTATTTGATGATTCCCTATATTCATTCAGTCATCATATAAGTCATAAATTCTATTACAATAGGGGTTTCACCTAATTTTGATGAATCCACATTGAAGCATTATGAAAATATGAATATGTGGTGGGATGAATGATCATGAAATTTAATCATTATTTCTACATAAAATATAATATATAAAAAATTTCTTAGTTAACATATTAAATAAAAAATTTAAAAAAAACTAAGAATCATTTATATGGGTAATATCAAGTTCAAAGAAAAAAATTTATAATTTTAACGGATTACATATGTATATATTAGAAGGAAAGATATTGTGAGTATGTATGATTATTTCATGATGTTAAATAATATAGTTAGTATCATTTGAGAACTTTGTGAGCATATGGATGGTTATACCATTTTTAATAATCTTACAAAGAATTTACAAGACATATTTGATCCCATGGTTTTAGATTTTGATGATATAGAAGATATGACCTTATATGAGCTTAAAACCCTCATCGTGGCCTAAAAATTGGGAAATTCTCTAACTATAAAATGGAAGGAAACTGTTATATTTTCTTCAAAGATAGGAGAAAAGTGGAAAATTAAAAGAAGAATAATATAAATCTAGTAATTCATATGATGAGGAAGTTTATGGAGGTATGAATGAAATCATGGATATTTTATCTAATAGATTCATGAAGTAGAAATGGAAGAGGACAACATTATAAATTTATGAGATTTTAAAATTGTCATACTATTAGTTATATACATAAAACTCAAAAGTAATAGGTCGAATAACATAAATCATATGATCTGGAAGGAAAATAAAAAAATTCAAACAAGGGTCATAGTAAGAATAAGTATTTCATTATCAAAAATATGTTTAATGATAAATAACGAATAAGAAAACTCAACTAGATCAAAAGAAGGTGAGATCAATTTCCATGATCATTTTATTAATGGATTTGATTTATCGAGTAGTGATTATAATAGAGAAGAAAAAAAGATATTGTGTGGTAGATAAGAGAAAATTTGTAATCTTTTATTAATTAGATTACATAACATAATAATGAAAAGAAGATGATAGTGAATTATGTTAAAAATATATCCACTAAAAATGATGATTTCAAGAAAAATAAATTTCCTTTGGAGAAAAAGTATTTTAATAAATATGATGAATTTTATATTGGTTAACTTATTATGCAAAAATTAAATATATATTAATAAGGAAATTGGTGAGTGGTCTAGAATTAAACTTATCTGCAATGGGATAATGTGATGCCACAGAACAGGAATAATTGATCATGTTATATAAACTCATACATTATATATTTTATTTTATCCGATATTTAAAAAACTAGATATAATCATCCATAATTTAAAAATAATTAATTGTTATTGATCCTCGTAAAACCAAGGATATTTTCTACTGTATATAATTAATGAATTAGAAAAATAAATATTCTAATAAATCTCATGTTATTTATAATAAATGTAAAACATTCCCATTAAATGTGAGAATACACAACTCATGATATATATTCATAATATTAGCCAATATCATGGAAACATTTTATCCTTTTAAACAATGAATATATACTAATTTCTATTTATCTTAGGGAAATGGAATTACAAGAGGGGAGATCAATAATTCATAGTAAGGGAATCATATAATTGAAGTAATCAGGGAGTAAATTTTGTATGTATTATGGAAGGAATATGTAAAAACTATGTGTAACGACCCAAAGTTTCATTAATGGAAGTCCCTCTTGATCAAATTAAATGTCTCTTAATATAAAATGTTTATAGAAAATTTCAACATTTTTGGTTTTATGTTTTTTGATTTTAAAATACTATTATGAATTGTGACCATTTCTAATATAGCCTTTGAACAATGATCACATGATTAGTATAAATACAGGGCTTTAACAAATCCAATTTACTCAGACAAATGTATTTATGGCCTTATCCAGTTGATGTTCCCCATACGAAGCCCATTTTTCAGAGCATGGAATGGAGGTTGAGTCTTTGGGCTTCTCTCTTGATCATGCCCAAGCCGAGCTTGAATATGTTAAGCTCATGTGGGAACGCCTATGAGAGAAGTGGAAGTTTATAGAGACTACTACCCGAGAAATGTTATCAAAGCCACCCAAAGAGTCTATCACCATCGCTCACGTTACTCTTCGGTCTTATGTGGGTGTAATAAGGGGTTATGTTACACGACCGTAGCACTATGGTTATGTACATTATTTTAATATAATAATTAATTTACTTTAATTTTATTATTGTTACCTTTTAAGTAGTTTTTAATGCACAAATAGTATTTATAGTTAATGTTAAACTAAGAAATATATTTTGATGAATTAAGGGTTTATTTAATTAAATAATATTTTAATCAAATATTATCATTATTATTAAATTCATTTATATTAAATAAAAAATATCGTATAATTTTAAGAATGAAATTATAATTTTTATTACGTTTTGAGAGCCATTTTCGTCAAAACCCATGAATTTTTTATAAATGTCTGGTTTTATATTAAAAGTGAAAATTAACATATTTAGAAAAATATTTCGATAAAATGAATATTATTTCTGGAATCTGGACGTCAAAATTACCCAATGGTTAATTTTTCATACTTTTCAGAGACCGTAATTTTTTTGGGTAAGGTATGGTATCATGATACGTCATGTGCAATGGGTGTTTACTCATGCTAATTCAAGTGCAATGAGGGTTTACTTGTGATTCATGTGGAATGAGGTTTTACTAATGCTCCATGTGCAATGAGCTTTGGCTCATGCTAATTTCATGTTAAGTGTTGTTCCCACATTTCCATGTTACGATTATCCTGCTTTTATCATGCCTTTATGTTTATGCTTCTCTTATACCCTATTGATATGCCTATTTTCTAACATGTATTGTATTACTCATGTTATTCCATTATTATTCCCTTACTGGGCTTTATAGCTCACCCATTTCTTATGCATGTCCTCAGGTTATCCCATGCAATGCTAAGTACGAGAGAATGTAGTGGTCATGTAAATTATGTTTTCAATAAAGATAATGTTTTTGATGCTTTAAGTTATAAGGTAATGATCCTAAGCCCCAAAGACACTAGACCTCTAGATCTTCTATGTTGTATCAATTGAATTTTTAGTAATAAATTATGTTTAATTGTGTAATAAAAGGCATGGGTTATCATAGTTGGTATTAGAGGATATGATTAGTTTTTTTTGGGATTAGCATTAGAAAACCCTAGTGAAGACTTAGAGTCAAGTATAAGTATAAAAAAAATGTCCCTATGTATTGGTGAGAATTGAGTAAGTGTTTTATCAAGAAAATACATCTTTGTCTGGATACGAGAAGGTAGAGGCAGCTCTTGCACAGATGTATCTTAGGGGTAAAACCCAAAAACACCACTTTGAGCTGGACTCGAATGGGAACTAGTGTACGACAATGGGCCTTGTTTCACTCTTGGTTACGACACTCCTGGGGGATATGATTTTGTAAATTCATAAGATTTGTATTAACTCTTTTTAAGGGAATTTAAAAAATCCCATAGGAATATATATTATAAAGTAGATCATGGATAGCATAGATTAAAGACTATGGATTCATAAGTTAAGGAAATAAATGTTATTTATAAGTCATCAATTTTTTCCTTATATTTACCATTATGTGTTACCCCTATCTATCCTTGTATTCCAGCCTATGGCCAGTAATAGGAGGACTCAAGCTGAAAACTGATGTGAAGATCATTGTGATGACTGTGCTAATGAGATGCCCAATCCAATGGGAGCAGGAATCACGAACGTTTTCAGGCTTCTCTCTCAGCTAACTCAAGCATTAAATATAAACATGGGACAAGAGGAACGTTTAACACCCCTAAGAAAGAACAAGTCTCTATCGAGGGCTTCATGAGATAAAGGCCTCCTAATTTTAATGGATCATCTGATCCCTCAATCACTGAACAATGGATCAACTCCATTGAGAAGATCATTTCCATCTTTCAATGTTCTGAGCAAGAGAAGGTTCTCCTAGATGCTTACCATATGGAGGGTGAAGCTGCTCAATGGTAGACATTGATAAAAAATACAAAGCCATAGGAGGAGATAGAGGCGTTGGAATGGAAGGATATCTGAAAGATGTTTTTCAATTAATATTTTCCGTGCACCCTCTGGATTAAGATGTAAAGGGACTAACTTGACCTCAAGAAAAGAGATGACAAATATGTTGAAGCGTATGAAGAAAACATCACTAGGCTATCATGATACACCTCTGGGTTTGTCATTACCCCCGAATTAAAGGTTGACTGCATCATTGGTGGGCTGAAATCTAGCGTGTGGAAAGTGCTGGCGATCTGTGACTTCAACAACTATGAAGAAATTGTCTAATGTTCCCTAAAGGGAGAACTGGAGATCAAGGAATCTCAGTGGTATCATGGGGATAAGAAGTGCAAGGTGGAATTCAATGATGGAAGTCTGATGGATAAATCCAACAATTCTAAGAAGATCCATCACCCCCCTTTACAAAGGTGCAGAAAAGAAGAACCATGGAAATTTCCTGAAGTGGTCGAGGAAATTATTTAGGTTTGGAAGAGACGGGCACCTGGATATTCACTGTAGGAAATAAAGTCTTGTAAATATGAATGAATAGAGGAACGCTCCGTTCGAACCTCAACATTTGGTTCATTGCTACAACTACAAAGTACTAGGGAATCTTGAAAATAATTTCCCTAAGACTTGTGTTTTCAGAGGCAACCAACATCCTCCACGGCAGCAAGTGCAAGATTTTTCCATCACTACTTCCAAAGTGATCCTCGAAAATGATGTGTTGATAGATATTCTAGTCATTCATTCAATAATAGTTAACATACTTTTTTATTCAGGTTCTACGCATTCGTTTATATCTCAAGAGATTATTAGAACAGTCCCAACACCACCACAAATCATAGAAGTGAAGATGCCGATGATTACGGAAAATGGGGAAATTAATCTAGTGAACCTTGTCATACTACCTCGGGTGGAATTTTATGCAATTCATGGCATTTATTGACTTTCCTTATATATATCCAAATTAAATTTCCATAAGAGGGGGAATCACTCTTCATGTGGAGAATCTACCCTGATTATTTACAAGTGCATGAAGGAAGATGAATCTTCTTTAGCTCCATCATCTCAATCATGGATATTAATTCCCTATGATCATGCATATTTGGCTCAGATGATTGAGTCTAAGGAGGCAACCATTATAGAATACATGCCAATTTTGAGATAATTCGATGAAGTGTTTTCTAAGGAATTTTATTGCCTTCCTCTAAGAACGGATGTTGAATTCTCAATTGATCTAATACCTGGGGCGTTTCTAATATCCAAGATGCCCTATAGAATGGATTTTGTGGAGCTTGATGAGATAAATAAACAACTATAAGAGAATCTAGATAAAGGGATTATAAACCCATGTGCATCACAATGGGGTGAAGTAGTCATCTTCATCATGAAGAAGGATGGGTCAATGCACCTTTGCATCGATTATCATGAGCTTAAAAAAATCCCAATAAAGAACAAGTCTCATCTCCCAATAATTGGAGACTTATTCGATCAATTTTGTGAAGAATAGTACTTCTCCAAGATGGATTTATGGTCAGGATATTATCAAGATAGGGTAAAGGGGGAAGATATCCCCAAGACTGCTTTTCGTACAAGATATGGGCACTATGAATTCATAGTAAAGCCTTTCGGACTCAACAATACTCCAGAAATATTCATGGACATTATGAATAGATTTTTTATATATTACAATAAAAAATTTGTGGTAGTATTTATAGATGATATTCTGATATACTCCAAAACCAAGGAGGATCATGAGGAGAATCTAAGAACGATACTAGAGACCTCGCGGAAAGATAAGATATATGACAAGAAAAAAAGTGTGTGTTCTGGTAGAAGTAGGACACATTCAAGGGTCATATCATCACAAGAAATATGGTATCTATTGATCCATCCAAAACAGATGAAATTGAGGGATGGCCGAGGTCAACATAGGTAATAAATATCTGTAGCTTCTTGGGGGTAGTTGGATATTATTTACGATTTGTGAAAATTTATCACAATTTTAGAACCCTCTTACCAAGATAACTCGTAAGGGAGTAAAGTTTTTTTAGAGTGATGAATGTGAAGAAAGCTTCAATGAGTTGAAAAATAGGTTTATCACTGCGCCCATTCTCACTTTACCCACAACTGGAGAACATTTTGTGGTATTCAGTGATGCATTGAAGAAGGGCTTGGGACGTGTGTTGATGAAAAATGAAAAAGTCATTGCCTCTGCTTCAAGGAAATTGAATGTATATAAACATAACTATCTAACACTTGAATTCAAGTTGGCTGTAGTTATCTTCACTGTGAAAATTTGGTGACATTATCTCTTTGGGAAGAAGTGTGAAATATATACGGACCACATAAGCCCCAAGTTTATATTCACACAGAAATAGATGAACATGCACCAATGAAGATGGTGAGAGCTAATCCTTGACTATGACTGCTCAATCCATTACCACCCAGGGATAGCGAACAAGGTGGAAGATGCCCCAAGTATAAAGGACCCTGCGATTATATCATTCATGTGAATTGAAAAGGATCCAATCTTCTTATTTTTGATAAATAATGACATGGGAATTATAAAGAAGGTAATATCATCAATCCTTTCACAAATTATTGCTCAACCATCACTTTTGGAAAGGTTAATGGATGCTCAAAATGATGATGCGAAAATTTAGGAAAATGTAGAAGCTATTGAAAAAGGGAGATCCCCATTGTTTAATTTTAATGAAGAAAGAATATTGAAATTTGGAAAAATACTATGTGTTCCATCATGTCCAGAGCTGAAGAAGGATCTTTTGGACGATGAACATAGTTCAAATTTATTTATTCACCTAGGAAACACAAAGATGTACTAAGATATATGAGAGAATTATTGGTGGGATAATATGAAGAAGAAGATCACTGAATATACAAGAAAGTGCCCGGTGTGTAAGCAAGTGAAGTTAGAGAGGATGAAGTCTAATGGGAAGATGAAACCATGGCCCATACCAGAGTTGAAATGAGAGAACATCACCATGTAATTTTTCACCAGACTTCCAAAGACATCCAAACAAAACAATCTAATCTTGGTGGATGTGGATTATCTTACAAAGGTTACACACTTCATTGCTATTCGGGAGTATTTCTCATTTGATGAACTGGAACATATATATATCTATGATGTGGTATGGCTACATGGAGTACCACTATATATTGTGTCTGATCGAGATCAAAGATTCACCTCTATGTTTTAGAAGATTCATAAACATGTTCTGAATAATGAACTAAACATTAGTACGACCTATCATCCTCAAACTGATGGCCAATCAGGTGGGACTACCCAAATACATGAGGACAAGTTGAGAGCATGCTCAATGGACTTTTAGGGATGATGGATCAACATCTTTCAATGTTTGAGTTCTCTTATAATAACAGTTTCCACTTGAGCATCTAAATGGAACCATATGAATCCCTTTATAGGAAAAGGTGCCGAAAACCCGCGTGTTGGGATTTGGTCGGTGAGCGTAAGCTACTACGATCAGAAATGGTCAAATGAAATCTTAGATAATGTGAAAACCATTCAATAGCATATCAAGGCTTCCCAGAGTCGACATAAGATTTATGCAGATAACTGTTGAATAGAGATTGCGTTTAATGTTGGAGACATGGTATTTCTATTCATATCATTGTGGAAAGGGGTCATGAGGTTTTGAATGAAATGAAATTTATGTCCAAGGTACATCGAACCCTTCGAGATTCTTGATCTTGTTGGGGTTGTGGCATATCGAGTAGAAAATTCCACCTACCATGGCCAAAGAACATGATGTTTTTCATGTATCCCTTTTAAGAAAGTATATGTCGGACCCTTCAAATGTACTCTCTTAAGAGGTTGTATAATTAGAGGATGATCATTATTATGAGGAGTAACCAATGAAGATCTTAGATCGTAGTGAAAATGTTCTACGAAATAATATAATGCCCCTCTTCAAGGTGATGTGGAAAAACCTCAATTTTGAAGAAGTTACCTGGGAATTGGAGAAAATGATGAAGCAGAGTTACCCACATATGTCTTAGTGTGGGAAAAATAAAATTTTGAGGGTGAAGTTCTTAAGGGGGGAAGATTGTAACGACCCAAACATTCATTAATGTAAATCCCTCCAGATCAAATTAAATGTCTCTTTATGTAAAATTTTTATATAAAATGTTTTCTTTGTTGGTTTTATGTTATTATATTTTTAAAATACTATTATTCATTGTCACCGTTACTAATATATCTCTTGAAAAGTTATCATATGATTAGTATAAATATAGAACTTTAATAAATCCAATTTACTCAGACAAAAGAAGCGATGGCCTCTTCCAGTGGACGTGCCCCATATGAAGCCCATTTGTAAGAGCTCGTAAAGAAGGTTGCATCTTTGGGATTCGATCTTGACCAATACCAATCCGAGCTTTAATATGTTAAGCTTGAGACAGACCGCCTATGAGATAAGTGGAAGTTGATAGAGATTACCACCCGGGAAATGTTATCCAAGCCACCCCAAGAGTCTATCACCATCGCACACCTTACTATTCAGTCTTATTCGGGTGTTATAAGGTGTTATGTAACAAGACATTAGTATTGTGGTTTTGTATATTAATTTTTTATATAATAATGAATATTCTTTCATTTTGATATTGTAACCTTTTAAATGGGTTTTAATGTAAAAATACTATTTTTAGTTAATGTTTAACTATGAAATCAATTAGTATGAATTAATAGATTTTTGATTTAAATAATATTTTAATAAAATAATAATATTATTATTAAATTATTTTTTGTTAAATATAAAGGATTTTATAATTTTCATGTGTAATGGGTGTTTACGCATTATAATTCAAGTGCAATAAGGGTTTATTTTGTGCTTCAGGTGCAATGAGGATTTACTCATACTCAATGTGAAATGAACCTTGGCTCATGCTAATTCCTTGTTAAGTGTTGTTGCCTCATTTCCATGTTATGATTATCATGCTTTATCATGCATTTATATTTATTCTTTTTTTGTTCTCTATTGATATTACTATTGTCTAACATGTATTTTATTCCTCATGTTATTCCATGATTATTCCATTTCTGTGCTTTATAGCTTGCCCTTTTCTTCTGCATATCCTCAGGTTATCCCATGAAATGATAAGTACGAAGGAATGTAGTGGTGATGTAAAGGAATATTTCAATAAAGATATTGTTTTACATGTTTTAAGTTGTTATGTAATGATACTAAGCCCCAAATACACTAAAAATATCGATATTTTATGTTGTATCAAATTAATTTTATTTAATAAATTGTTATTAATTTTGAAATAAATGATCCATGTTGTCATAATATGAATCCATAATGAACATAAAATTTATAACATACTCTATCTATCAAAATATATTAAAATATGGAAATCAATAATAATTATCTTATAGTGATGAAATGTATAATTTCATTCCTGAAAAGCCTACTATCGAGGGAGTTTTTCAAAAAACATTACATGTCTTGAAGACTATTGTAAATACAAATTTATGAATTTGGAATTAATATAAATAATATCAAAATCTATTTTCAATCATATCATATATTATTGAATCAAAGGGATATAAAATTCATGGACCCACACATCGCATGATTTTGGCCAATGAAATCACCATAATGTAAACTAGACCTTTCATACAATTCCCAAAATAACCCATTACTTTAGAATTAAGTTTATATATATATATATATATATTGATGAATAGATAGTGATAATAAGTTATTTTCTTGTGTTTAATCCGTTATTAATCAATAATTATAATACCTCTTCCCATGTTGATAAATAGATATCATGATTATTACCTATCTTGAGAAACATGATGGCTGGTCAAACAATACATAGTTAAATTTGCAGTAACCAACCGCAATAGGAAATACATATATTTCATGAAAATAAATTTTTAAATGTAAATAAAATTTAATAATTTCTTTGTTAACATTACCCTATTATATTTATATAAAAGGTGATGTTGACACAATATAGAACAATTAATATACAACTATGTCAATTTTAGAATAAATTGATCTTAAGTCATCAAGAAAAATAAGTGGATAACTCTAAAAGGAAATAACCCAACAAGAGGGATATTTTTACTATGGGGTTTATGTGGTCAGAATTTATATACCCAAAAACCGTGGATATAATAAAACATAAAACAATAAAAGTGTATAATGTAGCAAAATTATTAGAAATAATCATAATGGAATAACAATAAATCAATGAATGAAATTTGAGTTACCAAAAAATCATAATGCTGAAGAAAAAATGAATCAATAGTGAATTTATTAGGGGAGCATGATTTGGTTAGTAATTACCTTAAATTATAAATATTATGATAAAAACATATCCATTGGTAGAGAATACACCATAAAATTAAACATGTTTCACAAAATGTATTTCGCCTCAAGAAAACATAAGTGAAACGATGAAAAACCTTGTGGCTTCAATTACACATTAATCATAACAGTATAAAAGGTAGTGAATGAACACAAAATGAAATGATTAAAATATAACTTATGATTTGATATATCATATAGGAACTGTATACAAAAAAATATGATATTAGGTGTATAATAAATAAAATTTCTCAAATAGAGGAATTTATGTTGAAAGTCCCTATAACCATTAGAGCATTAGAAAAAATATTCATAAGAAAATTAACATGGAATGTGATATTTAATAACAAGTTATGTAATATAAAAATAAAATAAATATTACATTGTGGTGGAATACGAACTATATAAATGTAAAAAAATAACAAAATTATATCTCTATAAATAGAAATTGAGACTGAAACCCTTAGCAATTTTCCCATGCATCCATGAACATACATTAAACTATATTATCAAAAACACAATTATTTTAGTCACATAATTCATATCCTGAATAATTTTAATTTCTAATCATACCCTATGAATAGTCACATTCTATAGGAATTGTTTTATTTTTCACATTATGTGTTTATAGTTTTAATATTTTATACTAGTTTCATAGTAAAATATTCATAGGTTAATTATTAATTCAATGTTAATCATAAAAAGAAAATCAAATTTCGTATTAGGGATTATTTATAATTATTTATTATTTTTGAAACCCTTTTCATGAGTGTTTTAAACTTTATCCATGAAGATGAAATCGATAACTTGCATGTTTCAGTTATTCTTATGGATTAAAGTGTTCTTCACTAATTAAAGAATTAAATATTTATATTCCATATAAAAAAGTATATATAAATTTGTTTCATATTATAATGGTAATTATGTTATCACATTCCATTATGATATAAATTCATACAGTTAATCAATTTAGTGGAAAAACTAACCTAAACATGAACGTACAATGATTAATGAGTGACTATGACATAGTTAAATTATAATATAATTATACAATCATATGAATTATATTATTTAGTGTCTTGAAGTGTGATATATTGGAATTATAAGGACCCATAAAAGAGTTTCTTGATATTGAAATATTAATCAATTTAAATAAATGTTTTTCCTCTTAAAAAAAATTGAAATGATTAAATTAAAGTTGCATGTTTATAGATAATATAATTAATATGATCTCAAATTATCCATAAAATAAGCCTAATTATATCCAAAAAAATAAATTTTACCCATTAACACCATCCTTATAAGACATAATATAAATTTGGGATGAAATATGAAACATGAAACATTATGGTGGTGGTAGTCTACATAATGTAATATCAATAATTTTTTTTCTTAATGAATGGGGTATATGAATAGATATTGATAATTCCAATAATATAATAAAAAATAAATTACTAAATGATAAAAATAATATTTTATTATTGTGTCAATAATAAACAAGAATTGAGATTATATAGAATACAAACTATCTAGTTGATAATACTGACATCAGGGACTTGAAGTTTTCTTATAAGACTCCATGTAAATGTGTTCTTTATGCTCTGAAATGATGAAAATAATATTTTTAATATTATATATGGTTCTAGGAAGTTAAAAATGGCATATTTTGAACGATGTATTTAAATAAAACGAATATCTTGAAGGGGCGATTGTGTTATATTTTCATAAATAGAGGAAATGGTAGTTTTGGGAGTAACTCTTAAATTTTCAATAATGTAAGGTTCTTATTGAATGGTCAATGTCTATAAAATTGAATAAAAGTATATAAAAATTCATATCGATTCAAACCCAACCCTAATAGGTATATTTGAAAAACCTTTGAGTGTATTATAGATTTTTGTTTTAGATTTTGTCTTTTTTTGCCAAACTAACTTTTACTTTGGTAATTAATTTTTAAAAATTAGTAATTTAATTTAATAAAAAAATTAAATATTGAATTTTTAACATAATTTGATAATTATAATTTGAAATTTGAAAATAAATTTATCAAATAAATTTTCAAAGGGTGTGAAATTTAATTTCAAAATAAATACATTTAATACTATATAAACTATTCTAAGTGAAATAAAATTATAATAATTATAAAAATATTTAAGTTAAAATTATCATGGGTAATAATTTAAATGAATTAAATTTATTTATTATTAAAAAATTATTATGAGGATTTCATGGAATGTAAAAAAACATTCTCCTATAATGAAAATTAATTAAAGGAAACTGTTCAAAATACTTTTTAAATTAAATTAAAATTTTAATTAAATATAAAAATTATTTCCATGTTGTCTATTAGTTTAAATAATAGTTTAAATTGATTAATTTTATACAAAAAATGTATAATTGGTTATCTAAATCATTATAGATATATATATCATTCTTATATAACCTAAATTCATATTAATTACATGTTTTAGAAAAACAATATCTTTTGTGTTAAAATGAACCTTTTCTAGGAAATGATTTAAAATTAAAAACATTTTAACATTTATCTACAAAATATTTAAATAACATTTAAATAATTAATTTGAAACTCTTAAATAAATAAATAAAATTTGATAATAATATTATATAATATAATGAAAACCTTTTTTTATTGGTAAATGAAATATTCAAATATAAAATATTATTATTATTATTTAATATAAAGTATGAACTAATTTTGTGTTAATAAATTTCAATTTTACATCATTTATCACATGTTTCTAGAAATAAACTATCGTGACAGATAAAAAAATTACCTTTGATTTTTTTTTAAAATGATATTATCAGTCCCTTTAAGAAAGAAAATATAATTTAAACCATATTAAAGATTGTCATTATTTTCATTAGAAAATGATTTTTTAAAATTTTTACACTTATTCATTGATGTTAATTTAAAGGTAAGGCTTTAATGGATATACAAAAATAAATATATATTGTATTGATATATCATAGTTTCATTCACTTATGGTGTTGTTGATAGAGAAACCAAGCAAAAACATTTTAATCATTTAAACAATATCTTATATTAAAATCATCGAGTGTTACATTCTTCCAAATTAACTATTTCTCTTCCACTCTATTTGACTCAAAAAAAAAGAAATATTATTGGGAACACATTATTAACCGAAATTTCCGTGATGATCATGGGTTTAATTATAATGAGAAATGAGATTTAACTATATGAAGAATCAATATATCATTTTATTTAGGGAGAATTGTCATTTATAGTTACAAATAGAATTATACTAGTGTAGAAAGATATATCCATAAGGAATCAATTTAAACAAACCTTGTAAATGATTTTTATAATAATTTTACCTCTTGGGGTGTTTATTTATAACTCCATATCTAGAAGTTAGTGAAAACCTACATGAAATATGACATAAAGAAAATTTGGGTGGAAAATGCAATATCTAATTCATTAGTGTATTTTCATAGGCTTTTCCTTGTAAACCTGGTTTTTTGTAACTATTTCCCCTATTAGCCATTGGATTGAGGAATTGAGTCTAATAAATCAATAATCTTTCAATTGAACCATTTTTTTGATTCTATCCATTCCTTGCAGTTGAGTGTTTAAATTTCATTTATTTCGACACTTATATCATTTTCCCTTATATTTAACAAATTTCCAACCATGATTATTTTTATATTTTTTATGAAATTAGAAATTGAGTATTCTTTCCATCATCATCATCATAATTTTATATTTCATAAATATCCACATTTCCCTTTCTTTGATTTTTTGGGACTTCTACTATGTTCATTTTATTATTGATAATTTCAAATAGATGGTTTGGTACAATTAAAAAATTTAAAGCCCCATCCCATATCACATATGGTTATTTATTTTGATAGTTTCATAATTATAATTGTGATCCATTAATAAATTGTCTCTATTAGGATTCATAAATTATTTAAAACTGAGGATTAACATGATCGACGATTTTTATAAGATTATTATCTTATACGAACCCATGAAAATATATCCACAACATGTGTCACATTATAACACTATCTTGTTTGCCAATAATTATTAGAACTCGACATGTATCAGACTCAGCTAAAAATATTCAACCATGAATTTAGAATATATCATCCTTGGTTCAACCATGGTGACATTGAGTTGGGTTATTTCCTAATTGTTATTATAATACTTAAAATAGAGGTCCCAAGTTATTATGAAATTTCATAAAATATTGTAAGCACAATACTCATTAAAATTTGTGATCTTAAAATCCATCTCATCCTTCCTCAAAATAATGTATTAATTCTGAAAATCATATAACTAATTATGTGTATACAATAATAATATACTCTCAATAAAATATGTTTCCTAAAACCCACTCGAATCTCCCTGACAGAAAACCAAAATGTTAATATATTTTCCTCTATAAATTAATTCTATTTTTAACTCGTAAATGGAATTCGACAGTGATATATATATTTAAAATCATGCACTATATATAATTATGAAAAATATAAGATTAACATTATAAATTAGTTATCATCAATCGTATGTATATTGATACAATGTAGATTACATTTTTTAATGAACAAAACCATTTATTATAACAACATCCAAGATATACTAAAAAAATTATACATCCCCAAAAAAATGTGTACATTAAAATTAATCTCTAAAAATATAATTGTAACACCCCAAGGTTATAAAAATATATTTATTTCATGAAACATTGTTTTATGTATATATTTATAACTATTCTATAAAAATAATTTTGATGCTTCTATGTTTTTAATTTCAAAAAAAATAATCTACAATTATGATTAAAGAGTTATTTAGAGTTTGATGGAACCAACATGATTTTTTGTTAAATAGAAACATACCCTTATGTATTGTAATTTGAATAGTAATATGACCCTAATGAATAGTAAATTTTAATAATATTATATTTTATTAAGGCTTTAATATAAAAAAATATTGGATACTTTTTAAATTGATATAAAAATAGTTATATTTTTAAAATTGTTTATTTTTGAATTAAGTATGATTTTATTTAATTATTAAATTAATAATATTTAAAAAATTAATTTGATAAAATGGATTTTATTTTTGAATTCTACATGATAAAAAACCGTAAGGGTAAATTGTTGGGATGTTTTTGATATAGTTGATTTTTCGGTGAATAATAAAAATGCATTTTTGAGTTTTGGTGAATTAATGATATAATTAATGATGTAATAAGGATCTAATGAATCTGGTAGACTTTTATATAGTATATTAATATGTGAGGTGTCCAAAATTTTTCATAACAGGGGAAAATACCATGGGAAAGTCCATGGTTTTGCAAATACCATTAATTTGGTGTCCCTTGGAAATTATTAAAATATTCCGTCACTTTTTCTATAAATACCAACCCATTCCTTCATTAAATCCATTCCAAATAGCTCAATAATGAAGTTGTGGACTCTTAACCTCCCAAGTATTACTCTCATGGTTTCCAAAATCCCCTGACGTCCCAGCATTCATGTTCTAGGAGATACTCTACAAGGTACGAAAATTCTAAATTTCATTCTTTTTCCATTCAGGTTCTCATTGATGTGGTAAAACATTAAATTATCCTAAAAATATTCTTATTTAATTCTTATTAATGAAATATTAAATAACATGATTCATTTATTTATGGGTGACCTTGTCCCCTCTCTTTTTTATATTTTCTAAAACCATGTTGCATAGCCGTTAGGCTGCCAAACTTTTGTAGGGGATTTCTCAATTATTATTTTATTTTGAGTAACTTTCTTTTCATATTCAATCCTTAACTACTCTTATAAAAGGGGAACTAAAGCTCCAAAAATTATTTATATTATGTATTTTCATATGTTCATGGAAAATAAATCATTATTATTCTATCTTCTTCCACATATTCAAGGAAAAAAAACATTGTCTGTGATGTATTTAATTACCGACATGATGGACATTGTGATTTCAATTTTCATTAATGAATTAAGGTCTGGTCATGAAACCATTTTTATTGTTGAAATAGGTTATAGTATATGTATTATGTCTCATACATAGTTCTGTAAATTTTTTACTCATGTTTTTAATTTATAAGACAAAATGATGTCGTTATTATCAAAGAACCAAGAAAATGATTTAAACAAACATCATTATTATTTTAACTTTTGAATCATCCTAATATAATACATAAAAGAGATAAATGGTATAAATTATGATTCTATATATATTTAAATACCATCCCATTCTAATTATGGAGTTTCACTTTTAATTGACAATAATATCAATCATGAACCAGTCATGGAAAACATGTACAGTAAAAAACCCAAAAAAATGCAAGGAAAAAAATACTAACAAATAAAGGGTGAAATGATCAAATGAAATGATCATAAAATATATTATAAAGATGGTTAAATTTCTATAATATTTTAATAAAACACTTTTAAATATTATACAGTAATTTTAAACACATATTTTGTAAGAAGAACCCGAGGTAACAGAATTCTTAACCTAATTTCCATTCATTGGGTGAGCCTTCATCTTTATTCATTATGTGGTATTAATATTATTGGTATGATTAATTTTGTTTATATTATGTGGAATTATATTTATTTAATGTTTATGTACATATTCCATTCCTTTCTATTAATTCACACTTGAGTTATATTTAAAGGGACTTTCCTTTTAAAATCCTTTGAAAACACTCTTTAATAAATTTCAAAAGATAGTTTTCATTTTTATGTGTATGGAATGAGTAGTTTATAATTATTTCAAGATACCTTATTATCATGATATATTCATTGGAAATTATTTAGGATGGGTGGAGCTCATTATATCTCAGGATATGTTGGGTTGATACCCATTATAACTCAAGTTATGTTGGGTTGAGCCTATTATTGCTCAAGATATGACAGGTGAGCCCCATTATGGCTCTCCAATGAATTGGGAAATCCAGAGATGGATGTTAACCAAAATTTTATATCATATATAAGTATTAATGTAAGAGTGATATATTAAAAATTTTCCAAGGAAACAACATGAGTATACTATGAATTCAAGTTTTTATGTTATGGGTTTCATTTTATTTTATGTTATCACTTGAATAACTATTTCTATATTTATATTCCTTATTTAGTTTTATACTGATCCCATGTTTTCAAAAAAAAATTAGTATATAATGATGGGTAATTGAAGGATTTGATTCATGATGTTTGATATAGAGTGATGTCCAAGATGTTATACATTATATTTTATTGTCTTATATATTGAAAAATATGGAAACTATTTTTAATAGAGTCATCTTTGTATGAATGTGGATATTATATATGTATGTTATCCTAATTCTTTAAAACAATAAAACCTACAAGATCCTCAATGTTTAAAAATGTATGTTCTTTTTTAAAATTCAAGTTTAAGTGACGTTATAAGGATGGGTCCTCATAGTTGGTATCAAAGGATGGTTTAGATAACATTAGGGGTTGGGATGATATTTAAAGAATACTATAACTGATTTTTACTCAGATTAATTTTAAATGTTTTATAATATCAGGATTAAAATTTTTCTTTATCTTTTTTTATGTTTTCCTAGAATGGTTATTTGTAGAAGAAATTGGAAACCTGATGTAGTAAGCCCCTAAGAGTCTGATTTCTATCTGAATCTAAAATCCAAAATGGTTGGAATCTGAACTAAGTAGTTTATGATAGTAATGGATCAGTTGACTCAATCAATAAATGGGGTTGGAATACAAGATATAGAGGAACATGATCAAACATGAATAAACATGTCTTTTTGGGGGTATTTTATGAGGAAACATCCTCGAAAATTCAGTGGAACCACAGATCCATTAATAGCCGAACGATGGATCAATCCTCTAGAAAATATATTTGATGTCATGGGATACTCGGAACTTCCAAAGGTAATACTAAAAATTTATTATTTTCCTGGTGAAGTTGATCAGTAGTGGTCTTTGGTTAAGAATACGAGAGAAAGATTTGATCTTGTAAGTCTCTAATGGAATGATTTTAAGAGTGTTTTTCTGGAAAAATGTTTTCCCAAAACTGTTCGAATTTGATTGGAGAAACAATTCATGGAACTAAAGAAGAATGATGATGATTCTATGGTATCAAAAAATCCAATTTTATAAAGACTGGCCAGGTATGTACCAGATTTTACTCATGATTTTGAAAGTAAAATTATTATATTTTACTCTGGTTTGATACTATTTTTGCAAAGAGATTTGGCCTCACAAGAGTTTGAATGATATGTGATGCTTTTTCATTGTAATGAAAAAGTTAAGATGGAGTTTGATTAAACATATTGGCATCCTGATGAAAAGAATAAGAAGTGTTCAGGTATGCAAGAAATGGGGAAGAACATTTCAAAGAAGTGAGGAGAAAAAAATGAATTTCCATTCTTTTGAATAGTGTGGTAAAAGGAATCCCGGTAAATGTCTTCTAAATTTTATTAAATAATACCGATGTAGGATTCTTGGGCACATGTCACATGAATGCAAGATAAATGATATGAAAACTAATGAGAAGCCAATTGTGAGATTCTTTAACTGTAAAGAATTAGGTCATTTTTCTAATGTTTTCCCAATGCTAGTTTCTCAAGTAGGGAATCGACAAAATTCGAAGCATAAGGGTTTGTTAAAATCTTTTGCAACCACTTTAGTAGTTGTTGAGCCATAAAATGAGGTGGTATCAGGTACATTGATTATTTTTTCAGATTTTTGAAAAGTGTTGTTTGATTCAGGCTCTACACATTCAATCATTTCAAAGAAAATTTCAGAAAAATTGGGAATTCAACCTCATAAAATGATACAAGATCTCATGGTAAAAACATCTAGAGGAAATATTATGGAAAAAATAAATTATAATAATCTGATAATCATTTCTTGTGGAAATAATCTAGCAGAAAACCTTGTTCTTTTTACTCTAGTAGAATTATGTTACTCTGGGTATAGAGTGGCATTCTTTTTGTCATGATAAGTTAGATTGCATGGATAAAGTAGTTGTTTTTTAGAAATGATTTATGTTTGTGAACAAGAATGAACCCATATAATAAATAACATATCCTGAAGCTAAGAAACTGATAAGGGAAGGAAATGAAATTTTTCTTGCAAATATTTTTGAAGATAAGGGAACTATCCATATTAATGATCTTCCAGTGGTAAATGAATACTTGGTTATTTTCTTGTTGATTATCATGGTGTTATTTCTAATCAAGAGGTTGAGTTTACTCTTGACATAGTTCTTAATGATAAGAAAATTTCTAAACCTCCTTATTAAATTTACCAAATGGAAGTTCTGGAATTAAAAAAATCAATTCTTGAAATTATTAGATAAAGGATTCATCTGACCCAATACTTCACCATGGGGTTCTCATATCTTGTCTGTTAAGAAAAAAGATGGTTCAATGAGTCTTTTCATCAATTATAGAGCCTTGAAAAAAATTACTATTAAAAATAAGTATCATTTGCCTCATACCTTTGACTTGATTGATCTGATCCATGGAGCACAGTATTTTTCAAAGGTTGACCAAAGGTCAGGGTTCCATTAGTTGAATGTAAATGATGACGACATCTAGAAGACTATGTTCCATACTAGATATGGTCATTAAGAATTTTTAGTTATGCCTTTTGTGTTAACTAATGAACCTGCTATATTAAACGATTTTATCAATAAAATATTTCATGAGTTCTTGGATAAGTTTGTGGTTGTGATTATTAATGAACTCTGGTATATTCTAAAATTAAAGAGGACCATGAAAAACATGTATGTGTTGTTTTTGAAAACATTAAAAGAAAAGAAACTGTATAGAAAATTCAAAATGTGTGACTGTTTGTTGCAATATATTTATTTTCTTGGAAACATTGTAAATAAGGATGGAATAACAGTTGATCCTACCATAACACAAGTGGTTGATGAATTGCCAAGGTGAAAACTGTCATAAATATTTTTAGTTTTATAGTTTTATCAGGTTTTTACAAATAGTTTGTTAAAAATATTTCATGATAATCTATCCTGATTACTATGTTAACACGGAAAGGGGTTAAATTTGTATGGATAGAAGATTGTGATGTTTGTTTTAGGAACTGAATAATAGATTGGTTTGAGACAAAATTAAGCAAGCAGAGAAGGGAGACCATGAGCTACATGAAATGGTAGAATTGAATAAAATGGTTATGTTTCTATAATTAAATATTAATAAATATTGTGTTTTATGATTTTTAAAAAGGTTGTGTGTTCTTTGTGATTCATAGTTGAAGAATGAATTGTTGTGTGAAACTCATAGTTCTTCATTTTTAGTTCATCCTAGAAGTACTAAGATGTACAAAAATCAACGGGAGTGTTATTGGTGGGAAGGAATGAAAAGAGATATTGATGATTTTTCTGTGAAATGTTTGACATGTCAACAAGTATATACAGAGTGACAATTACCGATGGGGATGCTTCCACCATTTCTAGTGAAAGAGTGGAAATATGACAATGTAACTATGGACATCATGGTAGGACTAACTATGACTTCGTGAGGTAAAAAATGCGATTTGGGTTATTGTTGATAGACTAAAAAAATCTGCACATTTCCATTCTATTCGAGATAAAATTTCATTAGAGCATCTTTCTCAACGACACCTCAAAGAGATTGTTAGGTTACATGGAGTTATTTTTTTTCATTTTATCTGATTAGGATCCCTAGTTCACTTATAAAGTTTTGAAGGGTCTCCAGAAGTTGTTGGGAATAGAATTAAATTTCAATATAGCTTTTCATCTTCAATCAAATGGGATGTCAGAACAAAAAATTCAGAATTTGGAAGATATTCATGGAGATTGTTCAATGGAAAATCATAGAATTTGGTATCATCATATTTCATTAGTTGAGTTTTCTTAAAATAATATTTTTTCATTCCATTATATATATGGAACATTTTGAGGCATTGCATGAGAAGTGATATCACACTCGAGACTTTTGGGATGAGGTCGGGGAAATAAAGTTGATGGGACCAGAATTAATAGATTAATTGGCAGAGAATGTTTAAATGATCCAATAGAACATCAGGATAGCTTAGAGCAGGCAGAAAAGTTATGCAGATAATAGAAGGAAAGTCTTCTCTTTCGAGGTAGGTGACCACGTTTTCCATAAAATCTATCCTTGGAAAAGTTTAATGCATTTCGATAACAAAAGAGAATAAAATTCCGTAGTTCATCAGTCATTTTGTAATACAAGAGAAAAATAGAATAGTTGCGTACCAAGTAGCTTTGCCTTTGAGTTTGTCTGAGGGACATAATGTTTTTCATGTTTCGATGTTGAGGATGTTTGTTCCAGATTCATCACATGTCTTGTTCCTTGAAGCAATTTAGATAGAGTAGAACCTTTCTTATAAAGAGAAACTAATTCACATTCTTTATCAATGGGAATATGTATTGCGGAATAAGTTAATCCCCCAGGTTATGGTTTTGTGGAGAAACCGCATGGTTGAAGAAACACCATGGGAGTATGAAAATGCTATAAGGGAAAGGTACCTCCACTTGTTTAATGATTAAATAAAATTGCAGGGATGAAAGTTCTAAAAGGCGGGAATAATGTAACACCCACCGGTTTTAAAAATAAATTGAATTTTTGAATCTTTATTTTATGTAGAAATCTATATTAATTATTTCAACATAATTTTAAAGCTTCTAGGTTTTGAATTTTGAAAAAAAATCATCTATAATTGTGTTCAATATGTTAGTTGGAGTCTGATGGAACAAACTAGTTTTTTTGGTGAATAGTAAGATACCCTTAGGAATAGTAATATGACCCTAATGAATTACTTTTATTATTATTTTATTTTATTATGGGTTTAAGAAAATAATATCTTTGTTAATTTTTAATGTGAAATAAAACCATTTATACTTTTAAAATTGTTTATTTTTGAAATAAGTAAGATTTTATTTACAAATTAAATTAAGATTATTTTGAAAACTATTTTTAGAAAATGGAGTTTGTTTTTGAATTCTATACGTAAAAAAATGGTATGGGTGAATTTTTGGGATTTTTTTTGATAAAGTTGATTTTTCGGTGAATAGTGAAAATACAGTTTTGAGTTTTGGTGAATTAATGACATCATTAATGATGTATTAATGATGTAATGAATATTGCAGAATTGTGTACAATACAATAATATTTTTGGTTTCCCATGTTTCTAATACCTTGGGAAAATATAATGGGCAATCCTAGGGTTATGCAAATACCACTAATGAGGCGTCCCTCAGAAATTATTAAAATATTCCCTTAGTTTTTCTATAATACCAACCAATTATTTCATTAAATTCATTCCCAATTCCTCCACAAATATTATTTGGCCTCATTACCAATCTAGTAGTCCTACCATGGTTTCCTCAACCCCATAAGTTCCCAACATTCATGTACTAGGAGTTACTCTACACGGAATGAAAATTCTAAATTTCATTCTTTTTTCCATTCACGTTCCCTTTTATGTTGTATAACTTTCATGATTCCAAACCATTTTCTTATTTACGTTGTATTTATGATATATTATGTATTATTATTCATTTATGTATGGCTATCCACTATCCCCTCTGTTTTTAATATTTTCAAAACCATGTTTCATAGTCGTTAGGCTGCCGAATTTTTGTAATGGATTTCTCAATTATTTTTTAATTTTGAGAATCTTTATTTTCTTATTCATTCCTCATATTATATTAACCAAGAGGAATTAAAGATATAAAAATTAGGTATATTCGGGATGATCTAATGATCATGTTAAATTCTTCATCATTCTTCTCTCCTCTCCCACTTATTTAATGAATAAAAACATTGTCTGTGATGTGTCGAATTACCAACATCATGAACGATGTTATTTCAATTTGCATTAATTCCTTCATGTATGGTCATGATTCCATTTTTATGGTTGAAACATGATATAATATATGTATCATGTCTCATCCATAGTTCTAGAATATTTTTTACTCATAGTTTTAATTTATATGACAAAATGTGGTTCTTATTATCAAATAACCACTAACATGATTTTAACGAACATCATTAATATTTTAACTTATGAAACATACTAATATCAAATATAAAAGATATTAATTGTATAAGTTATGATAATTGATATATTTAAATACCTTTCCATTTCAATTATGGATTCTCACTTACAATTGACAATAATATTTATCATGAACTAATCATGTAAAATATGTAAAGAAAACACTCCCAAAAAATGCAAGGAAAAAAATACTAACAAATAAAGGGTGAAATGATAAAATTAAATGATCATATAAGATATAATAACGATGGATATGTTTCTGTAAAATATTAATAACACTCTTTAAACCATTATACATGATGTTTAAACACATTTAAATTAAGAATAACCTGAGGTAAGGGAATTCTTAACCCAAATTAATTCTTTGGGTTAACCTTCTTCTTTAATCATTATGTGGTATTGCGATTATTGGTATTTTTAATTATGAATATATTAAGTTGAATTTTGTTTATTTATAATATATGTACATATTACATTCCATTCTATTAATTCTCACTCCAATTATATTTAAAGGGACTTTCCTTTTAAAATCCTTTAAAAACAATCCTTATTAAATTTAAATATGATATTTTTCTTTTTTATGTGTATGGAATGAGTAGTTTATCTTTAATTCATGATACTTTGTTACCATTATATGTTCCTTAGACATTATTTTTGTTCGTTTGATCCCATTATGGCTCCTGATATGCTAGGTTGATCCCCTTTATAGCTCAATATATGTTGGGTTAATCCCATTATGGCTCAAGATATAATGGGTGAGCCCCATTATTTCTCTCCAATGCATTGGGTACTCTAGAGATGGATGTTTACCAAAAGGATATTCCATATATTAGGTTTAATATAATACTGATATGGTAAATATTTCCCAAATAAACTACTTGAGTATACTATGAATTCATGTATTTATAATATGTGTTTTATCAGTTTTTATGTTATTACATGAATAACGCTTTCTATTATTTTATCCCTTAATTTGTTTCATACACATCCCTGGTTTTAAAAATGTTTTTCATAGGAAATAAGGATGGGTAAGTTAAAAAATGGATTCATAATGTCTGATATGGAGTTATTTCAAAGAATTCATGCTTTATGTTTTAATATCTTATATTTTGAAAAAAATGTAAACAATTTTTAATAAAGTCCTCTTTGAACAAATATGGAATGTTATGAATGTATGTTACCCTAATTCTTTAAAAATATAATCTAAAAAAGTTACCCAATGTGTAATAATGGATTTTATTGTTTAAAATTCAAGATTAAGTAACTTTATAAGGCCGGGTCCTTATAATAACCATTCCAAAATCATTTATTACGATTAATTATATTTTTTAATGTATGATTTAAAATTATTAATGAAGAAATAATTAATAATGAATCATTGATGTTTAATATTGTCTTTAATCACATATATAATATTACAGGATTTCATTGATAAATATCACATCAATAATTGAAATAAATATAATAATTAAGGACTAATTTTTATTAAGATATGATCTAAGATTCCATAGGTAAGACAAGGAAACTAAACTTTTCTATTATAAAAGGTATATACTAAAATTATTGTCCATGTATGAGTTCTATATTTTTTTATAAAATATTGTTGTTTCTTGGTATATACAATTCCCAAAAACATTCTTGTGATCCTTTTTCATCTAATATCTAAAACTGAAATAGATATGATAATATCCAAAATTTGTATATAAAGACTTAAATATGAATAGTTATTCCCCTATAATGCCTTTATTTTTAACATATGGTAATTTTGGATCATCCTCTCTGTCATTTTTTTATTTAATGGGAGTCCATGCCCATGTTTCTACTAGGTTATAAAAGAACATTATTTAGAATCATTATTAAAGCCATAAAAGGCATCTATATATAATTTCTTTAACTAAATAATATTACTCTATGAATCAAATTCATGATCGAGTTAATACTCAACCAACACATTTCAGGGTGAATACCCAAAGGTAAATCTATTCAATAGCTACATCTACATTTCATTACCCAAATATGGTTGTATTTCTAGAAAAACCAACAAAATATCTATTTTAACAAAACATCACAATGTTACCCAATGCATATAATTTTTTCAGATTTTTCGTTGATGCTTTTTATCAAAATACTCAAATAAAATATGTATTATTATCCAAAAATTTAATCATATCATTATACCAAAGGGTTATCTAAACATTTGAACTTATGATAAACCTTGAATTTTTAATCCTTAAATGTTTCTAAGCAAGAAACATGATATATAACTTTTTCAAGAATATTATTTTAATTCTGGTTGTGATTCCAAAGACCCACACACCCGACTATAGTTACCTAAAAACCTAATTTACAAATTTTATTTTATACCATCAATAAAATCATAAATGTAACCAACCATAATTACATAATCTATAATTATTATTTAATTTTTAAAATTCTATGTATTGTTTCAATTTTATTAATGTAGAGAAATATGACATAATATAAACTAATAAAAAATATGTTCTTGTTATCAACTTTAAAATTTTAACCTTTTATATGAATCTTTTTAATACAAAACATGTCTTAAAAATCATCCACAAAATTTTTCAAACATGTTACCTATCTAAAAATTTCATGTGTAAAAAAATTCTCTAAAAACAAGGGAAATAAAGGCATAAGATGGTGTTATGCAAATAATCAATAAGGTTAACATATTATTTGTTATATGATGAAAAAACATGGTATAAATATTTTTGAAGGAATAAGTACCCGACATGAATCTGTAGTCAACAGGAAACTAGGGAAATTCATTTTACATAATTTTTTTTTGAAAACTAGGAAAACAATAATATTTATGTAACACTAATAGAATTCAAAATTCTAGAAATAAAGACCCTATTTTGAATACCTTTGTCCAAGAAACAAAACAAGTCATCGAAACTGAAATAAATAAATCATGCTGAATTGGGAAACAAAAAACCAAATACCAAAAAAAATTCTCATGATAAATTTCAATGCATCGAGGGGATATATAATTCTCTGTCCCAACATTCACCTATTTATTTACAATGAGTTTTTCATAGGATTAATCAATACATTTCTTATAAAATAGTGAGGAACCTCTTACTGAATGAAAATATTATTATCAATATAATGAGGAATATAGAATATTGATAAATGATAAACTAGTGTTAATATCAAAAAGTCGTCAAGAATTTAAAATAATTTCTCCATTTAAAAAAATTTATAACTTGATCATAACTCATTATAAGAAAAAAGTTGGAACATCAAACCACACAGAGTCAACATTCCAATAATCATCAATATAGATAAAAATACAGGGTATTCCCATACTATTCCACAGTTCTAAAAGAATATAATTAATTCATGGTGGAAATAATACAATATTAGTAATATAAAATTTGATTTCCATATTACATAGAATAATGAGTATACGAAAAAAAAATACCAGAATAATATGATTATAATCCATCTAGAGAAATATGTTTTATGAAATTAAAAGTGAATAACCCATTAATTGAGAAATATTTATAAATTTTTTAATGTAGTATGAATTGATATACCTATAAAAAAGTAATAACACAAATTATAATCAACTGGTATAATATATTCATCTTATATGAAATATGTTCAATGGAATGATCATAACTCAATTAATAAATTGAGTTACCAAAATATATAACCATTAGGGAAAAATCTCAAACAAGTTGAATAAAGGTCCATTATTTAGCTATTAAATCCAAAATAATAAAACTATAATGATAAATATATATCTATAGATAGTTACTACACAATATAATTGAAATTTGGTTCTCTAAAATGTCAGACTAAAAGAATCAGAATTGACACCTAAAAAACCATTTGAGTTGAGTAACAACAAAATAAAAACAAATTGAAAGAGTGCTCTGGTGTTTGAAATTGAGATAATAATATTACAACATATCTCATGTAATTTATTCTTATAAGGATCGTATATAAAAAAAAGTGAAATGTGGTTCATTATACCAAATATCTCTCAAATAAAAATATTTGAGATTAAAACCCTTACAAGCATGGGAAAATTTTAACCAAAATCCCATAAGATACATTGCAAGTAGTTGGAAAATTAATATAATAAAATAAAGTATAATAATTATATTAATAATAAAATAAAGTGATAAGTACACCATCTAAAAGGAAACAATATGTATAACATACATACGTCACCCTGAAATAAAGATAATAATGAAATCTTTATCACTTATTCCTATCTTCAATTAATGTACAATAAACTCCTCTAAAAAAATATATCCATATTAGTATATTAATTTATAAACTTAGTCATATCAATTTATAATTATACACATTATATATATTCATTCCCTATAGGAATTATTTTTATTTGTTTTTCAGTAGGTCTTTATAGATTTTATTATTTTTACTTGTTTCAAAAATGGAGGTGTTTTTGTTAATTTATATTAAAATTTTAATGATTATATTAATCATTATTTTTATTTTATATATTAGTTTTAATTTATTATTTTCTTTAAAAATTCTTTTCTGATTGTCTTGAGCATTATCCATGAAGATAAAATAGATTATAGGACTTTCTCAGTAATTTTTATTGAGGAAAGTGTGTTTTTTTAATAAGTTAATAATGTAATGTTATAACGTATAATTAAAAATACAAAACATTATTTTTACTTTTAAAACTATTGTACTAGTCATTCTATTATCATATTCAATCATTATATCAATTCATTTTATCATTAACTATGTGGTTAAACTAACCTAAACATTAACATAGTATGAGTAATGTAAGATTATTAGGTGGTTTAGTTGTAATATGATTATAATTGAATCATTATGATCATATTTAGTTTAATTTTTTGTTATATATAATAATTATAATTAATTAGAATAATAAGTAAGGTATATGAAAATATTACACAATTTTAATAATGATTATCCTCTTAGTATGCATATTTTAAATTATTAAGATAGATAATCTTTTTTGTTGTTCATATAATTAATAGGTTATTAATATTTTAAGTAGAAACGTAATTAAATCATAAATATCATATTTATCCTTTAATATTGTCAATATATGTATCTTTTTAAAAGAAGATATGGAAAAAAGAACTTCTTATATCATCTATGTGGTTGTATGCACAATATGTGGACAATAGTTTTGTTTTTATTAATTGTTTGAAATGTGATTAAATGATGATAATAACATTAAAATAGTAAATTTATTGTATATAAGTAATAATAATATCATTATTGTATTTTGTATAGAATAAATATTAAATAATATAATTAAAAATAAAATATTTTTGTTTTGAATAATCACATCGGGGACTTACATTTTCTTTTGAAGCCTGACAATAAATGAGGGACTTTTCTTTTGTAATTTTGTCTATAATCTATTGATCATGGGAGAGATATCAAGAATATACTAATGCAAGATTTTTGAGGGAAATTATAATAAAATGTGCCACTAGATGTTGTGAAATGTTACAATATTATAAGTGAAGTAATGGGTAGTTTTAGTAGTAAATGATACCTTTTCAATAATGAAAAATTACTATTATACTGTAAAAGGGAAGAAAAGGAAAAAATATAATTAGAAGATAGTTTTCTTTGGAAATTCTACATAACCAGTACTTTTTGAGACATCTTAGTATATATATATTTTTTTTCTTTACTACTGTACTATTACCAAAATCTACTTATAACTCCGTAAATTTTATTTAAAACATAGAAATTAAATTAATTGAATAATATTATAGTTTATCCTTATAACGTAATTTGAAACATGAAATTTGAAATTGTAAATTATATTTATTATATAAAATTTATAATTGTGTGGATGTTAATTTTTTAAAAACACACATAATCATAAACAAATAGATTTAAGAGAAATAACATTTTTATGATTCATAATCATATATATTTTTAAATTTTCTCATATCATAATTTTTTGGAAATAAATTTATTTTTTATAAAAAAAATTAAGGATATTCGGTTTTCCATGTTATTCAAATCAGAAACTCGCTTGAAAGAGATTGATTCAAGGTAAATAGTTAAATAATTTTTTATATAAAATAATATTCTTTTAGCGATAATTTTTTTTCATTTATTTTATAAGATAAATGAATATATTAAAATATATTATTTTTAATTATAAAATTAAACTTTTATTAATTATATGGTTTTATAAATTTCTTAGGTCCTTCTTATATAATGGTATTGTAAAATAAAAAAATATGATTCTTCAGAAATGTATTTTAAAAAAAAAATAACATTATCAAAGAAAACATAATAACTTATACAATGAAAATATTTATATTAGGAATTAAAATTAAAATTTCATTTTTTTAATTTCATAATTATAGAAATATAAATTAAATTATTAAAATAATTTTTAATTTATGATGACTTTTTTAATCATGTATTTTGATATTAAATATTATTATTCATATATCATCTCATATACCAAATAATTTTATTTACCAACTAAAACATATCATCATTAATAATGCTTCTTCTGAAATATAAATTCAAATCCTATAATATAGAAACAATCAGAATTATACATTATTAATCTATAAATGATCATATTTTTCATTTTATGAAAGCTATTTATATTTCATTAATTTTGAATGATGTATTTTTTTATACATATATTGGATAAAGCCATAACTTATATCCATTCCCACTAATTTAATTTATTGTTTTTTAAAGGCATACATAAATATTTATATTTCAACTGAATATATTTTAATTAGTTTAATGCTCAATTTTTCATGTAAAGTAAGATATATAACACCGTTGGATTTTTTAAAATAATTAATATAATAAAATCATGGGGTTTTGTAAAGAATAACTATTTTGGATAATGGCCATATGTCTCAACGTTCATCATTATCTGCACATTTCTAGGAAGGGTTTCAAAAAATAGGTTTAGCTTAACAGTGATACATAAAAAAATTGTGAGAGTAAAGATTCAAAGGAACCCGGTAATACTAAAATTAATCTTATTGATTCCATTTATATTTTCATTGATAACACAATAGAAAACATGAATCTAAACTTATTTATAAAATGAATAATGTTGGAAATTATTATAAAAAATTAATGAATTTTGAACCTGGAAAAGAAATACCCCTGAGATAAAATTTGGGTTACTTTTCAATAGGGGAAAAGGATATATTAGGAACCAATATGAAAGATTAAATTTTAAGGGGTTTTGTTGTGTTATGGTAATAATATAAATATACCATATTATTTATATTTGAATATGAATTTTCAAGGAAAGAGGAAAAAATGGAATTTTTTGTGAGAATATCCTAACAAAATATACGAGGAGAAAACATCTGACTAGATTTGAACAAAAGATATATTCCAAAAATATATTATTTATTCTAGAAACTGTTTGTGGAATAAATAGTTTAGAAGGGAAAAAGGATTAGAAATTCATTAAAAATATGTATAGATATTCTACATTTTATTTGAAGGGAAATAAATTTATAAAAAATTAGTAATTGAAGTTAACATTTTAAAATAGAAATAATATTATAAATCATTCCATATTTCTAGGTTAAATTAGCTAAAATGAGATAAACAATTATAGAAAGATATCAAAACGTGTTGTTGAAAAATGGAAGATAAATGTTCACGAATTATTTGATATCGTATATGATGAGGTATCCAAACGTGTGGTGTAAAAATCCAAAATAAATATAAGAGAAGTTAGTATGATGGGAATACTTACAAGGAATTTTTGAATGTCCTACTAGGATAAGAAGAATGTATCATGAGGATGAGGTAGATATAAAGAAATGATGCTACATGAACTTATGTGGGGAAACCACTATTTTATATAATTAAGAAGGTCATGAATAAAAATATAAATATCATGAGTTTTAAAATAAAAATATTACTAGGTTGAGAGAGAACTATCAACATGAGTATTATATCTACAGAATCAAAGGGGTCCCTTTATATCCCCTATTATTTTTTTGAAGTAATATGCATCTAATTGTAGAAGATGTTTGGGTATGTCACATCTAGTAAAACATGAATGGTAATTTTTCATGGATTCTCAAAATTTACCCAGAGAATATGGTTGAATACCTTAATAGGGAGAAAAATTATTGATGATATTTGCCAATATTAGATATTCCATGATATCTAAAATTTATGGTCAGTTCAACTAAAACTAATATATGTGGTAAGACAATCCAACATAATACACATTTTTATGAAATTATAAAATATGTTAATAATTGTGGATTTTTTTAATAATAATACGGGGATTTTAACCCTTGAATATGGTTTTATATATGGATGGTTAGTTAATTTTTGGTAAAAAACCACCTAGAATTGTTTTTGAAATAATGCAAAAAAATAGATTCTAACCCTAGTATCACATGTACAATATTTTAGGGACATCATGGATAACAATGGTGTTACACTCTTGTTTTCTATTATGGGTTATCCCAGGTAGACAAATATTTGTGAAAAAATATGATCCTTATTAAGAGAGTTTAGTTGTATCTTATTATGATCAAGTTGGTCTTGAATTCTATTTGGAAATTTAGGGAGAATAATATTAAATTTATTAAATATAGTGTATTGATAAGTAATATATATTATTCATTTACATTCAATTGTTAATTATATATATAATAGAATGATCAATCATGTTTTTCTTGGTAATGTGAGGTGATATTGAAAAGATAATTATTGTGTGAGATTTTTGTGCCCATTTTATGATATAATTTGTTTCCAATATGCAAATATGTGTTTAGTGATGATAATTTGATGATTTTTACGGATTATTCTATTTTAATTAGGTGAAATGATTGATAAAAACCATCTACATATAGAAGTTGTTTTATGTAGTTCTTAGTTACATTAAATAGAAAATCTGAGGCCTATTTCTTGATGAAATCATCTGGAGAAGCTCAAGATAAAAGAGAATTTTTTGATGAATGTATATTTTTTTGAATATAAAAAATAATATATAACATTTTAATTATTTATAATGTTATAAAATGGATTATAAATTATGAATGAAATGATTTGTTATGATTTTTATAATTTTTTGAGACAAATAGAAGATTATACCATGTTATTGTGAAATGTATTTAATGCAATGTAAAAAAATATTTGACATTCTAGAACCACATTACAGTAATTAACACATAGATAAAATCTATATAGTTTAATTTTGTCCATATATGAAGATATACATATTGAATTATAGGATGTGGAAAATGTTTAGTTATATTGGAATGTATATAAAGGTTAATAATAATCTGTATTTGTATTCAAGACTCACAGACATTTTTGGATGATATAATATATTAATGAATTTCTTCCAATGTGAAAAATCTTAGACAATCCCATCCATATGTAGAATTAACATCAGCATTTGAGAATGATGTTAGATATTCTAACCTTACATTTTGGGTTAGATTTATACGATATATAATTTTGGATGATGAATCAGAAAATACATGTAAGTTGATTGAAATAATCAAATATGATGATTATTAAATGGAATCATGATTCTAGAGGATTATTAGAGCACCAATCAAAATAAAATTATCGTTTTTATTGGAATTCTTGTAGAAGTTATAAAATCATCAACGGGAAACAACCATGAGGTAGAAAAACAGGAGTGTAGAACAATAATGATTTATTATAAAGTATAAAATGAATCATTTTGTTTATAATTAATGGAAAAATATAATTAAATTATTTTTAAGATCTATGAACTACTGGTATATCATGGATTAGGGTTATGAACTCATAGGGAATGAGGAATGAATGTGAAGACTTGATATTTTGGAAAACTGAAATATACAACTGGGATTGAATGTTTTTTATCTTTTTATTTTTGAAAAAAATAAAGAAGTTGTATTTTTTTAATATATAATGATCACATGTGATTTATTAATAAGAATGATGAATGAAATCAACAATTTGAATGTATTTGTTGAATATAAATTTCCTTGTTTAAAATAATTTTTTTTATTTAAGTGAATATTAATTATATATGCATCTACTAGGTAGATTATACAAATCACCATCAATATGAGAGTAACATAAAGAGTAATTACCATTATAACTCTCCACTATTATTATTTTACCAACAATAATATAATTGAAATTAATTTCATCATAATTGATATTCCAAAAATATTTTTTTTGTTTTCAAAGTAAATTTTATGATACAAAATAAATTTTTTAATAAAATTGGCATGAAGTAGTAAAATAATTAAAATAAATAATTTTATTACCCAAATAAGAATTAATAAAAATATTAAAATTAATAACACCAATAAATTATAAATCAATGTTATGATATGAGAATAATGAATGACATATACTCATTAGAAAAATTATTCATTCTCTTATTATATATATATTATTTATTTTTTCCTCTATGTTCTTCTTATACACCAAATATCCCCTATTTATAACCCTGATATCACAATTAAATTTGTTTATTAGACTCTTTTTATCTTAAATTTACCCTCACTAATTTAATCCACAAACACAATTCTTGAGATCCAAATTAGGATTAATGTGTCATGAACTTAATTAAAAACATCTTTTACTATAATTTAATTGATTCCATTCTGAGATCAAGGTATGTGTTTGGTTTGGGAATTATACTATCTAAAATATCCTAAAAATCATGATCTATAGATAAATTTAGTTTGTTAGATATATTGATGATACCACTCTATATTCTTCTTTGTTGATGGTCATTTAGATTTCCCCATAATGATTTAGAGAAAAATTGGGAATGTGGATTCCCCTTAAGATTCTTTCTATGTGAAGAAAATTTCCACTTGGAGAAATATTAAAAATTCAACTATGTTATTTATCCAACATGCATAAATAAGTACAAATTAAAAATATTCCACTTAAAAATAGTAAATTGATATTTTGATCAAAGAAACAAAAAAATTCATTTATTTATTTAAAAATAAAACTTCTTTTAACAAATAAAAATGTCAAATAAAAAACCATAAATTTTAAATAATTATTTCCAAAAAAATCATAAAAAATAATAAAAAAATATTTCAATAGAAAACAATCAATGAAATTAATAAAAATTATTAGTTTCATATCAAATTACATAACGAATACAAAAAAATTTAATCTAAAATATGCTAAACTTTAATTAAATATTCAATGATTTTCATTTTCAACCCATAAATATGATTTTATATTTATTTTCCAAATAAAATATTTTTATGTAGAAAAAATATCACGATAAATAATTGTCTACAAATGTAATAAATTAATGAAATGTAATTCTTCCCACACATATTAAATTTCTTCTTATCAAATAATTATTTTCTAAAATTTAATTGTTGGATATAAATATCAAGAATGAAATACTAAAATACCATATATATTATTTTCTAATCGATTTTACCTGATTGAGTCTCTAAAATAGGTGGAGTGAATAACCTCGTGAATTAAAATTTTTCATTGAGATATTAGTATAACTTTTTTAAAAATACATTTAAATTTATAAATTTTTATAGAATAAAAATAACTTCAAATTTTAACCTTTTGAATGTTTAAATATGTATTTTCCACTAGGAAAAAGGAAAAAAATTAGAATTCTACAATAACTAGGAAATAATGAATCAATGGGTAAGAATAATAAATTAAATAATTAATAACTTACCCATCCATCTATTAAAAGAATAATGAATATAATTTAAATATAAGATTATGATTTTCATTTCATAATCCATTTTTATTTATAGAGTGTGAGTTAAATTAAAATTAAAAGGTTTAACGTCAATGAAGATCGTATAATAATTTCCATTAGTTTTATCAAGATATATATTTTTTTTAAATTTAATGATAAATTATTTACCCAAATGAATCCATAAGGTTATAATTTTTATCCCCCATTAAGTGGAAACACAACAATCATGCTTAATAAATTCTTTGAATGAATAATAGTGACAATATTATACATGAAACCTCAAAAGTCTAAAACATAAATTGTTTCTGACGTGTTAATAATTAATGATAATTTCAGCTCATAAAATAGCCACCCACACTTATCATTTAAAATTATCTCGAATATATAATTAAAAGGTAGAATAATAAACAACTAAAATCATTAGATGTTAAAAATTAGTTCTAAATCATTAGATAAATGGAATTTTCAAGGGTAAAAATGAAATTCAAACTCAATTTTCCAAAATAAATATGTACTTTTTCATGAAAATTAAAGTGAACGCATGTCTTATAATTGTAATGAATCAAAAAAATGTATAATGAAGAATTGAAAATTTGGAATATCCACTAGAATCAATTAAATATTATAAATATGATGCATAATTTATTTTCAACTGAAATAGAGTAATAGGGAACTATGAAATGTTTCATTAAAAATTTCAAACTGAAATATTTATCAAAAGAAAATATAATGAACATAGTTAAAATAAAAATGGGTTCTTTCAAAGAATAATGATATTTATTTCCCTCAATATGAATTAAATAAAAAAAATTTATGCACAAATAAGGTTTAAATGCCCTTTTGCTACATTTAAAATTAATGTATAATCATATGAACATTAATCGGAATTATTGTATTCTCATATCAAAAAATTCCAATATTACAATTTTTATTTACAAAAATATTTAATGGTCCTGAAAATTATGATTTCATATATTTATGTTAGATATTAAGTCTATAATTAAATAGGATAACACTATAAACTACCTTGATTTATCTATTTTGAATGATAGGATCACGAATAAACTAAGTCTTCTATTAATGAATTCTATTGTTTTAAACAGAAGATATCAAAATGTCTACATAATCATATAGATGAAGTATTATTCTATATCTATAAGTCATAAAAAAATGGTTAGGGTCATCATCACCCAAAATGACTTATCTCACAACACTATAGTTAAATCAAACCATTATTCAAACAATGGCATGTATAGTGACATACCTATTGGGGTTTAAATATAATTATGTACGACAAACAATCTTCACAATGTATAAAAGACATATCATTAATATAATTTGTTTGAGATTCAACAAAGATCATTTTATCTCTTGATTTAAAATTTAATTCATTACCTTGGATAGTATGTGGTTCGAAATCCCCCATCCCCAAACATATCTGCAATTCTATATAAATTATATGAAATTAAAAATATTAAAATAAGTGATATTATTTTAGACATAATAATTTTCAATCCCAAATCCTTTTAGAATTTTGTTATCAATGATTTTCTTCACAGTATCCAGATTATTAGGATGTTCCTCTATCTCAAACCATATTGAAAAATTTCAAAAATTCTAATAAGATGTAATAATTTCCATGAGAAGATAGAAATTGTATTATAAAATTCAACCATTGAACATTAAAAAAAGATCTTTTAAAATTCAATTTTGAGGTAACTCTTCCTTCTTACTATAGTAACTAATATTTTACACATATTTGGAGAAAAATAAATCACTTGAATCATTGAACAATACAGGCCTATAAAACATGTATTGAAGGACTTTTTGTGTAGATACATCATGTACATGATGTCCACGCAAATGTGTGGTGTAAAAGATATCTAAGATATGTAATTTATATTATCTGTGTAAACACCACCTTAAAATATCATATTTTTTTTCTAAATAGCATTAGGTCGTCCAAGACATAAAACATAATTTCTTGTAATAAATGTCATCCTTATTTTTGTAAAAATCATTTGTAATGATCCAAAAAACTAAAAAGTTTTTAACATTTTCATTTAAATAATATTATGTAATATAAATATTGTGAATATTTTCATTAAAATAGTTTGTTATTCTCTCCCATGGACATTCAATTTTAGGATATAATATCCTAAATAAAAGATCGGCTATTATTATTTTAGTACCATTATTTTCCTCGATTTCCAAATGCGACTCCAGAAAAAAATAAATCCACATAATTGGACTAACCTTAGACTCTTAATGAATTAAAAAGTATCTATGGTTAGAATAGAAAATGAAAAAATTAATTTTGGATTATAAGAAATATTTATGATACTTATATAATTTATACCCAATAGCCACGAAATTTATTTTTATGTATTAGTGTATTTCTATTACAAAATATCTATAAACCTCTTATCATAATACACCATATGATGTTTCATTTACTTACTGGTCTTAAAACTACTCTTTCATTCATGTCTCTGAAATTATACATGATTTAAAAATGAATTTTTCAACCCTAAGAAGTGATTTTGGAAGAAAAAGTATGGTTTTCCTTGAAAATGTTGAAATATTCCCAGCATTTTCAACAAAAAATATGGGTTAATCAAATTATAGTAAGGAAAAAAATTATTATCTTCGAAAAACCATATAAAATATCCCATGAAAAAATAAAATACCTTGAAAATAATTCTACCTACACTAACTATTATAAGAGGAATAAATACATGATCACAAAGATCATAAAATTTATTACCACTATACAATTCATTGGGACCTTTTGAAAATGAAAAATACCTTCGATAACTTTGAATTTTTATTTCCCTTAATAATTCCTAAAATTTGGTCTCTAAAAAATCTATATCAGTTTTTTTAATATTTTTTAAATTATTAGTAAAATTGATCTGACCAATAAAAGATTTTTCCATGAACAGATGAATGATCCTATAAATCCTATTATAAAATATATCCACTATGAACCATTGAATTGTGTCCATGGAACCCCAAAAGCCAAGTGGAATTCATTAGAATTAAAATATTCCAAATGGGAATGTTATGGTCATATTTTTTTCTTATACGGAAATATAAATATGGTTTTAATAAGTACAAAATTCCAAAAAATAGAAATAATAATTCATAGAATGTATCTCATGAATTTTATCAATATATTTTATTATAAAATTATATTTCTATATTGATAAATTATGATTTATTGAATCAGTATGTAATTTCGATATAGTTTCTTTTCCTTCTTAATTTTTTTCATTTTTTTCATTGGTAAAAATAGCAAATCCACATTTCATGGGAATAACCTAAATACGGATGACCAAAAAACAATTATAAATGTTATAAATGTTACTAACATATAGAATCATTATTACCACATTTCTAAAAATATATTTTTCATTTGAATACAGTCTTATTTTACCATAAACTCATGGTATTTTATTTGGTTCCTTGGTAATCCTATGCATGGAAAAAGATGTGAAACTATAATTTATATAATAAATGTCCCAACTGATTATAGTATATATAATTTTTAGTGCATCCCTCAATTTTTTCTCTTGATTTTCCTATATTTAAGAATAGATAATAATACGTGGGGTGTAATTTTTATCCAGAAATGTGTAAATTAAATTCCTATGAATATTATTAAGCACTAAATTGTGTTCTTTTCAATTTAAAGAACACTCTATGTATGTGGTGCTACATGTTCTTCACTATATTTCTTAAAATATGACTGAAAACATGAATTATTTTTTATTTCCACACAATAACTGAGTTTTTATTCACCTCAATCCAAAGTAAACTGGTAATTTCATCGAGTTTACAAACCATATTTGAGGAATTTTTTCACAGAAAAATATTCACTATGATGAAACAACTCTTCCTCACATGAATAAAAGTTTTCATGATCAATTATTAATGTAGGGAAAACCATTTCATAATCAACCACATACTCCTTAAGCTCATTAATAGTGTATTAATTATTTGAATAGTGTTTCATATAATCAATAGTGTTGATTTCCATTTATATTAAACCTTATATATTCATATTTTAACATTTTTAATTCTTAGAGAAGATTAATTTTTTACCTCCATAATACATTTTCTAGTTAAATACAATTTTTAAATTTTTTCCTCAAGATCATATGATTCCTTATCCTCTTGAATCTCTAATCTAGAACAAATATCATAAAAATTTGTTACATCAAAATTTTTCCTCACATGAAAATAGTCCTCTTATTCAATAAAAAAAATAAATAGGATTACCATTTCTAATAGTAATATCATCTCATTAGATGATTAGGAAGGGCCTACCAAGAATTTTAGGTAAATATTTACCGAAATATATATCTAAGGCAAGAAAATATGTATATAAAGAATTAACCAAATCGTGAAAGAAGATCATGAATTCTCTCTACATGATGTGTAAAATAATGGTTTCATATTTATAGGACTTCAATGGCTAGTTGTAACATTTAAAATATAATTTGTTTAAAACAAAGAGTGGAAGAAGAATTATACTTTCCCCATTGTGAAAAATTAAATTCATCTGACCACTATTCTCTTGTGAGTGTGTGGGTACACTCCCCATTACCTATTCTCTTGCCACATCTGCATGTTTTGAATTATATATTATACAAAAAAATTCCAAAGGTCCATTTTTATCATAAACATCACATTAAAAATAATAATATCATTCAAATATTATTTTCATAAAATAACATAATTTCATAACTTATAAGAATGAATAATACCCTTTTCAAAATAATTTTCTTGATAAATTCATTTTACTAGAAAATAATTACTAACATTTAAAATTATTATTTAAATAAAAACATTAACTTTTATTAAAATTTATACAATTTCATAGGAAAATATATAATATTTCTATATCTATTAATTTTTGAGACATTCATTAATAACGAAAAATCATTTCATGAATAAAATGTAAATTTTTATAATATAAACACGTGAAATAAAAACATTCCTTACATTGTGTCTATATGCCCTTAATCTTTCTCTTACTGGTGCAATCCCTTTTCTTAACACATGATGAAAAAATATTATGATGCCTAAAGTAAGGCCTCTATATTGTTTTTATGGAAGTGGGGAAAATTAAATGGATTGGGATGGTAGAGTTAGAAGGCTCAAGGTGATGAAATAAATTGAAATAAAGATCCATATTTTATAATTTAAGTGGGGTTAAATTTATGAATTACATAAAATAATAAAATATAATAAATATATTATTGGGGTAACGAATTAAAAATGGCCTAAAAGGCCCAATATATCATTATTTGACCAAATATCATAATATTTGGCATTATTTTAAAAAACAATTATTTTTAATTGATTTAATAAAATATTTTATTCATAGAGTATATTTTTTTTGAATTTATTATTATAAAAAAATGAATTAAAAAAAGAATAATGTTCCAAAAAATATATTTTATAATATCTCATAAATGTGAAAGGTATATAGATAATTAATATATAAGCTTAATTATCTTTGATTATGTAACAAACCAGGCACTTAAAAAATAATTCTTTTCAAATTGTAATTATTTAGTCAAATTCATTATAAAGGTATAAAGAAATAAGTGGTATATTAAGAAATTAAGGAATTTATACTAATAAAATAGTAACATGACCTTAAAAATATTTATCTAGAAAATATAATTTTAACATAATAAAAGAAAAATTAAATAATATTCTTATATCCTATATATGAAATATTATATATTTATATCATGGAATAAGTAATTTAATGTTTAGAAAGTGATAAATTATGTTTATTTTATTTTTTGTAAAACATAAATTTTTAATCATAATTTTATAATTAATATAAATATATAACAAAAAAACCATAAAAAATATTCATAAATTATTATTTTATTTTCTTATGATTGTATGATAATTTTCTTGTGACCATAATTAATTTTTCAATTCTTTAAAAACTCACATACATTTTTAAAATTGGTATTTTTTGAATAATTTTTTTTTAAAAAAATATTTAATTTCTCATATTTAAAAATTTATTATCATAAAATGGATTTCATATTTTATGTCAATATCTAAAAAATATGGTGAATTATTTATAATTATTTTTGAAATACATGAATTTTTTTTAAATAGTGAAATACCCTAATTTACGGTTTAAGATAAATAAAATTATTTTTCAGAGGTAAATTATTTAATAATGATGTATTAGAAACATCTAGAATCCTCCTACACTATCTTAATATATTTAGTGATAATTATCAAACTATTCATAGTCTTGGGAAAAAATAATATACAAATGAATATATTAATGAGAAAATACCTCTCTCCTCTACTATAAATACCACTGCTCACCCCTTCTTCTACTCACAACTCAAAGTAGTGTATATTGGTTTATTTAAGCCCAATTACCTTCCAAATCCTCTTCCCCATGTAAAAGACCATCTAGTCATACCAAAATTCCAACACCATGGGCATTAAGGATGTTTTTCTGGGGGAGAATTAAAAAGGTAAAACCTTCTTTCATTTTCTGTTATTTTCATTTCAATTATTTTTTTATACTCTCTTCGTATACAATTATACTAGTGTAATTAAATTTTAATTTTATTACATATATAGTAATTTCATTATTTTTATGAAAAAATTCATCATCATGTTTCTTCCCCACTTCCCTTTATTCTCAAAATGAGGACAATGTATCTGATAGGTCGATTTACCGCCATCATGGATGATAGAATTTTATTTTTCATTAACACATTCAAGTCATGTCATAAAACCATTATTATTGTTAAATAAACATTTATGATACATAGTATGTGTTATTTAATTTTCTGGAACCAATATATATAAACCTGAAATATAATAAAATGGTACAAGATCACGATGATAATGAAAACAACCAAAATAATTTATATCATTCTCATTAAGTTTAAATCCAATGATTCTTCCTCATATGAGAAAATATTATATATGGATCATTAACTATAATAGAAACATATTTACCCTATTTAATTCCACTTTGCATGTTTTTCATCCATTTGAAATTAAATCCATAATTAACCAACCATTGAAACAATGAAATTAACTCACACAAAACAATGAAAATAACAAATTATGATTAATATATTGGTGAAATAATGTTTTGATAATTTTATATAAGTAATTATCAATTATGAATATGATTATTCAATATATTAATAACACTATTAAAATTATTATACATGTGTTTTGAACACTTTTTAAGAAAGATTAACCCGAGGATGGGGAATTCATAACCCAATTTCCATTATTTTCATTAAACATCTACTTCATTTATTTTGTGGTACTATTATTATTTGAGAAATTATTGTTTTTTATATTTTTTTTCATTAGGAAAATTTTCATTTTATACCCATATTTCATTTGTTTTATTAATTATATCATCAATTATATGATATTTGTAAGAGAATTTTTCAAAAAAAATCATATTTTATATTTCTATATTTAACAATTTCAAAAGGAATGTTTTTTTTTTGAAATTATTTTTATTATATTTTTCTGTTTTTTGGGAATTTATTATGATGATGTGTGGGACCTATATCCAAATTCAATTCATTGGGTATGTTTTTGTTGGAAGCTGAATGTATGGTTACACCAACTATAACTGTGATGCTTACAACATAAGGTAATCATGAGGGTTACACCATATGGTAGTAGTGAGGGTTACATTATAAGGTAGGCATGCGAGATTCGATAATATGGTAGTATTTATTGGTACAATATTAAATACTTAATTCCAAAATTTAACTTTATGGTATCGTTTACTTTTTCTAGGATTCATTGAAATATCCAATTTTCACAGATAAACTATATGATACTTATTATGTGATAGTGTGTCTTTGAGAAAATGATTTCATATTTTAATAATATTCATGTACTAACGGTTTCTTTCCACATTATTATGTCCCTTACCGAGTCTTTTGGTCTCAACTTAGGTTTTCAAGTTTTTTCACAAGGTACAATGATGGGTAAGTGAAAAGGATACATCAATATGAATGTTGTGATGATTTCTCAGGAAAGGATTTCATGTTTTTTCAAATCTATTATTTATGAAATGGAAACTATTTTAGTAGTACACACTTTTTATGATTACGGAATGATACATATGATCTATGTACTACATTTCTAATACACTAAATTTAATGGATCTTTTTAAATGAAAACAAGTGAATTCTAAAGAAATTCTATAGATTTTGTTATGTTTAAGGAAATTTCCTTATAGTTGGAATATGAGAATAGATTATATAACTTAACGGATTATGATGAAGTTAATAAAATATCATAAATGATTTTTAATTTATTTTTATGTTGCATTGTTATAAAATTTTAATATTACCTTGTCACTTTATCTATGATATGTCTGTTCAAAATTTCTTTGGTAGAAGAAACTAGGAAGATAATGTACGAAGGCTCTGAGAGAATGATATCATTCAAAATCCGTTACCTGGAATGGTTTGAATTGTAACTGAGTAGTTTTTTGCCATAATGGATCAGTTTACACAGGCTCCATATAGCGATGGAATCCACACAATAGAAAAAACTAGAGCTAGCACAAATGAACATGATGGTAGTGGACCATTTTACAACAAAATTCCCTCTATCATTCAGTGGATCTTCTCACCCAATGTCAGTTGAAGGATGGATTAAATCCTTTGAAAAGATATTTTATGGTATGGATTTTTCTGATAATAAAATGGTTTTTGTTTCCATTTATCTTTTCGAAGGTGAATTTGACCATTGGTGTTCAACAGTAATGCATTTCAGGGATAATGAGGTTATTGATGCCTTGGAATGGGATGAATTTAAAAATAACATCCATGAAAAATATAATCCATAGGGGGGGTTTTAATAGGATTTAATATAAACTCCTTGAATTGAAACAAAGGTATTATGATTCAATGGTCATGTATTAATCAATTTTAACCATATTAGAAAGGTACTATCCAAATATAATTTGGGATCTGGCTAAAAAATAATTCATTTTTACTCATGATTGATGACAATATAATGATGAAAATTTCCCTCAAATGAAATCAAATGTATTGAGAACCTTGTATGATTGGCTGAGAGAGTAGAAATTGAGTTTATTGTTGATCAGATGTACATTGAAAAAAATTATATGATTAGGTATATATTAGAAAATATGGGTAATTATAATTCAATTAAATATGAAGGCAAGAATGTCCAGTTTTACATTATTGAAATTTAGGGTCAAAAGATCCCAAGAAAATTTCTTAACCTAATTAAGAAGTTGTTTTCATGTTGTATGTTTAGACATATGGTCTGAGATTGAAATGATAATTATCTTAAGATTAATTCTGATAATAAAACTATGATGTGTTTTAAATATGGTGAGATGAGTCATTATAAAAATACAAACCCAAAAGAAATATCCAAATGATGTAAATATGGCAGATTATACGAAGAGAGGTACAATGAGATCCTTTGAGACCATGTCAGAAGATTTTGGGCCATCCCATAATGTGGAATCGTGTACTTTCTTTTCTTACTCAAATTATTCTATTGTCTTATTGGATAAAAGATAAATAAATTCCTTTATTTTTGAAAAATTTTATAGTTAATTGGACATTTAACCAAATTGAATGAGACTATGACATATTGTTAAAATACCAGAGAGAAATATTTCAGTAAAAATGAATTATAAGAATCTAAATCTTGTTTATTATAGAAACACGTTACCTGAAAAATGTGTTCCATATCTCTTATTAGAGTCTGATGATATTTTTTATATAGATTGAATTCGTTTTATCATGAAGAGATTGATTGTAGAGATAATAAAGTTTTTTTTCATAACGAGTTTCAGTTTGTATAAAATATTGAAACAATAAAATTGATAACATATCAGGAAGCTGAGAAACTGTTAAAAGATGATAATGAATGGTATCTTCCTTATATTGTTGAAAAAAGGAAACTATTCAAATATAGGATGTTCCAATGGAAAATTAATATCAATATTCTTTTCTGGATGAGTTTTAGGATTTAATACATGATCTTGATGTTGAATTTAGTATCAACTTTTATTGTAAAGGTAGTTCAGTATAAAAATTCTCATATCCGATGGCTCAAGTGGAACATGATAAATTGAAAAATTAGTTATAGGAATTACTTGTCAAAGTCTTTATTTATCCTAGAACTTCACCGTGGGGTGATCATTTTCTGTTCATTAAAAATAATGATGGTTCCATGATACTTTTCATTTATTATAGATATTAAAATAACATTAACATTAATAATAAATATCATTTGCCTCATATCGATGACTTTTTTGACTAACTACACAGAGATCAGTTTTTTTCCAAGATTGACATGGCATCTGGGTACCATCAACTGATGTTAATATAGTATAATATCGCAAAAATATCTTTTCATAGTAGATATAGGAATTATGAGTTTTTTATGCCCTTTGGTTGGATAGAATCCCCTGTTATATTCATAGATCTTATTAATATAATATTCTATGAAACTTTTGATAATTTTTTGTTGTTTTAATTGATGATATTTTGGTCTTTTTTAATAGTTTGGAGGATCATGAAAATTATTTAATTATTTTCATGTAAGATCACAATAAAATGAAGTTATATGTATAATTTAGAAATTGTGATTTTTTGTTCTAGCATATTCTTTTCATGGGAACATTTTACCTAGGGATAGAATATCAGTTGATCATGCCAAAACAAAAGTAGTTGTTTAATGGAAAATAACAACAAATGTTACATATATTCATAGTTTTCCTATATAAGAAAATTTGTACTGATGCTTTGTTAAAAATAATATATGGTTATCTAGCCTAAAATCTAAGCTAACACAGAATGGGATAAAATTATAGGGTTATAATATTGTTATTTATGTTTCCATGTAATGACAATGATACTGGTGATTACTCCATTTTGGCCTTACAATTCATAAATGGTGAATTTGGATTCTGCAGTGATGCTTCATTGAAGGGATTTGGTTGTTTCCTATTATTGAATTATATGCTAATTTCTTATTCTTCCATAAAACTAAAACCTAATGAGTTATATTATCTCACATATGATTTGGAATTAGTAGTTATATTTTACACTTTTAATGTTTTGATCCATCATGAATGTGGATCCAAATGTGAAATACACACTGGACATATAATGTATGAAGTAGATATTAATCCAGAACTAATTAAACATAACATATAAAAGATGGATTGATCTTATAAAGGATTATGAATAGATGATCAATTATCATCTTGAAAAAGAATACAATGTGAAAGAATCCTTGAATTAAAAAATATAATGCATAATTAACTATGTTATATTTGAAATAAAACACCTTTATTAATTATTGGATGAGTATTGTCTTGGAATTTTTTGGTGCATGAGATTACACTATTTTTTTTAGATTTTGGTGTAGACATGACTATCATACATAATTAAGGAAGCAAATAACGATGACTATGGGTTAAATAAAATGGTATAATTTGTAAAAAAAGGTTGGTCTTTGGGGTTTAATTATGATAATTTTTTTATATTTCGGAAAAGATTATATTTAACTTGTGATTCAAATTTTACAAAATCATTGTTATGTGACATTCATAGTTCTCCGATTTTAGTTCATCCCTATCTCATAAAAAATGTATAGAGAACATAAGGAGTATTACTAGTGGGATGGAGTGAAAATTAATATTTCTTATATTACAATGAAATGATAATATTTTCAATAGTTTAATATAGAGTGAAAATTACTAAAGGGTATTCATCAAAATTTTCCAATGTAAGAGAGGAAATGAGAAAATACATCTGTAGACATCATGGTGGCACTACCATAGACTTATAGATGTAATAAATTAAATTATATTTATTGTTAACAGACTGAAAAAATCCTCACATTTATTTCTTCTTCAATATATTATTTCTTGGTATCATAATTCTAAATTATACCTCGAAGATATTATTAGTTTATGTGTAGTTTATCATTTAATTGCATCTAAACATGATATTGAGTTCACTTAAAACGTTTATAAAGAACATCAGAAGTAATTGGGAACAAATTTAAATTCCATAATTGTATTTCATAATTATTTTGATGGACATGCCAAGTGAAAAATACAAAAAATGAAGGATATTCATAGATACGGTTCAATGGACTACTAAGAATTTTGGGATCATCGTCTTTCATTAGTTGTGTTTTTACATAATAATAGCTTTAACTCTAATACAAAAATTGAACATTTTGAAGAATTATATGTAATTCAGTTTTGAAATCTACAATGTATTGATAAAGATGGGGAATGGAGTTTATAAGACCATAATTAGTAGAGGATTTGTCTAATAAAGTTTAGATGATTCAGCAAACTAATATAAAATCTTAGAGAAGGAACAATTTCCAAGAAGATAACTGGAGGAATGAATTCTATTTTGAGGTATGCGAGAATTTTTCTTCTTGGAATCTCACTGTGGAAAAGTGATGTTTGTTTTGATATGAATAGACATTTTTGTCCATGGTTCATTAGAACTTATGAAATATTCAAGAAAGTTGGAACATTCACATATTAAGTAGATTTGGATCCGAGTTTATGCTATATACATAATTTTTTTCATTTTTTGATGATGAGAAATTATGTTCTAGTTTAATCTCACATTTTCATCAGAGAGGAAGTCCATCATGAAGAGAAACTATATTATACAGATAAATCTATTCATATTTTTTATTTTAGTGAGAAATTACTATATAATAAGGTAATTCATGAGGTTAAGGTTTTGTGGAGAAGCCACGTGCTATAAATAGAAACATGGGAATCTCAAAATGTCATAATAGGAAGGTAACCTCACATATTTAGTATATAAAAAAATTGCAATGATGCAATTTCCAGAAGTTGGGGAAACTGTAACAACCTAGTTACATAAATAATAACATATTTTTATTCTATAATTAATGAGTCAAATTCATTATAAATGTATAATGAAATAAGTGATATTTATAGAAATAAACGAATTTATAATGATGGAATAATAACTTGACATTAAATATAGTAATAAATAAAATAGAATAGTAATGTTTCCTATAAAACTATAAATTTATTTCTTTCATCCCAAAAGTCAAAATATCGGATATTTATGTCTTAAAATAAGTAAATAAATTTTTTGAATGTGATAAATTAAGTGTTGGTATTTTTGTTAAACATATATATTTATTTATTATTTTATAATTAATATAATGATTTGAAATAAAATATATTAATAGAAAATATATTCATATATTAATATTTCATTTTTATATAATTAAGAAATAATTTTATTAGAGCTTAATTAAATTTTATGGTGTTAAAAATTAAGTTATTGTTTTAGAATTGGTATTTTTCAAATAAAATATTATTTTAATTTAAAATTAATTTCTAAATATATTGAAAATTATTTTCAAACACAAAACTCATTTTTGAATTATATGTTTCGAACAATAGTTCATCTGAATTTTTGTGTTTTTTTGTGAAATACAAGAAGTTTTGGTCAATAGTGAAATATAGTATTTTATTGTATAAGTTAAATGCATGAATTATTGAGTTATATATGATATAAGTATGATTTAAACCCCTAATATCTAGAAATACATCATTATTTCAATATATTTGGTGATAATTCTCAAACTATTCATTGTCTTGAGAAAAAATTACAAACTAATGAATATAATAATGAAAAAACACCACTCTCCTGCACAATAATTAATACCCCTCACCTAGTCTTGTTCTTAAACCACATTTCCTTTAATGTTGTTTATTTTCTACCCAATTACTTTACTATGCCTCATACCCAAGTCCTAGACCATATAGTCTCCTCAAATAGCCAAAACTAAGGGCCTTAAAGAGGTTCTCAAGGAGTACAATTCAAATAGATGAAATTCTCTTTCAATTTCTTTAACATTCATTTCAATTATTTTTCTTTTGTTATAATATATTCACCTCAGCAAATACCAGTGTAATTAAAACAAAATTCCCTTATATATACTATTGTTTTGTCATGTTTTTGGATAAATTATTCAACAAAATTTTTATACATTACCTTTTATTCTAAAAATTAGAACATCATCTCTCATGTGTTGATATACCACCATAGTGGTTAACACACTTTTCTTTTCAATTAGAGCCTTCAGGGTTGTTAAAAAAATTTGGTAAATAATGTTGAATTATAAATATTATATGTTATTTGATATTCGTGAAATAATATATGTAAACATGATACTGACTAAAATGATATAAGTTCGTGATGATCAAAAATACCACCCAAATTAATTAAATTATTCTAATTAATTTTTAGTCTAATGATTAATACTCGAATGAGAGAAAGTATATATGGTATAATTTAAAATTCTGGAAATATATTATATCCATTTCATTCCACTTCTAGAGTATTAATTCCATTCTAAATGAAAATCCATAATGAACCAACCATGGAAAACATGAAATTAATGCACTAGATAAATTTAAAATAACAAAATATTGTTAATAAATGGGTAGAAATATGTTTTAAGAATATCATATAAGTAATTATGAATATTTATATGCTTATTTCATATATTTATAACACCATTTGAGCAATTATTAATGATGTTTTAACATGTTTTAGTTAATACGACAATTAGCTAAGGGAATTCTTTACCCAATTTGCATTCTTTAGGTTAACCTTCTATATCATTGATTATGTGGTAATCAGATTATTCGTGAAAATAATTTATTAAGTATTATGTTTTATTTTTTATATTTATATATTAAACCCAATTTAAATTTATTTTATTTATTCATACATCAATTAGATGATATTTTAAAGGTACTTTTTGTAACGCCCCGACCCCAGTTTCCCAGAGTCGGTGCATTACTTGGTAACATTGGCATGATCACAAAAGATCAAGTCTCGAAAGACTGATTAGTTTAGTAGCCTTGGAAACACTAGATACTTTCATAAATGATACATTACATCATAAAGTAAAAAAACTATAATAAAAAAGTCTCCATAGTCCACACCCATATCCTCTTCTGACTATCCCTGGTGGTCATTCATAAAATACTTCTTCACATCCTGGAAAATATTAAAAAATTGAAAGGGGTGAGCTCAGATGCTCAGTAAAGATAACAATATTGAGGAAGCTTTCATCAATAAACATAAACATTTAAGGAAATTTATAACTAAAACAAAATACTTTTTAAACTTTAACTTCAGCATAATATGGCAAAAATAAAGTAAATAATGCCATTTACTTACTCGCATGGATATTCTACTAGCGGAATGATCACATGCAATATCAATAACCACTTTCATAATGATGGAATGCATAAGGCCAGACTATCATAACCACGTAGCCAAGGCCTCATACTATGACCACAAATAAGATTTTGTCAAGGCCTCTTTCCAAGACACTAGTTTGTCTCATGAGACCTACCGATGCATCGAGGAGCTGTAGCAGGCTCCACCCGTCACTTATTAATTCCAATGCATTCCTCATATGAATAGGTTTAAACATATCATAAACCATAACATAATCATATCACATAAAAAATTCATAAAGGAAACATAAAATTTCCACATTTCAATCACAAGATATGAATACAACACATTGATATAATAAAAACCTTATCAAAACAAATTTAAATACCAAAATAAATGAAAGTTAAAACTTGGTTTTTATTTTTCATTTAAAATAAAGTTATGGCCTGTAGGGGAAGCCGAAACTCAAATAATGGTCACGGCGGCGGAGAAGTAATCGTCGCCACATACGTACGACAAGAAAAATATTCCTTTTGTCCTTTAGTAAAATGCTTCATATAAAAAGATTCCTTTTGAATAAATGTAAAAGTCAAAGGGGTTTATACACCGTATAAAAGAAATTTGTATATAAAACAAAATGTGCCTCAATGAATGGAGATTGAGACGAAGTCCCTTAAAAAGATAATTTTTAAATAAAATATATCAATTATGTATATTCAATATATGTACACATAAAGAAATTATAAATACAATATATGACATAATAATATAATGACATAATTTGAAAGTAGGAGATTAACCCAAAGAATGGAAATTGGGTTAAGAAATTCCCTTACCTCATGTCCGAATTCACATGACCATTCTTTGATCTACTGAATAATAAACTAGAATTAATCTCTAAATTCTTAAGAACCTTTTTCAAGTTCATTATTCCTTTTATATCACTTATTACCATGTCATGAACATTATGTAATTATTTAAGTTTATAATGGCCATTTTGTCGATCTTAGGTACTTGAGTAAAAAATAAACTTCTTATAATTACAAGTTGTTCATGTGGTGAAATATTCATTATATATATAATTATATTAATGATGTAGATATCATATATATCATATATATCCAGTATATACATTCATTTATAATATTACATAACATTTAGAGGTAAGAAATGAAATGCATCGTTCATGGAGACGGTAAGCCATACGTACGCATAAACGCTACTTTCATTTCTATTTCTTATTTAATGGAATGAAATAATAATAGTATAAAGGTGTATTATAATTCCATTATAATATCATATACAATATCATTTACTCCATCCTTTATACATCCCACATATGGCATTAATGATTCTAATCATTTTGTGGGGCGGTAGTCTGCACTTCCTAAAATGAAATTAGCGCGTTTACCCATAATGGAAATCATAAATTATTCCATAAATGAGAAATACAGAAGCATAAGGAAAACATAAACATAATATATATATCATATATGAAAATAGTGTCATAAAAATGTCCACCATTAGAGGTGTTAAAAGAATTTGAACAATCATCATTTCGTGAGGCAGTATTTCGCCACCCACTGAAACAGTATGTTCTTTAACCATTAGACGAAGGTGCGTGTAAGTGTAAACCAAATCCTTATTCTAACAACATCCTAGTATATTGTAGATACTGGTATTGTTACAAAAGAAAGGAATAAAAATAGTTTAAGGGGTTGGAGAAGCAAAATTAAACAAAACAACATTAGAGAAGACATTACCTTAAAATCGGGCAACTCTTTTTGATTTGAGCCAAAGGCTTCCTTGATGAGACTTCTGCCCAAGGTGAGGCTTCTAGGAGTAAGGGAGGGAAGTTGGGAGAGTATTTGGGCAGAGGTTGGCCGAGCCAAAAGGCTTTGAAAGTGTCAGTAATGTGGTAGTGGTGGGGGCCTTTTATAAGTGGAGAGGAGGGGCATTCTTGGAATGTAATGAAATGTTACATTATTATACAATGCTTTTCGGATTCTAAAGGTCCCAAACTTATATAAGTCGACGCTATGGTGATAAGGGTTCTAAATATAGTCATACAATAGGTTTTTTACAATTTTGACCCTTGTATTTTACATTATCTTTCCATTTTATTAAAATCGTTAATTAATGAGGTAATCATTGCATCATTATGGTGTCATAAATAATTTAATTTATTTAATGTCTAAAAATTATAAAAAAATTATCATGATGTAGGAAATATTTTTATATTTATAATGAATATTTATAGTCAAATATATGACTTTTATAACCCTATTTAAAAATTGTTTTACTAAAATAACTTATGTTTGTGACATTTTTATTTTAATATTAAATAAAATGTTTTTAATGTCATTTTCCTAACAAAGTGGCTCCATGGGGTCCCCAAGTTTACCCATGGATTGTCTTGGTAGTACATGACTCATCCAATAGGGGTAGGACAAGTGTAATGGTATTTTCATATTTTTATAATATCAATTTTACCTTAAATTTCACTAATTACCTTTAATCGCGATTAATTAAACTTAAAAGTTACTATTCACCGAAAAATTATTTTAATCCCATTGAACAAAATTTTACTTCCTAATGAAAACCATGTATGTCGGATTTTTGAAAATCAAATCACAGAAGTGGTAATAATTTATTTAAACGAAAAATCAGTTATTTAACTACCACTTAGTGGTTTCACTATTCATCAAAAATTGAAGTTTTTCAGAACAATGCCAAAATTTCACCCTAAGCTATAATTGAAAGTCCGAATTCAAAAATGATGTCTATTTTATGAAATTACAAACATATAAGTTGAATTAATTAATTTCATAATTAATTCCCGCTGTAACAACAAATAGCGCGTTTTTAAGAAACAATATATATCAAAAGATTGACAGTTGTTTATGTCTAATTTCAAAGTGAAATTAATTCTAATGACCACCATTGGATAAAATGGTAAAAATATATTCTAATTATACTTTAAAACCACTCAATAGTATAATTTTCACTATTAATTATTTTCATTAAAAAAGTTGTTTTTAAGTAATTTTCACTATTCAAGGAAAATTGGAAGTACTCAAAAAAAAAATACAAAAAATTCAACATATGCTAATTTCGAAATTCCGAATCCAAAAACGAAGTCCATTTTGAAAGAGAAAATTTATAAAATTTAAAAAATTAGGTATTACTATACATAACGGCTTCTTTGATTGGTTGTGGCGTGTGTTAGAACTCGAAGCTGCGTACAACACACGCTACTGTATTATTCAAAGAGATGTGTACCGCGGAATCTTGGGGTGTTACACTCTCCTCTCCTTAAAATAATTTCGTCCTCGAAATTTCATATAATATCACTGTATAAAAAGACTCAGGTGATTCTTCATCATAAGTTCCTCGGGTTCCCACGTTGCCTCCTCCATCTTATGGTTTCTCCATAGAACTTTTACCAGACGAGTCATCTGGTTTCTCAGCACGTGTTCTCTTGTATCAAGAATCCTAACGGGCTCTTCACAATAAAACAGACCGGGTTCCAGTTCTAATTCCTCATAGGTGAGTACATGCGTTGGGTCGGGCATGTATTTTCTCAACAGTGATACGTGGAACACATCATGAACTTTGGAGAGACTTGGCGGCATTGCCAAATGGTAAGCTACAGCCCCAATTCGTTCTAGAATTTCCAAGGGTCCGATGTACCTAGGACTCAATTTACCCTTCTTACAGAAACGTATAACTCCCTTCCATGGTGATACCTTCAAGAAAACATGATCTCCTGCCTGAAACTCCAAATCCTTCCTTCGATTGTCAGCATAGCTCTTCTGCCTACTTTGAGCTGCTTTGATGTGGTTTTGGATTACCTTCACCTTTTCCATCGTTTCCTCCACCAGTTCTAGGCCAACAAGTTTTCTTTCACCAACATCATCCCAACAGGTTGGTGCGCAACATCTCTTTTCGTATAACGCTTCATATGGTGCCATTCGAATACTTGAATAGAAGCTTTTGTAATAGGAAAACTCTACCAGAGGTAAATACTGATCCAACATTCCTTGAAAGTCAAGTGAGCATGATCTCAACATGTCTTCTAAGGTTTGAATAGTTCTTTTTGATTGTCCATCTGTTTGAGGGTGGTAAGCAGTGCTTTAACGAAGTTCAGTATCCAAGGCCTTCTAAAGACTTTTCCAGAATCTTGATGTAAAATGAGGATCATGATCTGAGATAATCGACAGGGGTACTCCATGAAGTCTCAAAACTTCATTAATATACAGTCTTGCTAGACGTTCATGTGGTAGATCTTCCCTTATAGCAAGAAAATGTGCTGACTTCATGAGACGATCAACAATGACCCATATTGCATCATTTCTTCTAGGAGTCTTTGGTAGTCCCCTGACAAAATCCATCGTAATATTATCCCATTTCCACTCAGGTATGGGAAGAGGTTGCAATACTTCACCAGGAAGTTGCCTTCTAGCTTTCACTTTTTGACAAACCATATATCTTGACACAAAATCAGCAATCTCCCTCTTCATTGTGTCCCACCAAAAATGTCCCATTAAATCTCTATACATTTTGGTTCTCCCAGGGTGTATAGAGAAATTGAAACTGTGAGAATAATCCATCAATTCCCTCTTTAAATCAGGTATATCGGGAACACAGAGTCTCCTCCCAAATTTCAAAATTCCATCTTCATTCACAATGTCCCTCAACCGCACATCATTCACAGCTTTAATCTTCTTTTTCAACACTTCATCATCGGACTGAGAACTCTTTATCCATTCTAGTAAAGATGGTTTGGAAACCATTTGAAATTTTTTTGATGTTTCACCCTCCATGGTGATTCCCATATCCATATTTACTAGATCCATGAAAATAGGATCCCTTTACACTCTAATCATGTTCAAAACTCTATGATCTTTTCTACATAAAGCATCTGAAACCTTATTTGACTTCCCTGGGTTGTAGTGTATCATGAAATCATAATCCTTGAGTAGTTCAGGCCATCGCCTTTGCCTCATGTTGAGTTCTTTTTGTGAGAAAATATATTTCAAACTCTTGTGATCAGTATATATCTCACGTTTTTCACCATAGAGATAATGTCTCCATATCTTCAAGGCAAAGAATACTGAAGCTAACTAGAGATCATGAGTAGGATAGTTTTGCTCATGAATTTTTAGCTGTCGTGATGCATAGGCAATAACCTTATCATTCTGCATAAGGACACAACCAAGTCCTTTCACTGATGCATCACTATAAATAACGAACCCATCATTCCCTGTTGGTAGAGTCAATATAGGAGCATTGAATAATCTTCTCTTCAGTTCTTCAAAACATTCTTCACACTCTTTTGTCCAGAAAAAATTAACCCCTTTACAAGTGAGCTTCGTTAATGGGTTAGCCAATCGGGCAAAATTCTGGACAAAACGTCGATAATAACCTACCAAACCAAAAAATATGCGTACCTCAGATATACTTGTCGGTGCTGGCCATTCTTGGATTGCCTTGGTCTTTGAAGGATCTACAGAAATTCCATCCTTAGAGACAATATGGCCAAGAAAGGAAATCTCTTGAAGCCAGAATTCACACTTGCTAAACATTCCATATAATTCATGCCTTCTAAGAGTCTTTGAGATAATGCGCAAGTGATTTTCATGATCTTCGTAGCTTTTGGAGTACACCAAGATGTCATCAATAAATACCACCACAAAATAATCTAGATATTCCTTGAAAACTCTATTCATTAGATCCATGAATATAGAAGGTGCGTTAGTCAATCCAAAAGGCATTACGGTAAACTCGTAATGCCCGTACATTGTTCGAAATGCTGTCTTCGGAATGTCTTCCTTCTTCACACACAACTGATGGTATCCAGATCGAAGGTCAATCATTGAAAAGTATTGAGCTCCGTGCAATTGGTCAAATAAATCATCAATGTGATGTATGTGATACTTGTTCTTTATTGTTATAGAATTGATCTCCCTGTAGTCAACGCACAACCTCATAGATCAATCTTTTTTTCTTAACAAAAAGGACAGGGGCTCCCAATGGAGAAACACTAGGGTGAATAAATCCCTTATTACTCAATTCCTATATTTTTTTCTTTAGTTCAACTAATTCCACGAAGTCCATCCTATAAGGGGTCTTCGATATAGGCATTGACCCAGGAATTAAATCAATGGAAAACTCAACTTCTCTTTCAAGAGGATGTCCAGGTAAATCTTCCGGAAACACATCTTCATATTATTTCACAATAGGTACATACCCTATTTGAACATTACTTTCCTAGCCCTTAGTCATTTCAATCTCTTCCTCCCCAATAATTGAATTTAGTTGATCTACTGGGGGTGGGTATAAATAATAATTAGGTGGTGACGATTCTGCTCAAAAAATAAGGTGTTCCTTATAATCATCATCAAAAATCGTAACCTCCTTCTTCTTACAATAAATCTTTGCATCATAGTCCGAAATCCAATCCATACCGAGGATTATATCAAACTCAATCATAGGTATGACAATGAGATCAATGGATAAAGAACAGTTATGTGCTCTAATGGGGACTGATTCACAAAACATTGTTGCAATAAAACTTCCCTTAGGAGTTTTGACTGACAATTCTCTTGTTAAATCAAACTGGAAATATCTAATTTTCATAGCAAACTGAGAAGATATGAAACAATGCGATGATCCAGAATCAAATAATGCATTTTCTAAACTTGAGGAAACCATTAAATTACCTACCACCACGTCTTTCGGAGCTTCAACCTCAGTAGTAGTGATAGAATAAGCTTGGCCTTGATCCCTTGGCCTCTTCTTAGTTAAGTTCCCTTGACGCTTAGGACATTCATTTGCATAATTCCCCATCACTATACAATTATAGCATTCCAAATTGATAGCAACATTCTTTCCCTTGCAATCATGAGTTTGGTGGACTTTTTCACCACACTTGTAACAGAATCCCATTCCCTTCAAGTATGTACCGGGGTGTTTCTTTCCACATTTACTGCAGGAATGATATTCAACTCTTCCATTATTCCCCTTATTTCCATTTCCAGATTGATCAGAAGATCTCTTCCATTCTTTCTTTGCTTTAATGTCATAAGACTTAGAGAAATCCTTTTCCATTTTGATAGCACACGAGACAATATCTTCGTATGACGAGAAGGTTTGTGAGACTAATGCTCGACGGAGAAATGGTTTTAACCCATCAAAGAAACGATCAATCTTACTTCTTGGGTTACGTATATAATCTGATGCATGCCTCGCTAACCTTGTAAAGTTAGCCTCATACATTGTGACATTTTCATCCTCCTTTTGTCTCAGACTCATAAATTGCCTTTCAATATCTGCTCGATGGTCATGTGGAAAGTATTTTTCTATGAAAATATCTTTGAACTATCTCCATTCCATACTTGATACTTCTTCATCTTCCTTTGTATTTTGAATCAATGACCACTATTGATCGGCATCTCCTGTGAGGCGGTAAACTGCCATGATAACCTTATCACTTTCGCTACTCCCCAAGGCGTGGAATATTTTCTATAAATAGTTTATCCATTGCTTAGATACTAATGGATTTGTACCCCCATTAAATGTTGGTGGTTTTTTCCTAATGAAGTGGTCTATCATTGATCCTCCACGTTGCGGATCAGGGTGCTCCATACAAGTAAGGTTATTATTCATAACCTGAGGGAGCTATCCCAGTATAGTAATAAGTTGATCAGCACCAGTTGTATCTCCAGCTCCACAATAATTATCTTCAGCAGGAGGGAAATCCCTACACGGAGTGCGTGCATTTATATGGTTTCCATTCCTTCCACTAGGTGCCATTTCTAAACAATGTCATAAAATATATTAGTTTATGAATCAAAGTACATAATTCCATACTTGTAAAACACTTAACACTAATTGAACTATTTATAGATATAATCCATAATCATAAAAAAATTTCATTGACGAAGTATATATTCATAACCCTTCATAGTGGTTTGTAAAAAAATGAGATTTATCCTAAGCATATCCCCTGGGAGTGTCGTAACCAAGAGTGCAGCAAGGCTCGTTGTCGTACACCAGTTCCCGTTCGAGTCTAGATCAAAGTGGTGTTTTCAGGGTTTACCCCTAGGTACATCTGTGCCAGAGCCACCTCTACCTGCTCGTATCCAGACAAGGATGTATTTCATGGAAAACTCAAAAAATCTCTATAATACCAAAATTTTTAGGAAGTTCTTATATACTAATCCTCAAAGTCTATCTTTGGGATATGTGCTCTAATCAGAGTTTATATAAATCTAGCTTCCAAGGTTAGTACTAAACTCCCTCTGATACAAAATGTAACGCCCCAACCCCAGTTGGCCAGAGTCAGTGAATTACTTCGTAACATTGGCATGATCACAAAAGATCATGTCTCGAAAGACCCATTAGTTTAGTAGCTTTGGAAACACTAGATACATTCATAAATGTTACATTACATCATAAAGTGAAAAACTATAATAAAAAAGTCTCCATAGTCCACACTCATATACTCTTATGACTATCCCTATAGGTCATTCATACCATACTTCTTCACATCCTGGAAAATATTAAAACATTGAAAGGGGTGAGCTCAGATGCTCAGTAAGGATAACAATATTGCGGAAGCTTTCATCAATATACATAAACATTTAAGGCAATGTATAACTAAAACAAAAGCCTTTTTAAACTTTAACATCATCATAATATGGCAGAAATAAATTAAATAATTCCATTTACATACTCGCATGTATATTCTACTAGTGGAATAATCATATGCAATATCAATAACCACTTTCATAATGATGGAATGCATAATGCCAGACTATTATAACCACGTATCCAAGGCCTCGTGCCAAGACCACAAATAAGATTTTGTCAAGTCCTCATGCCAAGACACTAGTTTGTCTCATGAGACCTACCGATGCATCGAGGAGTTATAGCGGGCTCCACCCGTCACTTATTAAGTCCAATGCATTCCTCATATGAACAGGTTTAAACATATCATAAACCATAACACAATCGTATCACATAAAACATGCATCAAGGAAACATAAAATTTCCACATTTCAATCACAAGATATCAATACAACACATTGATATAATAAAAACCTTATCAAAACCATTTTCAATACCAAAATAAATGACAGTTAAAACTTGGTTTTTATTTTTCATTTAAAAAATTTTATGGCTTGTAGGGGAAGCCGAAACTCAAATAATGGTCATGGCGGTGGAGAAGTCATTGTCTTTGCATACGTACGACAAGAAAAACATTCCTTTTTTCCTTTATTAAAATGCTTCATATAAAAATATTCCTTTTGAATAAACGTAAAAGTCAAAGGGGTTTATACACCGTATAAAAGAAATTTGTGTATAAAACAAAATATGCCTCAATTAATGGAGATTGAGACGAAGTCCCTTAAAAAGATAATTTTTAAATAAAATATATCTATTATGTGTATTCACTATATTTACACATAAATAAAGTATAAATACAAGATAGGACATAATAATATCACGACATAATTTGAAAGTCGGAGATTAACCCAAAGAATGGAAATTGGGATAAGAAATTCCCTTACCTTGTGTCCGAATTCACTCGACCGTTCTTTGTTCTCCTGAATAATAAACTAGAGTTAATCTTTACCTTCTTAAGAACCTTTTTCAAGTTCATTATTCCTTTTATATCACTTATTACCATGTCATGAACATTATGTAATTATTTACGTTTATAACTGTCGTTTTGTCGATCTTAGGTACTTGAGTCAAAAATAAACTTCTAATAATTACAAGTTGTTCATGTGGTGAAATATCCATTATATACAGAATTATATTCATGATTTAGATATCATATATATCATATATATCAATTATATAAATTCATTTATAATATTACATAACATTTAGAGGTAAGAAATGAAGTGCACCATTCATGGAGTCGATAAGCCGTACGTACGCATAAACGCTACTTTCATTTCTATTTCGTATTTAATGGAATGAAATCATAATAGTATAAAGGTGTATTATAATTCCAGTATAAGATCATATAAAATATCTTTTACTCCATCCTTTATACATCCCACATATGGCATTAACGATTAAAATCACTTTGAGGGGCGGTAGTCCGCACTTCCTAAAATGAAATTATCGTGTTTACCCATAATGGAAATCATAAAGTATGCCATAAATGAGAAATACAGAAGCATAAAGAAAACATAAACATAATATATATATCATATATGAAAATAGTGTCATCAAAATGGCCACCATTAGAGGTGTTAAAAGAATTTGAACAATCATCGTTTGGTGAGGCAGTATTTCGCCACCCACAGAAACAGTATGTTTTTAACCATTAGACGAAGGTGTGTGTAAGTGTAAACCAAATAATTATCATAACAACATCCTAGTATATTTTAGATACTGGTGTTGTTACAAAATTATGGAATAAAAATAGTTTAAGGGGTTGGAGAAGCAAAATAAAACAAAACAACATTAGATAAGACATTACCTTAAAATCGGGTAACTCTTTGATTTGATCCAAAGCCTTTCTTGGGGAGACTTCTACCCAAGGTGAGGCTTCTAGGAGTAAGGGATGGAAGTTGGGGGATTATTTGGGCAGAGTTTGTCCTAGACAAAAGGCTTTTAAAGTGTGAGTAAGGTGGTAGTGGTGGGGGCCTTTTATAAGTGGAGAGGAGGGGCATTCTTGGAATGTAATGAAATGTTACTTTATTATACAATGATTTTCGGATTCTAAAGGTCCCACACTTATATAATTCGACGATAAGGTGATACGAGTTCGAAATATACTCATCCAACAAGGTTTTTACAAGTTTAAGCCTTGGATTTTACATTATCCTTCCATTTTATTAAAATCGTTAATTAATGAGGTAATCGTTGCATCATTATCGTGTCATAAATAATTTAATTTATTTAATGTCTAAAAATTATAAAAAAATTATCATGATGTATTAAATCTTATTGTCTTTCTAATGAATATTTATAGTCAAATATATGACTTGTATAACCCCATTTAAAAATTGTTTTAGTAAAACAACTTATGTTTGTGACATTTTTATTTTAATATTAAATAAAATGTTTTTAATGTCATTTTCCTACAAAGGTGGCTCCATGGGGTCCCCAAGTTGACCCATGGATTGTATTTGTCGGCCATGACTCATCCAATAGGGGTAGGACAAGTGTAAAGGTATTTTCATATTTTAATAATATTATTTTTACCTTAAATTTCAATAATTACCTTTAATCGCGATTAATTAAACTTAAAAGTTACTATTCACCAAAAAATTATTTTAATCCCATTAAACCACATTTTACATCCTAATGAAAACCATGTATGTCTGATTTTTTAAATTCAAATCACAGAAGTGGTAATATTTTTATTTAAAGGAAAAATCAGTTATTTAACTACCACTTAGTGGTTTCACTATTCATCAAAAATTGAAGTTTTTCAGAACAATGCCAAAATTTCACCCTAAGCAATAATTGATATTCCAAATTCAAAAATGATGTCTATTTTATGAAATTAAAATCATATAAGTTGCATTAATTAATTTCATAATTAATTCCCACTGTCACAACAAATAGCGTGTTTTTAAGAAACAATATATATCAAAAGATTGACAATTGTTTATGTCCAATTTCAAAGTGAAATTAATTCTAATGACCACCATTGGATAAAATGGTAAAAATATATTCTAATTATAATTTGAAACCACTCAATAGTATAATTTGTCACTATTAATTATTTTGATTAAAAAAGTTGTTTTTAAGTAATTTTCACTATTCAAGGAAAATTGGAAGTGCTCAGAAAAAATTCCAAAAATTCAACATAGGCTAATTTCGATATTCCGAATCCAAAAATTAAGTCCATTTGGCAAGAAAAAATTTATAAAATTTCAAAAATTAGGTGTTACTATTCAAAATGGCTATGTTGATTGGTTGTGGCGTGTGTTAGAACTCGAAGCTGCGTACAACACACACTACTGTATTATTCAAAGAGATGTTACCGTGGAAGCTTGGGGTGTTACACTTTTATTTAAAAAGCCTCATTTGAATTTTTATTTTTACAAAAATCAAATGGAATGTTTTTATGAAATTGTTATTATTTTATAGATATTGTTATTGGGAATTTTTTGTAATGAAATGTGGGATCTATGTCTCTCTCTAATTATTTAGTTATATTTATGTAGGATGTCGACTTTATGGTTACTCCATGTGTAACTAAGATGGTTAGAACATAAGATTGCCGTGATGGTTACAGCATATGGTATCCATGAGGGTTACATTTTATGGTATACATGAGGGTTACAAATCATATGGTATCTATGAGGGATACAATATAAAATATGTAATCCACTATGTTACCATTATTGTATCCCTTATGTTTTATATCTTTTAAGTGAATATTATTTTTTCCCAAAGTCACTAAATCATAATTTTTTGGTGAGAGTATTTCTTTTTGAAAGTGATTTCATATTTTTTAAGTATTTATACAATAACATTTTCTCCCCTTTTTTATGTCATTTTTGAGATTTTTGTGCTCATACAACGTTTTAAAATTCCATTCACATGGTTTAATGATGTTTATTAAAAACGGGGAATCCGTGATGATTTTTATGAATACATTTCATGAAAATAAACAATGATTCTATTCAAAACATATTTATAATATAATAAATGGTTATTGTTATAGTAGTACCCACTTTGTATGCATATGGTTTTATATGTAATAATTCTGTTTAAATTTAATAAAAATTTAAACAAAAAATATTGTTTGGAATATATAGAAATGAATTCAAACAAAAATTACTAGATTATGTAATGTTTTATGTCCTGTCCTTATAGATTATAAATATTTTTATATTCTAATATCATTAAATTTTTTACTTCATTTATATTAATAAATATTAAATCATCTTTATTCAATCCATTAAGGTAATAATTTTTATCATTTAAATTAATAATAAATAATCATGTTTTTTATAAATATCATAGTGCTCCAAATAATATTTATTGGTGAAATGGAATCTATAAAACCATATATTGAAATGTTATACTATTTAAAAACTGTAGTGTGAAAAAAGTGACTATATTTTTTTATAAAATTACAACGGACATAATGTGATCCAAGTTGACCAAAAATGTCACAAAATAAAATCAAAATAAAATTATGTAAGAAACATACAAATAGAAGAAGTTTAATTCAAATGTTTGGGTCATTTAATGGTAATTATAATTTTTATTAAAATCATATTGTTGATATTTCTTCTGTCGGAATAAGCACTACATTATAATTGCATAAACATTAAAATTTTTATTTCACAAATAAAATTTTAAAATAAATTTAGATCATAAATATAAATTTACTACGTTCAATATAATCATGTATATTTATTCATTAACTATATTTACTCATTTAAATGTCAATAAATCATCTATAATTTTTTAATTAGAATTTATTTCCATGCACAATCATTACACAAGATTTTGGAAAGGATTAATCTAATATAACTATAAAATTAAAATATATCAACCAAAAACATTAATCATAAATAATAATAAATAAAAAATAGATAAAAGACCTATTTAGTTAATTATTATCTATAAGGAACCAAATTTTACTTTTCCAATGTTGGCGGAGGTGTTGTGTCGGTACTGACGATTACTATTATATTTATCATGAAGTAATTAATAATTTATATGTCCTTGATTATATTTGTAAATGATTTATATATTAATATCATTATATATTAACTCAAAAAAATTAATAATGATTTATATATTAATGATTCCTTTCTAATACCCCAAATGATACTGTATTTTACAAAAAACAATATTTTTCATTATTCATCATTAATTCAACTTTTAAAAAAAATTATCAAAGTAAAATCAGAAGTTTACATTGATATGCTGGATTAAAAAATGATGTTAATTTTATCAAATAAAAATTATAATGTTCATGAAATTAGTTACATTATTTATACATAAAAACTATTAGAATATTTTTTTGAAGAAAATGTATTTCTGAAGATTAAAATTACATTACTAAAATTGTGTTATTATTTTTTAATAATGTACTAAAAATATTATATTTCTTAGGACCAACAAAATAATATAAAAAATAACTTATTATTATCCATAACTTCAAATTAACAACAAGGTAATAATGTTCACATTTGAATAATAAAATTTTGTTGTTCGTTTAAGCATGGCATGACATATCTTATACACTCTCGAGCATACTGATTATTTGAAAATTCTTTGAATGTAATAGTAAAATCATAAAAAATTATATTATTTAATAAAATCATATTTATTGGATGCAGATATGATTGAATCTGAATCGAGGTTAGATAAGTTGAAAAATCACATCGAGTTTTATTAAAATGTCTAACGAAATGTAGATGTTCTATTAAGTTAGTTTTGGATTGAAAATTTTCAGGGGAAAGGATGAGTAGAGAAAAAATGATAATAATTGAATGGATATCCCAAATTTATTATATTATTTGATCATTTTATTTGTTTAACTTAATTTTTCAAGTATTTTCAAGCATTATTTTGAGGTATTATAGAAAAATTTATTTCATTTTCTTCATTACTATCATTATTTTTATATTGCATGATACCCTATTATTGATTTTTAGTTTCCACTATATTGTCATGTTATATATTCCTAATGTTATTTCTACAGTACTTTTGAAATTTTATGCTACTTGTGGTCATAAAAACGATTAAATTTCCTCTAGGATTTATTTCTGTTATTTTGGGTTCACTTCTTTTTATAAATATAGGTAATGTCTTTTTCTAATTGAGCTATATTATGGTCAAGGTTATGAATTATATATTCAATTTTTTACTTATCTAAATATTTTTATGAATTTATTATGTCAAAAATAGAAACATTAGAGTCAAATATACATAACATATCGTTATACTATAATGTATTTGCCATACAAATTTTCCTTTGAATGTGGATGATTCACTATTTTATTTGTTTTCAGATTGGTATATTGGGTGATTTTTATATCCACATGATATTGGTTTTTGAATAATTCCTTGTTCATTAGTATAGATATTTGTAGGGTTCGTATTGAATGGAATTTATTTATTTTATAAGGGATCATATCTATCATATTTCCTCAACCTTATCTCATAAATATAGCATTATATAGTTATTGGGGTCATATATAAATATTCTTGGAAATTTTTATAACATGCCCATACAAAACTGATTGAGAGAATGTTTTTATAATTATGATTATGTATTTACAAACCACTTGATTTAAATATTATTGGTTTTTTGGTTCAAAATAGATTGTAGTCGATCTAATAATTTATCCAATTTATCATTTGTTTGTAACTAAGAAACAAAAATTTTCCCCTTCTATTGACTCTTCATATTCTAGATTTTAAATTCTAGACTCCTCGTAAAAGTTTTCATTGTAGTTTCTTCCCCCTGACTGAACAAATTTGATATTTCTATAAGAGTTTAAACATTCATAGTAGCTATCCATGAGGACATGGGAAGATAATTTATTGTAAGGTAACATCATATAAAATCACATCAACCATTCCAAATCACCATGAAGTCCTTCTCAATCATCTAGCAACAAAATTATGATTTATTTATTTATTTCTAATTTTTTTGTTCTAGTGAAAATGTTATTGAAAATGAGTTATGTAATGTTATGATGCATTAATTTTTTTTCATGTAATCCCCATAATCAGTTGTTTTCATTCCATATTAATTAAATAAAGGAAATAGCCTCATCTATTGTTTATCTCATGGATCCCTTACAATGGTTAATACTACATTATGTTGTAAAATTCTATAATGAAAGATAAAGAATAAACATTACCGAACCCAATAAATGTGAGGAAAGAAAAAATATAATATTATTTCAACACAAATTTTTGACATCTATCATAAATACATATAGAATATAGATTTATAGTTAGTTGACGGAGTTAAAAAAACCTCATCCCAGGCCTTTAATTTCCTACTATAATGACTATATGTAGGAGATGTTGTTAATTTTTAGAAAATTCTCTCTACCTGTTGTTTTCAAATGCATATTTATCTTATATTTAAATTGGTTTGATGCATTTGTTTTTCATAGGAATTACGAGCTCTAAAATCTCATCAAAATACATATTAAAAATCAACCAAATTATATTTTGAGATATTTAATAATCGATTCCAAGATCATAAAATAGATTTTGAATGAATTTATTTATTTCATTTATATGTGTTTCTTTTATCTATTATTTACTTTTCACTTGGTTGAAAAAATACAGCATTGATAATGATGCCACGAACCTAGTGTGTCATTACTAAAACACACCAAATTAAATAATTTATACAACATATGAACTACTATTACAAAAATTTGTAGAGAGTCAAACTGATATAGAATGGGGATTGATTATGGAAATAAAATAGTTTAATAATTAAAAAAATGAAAATAGATAGTTGATTTTTAATAATTTTTATTTTCTAAAAATATAAAAATATAGTATTATTGATTTCACTCAATATGATTTAAGAATAATATTCCCAATTTAGAATGATAATTGACAAAAATAAAGATAAAATAGAATTTCAATTTCTTGCATTTAAATTAATTTATTCTTTCTTGAAAGTTTAATTGTATATGAATTGTTAAAAATGATTAGGATAATAAATTTCACTTTGATATTAATTACATAGGGCTGAATCTTATAGATCACCAATTTTATGATTCATCTACATAAATTTTTTTGAATGAAATGTCATCAGAATTGTTGTGAACCAAAGACTCTGATGATTCTAAAATAAATAGAAGGTGTTTCAGAACAATTATTAATAAAAATGACGTGATGGAGTAAAATGAGGAACCCAAAACATTTAATTCCATAGGAATTAATTATCCAAACCTATTCAGTTCAATAACATCAATATAGTACATCTCCAACCAATGATATGAGAAGAATGGAAGAAATCTTCTTATTTGGTGGATTCTTCAAGCTTAGTTTTACATCAAATTCTTCACAGTATCCATATATTATACCAATTCTAAACATATATCCCTTTACATTTACATATATCACCTCTAAATTAGATAATTTGAATTTTTTATTATTAATTTATCCCTCATCAACATAATAAACAACATTAATTGGTAATAACTAAATGAGGATACATGATTCCTATACATCATTCCAAGAATCATTCAATCTAGAAGAATTGATTTTATTCCAATATTCATTTAAGTGAAATCTTAGGTAATTTTCTATAATGAAGTCCCATCAAATCTATACACTATAATGAAAATTTGGAGGTTGGGTTTGCATTAGTTTGTTTCACTTCTATATAATCTACTATGTAGATACTCCATTATAAACCCCTATATGAATCTAAAAAAATGGGAAACATGGATAACACCCTAGAAATTTGGATATGTTAATGAAATTTATTTGTGGAGCTATTTTAAAAATTATAATATTTTATTTAAAATATTAAAATATTATATTATTTAAAAAAATCAATATCAAGAATAGAAATTTAAATTATGAATAGAAAATAAATAATTAAATTCTATGTTCAAAACTAATTATTTCATATAATATTATATTAAAAATAAAAATATTGAATTTATAATTTTTTATCTTCCTAAAAAATATGAATATTAAACATATAAAATATTATTTATATTAGTAAAAATTATAAAATTAAAATATTTTTTCAAAAATATCATAATAAATTCAATAAATAGCGTTTACAAAATTAGCATTGAATATAAAAACAATCCCTCCCATATTCAATGATTCCAATTAGAAATGTTGGATAATGGGATTCCAATAATTCTAAATAAATATTTTAAATTTTAACAACAAAAAATTTTAATCCCAAGAAATAACGAAAATGTATTCAAATAGAGCCACATTATTAATATTCTTCATTTATGTTTGGGAGTAGAGGAAGTAGTGAATAATTTTGGTTTTTGATTATATAGAATGCATTTAGTTCTACAATCACGAATATGTAATGATATTGATATCCATTCATAGTACATGTAGGTTAATGTATAATAAAAACATATGTTAATATTTTATGGGTGGTATCAAGATTAAATTATTAGAGATAAACAAATGGTGAACTAGAAACCATGAAAAGAACAATTTATGATAACCTGACACTTTTTTGAATATTAAAAGAGTGTTTTACATTTTTTTTATTTAAAATAATGTGTGGAAGTGAAGGTCATGTCTCAATAGAAATTTAATATATATAACTAATTATATATTAATTGATATTTAAAGAGAATCCAAAAAGAAAAAATATAAACTTGTTATGAATGAGAATACTACCTTATAAAAATATTTAAAATACTCTATATATTTAAAATATGGAAATATATTTCATTATATTTATATCTTTTAGAATATATATTCGATGTAGGTATCATTGAAATAAGTATAAAATAATTATAATCCTTCAGAAATATTCGATTTTCCAAGGAATTTCCTTTAGCGATGAAGGTGAAGATCTGAAGCTGGTAGATTATTCATTGGAGAAGAAGAATTTTGAAATAACCCAATGTTTTATCAATGGAAATTAATTTTTATAAATATATCATGTAATCACATAAAAAAACAACATAAGTAATTACTATGTTCTATGTTACATTTAAATATATGTTTTTTACTTCTATGTTTGGAATTTCAAAAATATGACATACATGGTTGGGATTAGTATGTTATTTGGAGTTTAAAAAGAAAACATAATTTTCTGTGAATAATAACCTACCCTTATGAATAGTATCATACCCTTATTATTAGTGATATTCCCAAATGAATATTAACCTCACCTATGATGGTATATAAATAAGATTCCAGTGAAAGAATGATGTACCTATATTTTAGAATAAGTAAATGAATGTTTTTAATCTGATATTTTAAATATAATTAATGATATTAATTAAATTTTAAAGTAATCATATTATGAAAATAATTTTAGAAAATAGAAATTATGTTTGGATTCCACACATCCAAAAATGGTTACAGTGAATTGTTTAGATTTTTCTGAAATACTGGAATTTTTTATGAATAGTAAAATACTGTAATTTAACGAACATTTACATTTTAAGCTAAATCAGCAATTCCTAGAATCATGGCCAATATAACCATAAATATTTAGAATTCACTCGAGCCATTTCATATTCTTGGTCATGGGAGTATCACTATTTCTACTCTTTAAGGAAATTAATAAACTAATGATTTAAAATTTATGAAAACTCTCCTCTCCTCCTGTATAAAAGCCCCCTCAATTCCTCTTTTCTTCACTCTTCTAAATCCATTTTCATTGAGAATATTATACCCAATCCCTCTCCAAAGACCCTTCCCACTTCCAAAGTCTCTTAGTCTCTTAAAAATATGCACAACTCCCTCCTTATTATGTTCTCAAAGGAAGTAGACACAGGTGGTCATTAAGTTCATGCAAAGATCCCAATCAAACATAAGGTAAGGGATCCTCACCATTTCCCTCGTAAAAGAAAATTTCCTCCATGATATTACTTTTTATGTGTAATAAATAATTATGGGGTATGATTTCACACCCCCATACTTCCCTCGCGATGGATAAGTGATGAGAATCCCCTTTTCTCTCTTATCAAGCCCTCTTAGGTACACCCAACACCATGCCGATAAACTGTAACGAATTCTACCCGAATCTCCGTTGTACTTTTGGGTTGAATTATCTTCCTTATATCAGAATAGAGTTATATTATCTATTAATTTACATATTATAAATTCTATGTAGTTGAACAAATTTCAATTTTCAATACCCATTCATCACTCTCTTTTAGGGATATATATGTTTTTAAAAAGATTCCCTCCATAGTACTTTCCGATAAAAAAACCTATTTTAAGGGAACATACCGAATTTTTACCCACATTATAGTGCCTTATAGATTCATTTTTAATTCACATTTATTTTTAAAAAATCAGTCATTTTAATATGAAAACCTTCTTGGTTCAATTCTTGTTTTATATCAAATAATTTCCATTTTTCTATCTCAATAGTATTTTCCATAAAATCTTTAAAAAATTAATCCTAACATTTATCAAATATATTTCCTAAATGTTTTCAATTTTGATTGATATAAATTCCAAAAATATATTCCTTTTTTACCTTATGAACATCCATTTATATTCTAATTCCTTTCTTTCTTGGGTAATTTCAGGATAAACTCGTTGGTTATGCTTAATAACATGATTATGGTACCCAAATTTTTTCGTGGGTAACACATATGCTTATTTATAATTGATTATGTATAATTATTTAGGTGGAAAATAAATTAATGAAATGTATGATGGGTTCACCTATATAGTACTCCAATGCATTGGTTAATGTTATGTATCATGATTTGAAATGTGAAACGGGATTGGCGGTTAGCCTTGACCCGAACTACTATGGGGAACATGATTGTTGGATAGCCTTGACCCATACTACTATGATGAATTGGATTGGTAGGTAACCATGACCCATACTAAGAACATTTTTTGTGTTCTAACACATGTATATGATTCCATGATTATATTATCCCATGTTTATATGATATGTTTCATATGTTCCATGCTAGTGATATCGTTATGTCATGCCTCCTAACTCAAGTTCTTAAGATGTATCTTTAACTTCATTCCCTTACTATGATATTTAACTCATCCCTTATTTCATGAGTTCCCCAGGATAACCTATGTAGATGTAAGGGCTCAATGGAAGTTATGAGTTTCTATACATATTAAATTAAAAGGGTTTTTAGCCCCATGTTTTATGTTCTATGTACATAGTCATCAAATACACTAGACTTAAAGAACCATTTCTTGTACTCTGATTTATAATTATGCATAAAATCATGGAATGTTATATGTAAACGGATAAGGTTTCTATAGTTAGTATCAGAGGTTGTCCTTGTTAATTTTGGGGATTAGTAATATAGTACTTTAGAATAATCATTAAGTATAAGAGAAAGTATATGAAAGCATACCAAGATTTTTTTATGCGTAGAGTAAGTGATTTATCAAGAATATAAATCCCCATTTGGATACAAACAAGTAGAGGTGGATCTAGCACATATGTACATAGGAGTGAAAAATACCAAAAGGAGTTTCAGTCATGACCCAGGGTATCCTGGTACATGACAATGGGCCTCGCTGCACACATGGTTGGACACTCAAGGATATGATTTTGTAAATTCATAAGCATTATAAAAAATATTATTAAGGGAAAAAATAATTCCGAAAGAATATAAGTTATGAGATAGATCATGAATATCATTTTTTGAGGCCTTGAAACTCACAAGTTAAGGATATAAGTGAAATTTATATGTTATCCCTATAATGTCATTGGTTTTCCCCTTATGTCATACTCATCCAAAAAAATTTCTTTTTTTCATGAAAATTAGTGGTTATAGGATGAATCAGGTAGACAACCTATGTGAAGGGCAATGTGATGAATTCTAAAACGCTATCCCCGATCAGATGGGAACACAAGAAGGACATATCATGATAATGCCAAACCATCTATCAAAAATCATGATTAAAAATTGGTACATGGGTGAATACCCAATGGATTCAAGGAAGAGGAATATAAAATCTCATGAAGGTTCATCTGATAATGGTGATAATGGAAAGAGACCCAATTTCCACTGTGCAACAAGTGTGAAAAAATCCACCAAGGGGAATTTAACAAGGGGACACGATGATTTTTACATGTGGAACGATTGGGCAAAAAGTATCCAATTTCCATGAAAAAATTAATAATGTGATTAATGGAATCAATGTTCCATATTAGGAATAATTTATAATTTTATATCATAAATGTGGAAAAGATGGACATTATCCAACACAATGCTCTATTGCATGGGAATAAATGCATGATGAGCATCAACAATCTCCAGGATCAAGGGAGCACAAATGGTAATATGCTATGGTGGAAAATTATAAAGATATTACATATAACTAATAATTCAAATTATTGTATGTAATAATGTAATTTAATTCATGTTCTATTAGTATATCTTTCAGGTTCTCTATTGACATTGAGTCCCTACCTGAAATGATATTATAGCTTTAGGGAAAACATCTATGGGTAATGTATCAAATGTTTATGTTAATGGGAATGTCTTTATGGAAAATATTATAAGTCACCCTTTGGTGTATTATGTGGAAAAATGAAAAAGTGACAGCCTACGCCTCAAGGCATCTGAAAATCCCTCGATCCAAACTAACATATGCATGATCTGGATTTGGTGGTAGTGATCTTTTCATTAAAAATTTAGCGCCATTATCATTATGGGGAGAAGTGTGAGATATATACCAACCACAAGAAACTCAAAAATATATTCACACAAAGAGAGAATAATATGCTCCAACAATTATGGATAGAGATCTTCAAGTATTATGATTTCTAAATCCACTATCATCTCGATAAGGCGAATAAGGTGGAAGATTCTCTGAATAGAATGGATCATGAATCTATGTCATTTTTTAGAATAGAAAAAGATATTATCTTCATATATTTGTCTAGGATGGACATGGGAATCATTAACGGATGAAAATCATCAATAATTTCTCAAATGGTTGCTCATCCATCACTCAGGGATAAAATAGAGGATTCACAAATAAGAGATGTGGAAATTCAGAAAAGGGTGGGAGCTATTAGAAATAAAAAATCCTCTAATGTCAAAATTGATTAGGAAGGATTTGTAATATTTTGTTCATTATTATATGTACCATTTGATCCTAATATAAATAAGGATCTTCTGAATGATGCACATAACATGACCTATCCATAAACCTAGAGAACACAAATATCTATCGAGATCTCTGAGAACACTTTTTGGGGAAAAATATGAATACTGAGATTACTGAATATGCATTAACTTTTGTGGTATGTTACCAAGTGAAGGGTGAGAGGAAAAATACTAAGAAGATGATGCAACCAGTACCTATAGAAACATGGAAGTGGGATAACATTACCATGTAATTTGACAATGGAAATACACGAACATCAAGAAGAAACAATTCTATATGGGCCATTGTGGATCGTCTTACAAATATAGCTCACTTGATCACAATTCTATATGGCTTCTCATTGGATAAACATTTTTGGAAATATATATCAAAGAAGTTGTAAGGTGGCATGGAGTACCACTATCCATTGTATCTGATAGAGATCCATGATTCACCTCCATGTTCTAGAAAAATCTCCAACATACTCATAACACTAAACTGAACTTCATTATGGCCTATCATCCTCAAACTGATGGCCAAACTAAGTGAACTATTTGGACACTAGAAGTAGTGTTGAGGGCATGTTATATGGAATTAAAAAAGGGAATGGGATCAATATATTCCACTAGTTGAATTCCCCTACAAAATTAGTTTCCACTCAAGCATCTGAATTGCACCACATGAATCCCTTTTATAAGAGAATGTGCATAACACCAGCGTGTTGGGATGTAGTCGGTGAGCGTAAGCTACACGGAATTGAAATGGTCGATGAAATGGTGGAGAAGTTGAAAACCATTCAGCATCATATCTAGTCACCCTAAGGTCGATAAAAGAGTTATGCAGATAATTATCGATGAAGACTAGAGTTCAAAGATGGAAATAAGTTAATTCTACGCATATCTCTGTAGAAGAAGGTCTTGTGTTCTAAATAGAAAGGGAAGTTATGTCCTAGGTATACCAGCCCCTTTGAAATTCTTTATCATGTTGGGGATATGGCATATCGAATATCACTTCCACCTACCATGTCTGACATAGAAGACGTCTTCCATGTATCCTTCTTAAGAAATTATATACTAGATCCTTCACATGTATTGTAATCAGAGGTGTTACAGATAGAGGATGATCTTTCTTATGAGGAGCATCTAGTGAAGTTCATTGATCATAGAGATAATGTTCTATGTTACCATGCTACTCCCCTAGTCAATGTACTATGGTGAAGCCATATGTGGGAAGAGGCAACATGGGAACAATAGGAGGCAATGAATGAAAATTACACGCACCTTTTCATGTCCGAGAATGTAAAATGAAAATTTGACAGCAAAATTTTATATGGGGTGATGAATTTAACGATACAATGTTTTATAAACAGTAATTCCTAACTTATAAATATTTCATATAATTACATGAAAACACAACATAACGGACTACTATGCATAATGTGACTGTTAATCATATGTTTTTCACTTCTATGTTTGGAATTTCAAAAATTTGACCTAGATGGTTGCAATCAGCATGTTATTTGTAGTTTGACAAGAAAAACATAATTTTTGGGTAATAGTAACATACCCTTATAAATAGTAACATACCCTTTAAAATAGTGATATACCCCCAATGAATAGTAACCTTACCTATGATAGTATATAAATATGATTTACATGAAAGTATGTTATATCTATATTTTATAATAATTAAACGCATGTTTAAAATATGGGTTATTAATAATAAATTATGATTTTAATTAAATCGTAAATAATCAGATTTAAAAAAAATTAATTTCAAAAAATAGAAATTATTTTTGTATTGTAAATGCCAAAAAATTGTTATGGTGAATTTTTATGGTTTTCTGAAATATTTCAATTTTTAATAAATATTAAAATAAGGAAATTTTCTAAATATATACATTATAAGATAAATATACTATTCCTGGGATCATGGCAGATGTCACCACCCCTGGTTCGAGTTTACATGACCCATTTACAATTTCTGGCCATGGAATCATAACTATTTCTGGTCTTGAAGAAAATTAAAAAACTAATGATTTAAAAATTATGAAAACCCTCCACTCCGCCCCTATAACCCCCCCCCCTCTACCTCTTCTCCCCACACCTCTAATGTTCGATGCATTTACAATATTTTTCCCAAATCTCTCGCTAAGCTTCCCTCCCATGTTAAAAGGCCCCTAGTCTCTTAAAAAGACCAAAACCTCTCTCTTTAGGTGGTTTTTAATGAAGGTATACTCAATTAGACACTATGTTCAAGCAAAGATCATAATCATACATAAGGAAAGGGATCCTCTCCATATCATTATTAATTAAGATTCTTCTCTTTGCTATTACTTTTATGTGTAATAAAAATTAATGGGGTATGATTCCACACCTACCCATACTACCCTCATGATGTTTAAGTGATGATAATATCCTATTCACTCTCATTAAGCCCTTTAAAGAACACCTGCCACCATGCCGATAAACCCTAACAAATTCTACTAGAACCTCCTTTGTTCTTTAGGGTTTCCTTAACATTAGTTGATTCCAAATGGATATATATTATCTATTTATTTACATTGTATAAATTCTTTTTAGTTGTATAGAATTAATCTATCATGACCCTTTCATCACTTTATTTTGGGGATATACATGTTTTTAAAAATATTCCCTCCATAGTATGTTCTAATAAGGAAACCTGTCTTAAAGAAACATACACAATTTTTACCCAATTGAAAGTGATTTAAATATTATGAATACATCATTTTCTTTATAAAATTAGTATTTTAAATATGAAAATCTTCTTGGTTCAGTTCTTGTTTTATATATAATATTTTTCTCTTTTCTATCTCCATATTATTTTTTATAAAACCGCAAAAAAATATTTTTATACTAAACATTATGAAAAAAAATTCCTATATTTTGTCACATCTGTTTGACATCACTTTCCATGATATATTCCAATTTTACCTTATCAACGTCCATTATATTCTAATTCCTTTATTTCATGGAAAATTTCCTGATAAACCCATTGGTTATGATTTATCTCACGACTGTGGTACCCAATTCTTTCTATGGGTAACCCTTATATTTATTTAAGATTGATTATGTATGATTATTTATTTGGAAAATATATTCATTAAATTTAAGATGGTTGTGACCAGATAGCTCTCCAATTCCTTGGTTAATGTTAAGTATCATGAGGTACGATGTGGAACTGGATTTTCGGTTATCATTGACACATACTACTATGGGAAACAGTATTGATGGTAAGCCTTGACATGTACTACTATAGGAAAAGTGATTTTCTGGTAGCCTTGACTCTTACAAAATGGATGTTCTATGTTTCTACCACATTTCTATGATTTCATTCTTATAAGATGCCATGTTTATAAGATATGAATTCATGTGTTCCATGATTTTGATATCGTTATGTCATTCTTCATAACCCATGTGCTTAAACTGTATCCTTATATTAATTCCCTTAATGGGATTTTTAGCTTGCCCTATTTTTCATGTGTTCCTAGGGTAGCCTATGAAGATTTAAGGTCTCAATTGAACTTAGGATCTTTTTATCGAGATTAAACATATAATTTTTTTATTCCCATGATTCATTTTTTATGTACCTGGTCATCAAAGAAACTAGATTTCACGATCCTTGTCTTGTACTATGATGTATAATTATGCTTAAAATCATGCCATGTTATATGTAAAAGTCTATGGGAACTATAAATTCAATCTTCGGTATTGAAATGAAAAAGGAGTGATATAATCTGGTATTTGATTGGGTTTCTAGAACAATAATGTTAATAAATATTTTTTTGTGTGGATGATCTTGGTGGATAAAAATGTGAAGTCTTACTATTCCATATACTAATGTAGGAAGTTCATATTTCCCTGAAATTATGAAGAAACAAATGAGTGGATTTTTTACATCAGATCACTATTATAAAATACATTGATATCATTAATTTGATATTGGAATCATTTAGAACACAATATAATCCATTATGGGTGGAAATTATTGATGGGAAAATAGTAGACTATTATTTGACCATACTGGAATGACAATTATTGTAAAAAAATTGTTGATGATTATAGAAAATCAATGACAGAGGTTATTAACAATATCAAATAAAGTTGGTTTTTTCCAAAATATATATATAATATATCCCACAAAATATTATTTATTTACCTCACTAGAGTAAAGTTAGTAAGAAATAATTGATTTAATCCAGATCATCATCAAGTTTATAATTTTGAATTTAAAAAGTAAATAATTCGTAAGAAGAGGACCATTGATTAACCACTTCAAGGATCTATCCATCCTATATAATGATACTCAATATCAATTAAGAACAAAGATAAATATGTTAGATAATATATAATTAGTAACATAGATATTCCTTTAGATTTACTAAGATCCGTCATTAAATATATTTTCCTAAGATAAATCTCCACCCCAAAATTGATTTCATTAAGTTGGAATATAATAATCATTCATAAAACATAGATCTGTAGGATGATTAATAAACATTAAATGATAACCTCTATATTAATGTAATTTTCTTCATTACTCATAGTTAAATATATCTCCATAACAAAATAATTGAACTTGTGATTCTAGTTCTTTTGATCGTAGTTCAATTAATAAAGGATATTCTTCATCTTTCACCGACAGTTGGATATTCATTCCACCATGGAAACTGTTAGAATATCCATGGATATATATGTATCTCATTACATATTTGGGAATGTTTTCTTTATGTATAAATATTTTGGACACATACCATGCATGTAAGAAACACTATATCATCTAGAAATTCCAATTTTCAACTAATGATTAGAATATCATATATAAATACACTGTTTATCTTTATTGAATCCCCATAAAAACTTATTATTCCTCGTACCTCTATATAATAAATGATTATTCTTCTATCCAGTTGATTAATTTGATAAAATTAACTGTCCTCCCCATATTCCTTTCAATTAGCTCCTATATTCCTAACACATGGATGTAATTTTCTCATCCCTATTGACTATATTCCATATATTTGTGACGTTTTTTTAATATACATCTAGAATATTATGTTCTATGTAATCTATGAGAATAAAGTATTTAAATATAATTTCTTGCCAATAAACCTTGTCAGAAACTGGTGTATACCTATATAACTCACTCTATGGATTTAATCATTATAGATCTACTACATACTAAGATTTATCATCCATATCCCTTTGTAGAGCCTAGAAAAATCATGATACATCAAAATATCATACCCTAGATACACTACTAAAACATGAATTTCATATAATGTTACTCTTATACAGTTTAGTGTTTCCATTATTGGTGAACATTGTTCTAGTAAACATTAATAACATTAATCTATTATATCGTAGATTTTATTTTGATGATAAATTGATATCATTAGTTTTTAATACATAGTATTGATCCATCTAGAAAATATCATTACTAGAGATGATACTGAAATTTTAACTATCTTCTTGTAATTATTATCCCACCACTAAACAAAAAAATACATCATTTTCATGTACTAAAAATTTAAATGATTTATATTTTTATTGAATATATTCCATCTCTGTGGTATCAATATCGACATAGGAAAGTGAGATACTAAATTTTTCATAGGACTAATAAATTTTTTTTAATCAAATAGGAAATTCTATACAACTTTCCAATAGTTAAATCATCACGTGTTCCATAATATATGATACCAAAATTAAATATTAATTTTGATACTATCAATTTCATCTACATATCTATCAAGTAACTCATAATGTTGTACAATAAAATCATGAATGTTATTTTACCAGTATATATAACACCTTTTACCAATATTTTTAGGTACTATATCACTTTCATCACTCATTTATCCTCTACTATGGAACCACATGTGATTATCCACTCTCTATCCAAAAATACATAAGGTAATCTTATATCATCTAACACCCTAATAGAAATTATGTTATTCTCTAAGCATGGTATGTATTACACTATCATGAAATGAAACATACATCCATCCCATATCAGTATAGATAGGTCAAAAACTACCATAATCATTAAGTCATAACCATTTATAAAATATATAAATATATATATTCTATAAATATAATTATACATAATTTCCTACATGGGTATTTAGTAAAATTAATATTTGAATTCTATAATAAAAGACTCAATAGATTTTTTGGCACTCAAATGATGAAAATTCATGTCTTCCAATACAATATTAAAATGTATATTTTTTGAATATTATAAAAAAAATTATCTTTAAATTCATGTAAATAATTTTTGGTGATGTTTCATACAAAAATTCCAAAACATGGGACCACCATCCACTGATCTACTCTTGATATGGTCTCCCCTACATTTTATATTCTGGTAAAAATTCTATGCAATGAAATTAACCATATTTTTTATCTATATAAATTTAAAAAATATGCTTAGACCACATTCTTATGAATAATTTCATTCAATACGAGATTCAATATATTCTCAAAAAAATATGTATTACCTATTGAGTTAATCATTGTGGTAACCATTAAATAAAAATATTTATTTCATGATTATAGTAACATAAAATATCACTATAGTTATCCAAAATTAATGTTGACCAATTCAAAATATCCTATGAAAATATAGAATTTATTGATGTGATTTATTTATTGGTTTCATTTTAACATTATAATGCCAAATATCTTTTACAAAAGGAACAAATGGTTTATTATTTTCAATTTTTTCATATATATATAAAAGAGCATTAAAATTTTTTGATGTGGTTTTCATTCCACTGATGTTATAAGCCACATTCTGGGCTTCTGATATCTAGATAACTATAAGTGTTTTCATATACAACTATTCATATTATACATTATTAATTACCAATATATTGGTAGTCATCAATGAAGGAAAAACATTACTCTATAGTCTAATGTCCTATATTTTAATCACCAAGACACCAAAACCCATCCCATCAAACATCCCAACCTTGAACAAACCTTCATCCAATGGTGTAAATTCTAAAGATAGTGATCTTTCAAAAACAATTGAGGCTATTTAAGTGGGTTCATAAGGAACATAAAATTATTATCCTATAATTAAAATCACTGGATAATGTTTTTGAACTATGCTCTGAATCACTTTCCCCAAGGTATGGTCATCTATATCTCTTCCACTAAATACCTGATACCATATTTTGTTCCCTACACAAATTTAATAATTCTTTAAGATATCCCCTAATATTTATTATATGGAAAAAAATTCAATGTGAATACACAGTCAATGAAGATAAAATTTAATGAGAAAAAAATTGTGTCACTAAAATAGAGAAATAAACTCTTTAGAAATAAATAAAATATTTCAATGAGAATGAATTTTTATGATTTGAATGAAAAATAACACATAAAATTTAATGTTTTCTTATAAATGATTTATAATATACTAAGGGAACATTGATTAATTTTTATTAATGTAATAAGATGACTAGAATATTTACATGTCCATTTAACACCATCCAATGTGATTCAACCATATAAAAATAATGGGATAATGAAGGTGAAATTGTTCACCCATCCTTATAATATAAAAATAAATTTATTCATTAAAGATACTATATTAAATATTATCTAATTTATTGGTCAAAAGCTCCCACCACAACATTATTTTCATATGGTACATAATAGTTTATTTTAAAACACTCAAGATTAAAAACAAATTCTTTCTCATTGAAAAATATATTGTATTATCATTTCCAAAATCCAATAAATAGGAAAACCACATGTACCATGAAATAGAGAAAACTTGTGTAAATATTATGATTCCCTACACATAATCAATTAGTATTATTTTGGGGGTATATTTTGATCAAATACTACTCTTTTGGTATAATATAGTTTCTAAAATATAAAATTCTCCATACCAGGTAGTTTTTACTCCACTATCCCAAACTAGTTATTGGAAAATATTCTTATCAAGTTTCTCATTCCATAAGATTAAATTACAAAGATATAAAATTCATTGTCCAACAGTAATATAAAAATGTTATAGCTATAAACTAAATTAAGAGTAACCATTGACCTTTCCCTGAATATGTTGATTTAGATTAATTAGTTAATAATGTTTATCTTCTATATAGATTATAAATTATCAATTAATAACATATTATCACCCTTTTCTTCTTGAATTATCAATTTTTATTAATAATAATATAATGAATAGTTTAGGAAATTTTCTAATTAATGTTCTAACTATGTATCATTGAGATGATTGGGATTGATGTGAACATATTTCACATTCTTTGTAGTGAATTATTTTAATGAAAATAATATATATAATATGATGAGTATAAATTAAATGGGACATTTTTTATGTTCTCTGTTGATATTAGTGATTTAGAGGGAGGGAGATGAATATGAGGCTATTTAATTTAGACATAGAAATAAGTGTAACTAAAATAGGAAGCACAATGAATCCATGAAGAAGTGAAAAATGAGAATCTACATTATTTTTAATTAAAAATTCATGTAATATTTATAATTAAATTATTATGTATTAAATATAATAATTAACTCAAGGGTATCTAAATTTAGGAAATAAGGATGATCATAAATATTACAAGAATTAATGTGAACATTCTAATTATCTAAATGAGGGTGTTTCCTATATTTTTAAAGTGATTATCAAAACCTCGAATTTCCAAGATGATTAATAGTCATGAAATATTATCATGCATGAAAAGATTCCAAAAATTTTAAATGTACAATTCTGGAGATAATGTGACATTATTTCTTATATGAAAACAATGGTGTCATGATATATGACACATAATATATAGTTCAATAATATTTGGATTATAGATGTCTAATATTAGATCTTAATGATAAATATAAATTATTTGACTCAAATTATACTTGAGTTATAATTATATAATTCATTGTCATGTAAAACTATAAGTAAATATAAATTATATACCTATAATGGTGTTTAGACTCAATAGAACTAAATATATTATGTATTTGGATATACATAATTTTTTAGTTTTAGGACAACAAATAATTTTGATATTAAAATCCATAATCCAACAAATATTTTAGAATTAAATCATCAAAATATGCGTGAATTATTATTATGATAATCTATAAGAAGATTCATATTAATAATTATACTTTTAGGTGATTTTTGTATGTAATATTGAGTATTAAATATACTTGTTAAAAAATATATGATTATATGGTTGTGATAATTAAAGAATAACATAACCAATAATCCACTAGTCATATAAGTATAGAGTGGATATTTTCTTAATATCATATTACCTAAAACACATTAGAGTAATAATGGTGTCAAAAAGAGGATCGATGATTCTCACATTCGTATGAATATTCTTCCAGAATTCCATGTGATCTATATTTCAGATATAGCAATGTTAACACCGACCCATATTCCAAATATATTGACCTATGGATATTATATGATTAATAATATGAATAAAATTAATTATTTTACAAGATAATATGTTTTAATGAATTCGATTTGTTAAAAAATATTTATCTATAAAAATATACCAGGAAGACACTAATTAAGTATCTGTTAGTGATCTTAAAAGCTACATTGGATATAACAATCCCTATTATTGAATTTTATTATCCATGTGATCGAATATTTTTCTATATGATGTAGTAAATTATATTTTTTGATAGTGGGGTCACTTTTTACATTAATGAATGAAAGGAAATATAAAAGAAAATATATCTATTTGTATCCACTAAGTATAGTGATATTTTATCCAATGGGAATAATGAATCCTACATAAAATTAGTAATTCGAAACAAGATAAGTTGAGAAGGTTCATATGAATCTATAAATGGATTAATTGTATCATAATCATGTTTTTTTTTGTTTTTTTTCAAATAGATGTAATGTCAATGGAGGATATTAAATAAAATCATTGCATGGAAGGAAATTATTGTACTACTAAAGAATGAATGGTTATTTAAGGGTTAATGAAATTTATTGTATAAGTACATTATATTAAACAATAAATAATATTGAATTATTTCATGGTTTTACACTATTTAAAATATCAAATATTTTCTGTTTTGGAGTTTTATAGAATTACCACATAACTCACACATAAAAAAATAATGAAATACAAACTTCCAAATTGTATCCATTTTTTTTCAAAATATAAATCTCTTAATATAATACATTATATATTTTTGAGATTGATAATCAATGTTATTCCCTTGAAATATTCCCTGTCTCTATTATCACTTATGTCTTATGGAAAAAAATTTAAAAAATTCAATATTCAAAAAAATTACAGAAACAATCAAATTAAATGATTATGTAGTCCAATGAAAACATATAAACCGTTAAAAACATTTCTTCAAAAATATTTTTCATGCATAATTAATATCATGAAATTTCATTAGAACATAATTTCTTTATCACTCTCACATTCACTCTTAGAAATGGAACAATAATATGGTTAAATTCCATATCTATTGTACCCAATGCATGAAATTTCTATAATTAGTTTCACTTGATATATCTTGATCAATAATGTGTTCAAACCAACAAATCTTGATCTATAATGGGGGAAAACCATCATATCATGATCTAAAATTAGATAAATCCTTAATAAAAAATTTCAAAGGAACATATCATGAATTAAACCCTTCTAAAAACATTTTAACCAACAATCAAAAAACTTTAAAATATCAACATACACTTTTATTTTAAAACCAACTTTACAGAAATATAAAAACAGCACACATAATAAAGAAACCCTTTTCATCAAAACATATTACTGAAAAATGATAAATAAATAATTAAATTAAAAAAATATTCATTAAGAAAAAAGATACTACACATTCCATATATGTTAAATAACATTAATTTTATTTTTATTAAAACAGACGTAGAATGAACCTTAAAAGATAATTTTAAATGAATATCACGTATGTAATGTTTGAATTCCTTAAATTGTGTTCAAACCTTTTTTATAATAATTATATGTTTATTATTAATCTAATATGGACCCATATACAGTTTTATAATTTAATATTTTATTTAATTAATATATTATATTACCAATTTATTATTAACTCCATGTTTAGGTAACGTTTCGGGGTATATTTTCTTTGGCAATCGTACATGTTTTAACATATAATAACTTATTACCATGATTTAATTATTTCAAAAATATAATACATAATTTAAATATCTATTAAATTATATATATATTTTTATATAATAATCAATAAATAGAAAATGAAAACAATGTTCATGGAGACGGTTTCACGCACGTACGCATGAACATAATTTTCATTTTCCTGTCATATTGAAAGAATAAAATAAAATGAAAATTATTTAAATATGAATATATATTTTTAATATCATTAAATTATCAATAATATTTCATTTATATAAAATATTTTCTATAAACCAGTCATTAAATCAATCCATGGGATGTGTGAATCACTCATATTGATTTTAGAAGGTAGGAGTCAACACATACACAATATGGAAAGCATGAAGGTCTTTTAAAAATAAAATTTCCATTAAAATTAACTATGATATTTCATATATTTAAAAATATTTTTTAATTAGAAAAATAGTTTTACAACAGACCATGATGTTTATAATTGAAAAAAGAACAAAAACATTATTCATAGTGGTGATTAACCCGAATAATTTGGAAAACAATTTCATTTCCATGGAAAAGTGGATGTGAAAAGTTAAAGGGATAAGAGATATTTAATTAAAAACACAAGAATCAAGTATATACATTAATTTTTAGTTATCATGCATCTATGGATGTTGGAGGTGAGGCTAAAGTATAAAAATATAAGAAATTAAGAGAGGTAATTCAGAATTTTTTTTCCTGCATATCAACTCCTTGAGAGACCCTTGAGTACGTTGGATGTGGTCATTAGTTGACAATAGAAGAACTCAAACATGCTCAGAGATATGAGGATTGTTTTGGGAAGATATTTTAGGAACTAAAAGGCTTTGGTCTTGAAATGGGTAGTGAGGGATGATATTTATACTTGAGGACAGGAGGGTTTAAGTAATTAAATTAATAATTATTTTATATTTAAAGCTAACCACATTGAGTTGAAATTAAATTAAGTTAATTAATATTTAAATAAATACAGTGTAGAATTTTTTTTGATCATAAATGTAAAAAAACATTAATTTTTTTTTGTATTTCAAATATTTACCCTTTTTAACATTGAAATGTTAAATTTTTTACTTGTAAAATAATAACTAATTTTTCTACCATTGTAAAATATTTATAAATGCAATTAAAATTTACAAGTAAACTAAATTTGGACCTTATTATTTCATATATGAAATACATTTTAATAAATTTTTGTCTCAAAAATTCAATAATTCTATTCAAAATTAATTTTGAAGAAAAAAACGGGTTTGTAATGTTAAAAGTTCAAATGCTTGAAATGGGTTTTATCTAATTTAAATTTGAAATTGATTGGAATGACTTAGATTGGTTTTAATTATGTATAACTACGCTAATTCTAATTTAAAACCAGTTTATAGATTACTTTAAAAATATAAATATATTTGATGAAAACGAAATTTTAAATTAATATTTTTCATTATTCAATATTCATCAAAATATGAATGTTCTCAAAAAAATATCAAAAAATTTAGATATATTAATTTTTCTGTTTTGATTTCATGATTTACATATAATTTTTCATATATTAATTATACATAAATCAAAAAATATATTTAAAATGGGTTCTCTATCAAATTGTGGTAAGACTATTTTTAAAAAATCTGATATGTTTTTTTTAAAGTTGTATTTCTTATTATTTTTAGAAAATAAAATTTTTCGGATGAATATAAAAAAATTATTAAAAATATGTAAAAATAATAGAGTTTTTTCTATCCGTTCCCATTGATAAAATTCCTATTGGATATCTTCCACTAGAAATAATAATATTAACATTATATTAAATTTTTGGTATGACAAAATCTTCCATGAAGAATATGATCTCAGAGAAACACAATGTTTCTTATTCGGTAATATATTCAACTTAGTTTCATATTTAAGGTATAATTGCTATCTAATTTATAATTATTAATATTTTTGAAAAATAGCTATTATACAATTAAATGAGACGTCACATCCTTTCCCTATTTTGGAAATTGCATCCTCATACTATATTCAATTATAAAATAAGTGGAAGATATTTTCCCCTCATTAAATTGTCATATTCCCATGTTTCCACATCAATAATATGGTTTTTCCAAAATAGCATACCCTGATGAAACAATGTATTTTCCAACACATTCTCTCTATAGTCAAGAACTAGATCTGGTTATTCCTAATATGAACAAATTTCATCCAAATGAACTACTTATAGACTTAATAGATGATATGGATCCGTCATATACATTCATACCATTGAAATATGAAAAACACTGTCAACCTAGGACAAATTAAGAGTCAATTAAACTCATTAAGAAACGGATCCATCTATCTCCCGAATATTTTAGGGTCTAATAAATCATGGACTCAGCATCCCTATCTTACAAAAACACATCACACTTTTCCAGGGAGAATCTTTTTGAATGAAATTAACACCTAACATAAAATAATTATCCTTCCTCAAGTTATCTATATAAATTTTATGGCTACTCTAAGATACATCATGTGTCACTAAATTAACAAAACCGTCTCTTCCTTTTCATTTACCAACACTTGTCCCATACACTTTATTTCCCTAATATAATCCCAATAAGATATATTTTCACGCAACATCTCATATTATGACTCAAATGGTGTCATATAAATACTGGAATAATGAATGTACTTATAAGAAAACGTAACTAGATAAATATACTGATTCAAAATATCCTTCTAATCCATTAAGAATTCACGTATCATATCCTCCAATTTCTCAATAGTTATTTCCAACTACACATCTGATTTAAAATGTAAATTGTATTGAAATTCAATTTACTACCCAAATAATTCTGAATACATTTACAAAAGTTAGAAGTGATCCTCGGATCATGATCAAGCATAATGGATTGATGAATACCATGCAACTTGGGAATATATTTAATATACAACATATAATATAGATTATGGGATAAACTGTCTGGAATAGATAGAAAATGAGTTGATTTAGTAAATATATCATCAACCCAAATTAAATTTTAACCTTGATAAGTCTTTGGTAATATCACTGTGAAATCCGTAGATATAGTATATAATATCTAATATAGCACTAGAAAAGGTTTAAGAATCCCGAAAGTAAAATATCATTCTCCCTTAACCTATTGAAAAAAATTAGGGTATATTACACAATATCTCTTATAATTGAATCACTCGAGTAATAATCAATAAGGTGTCTGTACATCCTAGTATGGGTATGTTTAAATGAAAATGGATAGCTTTGCAATACACAAAAAAAAACCTTTGCTTCAAATATGAATATTATGTAACACATAATTTCATCAGAAATCTCTATATATAATCATTATTAATGTTAAATTAAGGATTAATAATCTTTTGAATCAATTCTATATTTTCCTAAAACATGGAATCTTCCTTTTGTGCATTCTATATTTCTCATTATATAGATGATTTCACTGAAACCTAAATCAAATTAGATAAATTTTCTGCACCAATAAATTCCAAGCAAAAATTCTTTAAATTTTTAACCAAATGATCATTTTACAAATATAACGAGATTAATTAAGAATTAAATTTTTGACTAAAATAATCATACAGTTTATTTTCTATTCTTGGATTGTAATGAATCATGCAACCTTAATAATTGACTAGTTTCAGTCGTATCTTTTAAATCATTTGAAATTCATTCTGAGTAAATCTATACTTCAATATTTTATCATCAGTAAATATTTCTCATTTTACTCCATAAAATTATGACTCAAAATTTTTAATTCAAAAAACAACTATAACAGTTTCCAAATAATGTGTAAGGTAATTTTACTCATGAGGTTTCATCTAATGGGAAATTTAAGTAATTACCTAATCATTTCGCATTAGAAGACAACTAGGTCATTTAAATGAAGCTTTATAATAGATGATAGATTCACCATTTTTTGGAAGGTAGTGCTAGAATTCATCCATTCACCAAAAATCTTCTCAACTCTTAAAAACAATCATCGCATTATTTTTTCCATATGAAATTAACTCCCTAACATGTTAATATAGTTAGTCATCTGCATAACCACGTAATTTAATCAACAATCCTCTTATAATGTCAAGGTAATCCAAGAAAACTATGAATCAAGGAAATATTTCTGGGTCCTCTCCATCCATAAACAACTATATTCTTTATAGGATAAATGATTATTCCGTGTTTATAAATAATGTATCAATTGAAACAAATTTTTTCGTACCCAAATCCATTCATTCTAAATTTACCATACAGTTTATTTTATTTTATATCTTTAAAAACATCCCTATATTTTGTTCATTATCCTATATACATTTAGAGTATAAAACAATTTCACCAATGAAAACAACCATAAATTATCCAAGAACTCATAAAATATTCTTTTCATATGATCCATGAAAAAAACAAATTCATTGGATAACTCACAAGGCGTAAATAAAAATTCATAATTCATGTATATAATCCAAAATATTGTCTTTGGAATTTCATCCTCCATGACCTTCATGTTATTCCATCCATACCTTAAATCATTCTTAAAAAAATGATGTTTTCGTTGATTATTATTACAAATATCATCTATATAAGGAAAATAATACATTTTTTAATGCTTATTTTCATCAAGGATCTATAATGATTTAAAAATATAATTTAAGAATTTTTTTTAAACAAGATATGTGAACCCCATGGTTAAGTTCTAGGATGAAGAAATCCTTTATCTAAAAACACAGGAAACTTCTTTTCAACCTTGAAAGTTATATATGAGGCATTTGATAAGGGATATTGAATTTAGCTTAGTATTGAGAACTATGTCAACAATAAATTGAACATCCTGACAAGGTATAACAATTGATAACTCATTGGTAAAAGAATACATATTATAATTTACCCACAAAACATCATTAATATAAATAAACAATTTTTTTCTATAATATGTGAAAAATATCTTTAATTTATAAATTTTAAAAATTTCTCACCTTCCTTATATGTTATTAATGGTGTGGGTTCATTCTTGTACAAAAACTAATACTCTTTTTGAGAAAAAACATTTTATCCCCAAAGTCTATTTTAGTATGGTAAAAAAAATCCAATCTATACCTATAGTAATTTTAAAATCATCAAGAGGGAGAAAATAATGATTAACGGTAAATTCATCACAAAAATAATGATAGAAATATTAATATAATTTATTTTTACCATAATGTTTCCCCGTTGTTTTTTACAATATTTTATTGTTTCATTTTGTAATATGGATTTGAAAATTTACTAGGTAATCACTCAAAAATGAAGGAATGTGTAGACTTGGAATCAAAAACACATTGGAAGAATTTGAGAAAACAGGTAATTTACCTAATTCTACATCATTTTATGGTTTAAAATATACTGATGTATTTGCAAAATAATTTTCCACAGACTTATGTTTCTAATCTTGTTGATTTTCCCCATGGGATACTAACATTAGACACACATAAGAAATTTGAAAAACTATTTACAGTTAAAGAATCTCACCGTCAGTTTGGTATTATTTTTTTGATCATTTCTTCTGAACTCATGAGACATGATTCCAAACATTTCATAATTGTATCACTTCCCAAACTTCAGAAGTCATACTCTTGGATTAGATTTACCAATTTTATTATAAGAAAGGAATTTTATTTTCTAACCTCTATATTTATTTGATGAATTGTTCCCCAATTCAAGCCAAGATGGGTTCATATAATTCTTGTCATCACAAGGCATATTCATTTCAGCAGACTCCATCTCAACCATTTCATCATAATTAACAAGGTACTCAGGTATTTCAAAATCTCTTGGATAAAAATCTATTCATAAATTTTTTAAAGAAAATTAAAATCTATTAATTTTCGTATTGTGGTTCCAATTAAAATCTCGTATGTACATGGATAGTCTCAAAAAATTTTCTTCATACAAAGCCACATAATAATCATATTTATTCTTCAGTTCCATCAATTGTTTCTCTATTCTAAGTCAAAATATTTTATGAAAAATATTTTCCTGAAATAATCACTTAAAATCTTATCATTCTAGGGAGTTAAGGTCACCATTCAATTTTGTATTCTTAACCAGAGACCAACATTGATCATATTCACCTTTAAAATTATATATGGATAGTTTTAACTTTGGGTGTTATGAACATCCCAAGACATTAAATATATTTTCTAGAGTGTTGATCCATTATTCTGCTACCAATTGATCTGATGTTGCACTGAATGATGGTGGATATACCCTAATGAAAGGACCCACTAGGGAAATATTCCTTTCTGGTAGATTCGATTGATATTTTTAATGGATTTCACCACCATTTATAGCATGTGTTAGCTAATTAATTGTATAAATAAACAATTCAGTTCCAATTCTCACCATATCATGATTATTATTTGGAAGGATAATTTCATCCCGATTCATTCCCACCATAGCTGCCTGAATTCTTCTATGGAAAATCATTTTGAACAGATATATCCTAGATTAAGGAACATTGTAATCTCTAAATTCAGTGACATTTTAAAATGTCCTTAATTTAAAATATTTTTATGGAAATGTACTTAATATTACCCTAAAATCTAATGTTATCTAAACCGGCCATTGATACCAACTATAAGGCCCTAAACATAAACATTTCATAATCTTGAGTTACGTCATGATTATACTTTATTAAACATTGATGATCTTCTCAGGTTTATAGTTCTAGATAGTAAGGTCATAACTCGTACCAAAAAAGCCATAAAACATAAAGTGGTCACATCCAAAGAATATTTTTTTTTTCAAAATCTAATCTTTTTAAATATTTCATGGTTTCATTTCATGAAAAATCATAAAAATTGTTTCCTTTAAAAAAACCTCATCTCTATTCTCATATAAGTCCTATGAAAAACATTTTAAAACATGGTATGAGAAAAAATAATATCAGTAAGGGAAAAAAGAATTATTTCTTTAGTCTAGTGAAAATATGTATACTTTTATAAATCATTTTCCTTAAAACACATTAGTATTCATAAAAAATCATGAATTAGCCTTGGGACATCATTTCCATATCACTCTTACATTCACCATTATAAATAGTATTAAAATTTATTCATCTTCTACCCTAGGAGTACCAAATACATTGGATAATTATAATCAACCTCACTCGTCATATCTTGATCTATAATGGGATAAATGTGACATATCTTGAGATATATTTGGGATCAAAACATGATATCCGGAGATATAATGGGTTAAAAACAAAATAGATAGTTTAAAAGGAAGATATCATGAATTATAACCATCAAAATAAATCTAAAACCATAAAAAATAAACTTTTATATATCAATGTACCATTTTATTGTAAAAGGGACTATTAAAAATATAAAAACGAAACATATAATATTGAATCCTTTTCCTTAAAATAAACAATGGAAAAATATAAAGAAAACATTAAAGTAATAAATATTCATAAAATACATAGAAACCAATAATGTATTCTATGTTAAAAAAGAATGATTTTTTCCTTTTACCAATATAGATATAAAATAAACATTAAAAAGGGTTTCAAATGAATGTCCCTTACCTCATGTTCGGATTCCTTCAAAGGTGTTCAATCCTCCTATATAATTTTTATAGGTTTATTAATCATATATAATGTAACCATATTCATATGTGTAATACGATATATTATTTACGAAAGGCATTATATTAACCATTTTTAATTAACAATGAGTTTATGTTACGTTTCAGGTGATATTTTCTTCGTTAATCATACTTGTATTTACTTATTAATATTGATTCCGAACATTTAATTATTCATATAATATAAAACATGATATAAATACCAAATATATTTATTATATATTTATTTATTTAAAAATTTAATGATAAATGAAAAACATTGTCCATGGAGATGGTAGGGAGTATATATAGATGAATGTTATTTCTGTCTTCCTGTCATTTTGAAAGAACAAAATTAAATAAATTGTACAAAAATATACACACAGACACAAATACCGATATATATATATATATATATATATATATAATATCATTAAAATGTAATTAATATGTCATTTATATCATATATTTTTTATAAAAAAATCCTTCATGCATTCCATGTTAGGTGTGAACGAATCACATCACTTTAAAAAAAATATTCAAAAATTATTTAACCATAAAAATAGTTTTAAGAGCTTCCATGTTGGAGGTAATTGGAAATGAATTAAAAAAATTATTCATGTAGGTGATTAATCGGCATAACATAGAAAATTATTTCATTTCATTGAATACGAGTAGATGAGAAATGAAATGGATAAGAGATATTCAATTACAAAGATAAAAATCTAGTATATACATGATAATATAGTCATCAATAATGTTTGGATGAAGGAGGTGTGTAAAATGAAGAAGATGAAAATAAATTATGAAGGGTATTTCGGGAAAATTACCACTTGAATATCACCTCCTCGATAGACCATTGAATACCATAGATATGATATTTTGGTTATACCATAATTACATGGATGTGGGGCGCATGATTAAGTGAGTATTTGGAAAATATTAGAGAAGATACAAGGCTTTTGGGTAGAAATGTGGTGGTATGGGGTGGTATTTATACATAAGGAGAAGTGGGTTTAAGTGAATAAATTATTGATTATTTTATATTTCATGAAAACCACAGTGAGGTGGAATTTATTTAAATGAATTCAATAATAAATTAATTTTTTTACGCTGTTTGGGGATGACACATATATTAATAAACCTTTAAATTTTGTACATTTTAGCTATGCTAATCATTTTCTATTTTTTTAATTTTCATGATTCATTTATTACATACATAACAACAAATTAATTTTTTTACCATGGTAACTTCTTTTATACATTAATATAAAATTGACCATAAAACACAATATGTTGATTCTAATTTCAAATATTCAGTCCACAATACCTATTTTAATTATCATAATTAGTAGAACGATATTCAAAATTTATTTCACAGACAAAACAAAAGAAGCATGTTTTTTAATTGAAACGTTCAAAAGACCAAAATGTTTTAACATTTCATTTCAATTTGAAATTTATTAAAATAAATTAAATTTTTTTTATTAATTAATAATTGAATTAATTATACTTTAAACACAAATTATGAAATAATTTATCTATATAAACAAGTTTTTAGAAAAGAAGTTTGGAATTAACTTTTATAATTATTCACTATTCATTAAAATATGAATATTCTTATAAAAATACAAAAAAATTTCCCTAACCTCATTTTATTATTAATATTTTGAAAATAATGTATAAATTTTTATATTTTATTAATATATTTTTTAAAAATTAGATTTATAATGGGTTCTACACCAAATGGCGGTACAACTATCATTTAATAATATTATGGATTTTTATGCATTTAAATTTATTTTTTCTTATTTTAAGCCTATGAAATTTATTAGGTAAATGTAAATAAATTTAATAAAATTTATTAAATATAATATAGTTATTTCTATGAGTTTATTATGATAAAACCTTTAGGTGATAACTTCAAATTAAAATAGTAATCTTAAAATGATATTATTTTTTTGTACAACACAGACTTCCACGCAACGTATGATTTCGATGTAACGCATTATTGTATGTCTGGTAAACTATCTTACATAGTGACATATATATTACAAAATTAATATATAGATTATAGATATTAATATTTAAGAAAATTATTATTCAATAATTTCATGAGATGTCACATCTAGGCCTACTCTACGATGATTCCCTTTAACTAGTTTTCAATCCCAAATCCATTAGAAATATATATGTTATAACAATATTCTAGGATTATGAAATTTGTTAAATGGGATGTAAATAAAACCCTTGATGACGAAAAAATTATTTATGAATGTTATATGACACAACCATAATGGTTATTGAAACCATATCATTCTAGTAAGATGTGTATATTATATAAATCCATTAATAAATTAAATAAATAACCATGATCTTGAAATATTAATTCTTATGAATTGATAATGATGTTATTTTATTAAAAATCAATGTAATCCAAGTTAATACAATATTTTTTAAGGAGTACTATTGTTTTTGAATTCAAATATGTAGATCATATAACGTAAATAGAGGTCTAGTCTAATATTTAGTTAAGATTGTAATAAAAAATATTTTTTAAGGTTGAGTTGTGGTCGGAACCCAATATTTAGGGAATAATATCTACCATGATAGATCAATATGGTTTCCTAGATCAACCGATATTATATATTTTGAAAATGAATTAAAAAAATGGTAAAATTACATCATAGAATAGTTTTTTGTGAAATATATAATGAAATCACTCCAATATGATGAGTTAAATCATACACGTAGATTATTATATACATAAATCCATGTGATTAAATTATTATGGTATAGTACACAATCGATGAAATTTGTGGATATTTTATTTCTTATGTGTAAAGCGTGATTGGAAAATTTCAAATATTACTAAAAGAACTGATATATGTATAATTTAGGGTTATATGATAATATTAGAGAATGTATAATAAATGAGTTCTTATTTGGTTGAAGAAATATAATTATATATTTAAAGGGTATAATAACTTATTTTTACATTATATTAATTATGTCAAGTATAATATATATGATTATTTAAATATGAAGGAGAAACTTATAAAAGTTAGTGTAAGATATATCTATATAGAATGAGTTTCTTGATTCTTTCTACATAAATTAAAGATTAGTTTAACAATAGTTTTAGATAGATCATGGAATTAAACCAACATGGTAAAGTATAATCACACTATGTATTTTGAAAAACTCATGTATATGTTATGGGAAATGATTTTAGGATTGCGATAAAGGAAATATTTTATGTTCATTTTGAAATCACTACTTTAGGACATTTCTTAATGGAGAAAATTACCAACTAAAAAATAAAAAACATAAAATATGGAGTGTAATGATATTATATCAACACCTCAGTAGAATGATGTTTGTCATATGATAACTAATATGTATGTAGTTCGTCATTGGCTCTTGATAAAGTGGGATTCTGTTAGAGTTATTTCCCTCACACCAATTGAATTTATACTATTGATTACCAAAAATATTAATAAACATATTATCAAATTAAAATTCCCATTTTTGGAAAATTAATGTGTTTACTTCCTTGTAGTATTATTCATCTTATAAGGTAAAATTAGTTTTCCTCAATAATTATAAAATGTTTTTATTAAGACTATATTCACAATCACATGTCATACATTCACAATTTCATCCATATGACTATACATAAATGATTTTTTAATATTTTATGTTGGAGGCTCATAAGATATTAAGAATTATTATCATAAAGTTTTCACATTGTAATAACTTATAAGGGAGGTTTTGTGATAGACCCACCAATAGAAATTCCTTATTTTATACATGTCATATGATATTCATTTGTTTCTATGTGTTTATTGGTTTTAGACATTTGATTATTATTATAGTACATAAAGAATAAAGTATATTAAATTATGGATGAAAAAAATATTCAATGTACATTCAGGGTGGTTGGTTATTTTGTGGTAGTTAGATGTGATTTTATAGTAATAAAATTTTTCAAGTGGTGATTTATACATTCCAATTTAAAAGTGTAATATCCCCATATCCATATGATTGAAATAGAAATGTATAATTAAATCCATGACAAAAGTACTTCTTTATTGAGTTAATTTTAGATAGTCAAATAAAGATAAATCAAGAACATAGGATGATGGAATAGGTTTACATCCATCATGATGAGATATCATGAATGATTATTTATATTACACAATTTATTTTATTGGAATATTCTGATTGTTTCGACCTTAAATTCATTCACTATGAAAACCATAACATAATGCATGATTCAAAACGTATACATAGGTTAGATGCAAAATTTAACTGACTTTGAGAACGAGAGGTTTATAAAATATTTTTATCTAGAATATCATAAAATAATTTCATGAATTCATTATTAACAAAAAATAATATTCTCAGTTTGATAAAACAAATTCAAATTGTTTTTATCAGATTAATTCAATCACTAGATACCCGTGTTCAGAATACATGAGTTGAATATATATATTGTTATTTTTATAGGTAATTAGTGTAATTATCTAAGAATTATTCCAAATTAGATATTCATATTTTATTATTTTAGTGGAAGAAGTTGTTTATTATAATATAATTACTGTATAAGTCTCTCAAGCCCAAAATTTAAAATTCATGTACCTTCTTCTTAATAATTATGTTAGGAAAATGGAACCATTATTTTTTAAAAAAAATTATGATTTAAAGAATGTATCTCTACCATTATTGAAATAGAAAATTCATGAAATTTATTTAGGGATTCTTGGGATATTTTTGGATACAACTAGTATAGTCATCAATTAAATTATCAACTAAAATGAAAATACAAAAATGACATGTTAAATTGAGAAATATTTATTCTGCAGTTTCCCCCATGTTCTTTAAGCCCAAAGGTGCAAGAGCTTCACGATGGGCGCCCCAACCTTCTGATTTTCATTTCGGAGTTTAACGAGGCGTCGGGCATCCATAGCTTCTCGTTAATCACTCGATTCTCAAAGAGAAGACTTACGGTTGATTTATTTGATAGTTTTGTGTTCGGTTCCTGGGATTTACAAGAAAGGGCAATAGTAGGATTGCTGGACAATCGAACCATTTTGATTCGATTCGCTTTGGAGGAAGACCTAATAAAGGCATGGTCGAGGGCTCCCCGCATCTGCAACGGCTCACGATTCTTCTTATCCCGATGGTCGTACGACTTTAATATGAAGCGCGACTCTCAATCAGTGGCGGTCTAGGTAAGTTTCCTGAATCTACCGCTTCCTTTTCAGAATCCTTTAATTGTTAAAGCCCTGGAAAATCTTCTGGGTAGATACTTGTGTTCGGATAGTCGGACCAATGCGTTCTCTCACCCGATTAATCCTCGTGTGTGTGTGGAGGTGGACACATCCAAGGCTCCTTTATACGTTATTTGGATTACTGCCGGGGAAGAATTCTGGTGTAAGAAACCTGTGGTATATGAGTCGTGGTTTCAATTCTGTAAGGTTTGCAAGCAGTTGGGTCATTCTCTACAGATTTGCAGGCGGGAAGCTAAGGTTTCTAAAATTCCAGAGGACGTGCACAGTGGAAATCGTGGAACTCCTGTGAACGGTGTGATGGAGGATGTTTTAGTCGAAGGAATTGATGGGGCTAGAGGCATTAGGCATGGTGCGGTAAGTGGTCCCCTGAGTGATGCTACGACGACTCATTTGGTAGATTTGGGCAAAGGTGATACAAGGTCTGGCACAGAGGCTATTGGCATGGGGATGCTTTCTAGTGACAATCAAGTGAGGAAGGAGAAACAGCAAGTTAGTCTTGCTAATCCGAAAGTTACAAAGGTGTTTAGCTGACTGATAAGTGACCTCAGTGGCGGGAGCAGATATGTCACATGGCGCAAAGGTAATGCAGTGGAAAAGAATGTCCAATATCAACTCCCATGTGACTCCACTCCTAGTATAAATGTGGATTGTACTAGAATACTGAAAAATGGGGCTATGCAGAGAGTGGTTCTTGAGGACTTCTGCACGCAACCACAGTTCATGGGACGTGGCTTCATTCAACCCTGCTAGGTTGAGAATCATGGTATGAAAACGCCGGATGGGGAGGTTGGTTTGAGTAGGTAAAATTCTCTGATGGGAGTTAATGAAGACCGGAGGATGGGAAGGCAGAGTCTGAATAAGAAGGTAGTACCTTCAAGCAATGTGATTTCTTCAGGGGTCGAGCATGCTGGTGTCTCCACCTGTGAAAAGGTGTTCAGGGGGTCCAGTACTCCATACCGGTGGGAAATCAATTTGATGGCCTCAATATGGAAGGGCTTAACAAAAATCATGAGGAATAAGATTGTGCAAATGGGGAACGAGTGGAGCCTTCCATGGGAGTAAGTAAGTGTACCTCTGCTGGTGAAACATGCCCGAGGGATAGGAGCAACATAAGGAGGATGTGCAACAAGAACTACTCCTCCTTGCCACCTCCCGCGAGGACTCGGTCTGCAAAAAAGAGAGTGGATGAGAGGGTGGCCTGGGAGGCAGTAGGTAAGCCGAAGCACCCGGATCAACCCGGTTCATGGGGTTTAATTCTGAGTTCGACTGATGTGGTTAAAGAGCAGGTGTTGTATCTCAATGCGTATGAAGAGGATGCATCCAAGATGATGGGCCGGAATATTGAAATCAATCTTAAGGAGGAGCAATAGTCTTGGGTTGACAAACAAGACTCGATACTTGTTTGAGGATTCAACCAGGGGTTGTTAAAGCATGAGGAATACATACAGGTATGGGATAAACTATCTTCGGATTTAGAAGTCCTGTTAACGGAAGTGCCACATATTCAGGTAACAGATATATCATGGAAGCTCTTTAGGGATATGAACTCTAGCAGGTTGAAATTTTATTTCAATGACTCTATTCTTGCTTTTTCTGACTAATGTTCGGTCTTTAATTTTGATTGAGTATTTGATTATGAGTACCTATCTTCAGGGAGTGGGTTAAAGGTGATTTTGGGGTTATATTCCTAGCATATTCTGGTTCTACTTCAGATGAGGTTTAGAGCACGAGTTCACCACTTGGGCATGGCACTTGGACTCTGAGAGGGTATGGCCTGGCCATCGGGATTGTGCCTACGCATCTTTTCAAGGGACCGTCTGAGTGCTCATGTCTTGGTGGAGGACCAATTCATGGTGAAAATGCTGGGCAGAGGTAGACTCTTTTGTGCTTGGGAATTTTCTGTTTTTGGTTGTTTTGCTGAACATTATGGTTTCTCACTTTCCTTACAAAGTGATTTCATAAGAAAATAAAAAATAATTTTCATTCAGTCAGTATAGAGTAATGAATTATTGGTTGTAAAATGAACCAATCAGGTTAATGGTTTTAATTAATAGAGCCTTGAATCATTTACTTGATTCATTTTTTGACTTTTATGTCGATGAAATCGTATAATCCTAATAGTTCTGGACTCAGGTGATCACAATCCTTGAATTTATTATAGAATATATAAAGAATTATTTAATTCAATTTCAATGGTTTTATAATTTTGGTAGTTGAAATCAGCTTGTATTTCTACCTTATGTAGGGGTTCATCATAATATTTCATCCAAAAGGACAACAGTAATCTCATCTCTCTAAACCCTCCCATTGAAAAGGAATCCCAAATTTTGTCAGATTTCTTATTGGAATGTGATGCATTACCTATAGTAATGCTATATGAATATTTAATTGAATACATTAAAACTAGTTAAAAATAAATTTCCATGAAACATTAATAGTTTTGGAATTCATTCCATTTATATAATGATCTGAGTATGAATCAATCGAGTGATATTTTAATTCATTGGGTACAAACGTTTGTAGAATCAATAATCGACCATAGTTGTATATCATTGTCTATTCCAATATACTATATTTTTAAAAATAACCTTTAAAGCTTCCATGATGGTCATAGAATACACCTCTAATTCTTGTGTGCCCTGCCATGCAAGAATCCACATCAGTGACATTCACCATTATCAATAGAGGGATCAGGGGAATCTAATGAATGGATTTCAAGTATAGTGGTCTTTTAGACATCTCTTATACACCCCAATTTTATTATCTATCTATATTATATTTTTTTTCCATTATAAATATCCACAGTCACATGGAAGTATGTAAATACTTATTTATGGCCATGATAACCTCATAAATATAGGGATTTTGGACATCAAATTCAAAAAATATTCTAATCCTTTGATATATATATATATATATAACATTTGAGGTTGATAATACATCAATGAAGTGTGTGAAAAAACTCATTTTTTGTTATAATTGGGTATGAACAACATCAGTTTCACCAACTGGATGTCCCTATATATGCTTATGCCAAACAACAACTCTATATTATCCCAGATTTTGGAATCAAATTTTCAAAAAAAGTGTCATATGTTTTCCAAAACCCTTAGGCATATATGGAAGGACGAGGAAATATGAAGTGCATCTACTTGGATCCATTCTTGTGTTGGAAGATGATAAGTCTAGATATACCAAAGGATTAGTGACATTGAGGGGTTAAAAAAAGATTCCATGAATTCTAGCAACTGTGAGTGGGTAACTGTGTCACTATGATAGTTAAATGTATAATACATTTGATTATTGAAAATACTATTAACATTTAGTTTCCAAATTATAATATCCATGTATTAAAATACACATCATAGCAGCTTAAAGGTTATATTCAAGAGAAACTCAGTGGGAATATTTCTACTGTGGATTAACACAAAAATTGAAATATGTTTTATTATTAGAGGAACAACCATGATGTATTCAAAGGGAAATCCAATGCATGATATCATCCAATAATTTTAGTTTGAATATGTGAAGTCCGTACATTTGAGTATATACATGATTTTGTTGAATGATTTTTATCGAAGACCAGAAAAATCATGATTGGAAATAGGGTTATCTACCTCACAACCATGTGACAAACCATTTCGAATTAAATTCCATAGAAAAGTCATTGACTATTATGATACTATAAATGTATTTTTTTAGAGGGGAATTATTTATGATAACCATATCTTGGTGAAAATTCCACCCATATTAATTAGATTGATGCATTATTTCCACATGGAAATTATATGCTTAATTTCATTCAAATATATATTATATATAATATACAAGATCATATTTTTACTATTATTGATAATACTTTAGGTACAAATATACATAGAATTATAATTCCATATTTATTAGGAGATAAAAAAGTCATTAAGAACTATCTTCTAGTATAGGATAAATACATTCCATTCCACCAAGACATCTGATTAATTATATTGGAGAAGATACTTTGATTGGAGCCTTTTTCATCATTTCCCCATAATATGTAGAAATTGAGGTGGATAAATGGTAGAGTTCCACACATCACTCTAAGAGTTCAAGAAATCCTATTTTTTAGGTAATAGAGATTTAATCCCCAAAGATAATAAAACAATTATTTCAGTTGATGGAGAAACCATCAACTAATTCTAAGTGCCCCAAATTCCTTGGATTATTGATATAGTTTATTGATAGCATCCTATTAATGAAAATTTCATTAGCATAAATGAGGTGTGTTCTAGTGAAGAAATATCTACCAGCCGTAATCAATTTTTAAAAATAAATTTTCACAATATTATTGGTATATATGATAATAAATTGTTCAAAAATGTTAATGTTATGACCTGGAGGGAGTCTACTAACATTAAACTAAAAGACAATTTGATGAAAATAATAATGGAATTTTAAGGGTGATATAGGTAAAAATATTTCGGGGAAATCAATTCTCCAATAAAATAAAAGTTTTAGAGAGGCCCCACATTATTATAATTATAATGATGAAACTCCATTTCATTGTGTCAAAATGTTTAGAGATGTCAATTTTGAGATAATGATTCCCAGAATTATATTTTCTCTTTATTATGTTAAAAAATTATAAAGTAGTAAATATAGAATTATATATGATGATTCTAGTGGTAAAACCAATATAATTTTATGTTACGATGTCACTAAAGATACCTTTCATCTTGGAGGTAATAACATTGTTAATGATTTTAGGGAAACTGTTTCAAATTTCAACGAGCAGAATAATCAGATAAAAATGACATGTTCATTACTAGGATTTAGATCAAGGAATCATTTGTTAACTCCATAAATATAGTATGAATTACTTTATGACTCCCTACTATTATTAGTATACTCATAAATTAATATTCTCTACTAAAATATAAATATTTTATTTGTAAACCAATTAGGAAATGAAGCACTATCAATAATGAGGTAGAAAAGTATTGTTTTAGCTTCTTTTTCAGAGAAATCCGTGGTTAAATATTTGTAATGGTGATATTCAATTGTTTTTGGAATATTATAAATAATGATGATATAGTGAATTCCATAATCTATGTAATGTCATTTAAAATGATCAACCGCACAATTTAACATGGAATCCTTAGATATAGGGATGCAAACATTAATAAAAATGTATTTAACCCCCCTCTTTTGTCTTTTACACTAGATTATCTAGTGGAATAGTTTTTAATTTCTATACCAAATTATTATCCATATGAAATAGAATATTTTCAATTAATCCTCTCTTTGAGTGTTAAAATACCATTTAGGTTGAAGAGAGACTAAATTTACTCCTTATATGGAGTATGTTGATTTAAATATATGTATTGGTAGTAATAATATTGTTCATCAACATCTTTAATATGATCATCAATTTAAATAAGGATTTTTTTCTCCACTCCCATAGTATTCTTTTTCTATGTTTTAGTTTTCCAAAAATAATTTAATGGGCTACAAATGGGTTCCAAATTTTTTTCATGTATGAAATCATTCTTTCACTCAGGTGTAAGATGAAATCCATTGGGAAATTTAAAGGGAGAGAGGGTCACCTTATCATATGTGTAGAGAGATCAAGAACATAAGGGCTATGATTGATGTGATACTTGGGGGAATGGTGACTCCAAATATACAAATAAAAAACCAATTGATATGAATTTGTGAAAATAATATATTCAGCCCTTTAACCAGCTTCCATTAATGGTATATCTACTCTAGGTGGACTCCGAATCAACAATTATAACATCATAATGTTTTGGATGATTAATGGAAAATCAAAAAAAATAAAACATATTAATTTTGAAGCCTCTTGCATATTTATTATCATGTTCATAGATAATGTTTAAATCACCCACAGTGATCCACTTATGTTCTATGTCATCAAATATAATTTTAAAATACCTCTATAGGCCCCTTCTCATAATGTAGGTGTTTTAGGAATAAATTAAAGAGATGGAGAGGGTTTATATGGGAATTAAAAGGATACAAATAAATTTTCATAGATTCTTATATAATACATTAGATGAGTGATTCCATTATTGAGGACCCATATATTATCCGTACCACTATCATGTGAATTTTGGAAAAGATGTGCTTTTGATGGATTCCTATTACAAGGCCTTATTGTTTTCAAACATAATTTTAGGCTAAGAATGAACAATTTATATTTTCATATATACCACAAGTAAGTTTCAAAAGTTTTATATCATATTATAGTTCCCATTTATTTTAATGTTAATGTTAAGTAAATTCATTGTTTTATTGATCTTCCAGTTGGGTAAGGCCCTCCTTGTTTTGTAATATACATAATATTTTCTTTCGTTTTGATTTGGAAATATTCCTAATTTCTTTTTTGGTTGTTTATTCCATTGAAAAGTCATTTCTTTTAGTGGATTTGGCCTCCTCCTAAAATTATTTAAGAAGTTACAATTCTTCAATAGTATAAACACATAATTTCCCATTAAAAGAGAATAAATTTGTTTCTCGATGGAATTATCCCATTGATACTACATTAATGTTCCTTTATATTGGAATCTTTGGAATAATACAATTGAATTAATCGAATATCCACTTATTCAAAAGGTTACACGCCTTCTAGAAAAGTTTATTTAATGATACCACCCTAGTCGGGGTGTGGGTATGACATGTGTGTGTTCCATTGAATTCGTAGAAGGATCTATTCATAGAGAACATGGGTTGTAAACCATATTATAGATACTTTGATAATTATTAACAATGACCAGGTCAGAGAAGGTTTCATATACAATGTCTACTATGACCTACCCATGATTTTTCCTTCTTCTTGTTCTCCTCTTCCATGAAATAAAATGGGATGTGAAGGTCCACGTGTTGTGAGTTATGTGATTTGGCATCCTATTTCACTTCAACAATTCTCTTAAATGTTGTATTATTACATTCCATGTTTTTCTAAATAGATGAAGTGGTTGTGGGGTCATATGAATTTCCTTTATGATCAATTTTATTTGGGGTCTCATTGAACTTAGGGTCGATATACATGGATATTGATGAAGAGTAGTCAACAGATGAATTTTAAGAGGGGATAAATGTATTATCAATCCATTATAACCTTATTAAGGGGTCATAATTATATAAATGTACCTTACATAGGATTCAAAATTTATCACAATTTTAATTAGAGATATGATAATAGAAGAGCTTGTAGTTCATGAAAAATTTGGGCATCCATTCATATAAGATCTCATGGTTTCTTCATTAATCTCTATTATTCTGGGAAACATCCTCAAGACTAGTAGTGTATATTTCATATTTCATAAAAACCCCATTATAATGACTAATTTTAATGATTTATTCTTTTTTGTAATTAGAATTTATTTTTTTCTATAGTGTTCAGTTACATAAAATTATTTCATTTATAATAACATATTGAAGAAGTTAGAAATAATGATTTTATTGTAAGATCATCTAATGAATCAATGAAATTTAACCATGATAGATTTTTCAATGCTTGTTCGATGAGTGTATGAAGAACATTGTTCTCATGTATTATTCTCTTAATAATGTTAATTGAATCATTTGATTTTAAAATTGTATTGATTGATAAATCGATCTTATGTTTAAAATACATGTTTCAATTATGTTGAGGATAAATAATTGACTTAATTAAGAATGATGAAGTGAATATCAATAAACTATTTTTTATTATAAAGAATATTTTAATAACGGTAATGAAAAAAAAAATTCATGAACAATAATACAAATTCCATTCCATATAAATATTATTAAAATATGAGTTATTTAAAGATCATATATGTGTTTATGAACAAGAAGACTAAGCAGATTGATATTAAATTATATAATTGGAATAATTATATGAATCATTTGGTAGTGGGCCTTTATAAGAAATAGGTCCACCCATATCCACCCAAGGTGGGAAATCACAAACCATATATGGAGGCTACGATTAAATCACATGGGAGTTAGCCCAATCATGGGTAGTCATAAAAGAGTTATGGGGTAACATTACACCCATATAAAAGATATAAAGGAATAAAAGTTTAATGTACTTATATAGAATATAAATTTATACATATTGAGCATTGGAGGTTCCTAGGTATAATATTTTGATTATACATGAAATGTGTTAGTTATGCGTGATGTATCTCAGGCGGTGAACCCTTGTACCTCCTTGATAATTTTATGACACATAGTAATTTATTGAGAATTTATTCACTAAGATATAGGATGTTGAGGTATGGTTAATATAAATTACTACTATTCCAATTAGAAATATATATGTGGATATATAATACAATTCCTTAGAAAACAAATCTTGGATATTTAATCATATATTCACCATCATCTTCAACCTTGTATTTCCCTTGCTCTCTCAACTCAAATTTTCTTCATTTTGTCCATAACTAGTGAGAATTATACTTCGACAAGAATTAATTTATTTTATGATAGATATGATATGGGTAATAGTTGATCAAAATAAATCTATACATTCAGTATTATTGTTTCTTACAAGTGATAATTTGAAGGACAATATTGTGTTGAATTAGTGAAATAACATGACGAGACATTCAAGTATTTTATGTATTTTATTAAATAGGGTCAACGTATTTCATTCAATTTTTTCACATGAATGTAATAATTTCATCACATATAAGGAGGCTTTAAATTTATTATAGGAAAATAATTCCATGTGAATATTTTTGAGATGGAAAATTCTTCAGGTTTTCAAAATATAGATTGAATTGTCTTATTTTATGGGGAATTAATGTTGGTGAATATGTGAGGATGTGGTGAAAAATAATATTTAAATATATAGAACACTTAAGGATATAGGATTATATTTCAATTCATGTATTCTATGATAATTTTCATTTTCAAAAAAAAGTGTATATTTGAAGATCCTTTCATAAAAAGAATTATGTTGTATTGTACCAAATGTGACTTCATGAAGAAGAAGAGGTTTCAATATCTCATTAGGATGAGTTGAGATCCCTAATAAACTATAATATGTAGAGGCCAATTTCAGTATACACATATTTTCAAAGATCCTGTTGAGGGTTACACAGAAAATAAGATGATAATACATAATATATTTATATTGTTATGAATATAGTATTATGTACCAGTTATAAAAAGAAACTATAATGTTATTGATGGTTGTTTCATTCTTCTTTTAAATGAAAAACAATATTCATGAAACATTTAGGACTTTAATTATTGATATGTTCAACATAAAATCATCTGCAATATAAATGGGAACTAGAAAATATAGGTTCTTCCTAAAAAAATAATCAAAAGCATATTACCTGAATACAACAATTTATAAGAAAACATTAGTAACAGCTTCAAAAGAATATAAGAACTCATGTATATATATTCATACATAATGAGTGAAAGGTTGATAGTGTGTATAAGGTGGGGTTTTTTAAATTTCATGAACATCTACATAGCTCCCAAAAATATACAATGGTTTTTGAAACTGAAATCCAAATGCATAATCAAGTAATATATCATACAAAATTGAAATATAACAATAAATAATTTGAAAAAGATCTTCTATGGGTTAACATTAAAAAATTATGATATTTACACGAAACACAAGCAAGATGTGCCTTTTAATTAACTGAGAGGATTTCGAGATGCAAATGTACATTTTTTCAGAAAATAATGTTGAAGGTCAATTATGATTCAGTTGCATAAATTTTTCATCACATATAGTGAAAAAGGATAACTGATAAAATAATATATCATTATTTTTGATCAATTAAATTATACATTTCAATAAATAGTAATAAAAATATTTTTGAGAATTTGAAAAGAAAGAGTATTCTCAGATACCAATTAATTATTATTTATTAAATAATTATGAAGAAGGTTGGCTGTGATACTAAAAAAATCAAATTTTTTAAATGGATTCAGATGATCGTGATGAAGGAGAAGGGATAATAAGATTGATTGTCTCTGGATGAAATAAGAAGTGAATCATTCAGTTTTCTTATATGATGAGGAAAATGAGTCACTTATACATTTATATGTTAGTAATAGTTATTGGAAGATAAGAAACAATAAGATTAACTATGTCATTGAATGAATGTCACATGTGGTTGAAGAATTTCTTAGTGTTACAAAGTACCTTTAAAATAAGGTAAAAAATATCTTTAGAGGTAATATAAAGAAACATTAAGGATATAAAAGTTATAAAAGTATATCACTAGTCTGTGGATAATGATTGTTTCCATCCCCAACATAATGTTTATGGAATCACCCTGCAATAAGAATTGATTTCATCCCAGAACACTATATTTTGTATATAATTATAGTAGAGAATCCACGTTATAGACATCACCACATGTTACAGGGATATCCTACTCTTATTTTGTATTAATACTTGTAAAAATATCATGCTCCATCGCTTACATTATTTCATATAATTACATACGACAATGATATTTGAATAAGTGATCCAGGATCTTAATTGGTCTTAGAGAAAATTATATAATTAGTTAAAAAGGAAAAACATAATCAAAACTAATTCACCCACTATTAGTGATGAGTATATCCTAAAGTGGTCCATTCAATTGTTATGAATGCCTAGGTTAAACAATATTATATTATCTATTTTATATTTATTCTCTTATGGATATGTGAGTTTCTTCATGTATTAAAAAATTAGATTTATTGTGGTTAATATTCAATGTACATTCTATAGAATAATATTTCAATAAAAACCATTATTTTTATGATAATCGGAGACAAAATAAAGAACAAGAGACACATCTTTCCAAAATAATATGGAATATCACATTATCCATGCCATTCATACTAAGAAGACATATCATTATTGTAAGGATCATATCATGTGTCCCATGATTCCACTAATAAAAAGTTGAATTTTTATTCCTTAGGTGATCATGAGGTATATGTTAGTTCCTATGAAGACTATCTTGAAGATGAACCATTAACTAGGGTAAGTCACAACATGTGAGTTATTTTATCAATTGAAGAATTAAAATATATGATTAATGTTTTTACCATATAATTAGTCTCTATTATCTAGGTGATATTTTAATTAATGCAAGAAAAGACCACTCTTCTTGAGGAGACGTAAAATGTAATGGGTTAATCATTACCAAAAAATTTCTAGAATATATGATCATAACTAAATTGCATTAATAAATTAGAAAACAAATATATGAATCCTGAAATATGTTCCCTATAATTTTAGGATAAATGTATCAATTATGTTGAATATATATATAGATATTCAAGAAGACTCAATAAAAATTGAGTAATGAAATTCATAAAAAATTGATAAATGACGTTGAATTAAATGATTTAAAAATGGGAAGAAATACAATAAAATCAAAATACATAACACCTTTCTATAGAAAATCTAACCTATTTTAAGATTAAAATAAAAATGTGACAATGTCTTGTGAAGATAACATGTTCATGCATGAAGATAAAAGAAAAACATAACATTAAATGTCTATAATAGGAAGAGAAATTGGAAAATTTTGAGAAGGTATATATTGAGACTTACCAATAGATTGATATAGAGTATCCTATTAAAAAAAGATAATTATAGTATTCTATGTTTGAATGAACTTTAACATATGATAAAAATATCGTGAATATGTTTAATGATCAATCATTGGGATCAGTGAAGAAATATTCACCATCCATAAAAAATGTAATATTATTTCTAAATATATTTAAATTAATAGGGTATATTGGAAAACCTAATCTATACATTTTTTATGAAGAATACATACAATAATCCAACCATCGTGACAATGATAGAGAATAAGTATAGTGTAAAATCTGGTTCACCCAGAAGTGCCCATCAAGTTATTGATAATGCCTAAAAACAACATACATGAGATATAATTAGAACACGATTTTGGTTCAATACTGGATCTAAAATATTTGGGGTAGTGTTAATTATATTGTTTGTATAATCCTTAATGAGAAATGTATTAAAGATTTAAATTATTGGGTATAGTAAAATGAGAAAATAATAATAAATATTGACAGTTTCTAAAAAATTTGGAATCATCCAACAATATTTTGAAAGAGAATAAATACCAGTGATGTTTTTAATTTTTACAGTTATAATATTGGTTCATACTCATCTTGATTTTTATCTATTGATTTTATGAAATTAAGACCATATAATTTAGTTAATAGTGAAGTGTCTACCTTGTGATTAATTTTGAAGAATGTTTAAAAAAATTTCCCTATTGTACTTGAATTATGAAACATGAGAATAGATGGTCTTCCAATTCGAGGAAGATAAAGGATATTTCTTTATTTAAAAAAAATAATATGTGAGGAATTGACAAAAATCCATATGTAAAATCTAAACATTTTACTAATCTTCCTTATGATATGTTAGTTCTGTGTCCAGAATATTTGGAAAAAATGAATAAAAATGGAGATGGATATGAAATGGCAAGGGAAAAAGGGGGAAAATATTCCACATAAATATGTTGAAGTTCATCAAATGATGATAAATGTGGCTACATGCACTATGAAAAATTATTTCATAAAAATTAATATTGAAAAATAATTCTTTATGTAGATATAATTTTAAATTGGTTATATTGGTTCGTTGTAAGGTCATGGGGAAAGTATGTTCACATCTGCAATTATAATTAAAAATAATATGTTCATGTGTGAAGTGTGTATAAAAGAGAGAACATGAATTAGAAAACAATATCAACCTTTCTATTCACATTATTAATAAAAGACTATTTTAATTCATACCCCTAATATTTATGTATTATAGTTTTTTCATATAATGAAGTTAACTGAAGGTGTTGCAAGTTCCTTGGATGGAGAACAAAAAAAGAAGTGGGAGTTATCAATTCTTGACAACAATTCTTAAGTAAGTCATCATAGTTGAATGATATATCAATTTTAATTCAAATAAATATATGATATAGGATCATCCTTGATGAATTTTAATATCATGTATTCATATAATGGAAACAAATTAAAACTAAGCTAATATCATTATTCAAAAATTTACTTGGAATCATAAAAAAGGTTATTTAAGAATATTATACATTGTGAGGTTTTGAAATTTTTCAAATCTAGACCATCACAAGATTTAGATCCATTTTGGTTTATTCCCTAAATTCGAAAAAATTAAATTAAACTCAAAAAATAATTCACCTAATTATGATACATAAAATGGTTTCCCTTGAGGTGGATACAAATGATAAATAATGTGAAGGCTTAAATAAAATATAGTTTCATGAAAATATAATTTTGTGTCAAATATTTCTTGAAAATCATGTCATTGTATAAGGAAAATTTATTTTTAATCTATAATACTTCCTTAAAAAAATATCATTCTAAACCCAAATGGGGAGTAATTAAATTAATCAAGGACATATGAAACGTGAATTTGTGATATTTATATAAGGTCAATTATCTAATTATTTCACTTGAATGTTTTGGGTATTTTTTTAAAGTGATACCAGGAGTTTTACCTTGATATTTCCTATAAATTTTTCATATCCCATTTAGTACCTTTAGCTTTATATCAAAGTTCACAACCCTTATATGAATGTATATTATTTCTCATTTAGTGTTTTATTATGATCAGTTTGTAGTGGAAAGATTCATTTTCTAATTTAAATCCTACTTTTTATATATCGAGCAAGGATCACAATGAATTTGAGTGAAATTATGCATGTAACATTTCATAAGAATAGATAGATAACCTTTTCTTGTGAACATTGAAACTATTCTAAATACTGGGGATATAATGTGGATTTTTTGTAGAGAAATATATTGGGGAGCTATTCAGATACTGAAATATTCATTCGGGATGACTGATCCTGGTATTTATTACAAATACAATGGGGATTCTGAAAATCTCACTCTGTATATGTGTTGTATTTCTTGTCAATACCTGTTATTGGTTGTCGATGATTGTTAATCAAATTTAATTATTTAAGTAATATCAATATTTTGATGAATTTATAATGAAATAAGTTAATATAAGTTATTCTACTGTATCAAATAAAAGGAATCATGATAAGAAAGTGTATATTGATTGTTATAATGCATGATGTTGAAATTGTTTCAATACATTTCTATTACGAATGTTTATTGAATAATTTGGTCTTAAAATTGTGATAAATACTGATGAGGTTTTAATTTCAATATAATATTTCAATTGAGATATGGGGTAGGCATTTTTTATAATAATTATTTATACGTAAAAACCATGAATGCATTTATCTTCAAGGAGAATAATTTAATGAATAAAATAAAAAATATTATTTTTCATAAAGAATAAGAAACATTATATGAAATACAAATTATATTTCATGAAGAGTAATTTTAATACCATACAAAAATTTATAAAGAATACTTTTTAGTTTCTATATATTATATTCTATAGTTAGAATAAATATACTCATCTTTTGATGAAATTAAAATATAAAAAATGTATATTCAACTATAGCCACCCAAGAATTGCTATATTAAACCAAATATGGGAGCAAGGATAAAACAATAGGGGATTTAGTCTATGCATGAGAATCCATTTATGTATAGTGTGGGAGAATAATTCCCACATTGATCACATTGAAGAATTATATGTAGGTGCATGCATGCCGACAATAGAGGTGTGCCCATGGAATGCTGGAGGGTTCTTGGTTGGAAAGTGATGGTGAGCCAAAACCCCTATAGAGAATGAATGTCATTTTTCCATTGTAAGAACCTAAGTTTGACCTAAGTACTTTTTAGAACATAGTCATTTATTAAGAAATAATCACCCTTATTAAATTCTACTGTGTGATCTCCAACCCTTCGAGGTGATATTTCTATTATAGAGATATAGAGACATAACATATGCCAACTGGTCTAATAGATATTGGATGTTTGATTGAATCTAATATATCTTCTTAGACCACCATCCATAACATGCTTGATATTCACATGTATTCATTATTTCCATCAACAATAAGAGTTATATTAAAGTGATAGATACTAGCATGGATGAAAAAAATGATATGAGGCATTTTGGGTCATCCTGAATCCATGAATGAAATATTCATCCTGCACTGATGTGATAATTAGAAAAAAAATCTTCAGATGAATGCATCAGATATTTTTAGAAGCCATTATTAATATATGAGAGTATGGATGAGATTAGGTTAGGATGTTTGATTTTATAGTTGTTATGTGCATTTTAGAATCCCATCATATAAGAAGAGGTGAGTTATTATTTTTCAGAGTCTAAAGCCATGAAATTTTAAAAATTAGTTGTCATTGTGTATTAAAAATATATATTTAAATGGAATATTTTATTAGGAATTGAATTTGATTAATACATGAGGTAGTAGTAGTCAATCTCACCTATAAAAAAATGCTCTTATGATCTGATAAACAACTTCCACTCATTTGTTTTCCCTGAGGAGTCCCATTTTCAGAATAAAAATTATCTCTATGATTAATTTCTGATGATGTATTTGGGCGTACCATGAAAAAATTGGCCCCAAAATGTCAATGAAGTTCTTCAATATCATCTTAAAAAATGTAGACCCATGATCTACTGAGTTGTAAATACATAAAATATGTACATCCATTACTATGATGATATTTTATGTACTCATCTTTTCATAGAGAAAATATACATATACAAAAAAAATAAAAAATAATAGATATATTATTTTCACTGTTACACATATAGTATTATACCACAGTACATTGTAGCATATATTTAATTAACAAGGGTTTTTATATGGATGGATTCTGTAAAAAAGATGATTCATGCAACTATCAGTACATTCGTGAAGGAGAATATCTAAATACATACTTGTGTGAAGAGGAAATGAATTGAGGTAGTAAGTGACATGAATAAACACAAAACATAAATATTATTACATGTATGATCTCATGAAAATTTAGCTATGTGAACCAATATTAAGATAAATAATGAATATTTTTATATAAAAGTATTCCTAAGAAATAATTTTCTATCAGTGTGTGCATGTTTTGGTGTGAAAATTTTAATTCACATGTACAAAGACACCAAAGCATCTAGAAGTATTATTAAAACTGAAACCCAAAGGTATCCTCAACTATGTATCTAAATTTAATTTATATATCACATTAAATAAAATCAATAATATCATATATATTTTTATATTAACATACATGATTTTTACTGGAATGAAATCCATGATGTTTCATTTAGGTAATTTAGAGATATTATGGACTTATAAAATATCATTATGGTTGGAAATAATATTAAATGTGTTATGAGATTATGTTACATAAACATTTTTCCACTAATTGTAAATAAGGTGATCTAATACAATACCAATTTTTTATGTTTTATAAAAAGGGAGGTGGAGATTTTAATCCATATTAATGTTAATGGAAACTATACTAAATAAGTGAAAGTGTTTTCCCATCTAAAAATTGAATAACATTCTATCAAGAATAGTGAAATATGGTTAATCCATATACCAAAAAAATCATTAATTTTTATTTGGTATCAGAAGAATAAAAATAATTAGAAGGAATATTTAAATGGAAAATGATTGGAAAAAATAATAAGTGAACTAGTAAGTTTTCTACCAAATTGATGAAAAAATTAATTATATGATGTTCTGTATTTAATAATAGATGGTAGAGAGGGAAAAAAGAAGAATTGTGACCTCTAACAGAAGTCTCATATGGTGGAATTATTTCTTGGTGTTAGAAAGCACCATAAGAAGAATGTTAAGTGTATCATAAGATGAAATACAAATAACCAGGGAGGAGATGATGGTTAGATAAGGATATCACTAGTCTAGGGAAGAGTTTTGTTACCAACCCCCTTATTAAATATTTTGGTATAAAACATTTAAAATATTTTTTCTTGTTTCACCATTATAATTACTGTATCATTATTCTGGGGAATTATTATATAGGTCATGACCATATATTGAAAGGACTATATGCTTCTATTGAGTAGTGATATTTTTCAAAATATCATATTAAACTTCTATATTCTTTAATATTATTTATTATTATGAATAAAAGAGATCAATAGAATCACTATATTGATTATTCTAAGAGAAAATGGTTAAAAATTAATATAATGTGAGGATCTACCAAATATTGATTGCTCCACCTATTTATTTTATCCCAGATTAGTCCTCACAATTAATGTACTATCTTCAATACATTATGTGGAAATGAACTCTCTAGCAGGACAATTAAATGATCATTTTCGATCAAGGAATTAAAATTTCAATGGTATGGGATATCATAAGATAGAATTTAAATGGATAATAAATTAGTAGTTTATTTTTTCTGTAATGTTTTCATTAAATATGTTCCAAATCTAGGGATTTCCTAGCCTCATGGGATTTTATCGATTCTTAATCTATGCCTTTTCCCTGATCTATATGCCTAGGATAACTTTTTCTGAAAAAGAATTATTTTTTAATTTCCTTAATGGTGTGGGGGAACAATCCAATTATTTTTTAATGTAGTAAACAACACACCAATGTTGTTACTAAATAAATATGGTGATGGAATCAATGATTAATTTCTTTCTTCTATTATATGGATTGATTGTGTCATCATGTAAGTTAAACTAGTTTTAGATTATTAGTTAATCGGTACTGTTCTCTATAATGGAACTATAATACCTAAATATTGAGTTGGATTTCAATTTTCAAATACTAATGCTCTAGGGAAAAAATCAGTTTGGAATGATATTTTTGGATTTCACTAGCCAAAATAACATCAATTACATTTTCTCATAGAAAAATCTTTATTTATGGAGTCAATTATGGGTTTAATATCATTAATACCATTACATTGACAACTAATATATGGTTTTAAAGGGAAATTAACTTTTTGAAACTTGTAGCTCCGTGATTTACCCTTAGTGGGTGTTGAAGGAAAAAGAGGAGTGGAGATTGATTTCCCTCTGCTAAACTCTACATAGATGTGTTTTAGGATCATTAGGGGAATCTATATATTACATTGATACCATATCATATATTATGGACTGCCCTAATGAATCTAAGTTATCTAAAAAAGATTATATAATTATTTCATAATGATTCGACAGTGGTGAGATCATGTGAGTTTGGGTAAAGACTCTAACCCCTTCTAGTATGTGTATGAGATGATTTTAGTACCTAAAACCTTAATATATAAATCCATGAAAGAGTTCAATTTTTTTAAGGGAATCCTTGTTATTATTAAAAGAAATATTATATTATTGGTCAATTTTATGGGATAGGGATATATATAGACATAAAGGGATCAATTTTTTAATTATTTGTCTAATCAAAAGGTAAATAATGTACATCAAAATTTTATTGGTACACCTTAGAAACTTCCCCAATTGGTTTGTAAATGGGTTGTGTTCAAGGTATAAATGGTGACTAGTATTAAATGATATCATAATAGATTAAATGAATTATGGTAAATAATTTACTGGAACACTAATAAAACCCCCTTATTACCTATTAAGGAGGCTTCATCTATGGAATTATTATGGAATTATTTTTTTAATAGATCATTTATATTATTATATTTCTTCTATTAATAATATCTAATAGGGAAACTAGATTTATATCATGGATATACTAGGAGTTACCATAATAAATTGGAGTTCATTTGAAACTGAGCTCTTTATTTTACCTATATATCTATGTATATATTAAGAAGAGTATATGTATTCTAGAGAAATTATAAGGGCCTTTGTACATGAAATTTTTCTATCATGTAAGGATAAAATATATTTTAAATAATTTACTTTAAATAATAGTTTCTATTTTCATATCTAAATGTATCCTTATAAATCCTAATATAAAATGGAATTTCATTCTCATCTATGTTGGATAAAAATATTTTTTTCATTAGTGATTCTACATTATATTGTTTATGACATGACTTAGAAGGTAAAATTAATCTAGAAGTATCCTATCAACATTAAAATAATAATAAAATTTTGTTTTCTGATTATAAAATAAAATGATTATAATTAATGATGGGTGACTATGATTCTCATTGGGTATCTCTGACATCAGGTCAATTATGTTTGAGAAAATAAGGGAAACAAACTCCCTATTAAGATATGAGTGTTAAGATACTTTTAAAAATTAGGTATTTACCTTAATGGATTTAGAGATCTTTGATATTATCCCAATGAATAAAATGAATAATTTTTAAGTAGTTACATTATATAACATTAACATGATATTCTATGGGGAGATGTTGAGCTTGATGTTGATGCATCATAAATGAAGAATCCAATATTTGTCATCGACCAAAGGATGAAGACATTACAAGGAATGGTTCTTCCACTATTTTATATGAATTTGAATCAAGGTAAGCTCCTGAATGAGGCATCTGAGAGGGAATCTAAAATTTAATGTACTTGTTTGAGGTTGTTTTCTATGGACTCCAATTACATATTCTTAGGGCACAAAGTACACATTGTAGGGATGATATAAAGACAAAGACCTCTCTAACCAAGAAACAAAACTTAATTTTTGTATTAATATAAATTTAAAAATATATTTTCTCTAATAAGGGACATACATTGATAATAGGGAAAATTTTATTAGGATTAATGGGAAATGGAATGATCCCTTGGGATTTTGGATCCTTCGTGTAACTAGTTTCCATGGTCTGGGTACCTAGTGGGGATCAAAGTGGTCTAAGAAATTTTTTTAATCCAACAATTATCCTGGGAATTAAATGTTTGTACATGGTAGTTTCAAGTGAATAAAACCTAAATAATTTTCATTTTAGACATTTTATACCATAATTTATTATTATTAATTATCCCTTTTTTGATTTCACTCCCAATTACATTTTTATGTTATTCTATGGACCATTGTTCACTCTCATCCTCTGCAAAAATTTGTTATCCATGGTTAGATATATATTCTCATATTTTTTAAATAATTTCATATCCATTTTATTATCCATGGTTTGAAATTAAATATATTCAATTACCTTATATATTATAATAATATATGTAATCCATCTACATGAATACGTAGGGTTTTGGGGATAATTATACTTATTTAGTCTTTAACCAATATGGAAACCGCTAAGGGTTATCATGGGTGAAATATGTAAAAAACCAGTATATGATATAAAAATAATATACCCTTTAATGAATATATTTTGATATTTATCCAATAGATTTCGTAGGAAAATTATAATATTTTAATCTAGTTTTATACTTATCAATTGTATTTTTCTAAAAATATGTTTTACTTCATTTTGATAGAGAACATGATTGAAATCCATTTTCCCTCAAATTTATAAATTATATTCGAAAAAAATTATAATTTTATAGTAGAATATAAAATGTACATTTATATAATTTTTTTAATTCCTTGTTATGTTTCATGTATTAATGAATTGGGAAAAATATTCCATTTTTAAATTAAAAAAACATTTTCATACAAATATTTAATTGTGTTAAATTATATTTTATGTTGTATTTAAAGTATATTTGGATCAGTATTTAGTCATTTAAAATAATTATGGTCATTGGAATCAATGTCACATTTAATTTTTATATAAAAACATTTCAATCTATTGAGTTTTTTTACATAAAAAAATTCTTTCTTATTTCCATGAATGGTATTAATTTTAAAATAATTTTAGACAATTATCTGTTTTGGAATTTTTAAAAATTACTTCTATATTTGGAATTATAAAGTCGAAATTATTTAAATAGTTATTTTTGAAAAATGTGAATAAAGACTAGTAATTTATTATTTACCCGGTTAATGGTAAATAAGGTAATTATGTGTAAAAATTCTATGATATATATTATAAAATTACCCTATAATATAATGTAATATCATTAGATTAAGGTATTTTTATTAAAAGAATCACTCGGCTGAAATTATTATCTTTGGTTGCCACTTGTAAGATAGTATGACATGTATAATTATATATTCAAAGAAATGACATTATTTTCACACTTTTGTTTTTAAAATTAATTATATTTTTACTACGGGGATATATTGAAGATATTTTAAACTAAAAATATCACTTTAAATAAAAAAAGTTTCAATTAATCAAAAAAATATGTAATATTTATAAAATAAATTATTAAACTTAAGGCTTGTACAATGATGATTCATTAATTGTTTAATTAATGAAAATATCTTATAAATGATATTAAATATACCAAAATAAATAAAATGTGTGATGATTAAGGTAATACATGAATTTTTTTATTAAAATTATGAATTTTATTAATATTTTTGAAATAATTTTTTAAATTTATCTTGTATTTAGGATATTGTAAAAAGGTCATGTAATGAATAGTTTCAATATTGAAATTGTTAATATTTTAAAAAGAATAATTTTTTATTTATTGATATAAAATATCAAAAAATATAATATTCAGACAAAGGATTGGGTTGGATCTATGAATATCATCAAAGACACATTTATTGGTATTATTTTTTATTATTGTAATTATATTAATGCTAAAATTGTAAATTACATGATATCCTAGTAATAATTATAATGATTAAATAATTATTAAGATAAATGATAAGAATTAAACATTAGTAAAAACAAAAATTATATTCATTTGATTATGTGATTATGAACCATAATCAGCTTATATTTGAAATAATTTTTTTTGATCCATTTGGAATATAAAATAAATTTATATTAATTTGATAATTTAATTAATTCCATGAGAGGCCCTACCCTCTCATATAAAAGGGGTCCCATTATTCTCTTTTATTTACAAATAATGACCTACTAGGTTCATCCAATCTATAATCAAAATGAACTTCTTTATTTCCAAACCATATTAAATAACTCTTCTTTAAGAAAGAACACCACACTTAGTGATCATATGTTGGTAGGAAAAAGAGATCATCCCCCGAAGAGGTATTGTTTTAAACAAGTATTTTTTGTTTTATTTCCTCTTCAACATCCATAAAATATGCTTCAACCATGATTCAAAATAACACTAGTATCCTCCATAAAATTAATTTTTCGTATGCTAATGTAATCACCTATATCCATATCCACTTCTAATAAATAGGAAAATAATTAATCATCCATGTGTAGTACAGTCTCTCACCTCAGGAACTGATATAATTTGTTCTCTATCACTATATATCATAAATGTTTATAATGATAGAATAAATGTTTATATATTATATTAATTAAATCATTATAATTACTATAAAAAAATATATCATTTAAATTATTAAATTTTCATGTACATAAAAAAGATATCATCGTTTGTGGATACATGTAAACTATCACCTCCACAAAGCCATGTCATTTGTTTTTCATCAGCATATCAAATGGATGAAATATATAATTATATATACATTAGTTATATGATATTAATTACTCTATGATAATCCTATAAATAAAAAATAACACTTACCTTCTTTCCATAATGATCAAAGAAAAAAGAAATCAGTACTCATGCGTATGTATAGATTACAATCTCCAAGATTGTAACATAGTTCATTTTCTATATCCATATTTAATGAATGAATTTAAATTTACAGTTGATGTATAAATTTTATTTTTATGTCATTAAGATTATTAATGTGATTATGTTCTAATGATCACTTTGAATATTTTCATAATAAATAACTCATTTTAGGAATTATGTATCGAATAACATCAAAAGGTCTCAGATAATATTAAATAATTTTGTAATTACTAAGTTATGTTTTCGAGAATATAATTGTTTTATTTTATGATTCAGACTTATGTTAATATATTTTGTTTTAATATCTTATCATTGAGGAAATTTTAAGGTTATACAGCTATATTCTATTATAAGGTGTATATATTGCTTATTTGAAATTATATATCAAAAATTAACCTATTCTCTTTGTATTTAGTGTTAAATGATATTCATTAATGTGATTTATTTTTAATTTATTTCCTAACTAATATGCTTATTTTCAATTAAAAAATAATATTTCATGTTTTTCCTTAAAAAAATTTCCTTCTATAGTAATGTTTTTATAATTATATTTGAATTCTATCATTCAAGATTTGGTTCATATAAATTATAAATTATGGGTGCATCTATATAGTGTTGGGCGATCCCATTATAGCTTAAATAATGTTTACATGAAGATAGTAATACAATTCAAAAGGTATTTATTTTTCTAAGGAGATTTATATTTTATGTTGATTGTATGTTTCTTCCAATATGAAAGGGTTTTATAAGTGTCCTATAAGGGTTCTACATCATGATATTCCAAGGTACCTACATTAAATTTATATTATTTATAATGAGTTTTTATAAAAATATTTTATTATAAAAAGTCAAAATAAACAATTTATCAATTATTAATAACATTTACCATTGTGTGTAGAATGTTATGTTTTTATGTAATGTGTTTTAAGGGTTTTCATTATTTTTCTAAACTAATGGTTTTATTTTTTTATAACCCTTAGAGAGGTTTTAATACACATCCCATGTTTTATAATTTTTTATAGGGTTTAAGGATGAGTAAGGGAAAGAAGGATGTTGGGTTCACAGTTATGAATATTTGTTCATGATAAAGTAGTAATGCTTTATTTGAAATCATTTATATTATTGAATGAATTGATACTATTTTAGAAGCATACATTCTATATGAAAGAGGGATGTTATGTATAAATTCAAACCTAATTATCAAAAAAATTTAAACCTGGAATGATCCTCAATGCGTAGGAATGTAAATTCTGGAATAAAACTCTAATTTATGTCATGTTTATGTCTGGGGACTTATAGATTGAATCATAGTACAATTTATATAAAAATATATGATAGGGTAAGATAAATAACATTCCATATAAAAATTTTACCTTATAAATGTATAAATCTAATAGTATTTCATGATTACAAAATTGATTTATATAAATTATGTCAATTCTGAATGGTTTTCCATGGAGAAGACAAGCAAGTTATAGTGGGAATGAACCAAGAGAGATATATCCTTCCAAATCATCATCCAATGATGGTAGGAATCAGAATCAAATAGTTTTTTTTTTGATGGCTTAGTTGAGTCAAGAAAAAAATTATGGTGGTTTCAATGCTAGATGTGAACCTTGTCTACCATGAAGGAACATGTATTATATGGATCTTTACATGAGACAACATCCCCCATCATCAAGTAGAACATATGACCCAGTGTAACATCCCAGGTAATTATAGAATAATATAATTTCATACCTATTAATGTCTATATATTACACAATAATTATACTTTAAACAAGATTCTACCACTGACAGAATACCAAACCCCCAATAAAGGGTTTTTACGGAATCTTATGTTGCACATAAGATTGTGTTACACAGAAAAATAATACATTATAAATATTATTATTTTAAATGTTTGTTTTCACATAACATTTGAATTATCTAGAATTAAAAGAAATAACTACGTTGTGTTGACACATGTTTAATAAATGTTTCTACTTTCTTCCATACAAAATTCAGATGCTTAGAATAAGAATAATTCCAATTTTCAACATAAAAAACACTAATATTTTAAAACGTTAATTTTACCATCTATTGATAGAGAACCCTTTTTAATTAATGTTTCTTAAATTTTTAGAAATTTTATATGAACATTTAAACATTTTCTTTGGTATAGGGACATCAATCATTAATTTGGTTTAATTTTAGTATTTTTATGATAAAATATATTTTTAATGAATAGTGAAAAATACTGTATTTTAATTCTAAACTTTTTTTAAGTCTAGTTTCTTATATAGTTATGTTATGAATTTATTTTGTTATAAAGTGTTATTAAATTGTTTATTTATCATTTAATCAAATTTAGGACATTTGAATCGACTTCACATTTAAGTTGGATATAAATACTTTTAGAACATTTGAATGTTTTTACTTAAAAAACAAGTTTTCTCAATCCGTCAATATAATTAACATTAAATTAATTTAACCACATAAATGAATTGAAATTTCATGAAAGTAAATATATTGTTTTAATTAGTATAAAAATTATGGTCTAATAAAAAACAAATATTTTTTGGTGAAAAGTAAATTTAGTATATTATTCTTCACAGTTAAAGGTATATAGTGTAATTAAATATAAAATTAATATTATACTGTTATAAAATAACCCTAACATTTGTACTAATAATATTTAGTGAGTCATTATCTACCACGAACATCCTTGGGTCAAAATTGTGACCACTGGAATCCACTTTTGTGTGATTATGACATTTATAATTTTTAATTTAATAATGGAGTATATGTTATAAATATTCATATCCTTACTTAAACAATTTTAATATGGGGTAATATAACAAAAATATTAGACTATGAATATTAAATAGAACCATAGAACTATAACCTACAACATGATAAATCAATTATAATTTTTAGGAAATAAATATTTAAATTAAATAGTGACAGAAAGATGATGTGTTAATTGATTTATCAATGAAATAATCAATTAAATAAAAATATTATTATTAAAAAAATTAATATAAAATATTTAATCACATAAATAAGTTTCATGATTTAGTATGACATGTTGGGATATATTTAACGTAGTTTTTTTGAAAGGAATAATGTTGTTATGATTTTTTTAATTCATTTAATGAATACTCCCCAAATTGAGATATTTCATAACGTAATTTATAAAATACCTAATGAAATGATATAAAATTTATAAAAACAAAATATTCGACTAAAAATTTGACAAAACTCTAAAAATATCATTAATTAATCATTAATTTCTCTTTTTGAATGATTTGGTATATATTTTTACTCTTTATGTGTTAATTAATTGATAAAAAGAAAGAGTTAAAAAGGTTAGAACTAAATGATAAGTATTAATTTGTTTTAAAAACCTATTTAATTCTCATTAGATGATAATATTTTGACCCCAAATCCTCTTATCATAGATCAAAATAATCTTGGACCCACATGGTTTAGAAATTTAATTAATATGAATTTAAGACGATTAATAATTCTATTGGCCCCCCTCTGCTATCATTTTAAAGGACACAAATTACACTATATAAATCAAACATAAAAAACATTTTGGATCATCCAAGATCTACCTAAAACCCTTATTAGAATCAATCACCACATTTTAGTCCATATTTTAGATAGAATACTATTTTTATTTGTTTTAAGGTGTTCTTTATAAGTGATCAACAAAAGAAGATGTGTCATTTGGTTTATATATTTATTTTTTATTTATTCATCCACATCCACCAAATCGTCTTATTCCTAGATGAAATAATTAATATAGTATCATAAATACATATTTATTTTATTATGAAAATATATTCACCTAAATTCATCACCACATCTATTAATGGGAAAGTAAATAATAGTTCGTATGTACGAGTGAACTATCACCTCCACGAACCGATGTAATTCGTTTTTACTAAATGTTTCTCAGGGATTGTTATAATAATATAATTAATAAACTTATAAAATATTAATGTAAATTTAATAATTATAATATTTTAATATATCAATTATGTTATTACTATAAATTTGCATTAAAATGATAACATCGTTCGTGTGTACGTGTGAACTATCACCTCCATGATGCGATGTGAATCATTTTAATTGATTATATCACTTTTATAATATATATATTTACATTTAAATGATTAAAATTAAATTATTGTTGTTATTATAATAATTTAAAAAATATATTATACTTAACTGCTTTCTATAATGATCAATGAAAAATGGAAAATGTTACTCTTTTGAACGTACATCTTACCATCTCCATGATTATAATGTTGTTCATTTTTTATAACCATGCATAATAGTATGATTTTTTGGAGAACATAATATATAAAAATCATAATAGTATCATAAATATTATTATGGAGGTAGAGGAATTATTCCCACATAGACTATTGACATCGTACGAAATTCATTTTTGACTCAAGTATCGAATATCAAAAAAATGATGGAAGTTAAATTAAATAAATTTGTAATATTTAGAACATGGTAATAAGTGATATAAAAGGAATAATTAACAAGAAAATGGTTCTAAAGAAATTATAAAATAACCTAATTTTAGAATTCAAGAATATAAAAAATGTGTGAGATGATTCAGCCTTGAGGTAAGGTACTTCGTCTCAATCTTATTTCAATAAAGGGTATTTAGATAATATACACCACCTTATTTTATACGGTGTATAATTAAGCACTTTTAATTTTAATTTTTATTAATGGATTCCAAAATAAATCTTTTCCGAGGAATCATTTTACCAAAATTGAAAAGAGAATTGTTTTTAACATACATGCTAAAAACCACTTTTATGTCGTCATGACCATTATATGATATTTGGATTCCTCTATAAGTCATATTTATTTATTATATAAAAAATAAAATATTTTATTTTCAAGTTTTTTATTATTGAAATTGGTTTTGATAAGGGATTCATTATGTCAATGATATCATGTGATTACAAGGTTGAAATGTTATTTTTCTTTTATACTAATTATTGTGTTTTTATTTTGTAATGGTTTTTAGGAATTCCATATGAATACGGGTGAATATATGATAAATCAAGGGAGGGTGAGCCCATTATATCCCTACAGTGCAATGGTTAATGAGATAATGTTAAATGATAAAGATTATCCTATGATATTTTGGGAATATACTATAATGGGTATTTCAAATTGAACCATGAAGGTTACTCCCTATTATGTTGTGAAATATACAATGTAAGAAGGAAATGGATGCCATAATTTTCCATTATGATTTATAGTTTCTATGATTACTTTTTAGGATTCCTATGATTTCATTTGTTATATTAAAGATATAATATTATATAGGGGAAAATTATGATATTGTGAAAATGTTTTCATGAGTTGTAAAGATTCATAGACTAATGGTTTCATTCCATATTATTATCCATAAATGAGATTTTTTTTCTCATACAATTTCATTTAAATGTCTTTGTTAGGGTATATGGATGGATTTGGGAAATTAGGAAGACAAGTTGATTGTTATGAATAAATTTACCCACAATAATAAATCATGTTTTATTTTAAAATGTTTTCGATTACGAAAAAAATTGATAGCTTATAATGTTTTCTACTTAGTAATATTTGAGATGTTATACAATACTTATTTCATAATTCCCTAAAACTAAAAACCTGAAAATATCCTCAATTGAATGAATATAAATTATTTACTTAACTCAATATTATTTAATTTTTAAGGCTGTCCCATAGAGTTTGTAATAGAGGCCGTTTTAGATAAAGTTAGGGGTTCATATATATCTAATATAATCTCAATAAATTAATTTCAATTTATGTTAAAATTGAAATGATATAGAATTTGAATATTATCATATTGATTTTTCTATGATACATTTTTTCATAATGGTTTTCTATAGAGGAAATAGGATAGATGTGATGGGATGAAATCTAGGGGAAAAACATTGTAAATCATTATCCTAAGATGGTCAAAATTAGAACTGAAAATCTTGGTATAATAATGGCACAGTTGAATTAGGATAAAAAAGGTAGTGGTATCCATGCATGATATCATCCAAATCAACCATAGATGAACATGTCGATTGTATATAATTTCATGAGGCAATTTTGTTCATCATTCAGACGAATATCTCACCCTTTACTATTTGAAGTGTTAATTAAATCCCTAGAAAATATTTTTAGGTCATTGGGTGTTAAGAAAAGGGTTTGTATTACTAATTTCCATTTTGAATGTGAAGCTAATCAGTGTTTTTCAATAGATAATAATACAAGTAATAGTTAAAATATTAATTCTCTAGAGTTATATTAATTCAATGATAAATATCATGATAATTATTTTTCCAAGGCGGTTTTCTTAGAATGGAAAAACAATTCTTGGATTCCATGTAACAGGAGGATTTTTTCGCTTCATATGATGAAAAACTCACCTGAATGGTAAAGTAATCTAAAATTTTTATCTAGATTACATATAGTAAAATAAATCATTTTTAATAAATATTAAATGTAAAGTACTTTAGGCCATTTGATTATGGTGAGTTAAAATGTCATTAAAAATTTGTTTTATGCATAGAGATAGTGGAAATGGAGTATTCTTATGATCATATGTTTTTTGAAAAACATCATATTAATCAGTTAAGGGTATAATTGAAATGGAATAATTCTTCAAAAAAGACTGATGGTATGAAAATAATGTTTACATCTTGTAAAATTTGTGCTAAAATAACTCACCATAAGAATTATTTCTGAATTCTAGTAAGAGATTTTGATGTGTTAAAATGATACATAAGTCACGTAACTACAATGAAAAATATCAATCTAGTGATAAGAACAAAATATTATTTACAGTAAGTAAAATGTTTTAAGTGTAATGATATGGGTCATTAGTAATACATGTATCTGATGAATAACTTGAATGATGGGAAGTTGAAGGAATATAATCATAAAGGTGTGGTGAAAAATATTGCAACTACTTCAACCGATGTTGGGCCATCAAATGATGTGGTATAAGGTACATTGTTTTTTTTCAGATTTTTTCAAATGTATTATTTTATTTTGGGTCTACACATTCTATCATTTCTGATAAATTTTATAGTAAATTGGAAATTGAACCTTATGAAATGAATCCATAAATTATGATAAAACACATTGGGTATGTATTGAGGAAAATTATTTAATAATCTTTATATCATTGTTTATAGAAATAATCTACCTAAAAACTTAATTTTTTTTCCTCTAGTGGAGTTTTATTTAATTTTGGTTATGGATTTGAAATTTATTTACCATGATATGATTTATTATAGATCTAAAGAAGTTTATATTCAATAAGTGTTTTAGTTTGAATACAATAACATTCCCTTAGCATTTATAACATATTAGGAATGTGATAAACTAAAAAAATTATGGGAATGAATATTTCCTTGCAAATATTATTGAAAAATTGTTCTCTTCAGATTAATTATGTGTAAGTGGTAAATGAGTACCATAATGTATTTTCTGATGAGTGTCCTGGTATTATACGTGATCAAGAAGATTAATTTAATATTGACTTAGTTCTTGATTCTAAACCAATTTCAATACCCCCTTATTGAATGGCTCAAATTTAACTTTTAGACTTGATGACGATAATATAGGAGTCATTAGATAAAGGTTTCATTTGAACAAGTACATCACCATGGGGTTCTCCTGTATTGTTTGATAAATAGAAAGATGGTTCAAGGATAATTTTCATCGATATTGGAAACTTGAATATAATCACTAGTATGAAACATTATGTATTGCCTCATATCATTGATTTTATTGATCAACTCGTGGGAGAAAAATATTTCATGGCGATTTACTTTTGGTAAGGGTACCAGTAGTTGAAATTAATGGCATCATACATTCTATAGACTATGAATCGTACAAGATGTGGCCTTTATGAATATTTTTTTATTCTATTTGGCTTATTTAATACACATACTTTATTCATTGATTTTATTAATAGAATATTCCTTAAGTTCTGGGATATGTTTTTGTTGTGTTTATTGATGCCAATTTTGTATATTCTAATAGAAAATAGGAGCATGAAATCCTGATATGGGTTACTTCAAAAACCATAAATTAGAATAATTTTTCTTGAAATTCAGCAAGAGTGATTTTTCATTGTAAAAAATTTCATTCCATGGTATTGTTTTGTTTAATGATGTAATAACAATTGTTCATGCTAAAACTAATGTTATTGAAGATTTTCTAATACCTAAAAATATAGTTGAGAGTTCTATTTCGTTGTCTCAATATACTATTACCTATGGTGTGTTGAAAATTATTCATAGTTATCAAGCTCACTATGATAACATTAAAAGGTTTTTTGTTCATATGAACAAAATAATGTGATGATTGTTTTTAGAAATTGAAAAGCAGATTGGTGATGGATCCAATTTTGGAACATCCTTCCTTAAATGGTGAATTAGTTATATATAGTGATGCGTCACTTAAAGGACTTTGTTGTTTCCTAATGTATAATGATGATGTAAGTAATTATGATTCATGTTAGATGAAAACTCATGAGTTAAATTAACCAAAACATGATTTTGAATTAGTTTCTGTGGTTTATTATTTAAAAATCTGGAGGCATCATTTGTATTGAGTAAAATGTTATATATATACTGAGAAAAACAATTTAGGCTATATATTCAATCATAAATAATTAAACGTGAGAGAGAAGATGTTTGGAACTAATCTGGGATTATGATTTCACAATTAATTAAAATCATGGAAAATAAAATAAAGTGGATAATGCTTTGAGTCATATATTTAATGCTACAATAACTATGATACATTTAGAACATTACCCATTGGTTAATTATTTGATAAAATTTAGCATGGATGTTGTTAGAGTAGGAAATTGATCTATTTTTTTATGTTTTGGTGAAAAATTATCTATCATAAATAATTAAGAAAGAACATAAGGAATATAGTGAATTGTATAAAAATGTAGCATTGGTTCAAAAGGGTATGTTCCCTTAATTTAATATAGATGAAAATTATGTGTTCAAATTTGGGAAGAGATTATGTCTTCATTGTGATTCATAGTTAAAGAAAGAGTTGTTATGTGGTGCACATAGTTCTATATTTCCAGTTTATCATGGCATTACAAATATGTACAGAGGCCATTAAGATTATTACTGGTGGGATGAAATGAAAAGAGATATTTCTAACATTACTATGAAGTGTTTTCTTTGTCAGCATGATAAAGAATAATGATAATTTCAAAAGGGGATTCTTTATTATTAGTTAATTCCATTTTGGAAATGGTAAAATATGTCTGTGGATTTTGTTGTGTGATTACGAAAGACTTCTTGAGGTAACAATTCAATTTTGTGTTATTGTTGATCGATTGACTAAATCTCAACATTTTATCCCTATTCAAGATACAATATATCATGATTAAATTTATTGGTTGTATGTTAAATAGATAGTTAGGTAACATGGATTTCCTATATCCATTATTTATGATCTTGATCTCAGGTTCATATCTAAATTTTGGAAAGGCCATCAAAATTCATTGGGAACTGAATTAAATTTCAATAAATCATTTCATCCAGAATCAAATGCGCATGAAATATTAAAAATCTGAACCATGGAGAATATGATATGTTTTTGTTCAATGGATTACCAGAGAAGATGGTATCAATATATTTCTTTGGTTGAAATTTATTATAATAATAGTTTTCATTCCAGTATATTGATGGAACTATTGGATGAATTATATAGAAGGCGGTGCTGAACATCAAATTTTTTAGATGATGCAGGATAAAATAATCTAATGGGACTAGAATTTGTATAATATATGATATAAAAAGTTCACCTTATTTAGAGATACATGAGGATATCTCAAAGTAGGGCGAATGGTTATGTTTATAACCGATGGAAGGATAATTCATCAGAAATATGAGATCATTTCATCATCAAAGATTCTACATGGAAAATTGTGATGTGTTTTGGTATAATGGTGAAGCTATGTCCATAGTAATTGGACCCTATGAAATCATAAAGAATGTTGGATCTGGTGACAATATTAAGGCTTTACCTCTAATTCCATCCTAGGAAAACAATTTTTTTCATGTTTCAATGTTAAGATAGTATATTCCTTATCCATCATAGGTTTTGAGTCCATAAGTATTTCATGGATCCAACCCTGGGGCTCATTCCGTGAATAACCCAAGCCCGCCTTCTATAGGCAAGGGGTTGATGACTAGGACCGAAAAGACATATCCCAATAACAAGAATGAATTGCCTTTAAACCTATACAAACACACAATCCAAGAACTCAACAAGAAATAACCACGAAGTAAACTAATATAGTAAAAAGTCTATTGAATGTAAAGGGGATGGAATAGAATCCCAACTAAAAAGTAAAATTACAAATGAATAGAGAAAACAACTCTTGGATCATCCATTGTGGTTCCTACCTAAAGGGTAGGAACATCTCACGATCAGTAGTCACTGTAGCATGTCACATCAAATGGTCAGCTTCTGAGCACCATCCAGTCCTAGCTCCCCTTGCCTCTATTAACACTGCCAGTCGTCCGCACAAGACACAACAAGGTGTGGGCATATCCTAGGTACGACTGAGTATAATATTACATAGTAGGGACTTGGAGACCCCCGAAGGTATCTCAGAGATCCAAAAACGATAAACCTCAATGCAAGATATGAAACAAAAAAGATCAAATAAGTCATCAACTCAACTAAGGTATATTCCCAAAAATATACCTAATATATCAAGATATAATCAACTCATACATGAAGAAACATAAGGCTCTATCTTTTACATTTTTTGAACAACTGATCCACGAGGGAAGAATACCACAAAGTTAACACAACGAATGTAATGCCACGAAGGTAAAAGTACCAAAAAGGTAACATCATGAAGGTTACACCATGAAAGTAAAAGTACCAAAAAATGTTACAACATGAAGTTAAAGGTACCACAAAGGAAAATTCTCATCTCACACCAGGTACATAACTCACATACATAAGTATAGATGATTGGTCGTAAATCTAGATCATCTTACTCTTTCGAGAGGATCTGTTGATTACCTACACATGATCGATATATGATAACAACACAGGATCACTAGGCTCTAACCCACAAATAATTGATAGATACTGACCCAAACATGATCTGTAAGAGCTGACCCACATCGGATTGATAGATACTAACCCACATTGGATCGATTATCTTTCATCACATTACTGTTAGCTATGTGATTCACGCACTATGCAAGCATCATTCTAGGTGTATCCCCTCCAAAATTAATGAATCATACCTCAATTTACAAAATTTTCCATGAATATGTATCTTAAAGGACTGCAATGTCATAACTGTTCCAACGTGAAAGATGATGCATCAATTAGACACCCGGTCTGTGACTTATACACATTTTATTACCGAGTTCCCGGTTCGATTCGGGTTCGATCCAACCCGTCCGTACTCCAACATTCTCTAAATCTTATGTGAAGTATACCAAAAGGACCATATTTTTACAAGGATCCAAGTGCTATTGATGGATCATAAAATGGATTCATGGTTTACAAGTTATGGTTCTTTAAGTAAAATTGGGCCTCGAAGGGTCTGAGTCTGTTCCGACTCAATCTACCCGACCTGGTCGAGGCCGAACCGACCCAGTATGGGCCGATGTGACCCATTCCAGGGCAGAAGCGACCCAGTCTAGGGCGACGCGACTTGGTTTAGGTCCACCTGACTTGGCCCAGCCCACCCTGGCAGTGCGGCCAGTTAGCTGGTGCGGCCCAGCCCACGGAGAGGCAAAGATCACTAGGCTGGAGAAAACCGACCCACAGAGAGGTGTGGCCCACTAGATCAGGGCCCAACCTAGCTAGTATGGGGGGGCATTTCCACCCATTTGGAATCAGAGCAGTGGCGCCAGGGGGTGCCTCCAGGTTGACCACAGGACCCACGGAGAGTGGGTCCCAACCCTCTACCATGGCCCTCTATAGTGGCGCGCGATGGTGCCCTGCTCGCCTCCACCCACAGTCGACCGGTGTCAGCTACCACTTTCTACTGATGCTATCCTCCACGTCTCTATGCTACATCCCTCTCTCTTGAAGCGTGCCATTTCATGCCGCTCTAACTTCGACGGCCATCCTGAGCCGAACATTGTCTGCACCTACCGTGGATATGGTCGCATCCTTCTTCACCGGCGTCACATGACGGTGCGCCAACATATCCTCTACATTCGGCAAATTCGGGCCACCACAATAACCTCCTCTACCATTTTTGGTTTTCAATCATCTTCTATAGCTCACCGGGTGTGCCCCAGTGGCATGTTTCTCCATCTGATATTGAATACAGACTCCTCAGGATGACCTCATAATCACTAAACTCACTATTCTGGGTTCCATCCAACCAGAAAAAATCACTCACGAAGAACACGTCCAATTTCAACAAAATTTAGAGAGTCCAGACCTTGTCTATTTGGTCCGTTACCTCTACATTTTCATTATATCAATAGGGTAGTATACTGACTTTGCAACTTTAGAATTTAGACAAAAAATAAACCCTACCTCATAAGTTTTTGATGAATGTCTGCACTTGATGTGGAGTCTATGCTCGTCACTTCAGGATTCGGTGGCACTCGTCAATACTTGCAGAAACCAGTTCTGTCCTCCAAGTGGTTATTGTCATGGTATGTTTCTAGAGCATTGTCGCTTGGTGAAGTCATGCTGACACTACTTCTCTAGAAGCATATAAATATGATAGGGGAGGGTGAGAAACTCCAATGGAAATTTATGAGGTTCATTTAATGAATAAACCTCCCAAATTCCATTGGGATTGTTATGATTATTGAGGAGTCAATACAATTAATGGATTGACATATCGATGGTCCCTCCACCACCACTTGTCCGTTGGAGGAAAATAAAAAGATAAATAAAATAACATTGTTATTTTATTATTCATTAAAATGTACAAAATCTATCATTTTCTCCTGACCAACTGTAGTATAATTGAATCCTTCCTTAAAAGAATCCCAGAACTACGGATTCAACAGAGCTCTCAGATTTTTAATCCAAGCACCAGTTCAATCTATTGAAAACACCGCTCGCACATTTACTAAACATACCTTAAAAATGTTCATAAATTCATCCCGTGAACACCAGGCCTCATAATCAGGCACCTTATGTTTTTTAAGACTCATAACAATTACATATAAAAAATAATAATTACAATAAAAATCCATGTATTTAAATTCTCCATACCTTAGTTCTTTTCATCCCTGAAATCCACAACATAGAATAAGGAAATAGATGGGGGTACTAAGCTTGAATCTAGGCCTCCCTCCCCCATATTATCTCTTATAGATTCCCATGCTACCAGTGAACATGCACCAGAGGGATTGATCATCCACGAAGGACCCACATTTGTTGATGCTCACTTTCTACTGGAACCTACGTAAATGCCACCTCATCATTAATGACAAACTCACCCAATAAATCAAATTTTTTGGATCATGCACGTAACATCTCAACTGCGACAGGTGGAAAATTTCATACTCCCGGTGCATCCATAGCGGAAGAGCTAGGCTATAGCGACCTAACCATTTCTTACATTACGATTACATCATTTTAAAGATAAAAAACATAATAGTATTACACATAGAGGTTCCAAAGGTTTAGTATCTTGGGAAAACTAGCACCATACATAACAATTACAATATCAAGCATAAAAATTTATTTAATTTCATCATCTCTAGCTTTTTATTAGAAATTGTCCACTCCTTAGTATATGTAACCACCTGAGGATATACATCAAAAGGAGTGTTCTAGAATCCCATTAAAAGGATAGATAAGAACAATATAGCATGGGGTGAGCATAATCATAACATGGGAAAAATATCATGAACATAAGAAGAAGCATAAATATAAGACTTGAAATATTGCAATGCATAAAAATGAAACATCATGTCTTAGTGGTTAACTACCACACATGCTTGTGAACCAAGTTAGAATATTTTTCAAACATAATTTCACATTTACTCATGATATTAAAAACTGTTCCCAATGCATTGGAGGGCTGTATAATTCCATGCACACTTGTCACATTTAAACATTAATATTGTGCTATATAATTCTGGGCACACCCATCACATAATAACATTATCATTTATCATGAATTCCAAAATGAACATATAGAATAAATAAACATAACTAACCCATGAAAAGTAATGGATTTCATCTCATAAGAACAGATTCATAAACTTGGGGTTCCCAACACAAAGGGAGAAATAACATACTTATATAAGAACCGTAAATCTTGAATGAGAAGTAAAAGGTGTGTTCTTGAAAGAAAAATTATTCTGGAAAAAATTTTGTTTGAAATAAATATTATTGGTAAACATGTATATCCCAGAAAATTAATGTTAATGATGAAAAAATCATTTTCTATGAGAAACCACATAAAAAATGGAGTGAAAGGGGGAGAACCCGATGGATAAAATTTGTGTTCGATAATTTCCCCATACCTTGTATCTGAATGCTTCCTTCTCTTTAATCTCCAGTATAAAGACATTATATTAATTAATTAGAAATCCAGAACCTTTTGTATATTAATATTTTTCATTATGCTTTCATTAAGTTATTTTATGTACCTTTGGATGAGTAATATAGTTTTAAAACATTGTACGAGAATGTTTGTTTTCATGGTTTTCTAGAGTGGTTCACTTGTATTCATAAATTGAAGTTCGGTTAGAACATGAATAAAAATATAGAAATGATGTTACATGTTATTAATGATATTCCATAAGTTTTAATATTCTTATAATGATTCATATTATCTCCATGTAGATGAATTGTTAGATAAGATTTAAATGATGATTGTTTGGGTTAATTTGCACCGTTTTTCGATCACAATGATGTTTTTTTAATTTATCACTTAGTAATATGAAAATAAGTTATTTCCGTAACTTTAAATAAGAAATAAAAAATAAAAAATATTTTGGTTCAACCATAAAAATGGTTTCATTACCAGATCTACTAGTTGAAATGAAAGAAGAAAGCATGTCGTTCTTAAAGGTGATAAATTAACACCTCGCAAACAACGTTCTCTTCAATAAACTAAAACGCAGAGGGAAAGGGGTTCGGATTGTATAATATCCCATTAGAATCATAAAATTAAATTATACGTACAATTATGGAGTTACAATACCTTTTGGATGAAGATAGGTGGGGAGAGATCAAGAAATGAACTTGAACATGAAAGGAAATTGAAGGAGAAGAGGGAGAAAAATTACTTCTTGAATCCTTCTGTTGAGAACCTCCGTAAGGGCCTATGATTGGTCATATGATGAGACAAGAGGCTATTGGACGTGGGGGAGGTGCTAGGGAAGGTGTCTGGGTAGATTTTATAGAAGGCATGGAGCACGAGAGGTGTGAGGAAATGAGGGTGTGAAGGGTGCCTTTTATAGTGGAGGGGATAGGGGTTTCCATAATATTAAATTAATTAGTTTATTTATTTCTCCTAAGATAAGTAATAGTGAGTCTTTAATGACCAATAATAGTAATTTTAACATGTGATCCCAAAAAAAGTGGGCTTACATTATCAGAACATCATCGATTACTCAATTAACACATTATTTATCATTTTTGTGAATTATCAGATTCTACTATTCATCAAAAATTCATGTATTTCAAAAAAATCCCAAAAATTTAACCCTACATTTTTTTGATGTGTAGAATCCAAAAATGAAGTCCATTTTTAAAAAATAATTTTCTAAATATTGTTAATTTAATATTTAATTAAAATCATAATTTACTAAAAAAACAGTTTTTCAGATTAAAACTGATTTTATAGTGCTTTCAAATATTACATAGGGTATTATAAAATTATCTAAAAACTATAAGAAATTAATTTGATAAATAATTAATAAATTTTAAGAAAATACATCTTCCTTTAAATTAATTAATTAATTATAATTATTTATGACTTACAAAATTCCAAAACGTATACTAAGGTCAAATTATCACTTTCTAAGATGTCTAAATTTTATTTAATTACTCATGTCTAAGGTTACTGTTATGTTGTATGATTTACTATTTATAAGGTTCATATTAATATTTATAAGGGTATGTTACTATTCTTAAGGGTATGTTACTATTTACCTAAACTTATTTTTATTTCATTAGACTCCAAAAATCATCTTGAGCACAACCGTGTATGTTAGATTTCTAAAATTCCAAACACAGAAGTGAAAAAATTATGTTTAATGGTCACTTATCACTTAGTTTTTTATTATTTTGTGTTTTCATGTTATTTTAGTTCATAAATATAAGAATGAAATTTCCAATGAAAAACATTGGGTTGTTACATTCTTCCCCCCTTAAGAAATTTCACCCCAGAACTTTCACATTACACAAACTGGTGAGGGTGTTTCTCCTTCATTGCCTCTTCTGGTTCCCAAGCTGCCTCCTAAAACATATGGTTCTTCCACAACACATTGACAAGATGGGATGTCTTGTTGCGTAGAACCATATCCCTCTGATCTAGAATCTTTACTGGATTCTCCTCATAGGAGAGATCATCTTTCAGTTTCACCACCTCTGAGTTTAGTTAATGTGCAAGGTCTGGTATGTACTTCCTCAGTAGTGATACATGAAACACATAATGAGCTTGATCCATATTTGGTTTAAGTGCAAGGTGATAGGCCATGACTAATATGTGGTCAAGGATTTCGAAGGGGCCAATATACCTTGGGATTAGAATCACTTTCTTTCCAAATTTCATGACTCTGTTCCGTAGAGATATTCAATGGAAGACTTTATCTCCAACGTCGAACTCCAAGTCCCTTCGACGGTTGTCAGAATAGCTCTTTTTCCAACGTTGAGAAGCTTTTATGTGTTTCTGGATGACTTGAACCTTCTCTGCCATCTCTTGCACAATATTGGGTCCATGTAGCTTTCTTTCTCCCACTTCATCCCAACAGGTTGGAGTTCTACATCGCTTTCCATACAGAGCATCATATGGAGGCATCTAGATACTCAAGTGGAAGCTATTTTTGTACGAATACACAACCAATGGGAGATTCTGATCTCAACCACCTTTAAATTCATGAGAGAAGGCTCTTAACATATCTTCAAGCATCTGAATAGTCCTTTTAGACTGGCCATCGATTTGGGGGTGATAGGCCATGCTGAAATTTAATTCAGTACTCAAATAATATTGAAGGCTCCTCCAGAACATAGATGTGAACCTTGGATCATGGTCAAAGATAATTGAGAGTGGAACACCCAATCATCTCACCACTAACTTCACATATATCATTCCATGTTGTTCAAGAGAGAGATCTTCCCTAATATAAATAAAATGGGCAGTCTTGGTGAGTCGATCAACCACAACCCATATCACATTATTTTTCTTTGACATATTCGGGAGACCCATGACAAATTTAACAATAACATTTTCCCATTTCCATATGTGTATAGGAAATGGCTGCATCATTCCCTTGGACTTTGGTTGCCCAGCTTTAACTTGCTGACATGCCAATCACCTTTATATATATTCTGCAATCTCTTTCTTCATGTTATCCCACCAGAAGTGTTCTCGATGATCACGATACATCTTGGTACTCCCAGGATGGATATAAAAATTTGAGCTATGTGCATTATCCAATAGCTCCTTCTTTATCCAGGGGGATGAAGGCACACAAATCTGTGTTCCAAACCGAATCACACCATCATCATCGATATAGAACTCTTCCATCTTCCCTTCCTTTACTCCATTCACCCTCTTTTGTATCTACACATCATCCCTTTGTGATTCCTTAATATTCTCTTGGATGGATGGTTGCACAAACATTTGGGAAAGTTAGGATGTATCCCCTGACCTTTTGATTTCCAAATCCATTATTTGCATATCCAATAAGATAGGGTCTTTCTCAATCCACAACATGGATAGAGTTGTAGGTTCATTTTTTCTTATAGCATCAGCTACCTTGTTCACCTTTCTAGGATGATAGTGAATAAAGTAATCGTAATCCAAGATTAGCTCAAAACATAACTTTTGATGCAGGTTGATCTCCTTTTGTGTGAATATATACATTAGGCTATTGTGGTCGGTGTATATGTCACACTTCTCACCATAAAGGTAGTGCCGGTAGATTTTCAAGGAAAAAATCTCGGCTTCCAGCTCTAGATCATGCCTTAGGTAGTTCTTCTCATGGATCTTCAACTGCCGTGATGTGTAGGATATCACATTATCATTTTTCATCAGCAAAAAACCCAAGAATTTCTTTAAAGAATCACTGTATATCACATTTCTTTCTCCACTTTTTGGTAGTGTGAGTACAGGTGCAGTGATCAGCCGTCTCTTTAGTTCCTTGAAGCTTCCATCACATTCATCCATCCAGATCTACTTTACCCCTTTCCTTGTTAACTTAGTTAGTAGGCTTGAGAATCATGATAAGTTTCTCAAAAAATGTCGGTAGTACCCAGATAATCCAAGAAAACTATAGATTTTTGTGACACTAGAGGGCCTGGGCCATTCCTCAATCTCCTTTGTCTTTGAAGGATCCATAAAAATTTCCTCACTTGTGATCACATGTCCCAAGAACGCGACTTTCTTCTCCCAAAATTCACACTTGCTGAACATGGCATACAAATTCTCCTTTCTCAGTGTCGCCAACACAAGTCACAGATGTTCTTCATGTTACTCCTTGCTATTGGAGTAGATGTTAATATTATTGATAAACACTACCAAAAACTTGTAGAGGTAATTTCTAAAGACTCTATTCATAAAATACATGAATATTTCAGGGGAATCAGTAAGTCCAAAGGGCATCACCAATAAATCATAGTGCCCATACCTTGTACATAAAGTAGTTTTCTGAATATCTTCCTTCGTCACCTTTACCTGATGACATCTAGAACGAAGATCCACCTTTGAGAAGTATGGAGTTCCTCTTAACTGGTCGGACAAGTCATCAATCCTTGGGAGAGGATACTTGTTCATTATGGTGATCTTGTTGAGTTCCCGATAATCGATACACAACCGAATTATTCCATCCTTCTTCTCCACAAAGAGCACTGGTGCACCCAAAAGGGATGCACTAGGGAGTATGAACCCTTTGTCCAGATGCTCTTGCAACTGCTTTTTTTACTCATCCAGTTCGATAGGATCCATCCTATAGGGACACATTGAGATAAGAGTAGCTCCATGCATGAGTTCTATTAAGATCTCTACCTCATGATCTAGGGGAATTCTAAGTAACTCTTCGAGAAATACATTTCCATATAACCTTATGATGGAAATTTCTTCAAGGTTGGAACTTTCCTTCAATTTAACCATTTGGGTGAGGTATACTTCTTCATAGGGAATCAAAACCCACACCATAGAAGCATTTTTCAAAGGAGATTCATGATCATCCTTGAATTTTTAGAGGAGAAAGGGATGGTTCGAAATATTAAAATATATTACCTTTTCCCGATTGTTGATATGTGCTCTATATAATGAGATCCTATCCATTTCCATTATAGGTTCAAATTCCAACAAGGGAAGTATTACGAGATTTTTCGGAAGAATCCTCCCACATATGTCAATGGGAGAAGAGTCAAACACTTGGGTTTCAATGAATTCACAACTTGGTGTTTTTACAGATATCTCTAATTCATGGTTTCAGGTCTTCGATTCTATAGTTCTAGAAATCTTGCAAGATATAAATTAATGCGTAGAACCAGAATCAAATAAAAACTTTTCCATTATTGAGTGAATAGGAAGTGTACCTTGTACGACTTCATTATCATGACCCACCTCCACAGTAGTGATGGCATAAGACTTCCCTTGTTCATTTGGATTTGGTGGCTGCTGATGCTGATTACCCTCGACAACTTGAGGTTTAGTTCACTGGTTTGCATAATGCCCTAGCTCCCTATAGATGTAGCATTGAAACATGAGTGGTTCTCTCCATTCATCAGCAAAATTATCCAAACTTTTTGTGTCATTTAGACACTCTATAGCATGTTTTCCTTCTTTCCGCCACTTGAAGCACTTCCACATCCCTTTGAGGCAATTCCCAGGGTGCAACTTCCAACATTTTTGGCATGTGGGTCGTTGATTTTTCTTCCCACCTTGGTCATTAGATCCACCAGCTTGAAACTCCATCTTTCTTTTCATACGATTATTACCACGTGACCATTCTCCAAACTCCATCTCCACTTTGAGAGCACACCGAACAACGTCTTCATAACTCCAAAAGTCTCGAATTGAAAGAGGCTTTCGAATATGTGGTTTTAATCCACTAAAGAATCTGTAAATTTTGATATCATTGTTGATAAAAAAACACGAAGCATACCTTGTTGGCCTTGTGAAATCTGCTTCTTAGGTTATGACATATTCTACTTCTCTTTCTCTTGATCTCTATAAATAATCTCTCCATATTCATGTGAAGAGTTCGTGGGATGTAATTATTAATAAACATTATCTTAAAGTCTTCCCATTCCATATCTTAAATGTCATCTCTTGGTTTGGTGTTCTTAATCAAAGCCCATATTTGATCGGCTTCTCCATCTAGATGATAAATGGATAAATTCACCTTCTCCATCTCAGAACAGTGAAGAACATAAAATATCTTCTCCATGGAGTTGACCCTCTGTTCCGAAACTAGTGGATCAGAATATCCACTAAACATCAGTGGTCGTTGCTGCATAAAAAATTTGATATCCAGTTGCTCCTTCTCTGGTGAAATAGGAAGTTACCCATTATTATGGTTATTTCTCATAACCTGAGATAATTGGGTAGGCATCACTATGAAGTTTTGAACACCACCTCCCAAATCATTGGGGATGTCGTTTGGGTAATCGTTGCATTGCCCCCACATGAGTTGTGGGCATGATTTCTCCATGTTTCCACCATTTTTCTATAATAGAAAAGGTTATAACAAAATATAAGTAAACAATTAAAGAATAAAATTTTCATTTAAACAATTTATACCATAAACATAACCTATGGGATCCCTATGTAAATATTCTTGTGTGCATATTTGTACTTAGTCTCATGTTGAAGGTTTCCTCTATGGTTAACTAATCCTAATTCCCAAATTATCTAAACCTTTCCTCTGATACCAACTATAGTGACCCGATCTTTTATTACATTACTATTTAATCATTTTAAAGATAAACAAAATAATATTATTACACTTATAGGATCCAAAGGTTTGATTTCTTGGGAAAACTAGGAACATACATAACAATTACAACATCAAGCATTAACATTTAATTAATTTCTTCCTCTCTAGCTTTTTATCGCTACGTGTCCTCTCCTTAGTACATGTAGCCACCTGAGGATATAAATCAAAATGGTTGAGATTGATGCCCAGTAAGAGGATAGATAAGAACAATATAGCATGGGGTGAGCATAATCATAACATGGGAAAAAGATCATGAACATGAGAGGAAGAATAAATATAAGACTTGAAATGTGGCAATGCATAAAAATGAAACATCATGTATTAGTGGTTACTACCACAAATACTTGTGAACCAGTATAAATCCTTGTTCACACATAATTTCACATTTACTCATAAGATTCATCACTTTACCCAATGCATTCGAGTGCTATATAATTTTTGGCCCACCCGTCACATTTAAACATTCATATTGTTCTATATATTTCAGGGCACACCCGTCGCATCATAACATTATCATTTATCAAGCATGCCACAATGAACATATAGCATAAATGAACACAAATAACCCCTGAAAAGGAATGGTTTTCATCTCATAAGAACAAATTTATAAACTTAGGGTTCCCATACCAAAGGGGGAAATAACAGAACAGATACAAGAACCGTAAATATTGAATTAGAAGTAAAAGGTGTGTTATTAAAAGAAAAGTTCTTCTAGAAAACATTTTGTTTAACATAAAAAATATTGGTAAACATTTATATCCCAGAAAAGTAATTTCAATGATTAAAAAATTATTTTCTTGGAGTAACAATATAAAAAATGGAGTGATATGGGGAGAACCCGAAGGGCGAAATTTGGGTTCGAGAATTTCCCATAACCGTATATCCGAATGCATCATTCTCTTTAATATCCAGTATAATGACATTATATTCATTAATTAGAAATACAGAACCTTTTTTACAATAATTTTATTCATTATGGTTTCATTAAGTGATTTTATATTCCATTGGATGAGTAATATAGTTTTAAAACATTGTTCTAGTATGTTTGTTTTCATGGTTTTCTTGAGCGGTTCACTTGTATTCTTAAATTGATGTTCGGGTAGAACATGAGTAAACATTCAGAAATGTTAGTACATGTTATTAATGAAATTACAGGATTTTGTATTATCTTATACTGAATCATATTATATCCATGTTGATGAGTCATTATATAATAATTAAATGATGATTGTTTGGGTTAATTTGGTTGGTTTTTCGATCACAACGAACTTGTTTTAATTTATCACTTAGTAATATAGACATAATTTATTTCCAGAACATTAAATAGGACATAATTCATATAACATATTCTGTCTCAACCATAAAAATGGTTTCATGACCAGATCTGAAGGTTGAAATTAAAGAAGAATGCACGTCGTTCTTGAAGGTGATGAATTAACACCTCACAAACAATGTTCTCTATAATAAAATAAAAGGGAGAGGGAATGAGGGTTGGATCATATAATATCCAATTATAATCATACAATTACAGTATATTTATAATACTGAATTTAAAATACCATTTAGATTAATATAGGTGGGGAGAGATCAAGAATTGAACTTGAACTTGAAAGGAAATCAATGGAGTAGAGGGAGAGAAATTACCTCTTGAATCCTTCTCTTAATAACCTCCTTAAGAGCCTAATCATGGTCTTTTGATGAGACCAGAAGCTCTTGGAAGTAGGGGAGGGGCTAGGTAAGATTTTTGGGCGGATTATAGTGAAGTCTTGGAGCTTGAGAGGTGTTAGGGAATGAGGGTGTTAAGGGTGGATTTTATAGTGGAGGGGAGAGGGGTTTCCTTAATATAAAATTCAATAGTTTATTAATTTCTCCTAAGATAATGAATAGTGGGTCTTGAATGACCAAGAATAGTAATTTTGTCATTTTATCCTGAACCAACTAGGATTAAATCAGCAGAACATCATCGATGACTCAATTAATCCATTATTATCATTTATTGTGAATTAACGGATTCTACCATTCATAAAAAATTCATGTATTTCCGAAAAATCCCAAAAATTTACTCCTACCATTTTTTGATGTGTAGAATTAAAAAATTAAGTCCATTTTTTAAAAATAATTTTCTAAATATTATTAATTTAAAATTAAATTAAAATCTTATTTTAATAAAAAAAATAGTTTTTAAGAATAAAACTAATTTTATAGTGCTTTCAAAAATTATGTAGGGTCTTATAAACATATCTAAAAACTATAACAAATTGATTTGATATATAATGAATACATTTAAAAATAAATAATTTTTCCTTTAAATTAATTAATTAGTTATAATTATTTATAACATAAAAACTTCCAAAACGTTTACTAAGGTCAAATTGTCACATTCTAAGATGTCTAAATTTTATTTAGTTATTCATGGGTATGGTTACTCTGATGTTGGATGATTTACCATTAATAAGGTTTATATTAATATTGATAAGGGTATGTTACTATTACTAAAGGTATGTTACTATTCACTGAAAAATATTTTTGTTTCATTAGACTCCAAAAATCATCTTGAGCACAACCGTGTGTCTAATTTTAAAAATTCCAAACACAGAAATGACAAACTTATGTTTAAAGGTCCCTTATCACTTAGTAGTTAATTATTTTGTGTTTTCATGTTATTTTATGTAATAAATATAAGATGTGAATTTTTATTTAAATACATTGGGTAATTACACAGGCGATGCGCCACCTCGCCAACATTGATGAGAAACTAAAAAGGTCCGATTAACCATGGAGATAACTTACCGCCCCAACCAAATCATTGTAAAACTCATCAAAGTGAGAACCATAAGAAGACATGTTCTCCCTCCTAGAACTAGAAATGTCTCTGTCTCCTATCATAATAATAATTTTTTTCTACTCTATGTAGTCCTCATCTACTCCTGGATCACCTGCACCATCGCAGTTGTCGCCCATACTAACTACGGTCCCATTATTGCTGACTCCCCTTGGTCTGTTTAGAATAAGGGTGACCTGAAATGTAGACCGTGCAGTGTCTCAAATGGTTTCATACTGAATGTGTAGTGATAGTTGTTTTTGTACCAAAAATCCACCACGAGAAAGTGATTCTCCCAACTATGGAAAAGTTTTATGATGCATGCAAAAAGCATTTCCTCGAGTGTCTGTATGGTCCGCTCTGTCTGACCATCCGTCTAAGGATGAAAGGCAGCACTCAAACATAGTTGGGTCCTAAACACCTATTGTAATCGCTTCCACAACTTGGATGTAAAACACACTCCACAGTCTGAGATTTTCGTCGATGGAACCCCATGAATCCATACAATCTCTTGTATGTAGAGGCATCCCAAGCCCTATACTGATCCCTACTCTTATATGGGAATGATGTGGGCCGACTTGTTGTGTCTGTCAACAATCACCTAGATAGAATCATGTTCCCTGGAAATAAGTGGAAGCCCTATCAAAATTTCCATGGAGATACCATCCCACTTCTTCTCTGGAACCTCTAGTGGCTGCGCTAAGCCAGCTGGAACCTGATGCCTGGCCATCACTTACTGAAAAGTGAGGCATCGTGAAACAAACTCCACCACTACCTTCTTCATCCCTGGCCACCATTTTTGATATCATAGGTCCTTTTACATCTTCCCCACACTAGGATGTACCACCATAGGGGATGTATAGAACTCCCTCAACACCTCCTCCTATAGTGCCACTGGTTACATGAAGTGTCCTCAAAAGAGGGTGACATGTTCCCCATCATAAAAAAATCCATAAAATTCATATGATGAGGATATTTGATCATGTCAAGCATCGTAGTCAATATCCCCATGTCATTCCTCCTAAACTTACTAAATAATTTAGAGAGCGATAGTCATTGACTAGAGTGAAGCTTCTCGATCTCTATCCACAAAGGATATCTGCAATGCAGCTAGCTGATCTGTCACCTTACTCACTAAATATAGACCATACCTCCCACTGATTGTGTCTGCTACTATATTCCCCTTCCAAGGAGTGGGAGCTATCACAAAGTCATAGTCCTGGAGAAACTCCAACGAACGTCGATGTCTAAGGTTCAGGTCCTTCTGTGAGAACACATACATGAGACTCTTGTGATCAGAGTAAATAGAAAATTGTTCACCCATTAAGTAGTGTCCCCACATCTTCAAGGAAAATACTATTGAAACATGTTCCAGGTTATGGGTAGCGTAGTTCTTTTCATGTTTTATCAGTTTTCAAGAATCATACACGATCAATGATCGCTCCATCATTAGGACACATCCATGTATTGTTTGTGATGTGTCCCAGTATACTACATACCCAACACCCTCTTCTCGTATCATTAAGATAGCGACACTCATTAGACTCTTCCTCAACTCATGAAAACTATGCGGAAATCTATCCATGTAACACCCCAGGTAAATAAAGAATATGAAATTTTTATATTTATCAATATTTGTGACTAAAATATTAATATTACTTTAAAGGGAACTCTATGCTCGATGGAGTACCCAATACGCGACAACGAGTTCCTTTGAAATCATACGTTGCACAATAATAATAAAATAATATTATTTTAAATGGTAGTTAACGCAAAGCCATTGTAATGGAGGGAAAGAATGGAAATAACTAAAAAATGATTATATATGTTTGTCAAATATTTTTACTTTTATGCAATAATTGTTAGAGGCATAAAATGCAAATGAATCAAATTTTAAGCATAAATCTTCTAATATTCATTAAAAGGTCTATTAAACAACTTTTGATGGAGAACCCTTTTTAAATACACTTTTGACAATTTTATATGTTTTATTTGACAAAATAAAATCCTTCTTTAGAAGCTAGGCATCAAAATTTAATTTCTGAAAATTTTTGTTATTTTTCCGATAAAGATCATTATTAGTGAAAATGATGCATTTTAATTCAAAACCTCATTTTAATATGATTTATTTATATGTATAGATTATATTTTTAATTGAGATTAAAGTGTATTTATAATATATTTTTACCATTTAATCCAATGGTGGTTATTGGAATTAATTTCACTTTGAAATAGGACTTAAAGTAGTGGTAATCTTTTAATAGATATTGTTTCTTAAAAACACCCGATTTGTTTTGACAGCGTGAATTAATTATTAAATTAATTAATGAAACATATATGTTTTGAATTTTGTAAAAGAGACAGAATTTTTGAATTCGTAATATCAAATATTTCATAGGGTGAATTTTTGGTATTTTTCTGAAAAACATGAATTTTTGATGAATAGTGAAACCACTAAGTGGTACTTAAAAAAACTGATTTTTCATTTAAATGAAATTTTACCACCTCTGTGTTTTGAATTTCAAAAATATGACATACATGGTTTTAATTAGGATGTAAAATTTGGTTCAATGGGATTAAAATTATTTTTTGGTGAATAGTGACTTTTATGTTTTTAATCGCGATTAGAGGTAATTAGTGTAATTTAAGGTAAAAATAATGTTTTAGTAATATGAAACGACCTTGAAACATGTCCTACGCTTATTTTATGAGTCATGGCCGACTAATAAAATCCATGGGTCAACTTGGGGACCCCATGGAGCCACATTGGTAGGAAAATGACATTAATAACTTTTTATTTAATGTTAAAATAAAAATGTCACAAACATGAGTTTTTTTTTACTAAATCCATTTTTAAATGGGGTCATACAAGTCATACATTTGACTATAAAAAACTCATTAGAAATATAAAAAGATTTCCTACATAATGATATATTTTTTATAATTTTTATACATTAAATAAATTAAATTAATTCTGACATCATGATGATGCAGTGATTACCTCATTATTTAACGATTTAAATAAAATGAAACGATAATATAAAATCTAAGACCTAAACATGTCAAAAAGATATTGTATGGGTGTATTTTAAACTCTTATCACTTTATCCTCAAAATACATCAATTTGGGACCTTTAAAATCTGAAACTCATTTGAAAATAAAGTATCCTTTTATAACTTTCCAAGAGAGCCCCTCCTCTCCTCTTATAAAAGGCCCCCACCTCTACCACCGTACCCACACCTCTCAAGCCTTTGTCTTGGCCAACCCATGCCCATTTCATCTCTCCAAATACCTCTATTAATCATTTAAGACTCACCATTGGGTAAAATCCATTTCCAAGGAAGCCTTTGAGCTCAAATCAAAAAGAGTTACCTAATTTAAAGTTAATGTCTTCTCTTGTGTTCTTTTGTTTTATTTTGCTTCTCCAATCCTATAAACTCTTTTTATTCGTTTACTTTGTAACAACACCAGTATCTTCAATATACTAGGATGTTTTTATGAGAAGGATTTGATCTACATATACACACACCATCGTCTAATGGTTAAAGAACATACCGTTTCTGTGGATGGAGAATTGCTACCTCACGAAACGATGACTGTTCAATCTTCTTTTAAAAACTTTCATGGTGGATATTATGATGTCACTATATTTTATATATTATATATATGGTATTTATGTATTCTATATGCTTCGGAATATTATATTTAAAACATGCCTTTTTGCTTTTCATGTTGTGAAAATGCGATAATTTCATACGAGGAAGTGTGGACTACCGTCCCCTCATGTGATGTGACTCGTTCATGCAATACATGGAATGTATAAATAATGAAATTAATGAACATATTTCACCTATATAACATATATATTATACTTTAATTATAATATATATATCTCTCAATTATTTTTAATTCCATTAACGTGACAAAGAAATGAAAGTAGCATTCATGCGTACGTACGGCCTACCATCTCCATTAATGGTGAATTTCATTTGTTTTTATCTCCAAATGTTATGAAGTAGTATAAAATGAATATTTACTTGATATATATGATATTAAACTCATTAATACTATTCTGGAGAATATTTACTGATCACTACATGGACAATCATTTTCAAACAAGTTCATTTTTTACTCATGTACCAAACATCGACAAAAACTTCTGATATGAAATCACATTATTAAACAATTATTATAACATTATAATATGTGATATGAACTGAATAATAATATGTAAAATAGGTCCTTAAGAAATTATAAATTGACCAAAGTTTATTATTCAGGAATATAAAGAAACGAACAAGAGAAGTCAGACTTGAGGTAAACGATCCTACCCCTCTCTTTCTTTTTAAGTACACTCTTTTATGTCATTCTTTTTAATCTCCTCATTCTTATGATTGGAATGTTATTTTATATTACTCTTACTGTAATTTTTATGTTCATATGACTAGAGACCCTATTTTCCCTCATCAATCTATTTTGGATGTTTTGAGTAGCATCGTTAGGCTGCTGAATTTTCGTAAGAGATCCAACCTCTCTCTTTCTTTTTAAGTACTCTCCTTTATGTCACTTCTTTTAAGCTCCTCGATGTTATGTTGGGGGAGGTTATTTTATATTTCTCTTGATTTAAATTTTATGTTAATATGATGAGAGACCCAATTTGATCTCATTAATCCATTTTTGGATGTTTTAAGTGGCGTTGTTAGGCTGCCGAGTTTTCATAAGGGATTTTTCATCACACTTATATTCCTCTGAGATTTATGCTACATTTTCCACCATTTTCCTTTAAGTGGTGTATGTACTGCCCATTATTATACTCTTGGGGTAATATAATTTTGTTTATGGGTATTTACATTAATGTTGTATTGTCCTTCTTTAATGGGGCGTACGTTTCAGAAGTTACCCAATTCGGTAAGGGAACCTTTCAGCCTCCTCATTTTAAAAGACCTTTTTTAGGTATTTTAATCTTATTATGATGGGATATGTTCTTATATAACCTTATTGGTATAAATTGTATGTCTAAGTTATGATATATCCATTTTTCTCTCTCATCGACTCATTTTCTGAATTTTGAAGTGACGTCGTTGGGACTGTCAAATTTTTGCAAGGGAACTTCTTAACCCAATTTTGATTCTTTGGGATAAACATGTACTCCTTGAATATGTCGTTCTTTGAATATGTGTGAATAACCTCTGATTTTTTTACACTTAATATCCACTTATATTTGGCTTATTCGTTTGTCACACATAATTATGTAATTGATTTATCCTTAATCCAAGGATACCGTCTTTGTAAGGGACTTCGTCTCGATCTCCTTTCATTAAGGAATTTTTTGTTCTAATACAAGGATTTATTTTATACAGTGTATAATCCTCTTTGACATATAATTTTATTCGAAAGTAATATTTTTTATACGAAGCGTTTTACTAAACGACAAAAAGTATGTTTCTTTTTAACATACGTGGTGACAATGACCTTTCCGCCGCCGCGAGTATTATTTGATCTTTGGAATACTCAACAATCCGTAATATTTTTAGAAGTAAATAAATACCATATAATCTTTTTTTTGGTATTGGAAATGGTTTTGATAATGGATATGTTATGTCAATATATTTAAGTGATATATTGTGCTTGAAATGTAGAAATGTTTTTCCTTCCTTTATAATTGATTTATGTGTAATGATTTTATAATGGTACATGGACATTTGACGGGTCATTACGTGATAAACCATATGACGGGTGGTGCCGTGAATACCAGGATGGGTGGTTACGTTATAACCTCCAATGCATTGGGTATGGAAGTCAGCCGTATGGCTATTTCATTAAGTATTTGTGGAAGTCGACCGTATGGTTATTCCATTTAAGTAAGTTTTTTTCTCATGTTACCTTTATATGTTATGCGTTCTTTATATGGGTTTTATGGTAATCTTTTGGTTACAAAAGGGTATGTAGTGGTCTTTTATTTAGTGAAGAGTTTTTACTACTTAATAAATGTGAAAAGTATTACATTGGTAAAGTACTCATGGTTTACTGGTTGTTTTGAAAAACTAACAGTTTTCCTACTTTGTGTATCCTTTACTGGACTTTTTATTCTCATCCCATGTTTTTGAAACTTTTTCCACAGGACTTAAAGATGAATAGGGTCAAGGATGGGATCTAGGAAAGACATTCTATCTAAAACATGGAACTAGCCATGTTTCTTTTTAAGTATTTTTTTTATTTTATGGAAACATAGTAGAAGTTTATACTATGTAATATTATGAGATGTAATAGTTATGATATAATTGTCTAAAAATCTAAACCTGAAAAGATCCTCTATGTGAATTATTCATTTAATTCATGATTATGTAATGTTTAAGGCTGGGGCCTTATAGTTGGTATCAGAGGTCGGTTTAGATAACATTATACATTAGTGTATTCTTTAAGAATAAGTGACATTACCATAATGTTTAGAATTTAATAAAGAGTCATAGTTTTAGATAAATTGAATGAGTAAGTATATCTTAGTGTTTATCTTCCTCATTAGTACATGATGGTTTTTTTGATATACTAACACTGGCCTTTTGGGTTTTAGTAAGTGGATGGATCTAGCAGGCACCAAAGTAACAGTGGATGTGAAGGAAACTATGACAGTTTTCCGAGTGAGAAACTGAATGCTATGGGAGCTACAATGAGAACTCATGTGTTTAACCACAACCATCTATTTGGAGTCATTATTGACCCCCTAAACCTTGGTGATTTCTATAAGGCATCATTTATTTGAGAAACAAATCCCTACGGAACTATAGGAAATAGTCATAAAGGTAATTGTGTTTAAAAACCTATGTGTCAACGATGTGGAAAGAAACACCTAGGAAAATGTTTCAAAGGGACAGAAATATGATATTTATGTGGAAATGAAGGTCATAAAGCAATAACCTGCCATGGAAAAAGGAAGCATCCAGTTGACTCTATGAAAGGGAAAGAAGTTCTTTCTGAAGTATCAATTGAATGATTTAAATGTTGTGTGCATGATCATTATGAAAACACATGCCCTATGAAGAAGTTTCAGGAATGGGATCACTAAGATCGTACAAATATTCTTTTACCAAAACCTAATGCCATTCCGATTGAGGATGAAGACACTGGCAGTGACCAATCAAAGTTATGGATTATTTCATAACATTTGTTTTCCTATTTTGGAATCTTAGGATATGATTCATGATTTTGTTTGTAGGAAAGATGTATTTCAGAATAAGTTGGAAAGGAATGGTTAATGAATCATAATGAATGTTGAATGAGTAAGAAGTCAACATATAAGGGATTAAAGAGTTATGGTGAAATTCGTAAGATAATTAAGTCTCTTTTGATGATGGGGTTACATTAGAAGACTTTTTATTGTATGTGTAACCCTGATGTTTGATATATGAAAATTTTATTCAAGGAATAGTTATCTGTTCTTTTGTGGACATTGTTATAAAGAACCAATTGGGTTTATATGATCCTTACTTTTGAGGAAATTATGGGTTTCTATATGTTATGATGGAAAGTGAAAGGCATGAGATAAAATTAAGGTTAAATTATGTTACGGTTATTTTTGATGATTTTATCTCTTTTTGGGGAATTATTTGAGAATTATATAGTTTGTAAAAAGGACAACACGCAGATTGTGTGACAACTCATCGCGTTGGACAAAACTGCGGGAATCGAACCCACAACCTAAGTGCGACTGGTATTTATCACCTACCACTGGACTACGCGAAGTCCCTGGGTAGTTTGAATAGATCTTTTTAGTTATATTATTTTATGAATTAAGAGTAAGTTGATTTTGGGTTATCTTTGGAAATTATTAACCTATGATGGAGGATATGTGATTAGGTTAATTACATTTCAATATGAAACATTAAGAGCAACTGATGTTGTATGGAGATAAATGTTACGATTTAACTTGGAAGACTATGTGATTAAATCCTTCAAATATATGGGTTTCAATCTTAGTTTGGTTTACTTTTGGTCTTCTTAGAACTTTGGGTCTTGTTGGAAAAATTTTGGAGATTAAGAATAGAGTTCCTTTTTATAAAGTATTATCCTTTTAGGGAATTATCTAATATCATACTAACCTTTTTGGTTTTAGTTTTGGTTAAGGTCTAAAGACATGGGAAGTATACAGTTCTCTTTTGTGGATTAGGTGATTCTTTAGAAATTGATTATAGCTCTCTAAATGTAAAAAAGTCATCCTAAATACACATCTTTTGGAGAAAATATGAGTCAGTGTAAGAAATCTAGTAAAAGTTGAAATTCAACATGACAAGTAAGTATGTTTCCTTATGTTTTAGTTAAGCTCAAAAATAAATTCCTCAATGAAAAGTAACTAAAAAATGTTGTCTGTTAACATTTCCTACTAGGGAATCCAATATCGTTTAACCCATCACAAGATTGTGATTTTCTGGTGGTTAACTTTCACCTAAACATGTTTTCTATCACACTCCCTCAGAACATGACCCTTTGTTTTTTTTCTTCCATATCCATGTTTTCATACATGGAATCCTAATATGGGTTAACTCGGGTGACATTTTTACTTCCCTTTATTTCTTTTAAAGTAATAGTTTAATTTTCTTTTCTTTTTCCAATGTAGGGCATTAAATGAAGTTTCTGAGCCCAATTTTTTAATTGTGAGGATGCAATTCCCAAAAGGAGGGAAGGTTGTAACACCCCATGTAAATAGAGAATATGACATTTTTATATTTATCCATATTTGTGAATACAATATTAATATTAATTTAAAGGGAACGCTATGCTCGATGGCGTACCCAATACGGGACAATGAGTTCCTTTGAAATCATACGCTGCACTCTAATAATAAAATAATATTATTTTAAATTGTAGTTAATGCATAGACGTTGTAATGGAGGGATAGAACAGAACTAACTACAAAATTATTATATATTTTTGTCAAATATTTCTACTTTTATCAAATTAATGTTAGAGGTGTAAAATGCATATGAATCCATTTTTAAGCATAAATATTCTAATATTCTTTAAAAGGTCGATTGACCACCTTTTGATGGAGAACCCTTTTTAAATATACTTTTGACAATATTATATGATTTATTTGACAAAATAAAATCTTTCTTTAGATTCTGGATATCAAAATTTACTTTGTGTAAATTTTTGTTATTTTTCTGATAAAGATCGTTTTTAGTGAAAATGTTGCATTTTAATTCAAAAACCCCCTTGTAATCCGATTTATTTATATGGATATATTATATTTTAAATTGAGATTAAAGTGTATTTATAATTTATTTTTACCATTTAATCCAATGATGGTCATTGGAATTAATTTCACTTTGAAATTGGACTTTAACTAGTGTTAATCATTTTATAGACATTGTTTCATAAAAACACGCAATTTGTTTTGACAGCGGGAATTAATAATTAAATTAATTAATGTAACTTATATGTTTTGAATTTTTTAAAATATACATAATTTTTTGAATTAGGGGTATCAAATATAGCATAGGGTGATTTTTTGGTATTTTTCTGAAAAACATCAATTTTTTATGAATAGTGAAACCACTAAGTGGTACTTAAAAAAACTGATTTATCGTTTCAATGAAATTTTACCACCTATGTGTTTTGAATTTAAAAAATATGACATAAATTGTTTTCATTAGCAAGTAAAATTTGGTTCAATGGGATTAAAATAATTTTTTGGTTAATAGTAACTTTTATGTTTTTAATCGAGATAAGAGGTAATTAGTGTAATTTAAGGTAAAAATAAGTTTGTAATAATATGAAATGACCTTGAAACATGTCCTAACATTATTGGCTGAGTCATGGCCGACCAAGACAATCCATGGGTCAACACGGGGACCCCATGGAGCCACATTGGTAGGAAAATGACCTTAAAAACTTTTTATTTAAAGTTAAAATAAAAATGTCACAAACATGAGTTGTTTTAATAAAAAAAAATTAAATTGGGTTATATAAGTAATATTTTTGACTATAAATATTAATTAGAAAGATAAAAATATTTCCTACATAATGATATTGTTTTTATAATTTTTATACATTAAATAAATTAAATTATTTATGACATCATGATGATGCAGCGATTACCTCATTATTTAACGATTTAAATAAAATGAAAAGATAATGTGAAATCTAAGACCTAAACATGTAAAAAAATATTTTATGGGTGTATTTCAAACATTTATCACATTATCCTCTAAATATATCAATGTGGGACCTTTAAAATCCAAAAATCATTTGAAAATAACGTAACCTTTTAACACTTTCCAAGAGTGCCACTCCTCTCCTCTTATAAAAGGCCCCCACCTCTACCACCATACCCACAACTCTCAAGAATTTGGCTTGGATAAACCCTGCCCATTTCATCTCTCCACATACCTATCTTCATCGTTGAAGCCTCACCATTGGGTATAATCCATTTCCAAGGATTCTTTTGAGCTCAAATCAAAAAGAGTTACCTGATTCAAAGGTAATGTATTCTCTTGGGTTCTTTTGTTTTATTTTGCTTCTCCAACCATATAAACTCTTTTTATTACTTTATTTTGTAACAAAACCAGTATATTAAATATACTAGGATGTTTTTATGAGAATTATTAGAGCTACACTTACACACACCTTCGTCTAATGGTTAAAGAACATACTATTTTTGTGGATGGGGAATTGCTGCATCACGAAACGATGATTGTTCAATCTTCTCTTAACTCCTTTCATGGTGGCCATTATGATGTCACTATATTTTTCTATATGATATATATGGTATTTATGTTTTCTATATTCTTATGAATTTTATATTTAAAACATGCTTTTATGCTTTTCATGTCTTGCAAATGCGATAATTTCATACGAGGAAGTGTGGTCTACGGCCCCCTCAAGTGATGTGACTCGTTCATGCAATACATGGAATTTATAAATAATGAAATTAATGAACATATGTGACCTATATAAAATATATATTATACTATAATTATAATATATATATCTCTAAATTATTTTTAATTCCCTTAATGTGACAACGAAATGACAGTAGCGTTCATGCGTACGTATGGCCTACCATCTCCATGAACAGTGCATTTCATTTATTTTTATCTAAAAATGTTATGGAGTAGTATAAAATGAATATTTACTGAATATATATGATATTTAAATCATTAATACTATTCTGGAGATTATTTACATATAACTACATAGACAATCATTTTCAAACAAGTTAATTTTTGACTCATGTACCAAACATCGACAAAAACGTCTGATATGAAATCACATTATTAAACAATTACTATAACATTATAATATGTGATATGAACTGAATAATAAGGTTTAAAAGAGATCCTTAATAAATTATAAATTGACCAAAGTTTACTATTCAGGAATATAAAGAAACGAACAAGACAAGTCAGACTTGAGGTAAGGGATCATACCCCTCTCTTTCTTTTTAAGTACACTCTTTTATGTCATTCAATTTAAGATAATCTTTCTTATGATTGGAATGTTATTTTATATTAAAATTACTTTAATTTTTATGTTCTTATGATGAGAGACCCTATTTTCTCTCATCAATCCATTTTGGATATTTTGAGTGGCGCCGTTAGGCTGCCGAATTTTTGTAAGAGATCCAACCTCTCCCATTCTTTTTAAGTACTCTCCTTTATGTCGGTTCTTTTAAGCTACTCTTTTTTAGTTTGGGGAATGTTATTTTATATTACTCTTTCTGTAAATTTTATGTGAATATGATGAGATACCCTATTTGATCTTATCAATCCATTTTTGTAAGTTTTAAGTGGCGTTGTTAGGCTGCTGAGTTTTCATAAGGGATTTTTCATCTCACTTTTATTCCTGTGAGATTTATGCTACATTTTCCACCATTTTCCTTTGAGTGGTGTATGTACTGCCCATTATTCTACTCTCTGTGTAATATACATTGGTTTATGGGTATTTACATCAATGGTGTATAGTCCTTCTTTAATGGGGTGTACGTTTCAGAAGTTAACCAATTTGGTAAGGGAACCTTACACCCTCCTCATTTTAAAAGACCTTTTTAGGTCTTTTAATCTTATTATGATGGGATATGTTCTTATATTTCCTTATTGCTATAAATTTTATGTCCAAGTGATGAGATACCCCTTTTTATCTCTTATCAACTCGTTTTATGAATTATGAAGTGACGCCGTTAGGTTGTCAAATTTTTGCAAAGAAACTTCTTAACCCAATTTTTATTCTTTGGGATAAACTTGTACTCCTTGAATATGTCTTTCTATGAATATGTGTGAATAAACTCTGATTCTTTTCACATAATATCCACTTATATTTGGTGTATTCTTTTGTAACATATAATTATGTAATTTATTTATCCTTAATCCAAGGATACCGTCTTTGTTAGGGACTTCGTCTCGATCTCCTATCATTAAGGAATATTTTTGTTCTAATACAAGGATTTATTTTATAGGTGTATAATCCCCTTTCACTTATACTTTTATTCGAAAGGAATCTTTTCTATACGAAGAGATTTACTAAACGACAAAAAGTATTTTTTTTAACATATGCGGTGACGATGACCTTTCCACCACCACGATTATTATTTGATCTTTGGCTTCCTCAACAAGCCGTTATATTTTTAAAATTAAATAAACACCATATCATCTTTTTTGGTATTGATAATGGTTTTGATAATGTATTTTTTATGTCAATATATTTAAGTGATATATTGTTCTTGAAATGTGGAAATGTTTCCTTTCCTTTATAATTGTTTTATGTGTAATTATTTTATAATGGTACTTGAACATTTGACGAGTGGTTACGAGATAAACCATATGACTGGTGGTGTCGTGAATACCAGGATGGGTGGTTACGTTAAAACCTCCAATGCATTGGGTATGGAAGTCTTCCGTATGGCTATTCCATTAAGTATGTGTGGAAGTAGACCGTATGGTTATTCCATTTAAGTATGTTTATGACCAAAGTTACCTTTATATGTTATGTGTTCTTTATACGGGTTTTATGGTAATATTTTGTTTACAAAAGGGTATGTAATGGTCATTTATTCAATGAAGAGTTTTTACTACTTCATAATGGTGAAAAGTATTACTCTGGTAAAGTACTCATGGTTTACTTGTTGTTTTGAAAAACTAAAAGTTTTCCTTCTTTGTGTATCCTTTACTGGGATTTTTATGCTCATCCCATGTTTTTGAAATGTTTTCCACATGACTTAATGATGAATAGGGTCAAGGATGGGATCATGGAAAGACATTCTATCTAAAACATGGAACTAGTCATGTTTATTTTTAAGTATTTTTTTTATTTTATGGAAACATAGTAGACATGTCGACTATGTAATATTTTGAGATGTAATAGTTATGACCTAATTCTCTAAAACTCTAAACCTAAAAAGATCCTCTATGTGAATTATTCATTTAATTCATGATTAAGTAATATTTAAGGTCAGGGCCTTATAATCCATCCTTACAAAGTGTTATCCTTTATTTTTCAATGCTGAAAAGGGTTTCAAACTCTGTAAATGTCAGGTACGAATCCCTGGTTGTACCATCCAATCTAAAGAAACTCCTCTCCTCGGTCACACTCTTGGGTGGCTCCCAAGAATGCACCACCTCTATCATTACTGGATCTACCGCCACACCAGCCCCCAAAATAATGTTTCCCAAAATGTGGAACTCCCATATCCCAAAATGGATGTTCTAGAGCATACCATAATGATGCTACTCTCATATTGAATCCAGAACTATCTGCAGATGATATTAATGCTCCTCCTCCAACACCGAGTATATCAAGATGTTGTCGATGAAGATCACCAGAAAGCAATTGATGTATGGATGAATGATCCTATTCATGAGATCCATGAACATTTATGGGGTGTCAGTCACACCAAATAACATAAACAAAAACACCTAGTGGCCATACCAACATCTGAAGTCCATCTTCAGCACAACCTCATCTCGTACCCTGATCTGATGATAGACTGATATGAGGTCTATTTTGGAAAATCATAGACTGCGCTTCACTGGATCGATGATAACATCAATCCTTAGAAGTGGATACCTTTTCTTCATGGTCACCTGGTTTAGGAACTGATAGTAGACCCAGAGTCTGAAACTCCCATCTGCCTTCTTGAAAAACAAAATCAGGGCTACCCAAGGAGAAACACAAGGCCTTATGAACTCATCCCTCTGCAAGTCCTCCAGCTGTACCCACAATTCCCGATGCTCTGGGAGAGCCATATGATAAGCCGGTGTAGATATTTTTGTTGTCTCAGGGTACATGTATATGTTAATGTATACCTCTCTGTGAGAAGGTATCCCCATAACATAATTAGGAAATACATCTGCATACTAGTCCACAACTCTAGGATAGATTGGAATCTCAATATCAATTTATCCTAGCGTAAGGCTGGCCAACTAATTTGTGATCGACTACACCCTCCTCTTAATAATTCCATCTGGTGCTGAAAAGGCTAACTTATCACCAGTGATGGAAAACCTAATCCCATCCTCACGGTCACACAACACTTTGTGCCAATAACAGTCAATCTAAGCATGAAATTTGGATAATCAGTCCATACCCAAGATGACATCGTAAGGCCTCAACGCTGATAATAGAATACCCTAGCTGATTCTCTCACCTCATATAATATATTCACATAGTTTTAACTTTTTTTTACCCTCGAATCCCCTCTCGTAGAAGTCTCTAACTGTAAGGATCAATCCAACGGCTCAATCATCATACCTGATCTCCGAATGAGTGGTATGGAAATGAATGACTGTCTAAAACCTGGGTTAATATATACTGTATATAAGGGGAGTGGACACATATTGTACATCAGATCATCTATAGAGAATCGTGGTCATAGGCCATAGCTTCTTGGAGCTGAGCTTTTCACAGCCCACCTGCTCCCTGTGGTCGGGGTGGACCACTTGTAGGTGGTAGATTTAGACCCTTGAATTGTCACCCACCTCCTCTTACACTGCCAGCTCCTCTACTGTGTATGCTACCATATGGACATCCTCTTACAAACCTCTACCTCTACCTAGGTGGTACCCCAACCGTCTTCTGGTCATCCGTATATTGGGTCATGCTGTCACGATCCATGTGACCCTACCCACCGCACAAGTAGCACTTCCTGCTCCACATCTATCCTCCTTTTTTCAGAGATCCCCGAACCACCGACCATATATCGTGAGGTCATCCACTACATGTTATGGCCTACTTAGTCCGCTACATCATCTGTCTACTACATGTTACAGATGACTATGCAACCTGACATCTGATGGTGGCTCTCGCTATCGATGCCTACTCAGCTAGAAAGCTCTCCACCAAAAGAATTCTGCCTAGCAGCCCAACCTACAATGGAATGGTGAGTGATATAATCAAGGATTTGATCCCCTGTTGGAGACCCTGCTCATTGTTCATGACCCAGAAGAAAGGTTCATGAACCATGTCGGTGGAGTTGTGGGAGTGATAAGTGAACCTCACTGAGTGCTGGACCACAGTCATGATGACTTGATGTAAGTGTAGAAGCTCTTGTATATGTACTGAGTTTAGGGTTTCTAGGATGAACACTACCTTGAAATTGCCATAGAAGTACACCCAAGTGAGGGTCACCTCGTTATGTAACTGGAGTGTTAGACTCCACCATCTCCCATATTCTCCCTAGAAGAGACTGGGAGGTAGGATCACCACCAGATCAGCTAGTGTCCCAACTAAGGGAAAAACTGTAACCAAAACATCGATCCATTACATAAAAACAGGAAGATCCATATCACCTCAGATCTTCATAGGCCTCATTGAAAATAATGGTACATGCTCAGTCGGCGTGCACCCTCTACTGGTGGGGCTAGTGTAAACAGATGCCCAATGGGTAGAGGTGCTACTGGTGCACCACCCGAAGGTACTATTATCGTAAGAGGGCCCTGCATCAAAGCCTCATCGCTCGGTGGTCCATCATCATCTACTCTATCGGAAATCCTAGCTGGTTATCCATGTGGCAGTATCCGGAAATAAAATAGATTCCCCATGGTAAATAAGTTATACATGGTGAGATGACTCAATGAAATTCTATGAAAAACTTTTCAAAACACACACAATTAGTGTTTTCATGCACTATGTTGGAAATCAGAATTCATGGTCCTTGTGTATGGATACATCGGCAACCGCATAAACACTGGATTACCCAAACTGAAAACCACACTCATAACACATAACATTATTTCAACATTGAAAAGGTAAAAGTCTTAGTTCTTCGGTGGAACCGACTCCTATGATACCAATTTTTCACGACCTATCCCCTAGGGCCCGTTCTAGGACTACTTGAAACCCAACATCCATAGGGAAAGGGCTGGCGACTAGCATCGAAAAGGCGTATCCCAATAAAGGGAAGGAATTGCCTTTAAACCTGTACAAAGACATAGTACAAGAACACAAAAAAGAAGCAAGAACAAAGTATACTACTGTTGTAAAAAGTGTATTGGAAATAAAGGGGTCGAAATATAAGCCCAACTGAAAATTACAAGTACAACAGAAAAGATAAAATATCTCTTTGATTGTCCATCGAGGATCCTAACAGAAGGGTAGGTATAACTCACGATAAGTAGTCATTGCAACAAGTCACATCAAATGGTCCACCTATGAGCACCTTCCATTCCTCGCTTCCTTAGCCTCGATCAACACTATCTTCCATCTGCACAAGATACAAAATTTGTGGGCATAGCTCATGCATGTGTGAGTATAAAAATAATCATTAGGGACATTGAGACCCCAAAAGGTCTCATAGAGTTTCACAAGGGATAAACCACAAAGACAAACCTCAATAAAATAACGAAGCAATCATCAAATCTTATAAGGTCTATTCCCATACATATACCTATGTTATAAATAAATACTCGTCATATACATGAGGAAACATAAGGCTCCAACATTTAAGCCTTTATCAAAACTAATCCATAAGGGAAGAAAACCACAAATGTAACACCATGAAGGTAAACTTACCATAAAGGTAACACCATGAAGGTAAAAGTACCACAAAGGTAACACCCCAAAGGTGAAAACACAAAGTTAAAAGTACCAATAAAGTAAAGACTCAACTCACTCCATGTATATAAGACAAGTACATAAGTACATATGATTAGACGTAAATCATGATCATCATTTTTTGTCGAGAGGCTATACTGATGACCCACGTAGGATCAAAATATGTTGAACCAAACAAGATCTCTAGGTGTTGAACTACACTGCATCGATAGATACTGACCTATATAGGATCGCTACATGCTGTCCCACAATGGATTTATAGATGCTGACCACATAGGATCAATGTTCACTCTACATGTTACACCCAGACACAAGATTCCTGCACCAAGAACGCTTGATTCATGGAGGATATGATCCTCGAGAAATCAGTCATACATAAAAATACACAAAGTTACACTAAGAAGTATCCCAACAGACCACCATTTTATAAGGGTTCCAATGTGATAGATGTCACGTCAATCAGATAACTGGTCTGTGACTTATAAGCGTTTTGGTACCAAGAACCCGATTGGATAAAGGTTTGAACCAACTCAGACGTACACCCACCTTCTGCAAAACTCAAGTGAATTATACCAAAAGAACCATCTCGATCCATGGATCCCAACACTATGGAAGATTCATCAAACTGATGTTGGATTCACATGTTATGTCTCTTTTAGCAAAACAGGGACTATAATGGTCTGGGTCCAATCTGACCTAGTCCAACCCGGTTAGGGTCGATCTGACATGGTCCAGGTATGTCCCAGCCTAACACCAACCATATTAGGTAGTGGTAACCTCATCTCATTGGGCCACGGAATGGCCAACCACACCTGGGTGGTGAGGCCCATCCCACAGAGGGGTGCTGCCTGCTGGGCTCGCATGGCCCGGACCGTGGCAGGGCAGGACCCTCTAGAGGCATGACCCGCTAGAGTATGGACCACCATATCTTTCATGGGGAGTTGTTTCCTCCTATTTAAAATCTAAGATGTTGTGGCACATGGAACAGCCTTCTCGCCCACGATAACCATAAAGAGAAGGTCCCGACCCTCCACTGCAGCTTCATAGTTACGACCATCTTTAGTGGCGCACGACAGTGCACCCCTCACCTCCGCCTACACCCAAACAGTGTTAGCTACCGATGTCCTCAACGACTATATGTCATAGTCCTCTCTCCGGTGACACACTGTTTTCCCGCAGCTCTTCCTTCCACGGTAGGCCCGATCTGACCACCGTCTTCACTCGTCGCAGCCTTCTTCACTGGTGGTGTATGAAAATGCACCTCCATCTCTTCCATGGATATCTGGTTTCGTCTGATTCCATCACCTCCTATTTCGGTTCCGATTACTGACAGACTTCCATGGGTTACCGGGTGAGCTTCGGTGGCCAGGTTTTTCATCCGAAGGTGCTAACAGACCTCTCAGGACACCCTCTTCATCGCTAAACTAGCATTCTAGGTTCCATCCAACCCTAATAAATCGCTCCTGAAGAAAAATTCAAATTTAAAAAAAAATGGGGAGGGTTCGAGCCTTGTTTCTTTGGCTCACAACCTCCGCATTAGCTTGATATCTAGAATCAATTATAATGATTCATCAACTCTAGAATTCAAACAGGAAAGAAATTCTACCTCATGATTTTATTAATAATGTCCATGCTTGAGGGAGAGTCACTTTTCATTTGTTAGTGATTTGGTGGCACTCTTCACCGCTTGTTGGAACCGGTTCCATCCTCCAAGTGGTTGGCATTACGCTGCATTTCTAGAGATTCACCGCTTGGTGAATCGATGCCGACAATTCTTCACGAGCTCCATATTAATATGATAGGGGGAGGATGAATAATGTCGTTGGTAAATTATGTGGTTAATTTAATGAATAATCCTCCAAAATTCCAATATTACTATTACAATGATTGATGAGACAAGATAATTAATGGTTTGATAGGTCATTGCTCGAGGCACCACCTCTTGTCTATCTGAGGAAAAGAAAAAAGGAAATAAAATATTTTTTTTATTTTATTATTCTTTTATATATCCAAAATAAATATTTTTCTCCAAACCTACAATGGTTGAGGTGAAGCATTACATAAGAAAATATCATCTCTTTTGATTCCACGGTGCTCTCAGAATTTTAATCTGAGCATTAGTTCAAAAGATAGAAAGCATCGATCGTGTGTTTACTTAACATACCTCACAAAATGATCGTAAATTCATTCTGGGCACACCAGGCCTTGAAATCATGCACCATCGATTTTAGAATTCTTTTAATAATTCCATATAATTTAAAACCATTACATGGAAAATCATGGTCTTTACAAAGTAGTTCCATTAGAAGATAATATTTATTATAAAGAACAAATAGTCCAGATTATTGACCAAAGAGAAAAAAGTGTTGCAGAATATGGTTATTAAACATGTTTTTTTGAAAAGCCATTCTATTAATGAATTCACAGGGGTTATTAAAAATTCTATGAGAGAGAAATCCCCCCCACTTATTTGATATGTGAATAAATTTGTTAGGACTCAATTTCAAAAAGGGCGAAGGATGTAACAACCCATGAAATTATTGACTAAGAAATTTTCATATATATTAATATTTATGAATTATATATTTAATTTACTTTAAAGGGGGATATATGTTTTATATCATACCCTAAATGCAACAATATTTTTCTGAGATATATTATGTTGCACACAAGACTTAGTTATATCGAAAAATAATTCATTATTAATATTATTATTATAAATAGTATTTATCACCTAGCCATTTTATTGGAATGAATGAACATAAATAACTATATTATGTTAAAAATGTTTATTTATTGTATTTACAATATTAAAATTAATTTTAGAGGATTAAATTAAGAATATATTTAATTTTAAGCATAAACTGCTCTAACATTTTAAATATTATTTTTACCACCTATTAATGATGAACCCTTTTTAATTTTAAATTTTGACATTGTGAGAAATTATATATGACAAATTAAACTTCATCTCTGGGAAAGGAACTAAATGTTTATTTCGGTTGAATTTTGGTATTTTCAGATAAAATTCATTATTTAATGAATAGTGAAAAATACTGATTTTAAATCAAAAGAACTTTTTTATAGTTTATTCATATAGTTAGGTTTGAATTTTATTTAGGTTTAGAGTGAAATTAAATATATTTTTTCATCATTTAATCTATTTAATGTTGTTTTAATTAATTTCACATTTCAATTAGATATAAAATCATTGTGTACATTTAAACATTTTAATTAAAAGCCCAATTTTCTCAATCAGACAACGAGATTAACTTTCAATTAATTTAACCACATATATGAATTTAAATTTTAAAAATAGAATTAAATGGTAGTAATAAATATAAATAATTTTTGTCTAATAGGATCCAAAAAATATTTTGTGAATAGTAACATTATTATTTCATATAACATTGTTAAAAGAAAATAGAGTATTTAAAAGTAATGTTAATATAATAATATTACAAAATTACACAAACAATTTTATTAATCCAATTTTTTGAATTATTATCGACCATAAACATCATTGGGCTGAAATTGAGTCCTTTGGAAACTACTTGGGTGAGATTATGACATTTATAACTTTTAATATATAGGAAAATATGTCCTAAATATATCTATCCTTATAAAATATATTTTAATATGGGATTATATAATTGATATCTTCATCAATGAGAATTCCATAGAAATAAAAAAATTACCCACATCATGGAAATATATTTATACATTTTAGTAACTAAATAATTAAACTAACGAGTGACATAATGATGATGAAGTAAGTGATTTATTTATGAAATAATCAAATAAAGGATATATTAATAATAAAATAAATATTATACCAAATATTTGACCATGTCCACTATTTTTATATAATGTTATGACATGTTAAAATTTATTTAATTTATTTTTTCCAAGTAATCATATTTTTGTTTTTTAGAAAAAAATCATGTAATGAATACAGTATAAATTAATATAATCCTTAACATAAATTACAAAATACCTAATTAAATGATATAAAATTTATAAAAATATATGAATAGAAATAATATATTATATGACTATATAAATTTCATTAATTAATCAATCATTGGTTGTTTGGAATGATTAAGTAATTATTTGAACTCTCATTTTATATATTAATTAATAAACGGTAAGAGATAAAATGGATAAACTAAAATGACAAAGATTAAAAAGTTTTCAAAACATTTCAAATTATGATTGGATGATTTTAACTTGACCCATACACATATTATATTATTACTAAATTGACTGGTACTCAATTGGAATCGATCATTAATTTATATTAATTTAATAAATTTTCAAATTCCAAGTGTGACCCTCCCCTCTCTTATAAAAAGGTGCCCATTCCTCTCAATTACACACACCTCAAGAACCTTTTTATTATCCCAATATCTACCCAAAACCCATCCTAGAAACACTCCCCACATTCTTGAGGCCTTTTTATAGGAATATCTCCCATCTTAGAGGTGTTATGGTGTTTTTCAAATTTGATAAACCGAAGAAGAGATTTCATTTTCTTTAAGTATTTATTTTTTATTAATTCATCCACTGCATTAAAATTTTCTTATACGTAGTAGAAATAATAAATATGGTATCCTCAATTTAATGATATTTTATCATTATAATATTATCACTTCAGTCCATCTCCACTTCTATTAAATGTAAAATGAATTAATCATTCAGGGAAGCTTGCAACAGGTATGATGTTATTCATGCAGTGTTGAACCCCACCCAGTTGAACCTTTTTGAAGAAATTATGATGGGTGATGAACCGGATGTATGATGCTTCACGGAGTCTGCTTCTGGTAGGTTCTATTCCCGCGACTACAGGAGGTTACTTTAGCGGGAGAGACCCATGGTGGAATGTGGAAAGGTTTTTTGGTGCAAGGAGATTCCGATGAGGATGAAATTCTTGGTGTGGAGAGTCACTAACAGAGCGCTACTGATGGAGGAGAATATCCGGATGAAAGGGATCTGTTTGGAGTCTCGTTGTTACAGCTGTGAATTCCCATGTATTGAGTCAATGATGCACCTCTTCTTCCAAGGGTAATGGGCCTCCCTACTTTGGTCCTCCTTCTCCAACTCACCGCTTAGAGATGGAGTTCATGGGACCTATCTGGAGATTGTGGCAGCCTGGTTCTTGGGGACACATAACAGGGCCATGGAAAAGTCAATTAGGGCCATCCTCTTGGTTGTTTTCTACTGGGTCCTGTGGGAGGAAGGTAATTAGGTTAGACTAGGCTCTAAAATGTCTCCTTTATTCCTCCTGATCAGGCTCAAAAATCTCATTGTGGAATTTGCATCCTTGGTTAAAGGGGGGAGGGATTCAGTGGAGATTTTTAACTGCCTTAGGAGACCTTGCATGCCTCAATGAAGGGATGGAATTTGGATAAAGTGGCAGCCAGCTAACCAAGGTTTGAAAAATAATATCGATGGTCTTTCATAGAGGGAGTAATGAGGGGTGTATGTTTACTTCGAGACAGTTGGGGCTCGATGTATGTTTCCTTTAGTGCTTTTTATGGTCTTGGTAACTCCCTGAGGGCAGAGGCTCATGCTCTTCTTTCATGCCTTTTGATTTGCAAGAGGAGGGGCTTGAAGGTGACGGATATTGAATCTGATTCAGAGGTCCTGGTTAGGGCGATGCAGGGAAGTTATGGGATTCCATGAGACCTGACTTACATTATTCAAAGGTGCAAGATAGAAACTAATCATGGAAGGTTTATTCATCATAGTTGGAGAGACGCTAACTTTGCAGCTGACTCGCAGGCTCATTTGGGCATACAGGAGGACTCTCTTGTTGTTTGTGATAGTCTACACTCCCTTCCCCTGGAGTTTTTATGTGTGGTTCAAGGGGATGCCCTGGGACTACACCAATATTGGCCAACATGAAGGGATTTCCTTTTTTTCCCTCATTTTTTGTTTAAAATATTAATAAAAAATAACTTTCAGACCATAACCTTCTATCCTAACATGTTACAATAATTGAATTAATGTTCATATGTTATATTACTGACATATTAGTCAATATAAGATAATAATATATCAATTACATTTATATATTCCATTCACATAAAAATGAAAATATCGTTCCTGCGTATATGTGAACAATCACCTCCACAAAGTGATGTGACTCATTTTTATTAATTATATCACATATATTGTACATATAAGAATATTTAAAAGATTAATTTGAGATTAATTATGTTATTATAAATATTTAAATATAAAATAGTACTTAACTTCATTCCATAATGATCAATGGAAAATGGAAAATGTCATTCATGCGTATATATAGCTTACCATCTTCATGATTATAACATTGTTAATTTTTCAAAACCACACATAATAGTGTTATATAATATTATAATTTATATATATAAATGATAATAATTTCAGGGATATTATTATCAAGAAGGTTTTATTATGAATACATGGACTATTCACGTCGTGCTAAGTTCATTTTCGACTCAAGTACAACATATCACCAAAATGTCCAACGTTAACCTAAATTTTTATACAATTATTAAAAGATAAAAATAAGTGATAGAAAAAGAATAATGGGGATGAAAAAGGTTCTAAAAATAGTATAAATATCCAATGTTTATTATTTAGGATGATAAGTAATGTATTAGATGATTTAGACTTGAGGTAAGAGACATTGATTCAATATTCTCTTATAGAGGCATATTTTGATAATATACACTACCTTATTTTATATAGTGTATAATTAAACCATTTGAATTTTTATTTCATTCAATGGTTTTATAAATGAATATTTTTCTATAAATATTTTTAATAAATGAAAAATGATTGTTTTTAACATATGGGGTGACAATGAATTCTCCACCACTATGACCTTTATTGATATTTGGTTACCTATATAAGACTTAATGTTTTAAAATTAAAAATAAATAACATTTTACAATTTCATGTCATTTGGAATTGAAAATGGATTTTATAATGGATTGATTATGTAAAAGATATCTTTTGATTTCAATAGGGTGTCTTTATTTTTCCTTTGTTGTTTTTAATGTGTTATGATTACGTTAAGGTTCTATTGTATTTCTTATGTATACTGTTGGTTCTGTGTAAAATTGAGGGTGTGTGATCACGTGATATATCTCCAACTCATTAGGTAAAGAGGTGTAGTCAAATGATAATGTTTATCCTAAAAAATTTGGTAATATAATATCATGGGTATTCCAAATGTAACAATGAAGGTGACTCCCTATATAGCATTAAACACTATAATGTATGTATGATAAGGATTCCACAAGTTAACTTTATGATTTATTATTTCAATGATTTTTTTCCGAAATCTTATTATTTCATGATCTATGTAAATAACTTATGCTTTATGGTTGAGAAGTATAACATTGTGAAAACGTTTTGATGAGTATAAAATATTCATAGACTAATGGTTTCATTCTTTATTTATATCTGTTATTGAGCTTTTTTTCTCATATCATGTTTAAAGAAAATTATTGACATTGTATAAGCATTGATATATGAAAGGATAAATATAACATAAATATTATGAATAATTTTTTCAAGAAAAAGAAATCATGTTTTATTTTAAAATGTTTTAAATTACGAAAAATTGGACAGAGTGTAGAAGTATATACTTTGTAAAATTTTCGATGTTATTTGATAGTTATTTCCAAATTCTACATAACTATAAACCTAAAAAGATTCTATATGTGAATAAATGTAAATTCTTGACTTAAATCAAGATTGTGTAATATTTATGGATATGTCCATATACTCGATGGTAGATAATGGATAGATCAAATTTATAGAAAATATATTTTTTGTCATTAGATATCCAAATAATCAATAGTAAACATATTCCACTTATCATTTTGAATATGAAGCTTATCAATCATGGAAATTCGTTAAGAATACCAGAGAGAAATATGATTTCGATTTCATGGAATGGAAAACATTCAAGGATATTTTTCCATGATAAATATTTCCCAATGGTTGTCTGGATCCGAATGGAAAAAATGTTACTGGAATAGAAGAAAAAAGTTAAATATTTAATAGCTACATATAAGTAAAACAACAAAATATTTTATAGATATGTTTAAGATTTTAAAGGGACACTAATAGTTAAAAAACATTATACTCGGGATGAAACTTGGTCTACGAATAGCATTGGATGTGAAAGAATATAATTTTTTTGAGAATGTTTTTCAATTTTCTTAAAAGGATGAGATGGTATTTTCAAAATATTATGTTACTTGTGATGAGGAAAGTAATAAGTGGCCAGGATGGATAGAAATGTTGTAACATTCCACAATTAATTCTAGTTGTAAGAAAACAATGTTCCAATATTATGATATGTCCTATAAAAAGAACCCATGAGATAGTCTTATGAATATAGAAAAGTGTTACTCATGTGAAATGTTTTCCACATGGCTAGTGATTGCAAGGATAATAATCCCTAAGAATCAACAAATGGGGTAATTTATGTTAATCTAATAGGGAAATGTTTTAGCAGTAATGAGATTTTTCAGTTACTTATAAGTGTCAAATTTAGTTTCATAGGATGGAATAATTTATGAGCGAAAACTGAATGGTGTAGTAAGGTAATTTGGTACTTCTACATATAATTTTGGCCCATCTAATGAAGTGGTGAATCATGTTTTACTTTTGTATTAGAATTATTCCAATACCCTATTTGACCTTGGATGTTCACATTATTTAATTTCAAGGAAATTTTAATATAAATTTGTAATATAACATAATTAATGTAAGATAATGATTTTGTTAAAACCTCATGGTGGAAGTACTAAAGAAATAAAATTATTTAAATATTTCAATTGCTATCAGTGGGGTGGTCATTCATGAAAATCCAATTTAACTAGACATAGTAGAGTTTGATATTATTCTTGTTATAGATTGGGCTTCAGTTTATATGGATAAAATACATTGAAATGATAATTTAGTTTTATTCAATGATTTATTTCATTTTAAAACTAACCAAGAAGATAAGAAATTAATTAGAGAATGAAATGAATGTTACTTATATCATATTTCTAAAAATAAAGAGACTGATCAAATTTTTGATATTCTAGTGATAAATTTTACATGGATGTTTTCCTGAAAGATTTTCAAACTATTATTCGTGATCAAGAGGTTCAGTTAATTATTGACTTACAACGTGATTCTAATCCTATTTTTAATCCCACATATCAAATGTATTTTGTTGATATTTTATAATTGAAAAAATATTGTATGATTCATTAGAAAAAGGTTTCATCCAATTTAGCACATCACTATGGAGATCCCCTATCTTTTTTGTTAAAAAACACAATTAAATCAACATTTTAATTTATTATATATAGTCTTAAATAACTTTATGGGTAAGAACATGTATCCTTTACATTAAATAGATGATTTATTTATTAGCTCAAGGGGAACAATATTTTTTGAACTATTCCATGAGGTTGGGGTATAATCTGTTGAATTAAACAGAACTAGGCATTCCCAGGACTATTTTTAAGAGTATAAATTGGAATTATTAACATGGATTCACATTGTATAGATAATCTAATTTTCCTTCTATAATCATGGATCTTATGAATATAATATTTCATGAGTTTATGAAAACATCTTTAATTGTGTTAATTGATTAATTTTTTTTCATATTCTAATGTTAAATAAGAGCATTAAAGAAATATAAGAGTTGTCATTAAAACCATAAAATAGAATAAATTTTACGGAATATTTATCATGTGTAAATTTTTGTTGGAAAATTTTTCATTCATTTTTCACATTATTTATAGAGATGGAATGAATATTGATCTTACTAAAAATAATGTTAAAGATGAATTGATAAGACACAAAAATATTACCGAAATTTATAAACTTCATGGTTTTGAATGATATTATTTGTTGTTTTAAGAATGAATTTCATGGTTTTCCAACCCAAAAAAATGGTTCACTCAAAAAAACTTATGTTCATTTAGAAAAAAATAAAGTGATGATAATTTTTATTAATTGAAGAGATTATTAATGAATGATTCAGTCTTTTAACATACTAATAGAAAGGGTTAATTATTCATTTACAATGATGGTACACTGAAAAGGATTGATTGTATCATAATTTTAAATTATTAGTTAGTTACTTATGCTTCACATCAGTTGAAACTACATGAGTTAAATTACACAACACATGATTCAGAATTTTCTTCTATTGTTTTTAAATTAAAAATTTGGAGTTTTTGATTATATGTTGTGAAATTTCAAATATATTCTGATCTTAAAATATTGAATTGTAAATTCACTCATATATAATTGAATATGAGATAGAGTATATGGTGAGATCTAACCATGGATTATGATTGGAGGATTCATTACAATCTTGGAAAAGAAAATATTTTGGTCGATGCTTTTAGTTGGAAATGTAATACTTCATTAACTATGATAATTTTTTGACAGTAGCCTCTGGTAATAGATTTGATGAATTTTTCATGAATTTTGTTGTTGTAGGAAATGCATATGTTTTGTTTTGTGTGTTAATGAAATAGTCTCTATCCGACACAATTATGTATGAATTTAAGGAAGTCAATGAGTCCCAAAAAAGTTATAAGTTGTTCAAAGAGTATTATTTCTTGAATTTATCATTTATAAAAATTATGTTTTTATATTTGGAAAGTGATTATATGTTCCTTGTAATTATGATAACAAGAAATATTTGTTTCATGAATCTTATGGTTCACCATTATCTATTCATTCAGGCATCACAAATATGTATAAAGGCCTTTGATAGAATTACTATTGGGATGGAATTAATAGTGATATTTATGAATTTACCATGATACGTTTGACATGTCAATAGTTTAAAGAAGAATGATAATTAATAAAGGATATTATTCAACCTTTTGTATTATATAGTTGAAATGGGATAATTATCCATGGATTTTATAGTGGGATTAACAAATCAATCATGAGGTTAAAATTTGATTTGTGTTATTGTTGAATGACTTAATAAATCTGCATATTTTCTTCTCCTATGAGAATACATATAACTATATCAACATTTTAAGTAGTATATAAAGGATATTATCCTTTTAAATTCACTAAATCATTTTGTTGTATATTTTAGTGATCCTACATTCACTATTAACGTTTTGAAAGGCCTATATAAGTCATTGGGCACTGAATTAAATTTCAGCACAACCTTTCAACATCAATCTGACGGAGTATCAGAATGAAAAATTCAGAACATTGAAGATATGATAGTTGTATGATCAATGAATTAATATGGTAATTGGGATCAACATCATTCTTTATTATGTTCTTTTATAATTATATTTTTCATTCCAGTTTATATATGGAACCATTTGAGGCATCATATTGGAAGCATTGTCAAACACCAGCATTTTGGGATGATGTCAGATGAATGATGTTTATGGAACCATAATTAGTAGATAAATCAATAGATAATGTTATGTTAATTTAGGGACACAATATAATAACATAGAGAATATTTCCATGTTATTCAGATAATGGGAGGAATGATATTTCTTTCAATGTAGGCAATCATGTCACTCTAAAATTTACTCCATAGAGAAGTGTAATGTGTTTTGGTATGAATGGTATGTTGAGTCCATAGTTCATTGAAACATATAAAATCATACATAATTATGGATTGGTTTACTATTAATATTCTTTAACACTGATTTTAACCTTGGTATAATGAATATTTCCCGATTCAATGTTAATAAAATATGTGAAAACCTTATCTCATGTTATCATCCCATAAGTAGTTTTTTTGAAGATAATATCTATTATTCTGAACAATACGTTCAGGTTCATGAACACATAATGTATTTGTAAAATAATAATTTGATTTTTGAGGTTAATTTGTTATTAAAAAACCAAATTTTTAAAGATTAAACTTGGTAATTATAACATTCTAGGCGGGAAAATTATCCCCACTTACTAAAAAATTGAAAAAAAGTGAGAAGATACTAATTAAAAAAATGGGGGGAGATTGTAAAATTTCAGATATCTGTATAATAATATTATAGTATTTTAATTTTTCTTTACTGATTCATCACATATATTTTAAAAAATTTATAGAAGATTAAATCCAGTTTTACTGTTAAAAATTAAATTTTTCTAAAAAGCTATTTTACCTCCTTTTATGGTTCAATTGATATAAATTTGTTTTTCACCAAACTTATAAATTTTATTCTAATAAATAAAATTTTTATTTGAAATAGGAATATCAAAATTTAAATTTTTTATTTCTTTTCAGATATCTTTCATATTTTGACGTACCTTGAAAAAATAATTTTTATCTATTGAAATAGTATTTTTTATATAAATTATTTATATTATTAAATTATAATCTTAATTAGATTAAAATAACATTTACTTTAATATGTTTTTTAATTCAATCCAATTAATTCCATTTTTATCAATTTCACATTGAATTTCGACATAATAACATTCCATTATTTTTCAATAGTTTTACTTTAGAAACATGCTTTCTCATTCCGTCAATGTGGTTAATTTTAAATTAATTTGAGAAAATTATTTGTTACCAATTTCAACAAATTGATTATATATTTTTAATCAACATTTAAAATAAAGTTAAATAATTCCCTTTTATTTTTGGAAAATATGAATTGTAATTGTTTTAACATTTTTAACATGGTTAAAGGTAAATCTATTAATTATGGGTAAAATAAAAATTATAAATATTTCTAAAGAAACATAAAACATATCATAATTTATTTTTATAAGTGTCTATCAGTGAAAATTATCTATTTCATAAATCATTACATTAGAAAGACACTTGGATGAGAGTGTGACAATTAAAATATTATATTCATCAAAAAGTTAATTCTCTCCCACTTTTGTTTTTAACAAGTGAAATATTTTTAATATGAGGTTATATAGAGGTTATGTTAGAATTTAAATAGAATATTGAAATAAATTTTTGTATAAAGATTATGATAATTTGTTTTAATATTTTTTATAATATATAATTGTACTAATGGCCTGAATATTAATAATGTAGTCATTGTTAAATTAAAATGAATGTCAAATAAATGACATTAAAAATACTAAAATAAATCAAATTTCATATGATTAACGTAATAAAATTAAATTTTATATTATATTTATAAGTTATTAATTTTTTATAAATATTGGGGATAATTTATTTTATTTTATTATATTTTTAAAAATTCATGTAATGAATAGTTCCAATATTGAAATAATAGATATTTTAAAATAAGTGAAATTTTATAATTTGATATAAAGTTTATAAAAATATAAACTTTGGCCAAAATATTGGGTAATTATTATAATTTAATTAAATAATCATTTATGGGATTTTTTTCATTTTATTGTAATTTTATTAACCCTCAATGTGAAAATTAAATGATATCACGTGAAGAATTCAAAAGAATAAATAAGGGTTAATTAACAATGATAATGATCAATAAATTGTTAAAAACAATCTACTTTTTATTTCATGAAGGGATTTTGACCCATAATAATCCTATATTTGAAATAAATTAGTTTAGATCCATTTATAGTATAAAACTAATTTATATTAATTTCATATTTTGATGAATTCAATGATTGGACCTCCCCTAACCTATGAAATGGTACACATTCTTCTGTTTTCATCACATCTCAAAAACTATTAGGTTCATAAAATATCATCCCAAATAATTTTATATATTACCTCCCCACAATATATAGATAATATTATAAGAATAATACCCCTTTTTATGGTCTTGTGGTTTTAGGAAAAGTAGATTAACCAATGAAGATGTATTGTTTTAATCAAGTATTTCTGTATTATTTCATCATCTACATCTGTCAAATATTCTTCAACAATGGTGAAACAACAACTCTAATATGTATAGTATAATTATATGTCTTTATGTTAATATAATCACCTAAATCCACTACCACTTCCATCAAATGATAAATTAATTAATTATCAGTGTGTATGGCAGACTAAAACCTCACGAACCAATATAATTTTTTTCACATCAACATCTATCACGTCAAGTTATAATGATGGAGTAATGGTTTTTATATGGTATAGATTAAATATTTAGCATTATTAAATTCAATATATCATTTACAATCTTATATTTCTATTCACATAAAAATGATAATGATGATTCTGTGTATGTGTGAACTATCACCTCGACGAAGAAATGTGATATGTTTTTCATCACCACATAACATGATGATTTATACTAGTTTATTTAAATAAATAATATGATATAAATGACATTATTTTCATTATTTAATGATAAAATTAAAATTAACCTATTTCCATTATTATTATAAAAAAGGAAATGATACTCATGCGTATAAACAGATTACCATCTCCAGGACAGTAATGTAGTACAATTTTCTTATCCAAATTTTATGGATGGATTGACAAGAATACATGATATATAAAATTTAATATTGTGGAAATAATATTATTCCAGATATTATGTACTAATGAACACTTTAAATATTTACTTCATACCACATTCATTTTGGGACTTATATACTGAATAATATAAAAACATCTCACATGAACATAAATAATTAAGCAATTGTTATGACTTGACAATAAGTAATATAAAACGAATAACAAAAATTTATCTTTTTTAAATAATATAAATAATTAATCTATATTTAATATTATTTATGAAAAATATTTTATATGGCATTCATGACTAAATGTAAGGGATTTTATCTCAATTTCCATTTATAGATGAAATTTTGAAGTTATTCACCTTTATTCTATTATGAGGTGTGTTATATTTATTATTTGAAATTATTTGTCAATAATTTACCTATTATAAAGGTATTTGGTTTTTTATTTAAATATTTCATTAGTATTATAATTCATGTGTTTCTCATGTGATAAAGGGCTTTTCATTGTAAAAAATCCTCTTAAATGGTGTTTCATAATACTCTTTTTCTTCTATATCACTATTTTTAAAATTGTATTGGAAATGATTTATTCAGGTTGTGGTTCTTGGTAACTATAAATTTTGGGTGCCGTTAGATAGTTTCAGGTGAGCATATAATATCTTAATTAATGAGTTATCCCAACTAGGGCTCTAATGCACTGGACAATATTTTTGGTCTCCAAAAAATTATATTAGAATTATGATATATGGTCATTACAATCTATAAGGGTCTTTAGGGTTATATTTGATTATATTTAATGTAACCTACATAAATTTAATATGATTAATAATGAGTTATTAGGAGAATTATTTTTTTAAATGGTAAAATAAATTATCATTCTATAGTGTTGATATTTACATTTATATATAAAATGTTCTTTCTTCAAGTAACGTGTTTTTCAATGTTTTTCATGTTTTTTATGAACTATTATTTTCATTAATTTTATATCCCTTGATGACAATTTTTTACTCATCCCATGTTTTGAAATGTTTTTTTCACGGTATAAGGATATGTAAGAGAAAGAAAGAAGTCAAGTTGAAAGTAATGATGATTTTTTCCTAAAAAAGAAAGCATGTTTTATATGATATGTTATATATTATGGAAGAAACATATATTATTTTAATATAAAAATTTTAAGAAAGTGGGATGTTATGTATGAATGATGGAAAAAATTTCAAAAAATTTAAACCTAAAAGGATCGTCATTGTAAATAAATGTAATGCATTAAGTAAATCTGAAGATTATATAATTTTTAATGTAGAGGATGTATAATATAAATTTAATTTTATTGTTTTCCACTTTGATTTTCTTCATTTCACGATTCAACAACAAACTATTTCTTTAATTGGTTTTGTTTTGTCAAACAATATTAATTCTTTCTTGACCATCTTTCCTAGATTCCATTGAGGCTTTATAGAAATTAATTGGTTAGTGGGACATCTCTCTCTTACATATTCTCGTAATGATGGGATAGAAATGGGATTTTATGAGTAAAAACATAAAAATTTATGGTTTTTAAATTAGTAAAACAGTTTTTTCCCTTCATTAAATATATCATAAGATTATGGATGATTTATTATTATATTTTTCCCATGCCGAAATACTATCATTGTATTCCACTAGATTTAATTTTGTTAGATTTGTTCCAATGATTGTAAAATATATTCAAAATTTTAATGATATGTTAAATGGGATAATTATTCTTGAACATGATGCTATATTTATTTTATTATTGATGATTTTTTACTTTAACTAGAATAATGTAAGCATATTAATCACTTCATATTAATTCCATTTATTCTAACCACTGGGATATTTGAAAATTCATGGAATTAACATATTATATGAATTTTATAATTATGTTATAGAAATATTATTAGGATGGAAATGATTTATTAATGTAGGGATTCATATCTAATAATTTCTGTATATTTAGTTGTGACATCTTGAATGAAGGTAAATAATGAAAATGGAAATGTGGGAAGAAATAAAATGCTCTCACATATATCGTGTTTTTAAATGTTAGTTAATGATTAAAGATGGACACTCAATTCCCTAACTGTTTTTTACACCATTACATGATATTTATAGGATAGATGATAGGATTTTATTTATTATAGTAATCAAAAAAACCCCATCCCTTTGATGAATGAGCATTTCATTTGCATTATATTATTCCCATTTTTTGGAATTGATGGATAATTATAAACCCAATCATCTCTGATATTGTTCTAAAAATTATAAAGGTCTTATAAGGTTAGAATACTCTTATAACATGGGTTTATTTTTTTTTTGATATTTATATATCTCCCACATCATGTATCTTACAAACTTTGATTAGATTGGGTATATTTTTATACGCACTCTATCTAATGATAGGTTGTTCGAGTTTGGGTGTTGGATGCCTAGGGAGTATATTTTACTCACCATTGAGACATTATTTCATTATATGAATCAAGATAAATTAGATTTATATATATGAAAAGGTAAAGAACCTGATTATAAGACATTGTATAGTATATAGTCTTGGTGATTTTGTGGAATATTTTTTGAAATTTTGGATGGTGACAAAGGATATGATAATGTGGCTATCTGTAGGTTACCCTTTGAGGTATAACATACATGGGAGACACTTCAGGGGTGGTAGTACATGTTTTAATCACTCTAATTCTATGTGTGTAAATTTTTTTTATTATCCCTTTTTTTGAGCTGTCTTTTGGTTGTATGGAGATCTTTTTTTGTATGTTTATTTATTTATATGATACTTACATTATGTATTGTTTAAATCACCCATTATTTAAAATTTTCATCAAATCATATTATTAGAGTCATTTTAGGTCTTTTAGGAAATGATATATTGGTAAGAGAATCATCATCCTTTAATCGTTTTTTAAAAGGGGAAATTTCTAGTCATATGTGTGTCCTTAATCCAATAGTATTTATGCTGGAATACAAAGACTATTAGGTGAATCATTGATATTATGGGAACCCATCACGATACCATTTTAGTTACTTTGATGTGGTTATTATAGATCTTATCATTACAAATAAATGTTAAAAAATATGGGGGATACTCAGTGATAAACCTAGCACCCAAGAATAGTCTCCCAATATTGATCAAGTTATTTCAGTAGGAAACCTTATAAAACAGGGGTCCTAATATCAAATAAGATGGTCTTCATGCATACTAGGATTCTTGTGTAGGGTTTCATAATATAACTCAGTGGGGTCTTTCCATGGATACATTATATACACCATCATATATCATTCACGTATCCCTTTGAAAAATACATAACTTGTATAAAAATTATGAAAATAATCACCTCAAGTCACAGTGTGATAACCAAGACACCAGAATACATGACCTCACCTAATTTGACCGATATTAGTGATGATGTTTTCATGTAACATATCAAAATCACACACACCATTTATTATGGAAATGATAGTTAATTGAGTCTTAAAATCTAATAATTAAAATAGTGTAGTGTATCGTATCAAGTGAAATATCTTATCTAGACTTGTAATTCCATTCCCTCATATAGGATATGTAATTATATAATTACCTTTAACTAACCGCATACCACCACCCTATAATTTAAGGAGAGGTATCATGCTAATTTCACAAACCAAATATCATATGAACATCATATCACATTGGGTTAGGTATTATACAACATCATATGGAACATATCATACTAGATCATAATGAAGCACCATATTACTCAGGGAAATTTCCCATCACCTTGTCTTGGACATGCACCCTCGGACATATAGTATGCTATCATAAAGGGATTACACCTAAAATATTTCACAAAGGGTGATTCCTTATACAAAACTGATAATTAACAACATGCATATAGGTGGGATATAACATGAACATTAAAATATATCTATAAAATATGCATTATCCAGTGGTACCCACATCAACTCATTTCTCTCTTTTAATGGTTGACATTTATTTCCTAACTACATAAATCATCACTATCAAATTTTTCCAAATTTATAAATTATAATTATAGTACTGAATAATAATGGTCGTCTCATTTCGAAAAATCAATAACAACTCACAATTTTGATCTATAGTCTATATATAGGAACATTGAACACTATGTATCTCCTTTAGTCCATAAACAACTTCATAGGGCCTTATAAAAATGTAAATTATAACTTCAATTCCAACTCTAGGAAATGGTTAGAACCATACCACAATTATGTGTCTCAAAGGATAATTATTCCCCATTAAATACTTCAATTTTACTAATTCTTCAATGAAACTAAACTAATATAACTTTGTTAATCTATAATGATATCCCTATCAATACTATTAGTGCTTCATGAAGATACACACTATGTATCCATACTCACCTCAAGTTATATTATACTCTATAATGATTCCAATATTTTTAAGAGATCATACAGCTATTTTAAAAGCGTAATTTTCCATTAAGAATGATTAATTTGAATGATAACCCTATCCCATAGTCCACAAACATGTGGGTCCCAATCCTGATAACATATCACAGGATAGAACAACCATTCCTACACCACACCCCACACAATCAAAGTGTCTAAATGTTCTATGAATTTTCCCATAGAAGTTACACCACAATCCGAAACACATAAAATTCAAATTCACTATTTAATGGTTACCCACTCCAAATCCCCAAAACCCATCACTATAACACACTATACACAATACATTCCACAATCCAAGATCACTTTGGGGTAGTTTAAATAATTCAATCCATAACCTCCATAATAGTTTATCCACATAGAATCTATCAAATATATAACCCCTTAATATTATACTTATGTTACTATTTAATGTCCTAACCAATTTCTTACCCACCGTTCCAAATATATATGTTCTCTTTGAAACATCCTTAACTAAAACCCCAGGTATAAACATAAAATAAAATAAATTTACCTAAATATTTACTTGTTAATGGGAAAACCAACCTATTAATGATTTTTCCAACTATAAATTATTCTTGAAAAACCCTCACCCATGACTGCACTAATTATCACCACTCTCTTGATCCCGTAACTCACCTCGCAATCCACTAATAATAAATTTTAGAAAATTAAAATTAAATAACCAAATTTTTACATGTATTATTAATTTCGTAATTTCACACAACAACTCCCATATCCATAAAAAAAATGATAAGACAAAGCAATGATCTGTAGCCTGATTTTGGTATATTATTGAATATAATTTTCATAAGATGATAATTATTTGGGTATTAGTTATATGAAAATTTTGAAAATATATTTGGAGAAACCATTGGGTGATGTACATTAATAAAATGGTGAGTTGTAATATACATTCCATCATATGAGGAATCAACAAGATAATGAACCATAACATCAGATCTTATCGAGAAATTGCACAATTATATGGTAAAATTTTCACTAAGACCTTTTTCCAAAATAATAGAATATGAGAAGGATAAAAAAAGAAAAAGAAAATTAGATTACCAAGCAACTGATTAATATACTCAAACTCATTCAAACCATCTTCTATCAACAAACTATTAAGTGTGATCTATGTGGTATCCATTACAAGGAATTAAATGAGGAGATGTTTCCCAAATGGCCTCTCATATCTCGCCAATTGGATGAGGGAATGAGGGGCATGAACATTGAAATACAGGTCTTTCCACATTTATTAATAACCACACCCAATATAACTAGATACCTAACCGCCCTCATAGCAAGAGAACAAAAATACCCACTTCACAATGTACCTAGTCCCCCTCCGTTAATTACATAGTGGAGTTTTTTATTATAGAACCACCATTAAGAATTGGGTATCTGGTGACTCACAACCTGGTTCGGAATTTTTACTATTGTATTCCCAAACCAAACAATTTAGAACATAGACTCTATAACATCCCCATGACACAAGAATATTATTTTATCCATTAGTAAAAAATATTATAGATATTTTATAACATCCTATAATTATAATATTAATTCATTAATACCACTTGATTTGGAGCTCAAAATTCATATTTACTCTATGTTTCTGAAAGATATAATGACCTGGTTTCTTATAATAAACAACATTCCCAAATTACAAAAAAAAATAGGAAAATGATCAATTATTCATTTATGGAAGTTATGTATAAAACAGATATAATTATTACAAACATTCGGATTATAATAACATTAAAGGTGTTTTTTTAATATTACGTACTATAAAAGTTAAAAATTCACACCACATTTACAAAACCGAGAAAAGGTTATCTTGTTATTATTAAACCCTACAAAAATAATCAAGGATTTATTAGAAAAATATATGAATTAATGTCAAATAATTATGAATGGTTGGGTGATAGATATACCTTTATGTGTTTTAATTACATTTAAAATATATATTTTTGTTCAAAAAATATTGAACATACTATATACTATGAAAATGTAGTGAAATTTGTATGATACTTTAAAAATACAATCAATGATTTATTTGTGAAATATAGGAATAAAATATAATTTATTCCATAAAATTTTCACATGATATGTGGATGGTATGAGTAAAATTTAATGATATGAATTAAATTATGATATTTTAATTCAAAAATGTTCATCCTATAATGAAAACATATTTAATTGGTTCAAATTGTCCTAAAACACTATAAAAATGACATCTGATTCATATTTTACCTTTAAAAATATACAATATGTAATTCATAGATGTTGTTTGACTGATAGTTTTAATAGTGATTGTTTGTAATTTAATAGTTAATTTTTAGTTAAAAACATGAATCACATAATAAGAACAAATTAACAATTCTTAGATTGTTTTAAATACTTAAGAGAAAGACTAATGAATCATTTTTCACTTGAATAAACTAATATGATGTCATTTCAACAATAATTATTGTCAGAATGATATAAATTATATACTTCTATTTTAAGTGTCAACAAAGTCTAAAACAAGGGTCATATAATGAAAACTATGAAAACAATATCAGATAGACATGGAAGCAAATGAAAACAATCTTTGATTCTTTTTTTATTATTCTAATTAACTACACATAATTTTATAGGTGATGTATAATATATGGAAAAATTGAGATTTTTCAATTTAAAAGTGATATTTTAGTTCAAAATAAATATTGTATACTAAGAACTATGATATCATGATCAAAATTCCATCATACATTAGGAAAATTATCAATAATTCATTTTTGACATGTAAATATTTATTTAAGTTCATTCTAATACAGGTTGTGTCCAATATGACTAAAAATTAATGTTTTCAGTTATTAGTTAGCCTTTTTTATACATGAATCTCATAATAAAAACCAAGTAGGGATTCTATAATTATTTTTAAATTATATATTGATGATTGTGGAATCATTTTTTATTACTTTTACTTAGGTTCACATAATTCTCTTTTAAGTTTATTATTAAATATATCAAATTCTAATTATAATTTTTGTGACACAACCTATGACTATATAATGATCATGGTTTGATATCTAATTTTGTTTTTTATAGCTTATTATTTCTAAACAAGAACAATTCCATCTCAAGAATCTTTTTAGATATTAGTTTGGAAATTTTTGGATCAAATCATGTTTTGATCACAAGAATATGTGTATCGAAGCAGTGTGTAGAAACATGGGAATCATGAGTTCAAATAGGGAATAATTTGAAGTATTTTTAGTTGGTATTCATTGATGTTGTTTATAATTCTCATAATCTATTTTTGATTCATGATATGATATAAAATAATCTTTACTCATATAGGTAGTGTTTTAATTAAAAATATGTTCTGTTGATTGATCAATTCTGAAAATACATCGACATCACTAATAAATAATGTTTTGTTTTGATTAAAAAGATAATGTTTTACATATTATTGAAAATATATAATTAGATAGAACATTGGTGGAGGATATTTTTAGATTGGGGGTTTGATCCGATCATTATGGTTATTGTTGAGAAGGTGTTAGTGTTCCTATGGTAGTGGATAGTTCACAAAAAGGTGACTAAATATCCATGGTTAGTTTTGTCATTGATATAAATCCCTTAATAGTCATTTAAAATAGCCATGGAAGGTTCCATACCATTGGTTTTCAAACAAAAAGAGATACTACCAATGTAAAATAAGATACAAAATAATATCAAAACAAAAAATGAAATAGAAAATTATTTAAAATAAACTAATAAAGTTAAATATATTTTAAAAAATATAAAATAAAATTATTGTCACCAAATATTATTTAAATTTATTTTCATTTTTATGTAATAATACTATATATATTGATCAATATATATATAAATAATTATAATATATTTAATATCAAATTAACATAAAATACAGACTATGTAAAAACTAAAACCTATTATATAATATCTACGAAAATATTCATATTTGTGTATTATATATATATATATAAATATAATAATATTAATATATATTATTTAATTAAAGTATATCTAACATTAATCAAATAAAATATAAAATATAAAATATATGTATTTAAATATAAAAAATTAAGAATATATATATACAGGTATTCAAAAATTATTTATTATAAATAATATTTATTTGTATATATGCTTGTGAAAAAGTGGTCATGTAGTAGTGGCTAGTGACTCACTGAATAATCTTCTGAGTTTGATTCATCTTATCAGAAGGTATTAATTTTGTTGATATTTTTGGAATGAATAAACCGATGTTCATTTATGGTTTTGTGTATTGACTGCATCTCGGTGCAGACCAAAACTTTTAATGGATTGTTTCATAGCTGAGTGGTACTCAATTCTGGCCTATACATATAGAATAACTAGGTTTAAGAATCAGTAATGATAGATTCACTGATTCACAAAGAAATGTTATAAAAGTTCTGAAACAATGTATTGTTGGAGGTCCATTGTAGCTCAAACTGTAATAGAGACACTATAGATATAGTTTAGTGAGGAACTATATTAATGGAAATAGGCATACACTATATTAAGAAATTTTGTGGTACTATAGAAGACACTATGTGTGGTATCTATGTAATGAGTTTTGTCTGTGGGACTCTAGCTACCATAAGTAAATGGATGGGGGTTAGCCCTTTGAGGTGATATTGGTTTTCTATAGAAAGATGTTATGGTTTCATGTGTTACTTCATTTTACATATTCTTCAATTATAATTTCTTATATTATATAACCATCATATTAAAATGAAAAAATCATTATCCTTAACAATATAATCAAAATAATTAATCTAATTAAAATAAACAATAGTCATAAATTTATGTCTATATGTTTTAAACAATTTAATTACAAAATATTAAATCAAATAATTTTCTAATATACTCAATTATTTTATTAATTTTATTAAAAATAATTATTTTTAATAAAATACAAATTTTGTAAAATAAAAAATAATAATAACATATTCATCACTTAAGCCTGAAAAACATGTGTGAAATATTTTAAACTAAATAAAACATCTCCAATGTTGAATATTCAATCCAAATACTTAATTAGATGTTATTATCCATCACTAATCAATGAAATCATGTATCATCTTCATGAAAATTTTCATCTCTTCCCTCTATGCTTACAACATTTGAGTCACTTCTCACATTTTCTCATATAACTATTAAGAAACTTTTTTGAAATTCTATTACACCGAATTATATGATATATATTTGTGTACCAAAATGTGTTTTGTTTTAAATTATATTAAAATGTGTTTCTAGATGGATACCAATGGTAAAAAAACAATTACAATGAAAATTGTTTCCCAAAAAAACATGTATGCACAAAAGAATAACATTATAAATTTTTTTCTTCATCAACTAAATTATTACGTATAAAAAATGAAATAAAAAAATTCATAATTCAAATAATTGATCTCCATTTTTTTCAAAATATTACATTATGAAATATTGAATATAATGTATAAAATATAACTTCATCATTAAACTTGTACTTCCACCCATTAAATAATATCATTTTTATATCAACTGACATAACCTCACCGAAAACCATAATGTATGCAAATAGTGTGTTTCCTTTATAATGTCTATTAGTGAATGAAAAAATCATGATATAAAATAATATGTTACTAAAAAAATTATGATGTGATAATAAAATATTCAACTCCTTTAGAACCTAAAAACAAAACAAATATGTTTTACACACATACATGACATGGTTTCCTCTGTATCCGGTAAACATAATAAATTCCATCCTTCATATTATTAAATCAACACCGAAAAATCAAAAGAAAATCCCAAAATTTTTATCAACACCTTTTTACATCATTTATCAAATATTTAATTAAAAATGTAATATATTGTTGAAAATTATTATCTATGTCAACCTAACCACAATTGAACATATTAGAGTTATTCTCTAAATTCCATATGATTTTAATAAAATGAGACGCTATATTTAACAATGACTATAAATTTATGATTTTTTGGAAAATAAGGAATACAAATATAATCATAAATACATATCTCTCCAAACTAATGATTTATTTTTCAAATAATATCAATTTTCTAAGAAAACTGTTGATATCAATTATCTTATAACAATATTAAATCATGATATAACTAAAGTTCAATTTAATATTCTAAATTTTTTTATGAAAACATAAAATATTTTTCTCATCATTTGTTTTGTGATTTTATTTAATGAAAACTTATCTTATGTGAACAAAATTCATTTTGGGGAAAATAATCAATTAATGGAATTCATTAAGTCATTTAAAAAAACATTCCAATCCTACTAAAAAGATTTATTACAATTTAATTGTCACTATATACCAAATTATTTGATTTTATTTATTTTCTAAATGATTCTTTACCAATACTATTTTTATTAATGTTTTATATTATTTAAAAATCTCATAGTGTTTTTTATAAATCCATATTGAAGTTCTCATAATTGGTTTCATTAACACACACAAACAAAACAAATCAAAAAAATCTATTTAATGAGAAACTCTAAAAATTAACTCCATTATTTAGTCTATATTTTCTCTATATTCAGGTCATAGTATGAACCATTATAAATAAATTTTTAAAAAAAAATTGATAAGAGGACAAAATACATACCTCAATCTTATAAAATATGATGTTGAGATGACATAATCATCCAAAAGTAATAAAATGATTCCTTTAAAAAATATTTTAAAAACATAAATGCCACATTCCCAATTAAAAGGAAGAGTTATACCTTTATGATTTATTTCCACACCTTCTACTTAACCAGTTATTGTTTTATGTCTATATTCCATTATCAATATAACTATAATAGATACCTTGAAATCTTATTTCACATATGTTTTCCTCATCATAATTAATTAAAGAAACATCACATACAAAATGGGGTTATCTATATGAGTCCTCAGACATACCATATATATAATAACATGAGTCTCAAAAATATACCCCACACTGAAAACATTTAGATCCACAAAACATTTCCATTTATTGTATTAAGAAACTTAATTTTTCACTATAAAGAACAGATAACCAAATATCTTATCTCAATAATTAAAATTTTTAGAAATTAAATTAAATAAAAAATGAAAATATTCCATTTTCTAAAGTATATCATCATAAAATCAATAATATATTTGAAAATTGTTGGATATTTGGTCACTTTAAGGAAGTGGAACTACTTTATTGTAATTTGATATAGAGAATAGAATAAAACATCAATGATTATTTTTTATTGTTGATGTAACAGAACATAGAATAGTTACATTATGTTTTTGGAAATCTATTTAAATTATTTATTTCCCCTAATTACACATTGATTATTTTATTACTTGATGAATACGGTAAGTAAAATCCTTTTAAAATTTCTCTTAGTTTTTTTCAAAAGTTTATGAAGATACTACTATTGAAAATTTTATATTGGATAAATTCATTATGTTATTTTCAGACATAGTGAATGTATCATCTATCCAAGAATTTATATGCCAGTAATTATCTTGATTTGAAAAATAAAATTATTAAAAAATTGATCATTATTTAAGAAAAAAAAATATTTCAAAAATTTAAAAAATAATTATGAATGCTTTATATTTTTTTATTTTACCAAAATGTTGTTTTAAAATAATAATTTCTTGAATTATAATAGTCTCAATCAAATATATATATATATATATATTTGTTAAAATAACTCATGTATTACTTGATTCCATTCTAATTCTTTTTTAATACATAGACACATGTACAATAACATCAATAAGTATAAAACCACAAGATAATAAATTTGAACCACTTTCTTATGATATCAATTTAGAAATGAAGAATTTAAATCCACATGAAAAAATTCACATCTCCTTTAATAGGACTCATGAACAAATATTTTTATACCATTATGTCATTATACGGGATGAAATATCACATGAATGATAAATCCTTTTAAAAAAGTTTATACCTTCTAATCTAATAACACCATACTTATTTCTACATCCCATAATTTAGTTAGAACTTTAATAAGAACATTGTTCTTGATTTCTATGGTGTTGTCACATAGAATTAAATCAACACCCATGTGTTATTTTTCACTATTTTATCAATTTATTTATTTATTTTTCCATTCAACAAATGATTCTTTAATTATTAACTCAAATATTTTTGTTTGACTTGAAAAACTAAAGTTGTATTGTATGATTTTCTCTAATATATCATTGTTTAAATTAATTCATTTTGATATGAAATGATTTTCATATCGTACTTTTATTTTCTCACCCCAGGATTAATTAAAGAACATTATTATTTTTTTCTAAAAAATTATAAAACATATTCTTTATACATAACTTCACCAGTAATTATAATATAATTAAAGATTATAAATTGTTTTTTAACTAAATATATAGATTTTTCATTATCTTTCACCAAATTTTTATTCGATACAAACTCATCTAAAAACTATTAAAATACCATCACACAAATAGTATCACTATTCATTATATATTTGTTATGTTTACAACATTAACCTCTTTTATTTAAGGAATATCCTATTAATATTCCATCAAATCCATACAATAAAAACAACTTAGTTTTTTGGACATTTATAATGAATATCCAACAAATTATTAACAGCCTTAGCTAACTCAATCTAAGGATATTATTGAAATTCATATAATATTGAAATAGTTATAAATTTATTTTAAATATACACTCTTTTTTAATATGAATGAAATCATCAACAACCTATTAAAAAATTAAAGATTTTAGTTTTATAAAAAAATATTTTAACCATATTAACTAGAATGATGTTCATATTTTAAACACTAATATGTTTTTATGGGGATTATTATTCACTCTACTCATATTAATTTTCATTATTCTGTAAATATCATTTGAAAATTTGTCTCATTTACCCTACCCCATCTTATGATCTATTTTTTTATAGTTTAAAAATGTGACTTCAATATTCTCTTTTTAATGTTATTATACCTATGCTGATCATGATCAGAGTATATGATTTATTAAATTAGATAAACTTCAATCTCTATATACCTTCAATTTCTCCTTACCAGCACACATATATCATAGTTAATCATCTCCAATGATTGATTCTTTTGATTCTGCAATTTATTATATATTAAAATAATTATTTGAAATCGTATAAATTCATAAAACATCCATTAATTATATATTTCTTGATATGTACATATCAAATATCCTCTCCCAATATCATATTGTTTGTGATACTTTCTGAAATGTGGCTAATTCGTCGATCTGGTACATCAATTTCAACCTTAAAACAAACATTTTATGAGTTTTTAACTTCTACCATTTAAATGAGGTTACATATAATAAATTTTATATTTATAATACTATATAAATCAATCTAATAATTCACTATTAATTTTTCAATTATGACGGTCATCTTATTTCTTTTATTATAGTGCTAAAACACACAATGTATGTTATACTTACAACCTTAAAAAAGTATTTTATTTGATTTGAATTTTTTTTCACAAATATATATTGAGGAAATAAATTTATCCTAAGGTAATATACTTTAGAAAATTTAATAGAACACTATAAAATATTAAAGACACATCAAAAGGTTTATAACACTTATCATGTCAGATGAGAATACACCATCAAATATCAATTGTCATTCAATTGACAAAGCCTACTGTGATAATTACACACCAAAAAAAATCTATTTAAATTTATCTATTTTTTAAAATGTATTGGATTTATTATTAACATTATTTATTTCATGTAATACAATACGAAAATATTTCACACAATGAACATTTTTTTCAAACTAATACAATGTTTATTCAGTTATTGGAATTGTGTCTACAATATTACTATTAAAATTTCTAAAGATTATGGAATTACTTTATTTGGGTTGTTTATCCTCTCACAAAATTATACATTCACATCCTTAGAAACAAATTTTCTAATATTAAATAATAATTTCAAAAAAAATGTGACTAAAACCACAAGAATAAAAACAATAAGAACAAAATAAAATTGATTCTTCCAAATTTACACATTCTATACTCTAAATTGTCTGTGTTATCTACTTTCTGGGAAAATTTTATTAAATAATTTAATTAAAAAAATATTATAATATTTTAACAACATATAACTTTTCAAGATAAACAATTTTTTTATAGTTTTCCCCATCACTAATAGTGTATTATTAATTAAAAAATATCTTTCTAAATTAAAAATATATATGTCTTTTTATATTTGGTGGTACTCAAATCATTTATTATTTATATTACAGATTTCTATCTATCTCCTCGCTAACTTGAATTTTTTATCAATCAATTTAATGGGATTCATGATAATTATTTTGATTTGTAAAATTATTGTGTGTTTTATAAGAAATGTCCCACTAATATTTTCATATTCATCTTGAATTATTTTGTTGATAAAAAACTTGAAAATTTTCAAATAATTTTCTATCTAAGATAACCTTTTATAGTAATTTAATGTATTTTAGTGTTATCTTTTTTTCAATCAAGTAATCAATAAACTTTTTAACCCTTTAAAATTTGATACCCCCAAACTATCAAAATATTTTACCAATTTATATTAATTTTCTCTTTGATCATTTTCATCCTCAAAAGATATTTATGTAACCTCTATCAAATAATTATTCACGTTCTATAATTAAAATATATTTATTATATAGTTCATTAATTATTATTTCAATATAAAATCAAATTTAATTTCTCAATACTCAATATCACTGTATAAGTCTTATTCAATCATTATATAAGTAAATAACATTTAATAATGAAAAATAATCACTGAATCATATTCACCATTAGTTTCATCATATTATTATTTGTTTATTTTTTTTCAAAATATATTAGTTTATTAAATATTGATGAATATATTTCTATATTTTAGATTTAATATTTTTTTCCATTTCTAATCACCCTTTCTTGAAAATATACATGAAAACTCACCACTATCACCATTATAGTGTTTTTTTAGTTTTAGGGTAATACGAGAAATGTGACCCACTGTAAATTTTTAATACATTTTAACAGAAACTTAACATTATATTTTCCCAAAAAATATGTAAATGTTTTTTGACATAAATGAAATGTTTTATTGATATTTATATCAATGTATTCATATAAAATGGAATAATCCTCATATTCCAAAGAATCAGATTGATTATCTTAATTCACCATGGCAATGAAAATAATTCTTACGCATAATTATATTGTTGAAATGTGAACCTTTCAACACGTTATATGTGATCACCATAGTGTGAAATTCATATCGTGAAAATAAATTTAAACCAAAATATTCATGATATAAAATATTTACATAAAACATATCTAAGAGATATCTAAAACAATATTAATATCTTTTATGAAACCATGGAATCCTCTAAAATTTGTCTAAAACCATGTATGATGCTAAAAAATTTATTATATATTCTGATTAATTCAACCCTTATTTATACAGAAAGTATATAATAATCTTTTAATCATGCAGGTCAAATTTTTAATTTTTCATCCTTTATACAAACATTAACTGTTTAATGATATTTAATTTTATCTAAAACTCCTACTATTATTTTCACACCCAAAAATTAATAAATTAATTTTATAAATATGAGATTAATATCACATTTCATACAAAATAATTATTATCAAAATTTTATTTTCATCCAAAATCATCATAGAATGTTACACAATTGGAGTGAAAAAATTAAAAATATTTTATAAAAAATCCATACACAACAAAAAAAAATTTATATCATTATATATGTTCAAATTTTTTCATTATTATCAACAAATATGGGAATTAAATTCTTATTCCATTTTCAATTATGTTTTATCTAGGATTTCAAATTTAAATGTCAAAATGTGTTCATGATTTTTCTTAAATAACAACAATGAAAACAAAAAAAATTCAAATAAAACATAGACCACTAAGATACATGTTAATGAGGCTATAACTATATAGATCATATAAGTGTTCCCAAGGGGTGGAATTAATAAATTATGCTACTTTAATAATTTTTTTTGAAACCTTTTTAAATATTTATTTACTATAAAAATTTATGAAACACCTTCACTAACATTAATCAGTAATGTCACTAAAAAACAAAAATAATGAAAAAATCATTTACTAGATTCAGTACACAACCATGAATTGTTATATCCTGGTCATGACCAATACCGGCTCTTGGAAAAAAAATTCACTAGTATAATCTATTGAATACCAACACATATAGTATGATAGTTCACTAAACATAAATGAAATATATGGGATTTTATTGTGATATCACAAATATGTTATATTAAAATAAAGATAATAAACATAAAAACACCTTCCCGCACCACTTAATATTTTCGCTGAAAAATTTTATATCCAAAGAATAAATCACTTCTATAATCATTAATTATAATTAATTTTTCATTGATATTGAATATAAGGAATATTATTTAAATTTTAAACTCAAATAAATTTGAATTACCACTTTTTAAACTATAATATTTTATATAAACCTATTTTTAACATCATCTAATAATTGATTAAATTATTTTTAAGCAGACAACAATACTAATCCCACTAGTCTCAATTATGTTTAGTCACATAGCACTCAGTATGATACAACCATTGTGAAAATTCTCTAAACATTATTCATATTAAATAACTAAAAAAACTGAAATATTTAAAAGAATTATACAATAATGACATAGTAACATATACTAAGAAATGTATTCTAATTGTTTCCAATAGTTCAAAACAATCTGCATTAAAAAAAATTATTTTAAAAATAAATTTTATAGATTCATTTCATTATGTTATGTTTTCTAATGAACCCAATTATGCATTTAAATAGCTATAAAATTAATTATTTATTTCAAAAATAGAATCTCTTTTCTTCAAGATGCTATATCATTATGGTATGTTGTAGAAAATATTTCTACTAGCTTACATAATTTTTATACGAAGATATCTAAACCAAGAAATAATTTCTTTATAATATTAAGTATAATAATATCACCATAATCTAGGTAGAATTAATTTTTCAGATTCTCATTATTATGTTGGGTAGTGATATAATATTAATCTATATATTAATTCATATATATATGTGTATATATATATATCAAGTAATATTTTAGTAAATAAATCCTTGCAATGATGAATAAATCATAAATTTTTATAGATATTCACTGGAAAATATGATATTATATGTACTTACATGATTTGGTTTTATTTTTCTCCCAAACATAACAAATAAAATCCATATTCAATCCAAATTTAGGCCAACCCATTATAATACCTCTCCAACATGTTCTTCAAATAATTTTAATAAATTCGGTCAATGATTATATTTAATAAGTTCATTATAATTTGAGTCAACATATTTATGTTCAACTAAACATGACTGAACACGTTATCCCTCTTCTAATTACACCTTCTTAAGACATTTTGAGATATGGTATTTTATTTGTTATACGTAACTATATTGAGGATTCATATTTTCATTATAACTTGTTATAATAAATTTTGATATATATAGGTGGGTAGTTGTTTTCAAGAGCTTATATGATGGTTTTATTCACGTCTGTCCATCATAGAATTTGGTTAGATACTTAGTTATAATAAGATTACATTTTTATGGCAATAAAATTATAATGAATATGGTTTTCTGTTTAAAAATATCAATCATTAGATGAAAATTGACATGTGGTGTCATTTGGTATTGTCCAATAGGGATTTCGAACATATATTTATGGATAAATAATTTCATTTCCATTAATATGAAACTTTTACATGTACATGATTAATTTTGGATGAGTGTTATAACTACTCAATAATAGTTTGAGATTAGTTAAATATCACTATATTTTACATATTTTTTTTAAATAATAGATTTTAGGATATTCAATTAATATAAAGTTTGTCTTTTTATATAAATATGTAATTTAAATAAATAATTATAAAAATATATTTCAGAAAAATATGTATTATATAATAATGAAATTTATTTTGAAACAAGCGTTTTAATCCATTTTATAATATTGTATTCATTAAACATATTTCATAATTTGGAATTTTTTAAATCATTGGTTTATTTTGATAATAGGATTCTCTTTTAAGAAAACTATTTTTAAAATTTGGAGTATTTAATAAAAACAAAGAAATATTCATTTAAGGGTTTTCTATTTTATGAAAATATTTTAAAAGTTTTTTAGATTGGAATATTTGAGTATGTCAATATTTATTCAAAATACATATAATGTGAACTATTGTTTCGTAATCCAGTAAATTTTGTTTTAGGATGTATGAAATTTAATGGAACCCATTTTAAAATGTTGTGATTAACCAAAGATAAATATTTGAATGTAGTTTGTAGGGAATGGATAGTGATGACTCTATAATTTTGATTGAATTGTTTTTATTTATTATTATAAAACCATGATTGAATTAAAATACCTATATTGGGATCATGATTTGAATCATTGGGATATAATTACTTCATATGTAAATTGTGGGTTTTTATAAAGGAGAATTAAAACATTTTTATATTTTTTACCAAAGCATGACATGAGGAGAAATTAATTTGAATATTTGTAAACTTATGATGGGTAGTACAATAAGGTGTCCTATAATTGTATTAGATATCAATACTACAATGATGAGACTGTTTTAATACCTAATCATGGAAAGATATTTCATAGAGATGAGTATCTAAATTATATATTTAATGTTATAACCTTTATGGAGATATATATATTTATAGATAAAAAATCACTATATATTTCTTATAGAGTTCAAACATAATCATGGGATGACATTTTTTGGGGTAAGTTAGTTTATTGAGGGGATAGTTAAATGTTAGTGGTATTACTATTTAAATTAAATTTATTTTCGTCTAGAAATATAATGGTTATCTTTTATTTTTATAAAAATATTTATTTATTGTAATTTTAGAGGATAATAGAATTTTATTTTTATATTTAATTTAAAAAAGTAATTTAATAAAGAAATGGAAAAATAGCTTGAGAATTTTGTATTTTGATAATTAATGGGTCTTTTAAGAGCTTATATGCTATGTAAGACAATTTATTTATGTTATAGAATTTATAACGAAGCGGTTGTGCATTAGTTTCTTAAATACTTATAAATAATACACACTAATAGGAAAACCCCCAAATTAGAGAATTTCTATTTCAAAACTATATATTTATAATACTTTTCTTCACCTCCTTCATATACAGCCCAAAATATATTCCCCTCAATTTACATTTGAAAATAAACAAATATAGGCAAGATAGATCTATGTTTTTCATAGATTTATAATAAAATGTTCTCTTTCATAATAATTATATTATTTCATTTCATTCTCTTCATCACAAAATGTGTAATTCAGATCTGTATTAATGGTATCATTGAAGAATAGAGAATTTATTCCATTAAATTAAATTTTCCTGGGATGTTTTAAAAAGGTTTGATTGCGTAGATTATAATATATTTGAAGTGTATTTTGAATAATAAATCCAATTATATTTTTTCATCATATTCATATTTTTACAGATTTTATGGGAAATTTTTATAAATAATAGTATGAAAAGTTTTATGTCATGATATAAAAATTATATACCCTCGTTATATAAAATATAGAGTGAATCATATATAAATCCATTATAATTCATAATTATACTCTTATGAAGATTTTAACAATGATCAATGTTTATTAAATATTCATAGGAATATGGATAAAATCATATGTAACATTCTTTTTGATGCATAAGTGGAAAATAATTTCCATTAGTCCTGAAATAGAATGATCTCATGCCATGTGGTGGATGGTTCCCTCTACCTCATTCATTCAGAATAAACCACTCAATGCATGATCGCAATGTTGACATGGTATTTCATTACTACTAACTCTCTATGGGAAACCAATCACATAAATAAGTATGGTTTACCGTACACAATTCATCATTTTAATGGTTTTCAGGTTTTTCTTTTATGAGAATCCTTATGGAATCAATTTAGTTTCTTCTCATAAACACATGATTTATAATTAGCATGAGATATAACATTTTTTGGAAGAAGAATTGGGCATGACCCACCTTCTTCCATATATTATTCATATGACCAAATATATATTTCAATAAAATTACAAGGTTCCCATACCAAATCATCTCAGTCCCGAAATTTTAAAAAATGATATTATTTTATGGAATTAAACTAATATTTTGGATGTAAATATGTGTTTTATCTTTAAATTCATATATGGAATTCAAAACTAAGGACTGTTGAATATACCATCACACATACTTGGGTGATAATCCATGGGTTAAATACCACTATTCTAATGATATCACACTAATAATTAGCATCCAATTTTCGAATTTTCATCATAGTTTCATAACTTCAAGTAATTATCTCTTAAAAACTCATATCAAGAAGATCTATATATTTTAATATTTCTCATTTCCTAGGATAATGACTTAATTATATATACTCATCGAGAGAAAATGCTTTCACTTAATCAAAAAACAATTAATAACCAACATTAACTACCATCTCAACATAATGTATTTCAATCACTTTCCCCGTATTTGGTTTTAAGACATTTACATGTATCCTTTAAAATGTAATAATACAAGATTCTCCATTTATAAATGATATTGGTCAATTAGGGAGTTTCACAATAAAGAAACTCAAAACATGGGATGAATAATATTTTCGTTGTACGGTGGTAGATTCCATCACATGTATTAATATGACCATTGTTTATCTTACCCATGACCTCACATCATCAAGGAATGGTTAATTAAACTCTCCATTGTGTATAAATATGCATGTATTTTGGAATAAAATATAATATACAATGAAAAAAATTATTTTCTATTTCACTAGGTACCTTTTATAAAATGTTTACATGCCAAATATTGATGGATCATATCTAATCAAGAACAATTTATGGTGATGGGTTTTTAGTACATCTAAAGTTATGTTTGTTTTTTAGATTTTGTATTTTCCAATGGTTTGAGAAATTAATTTTTATGGAGGATTTTTATTTACTGATTACCAATCTTAAAGTTAATTTTTTTTAAAAAAAAATTGCTGATATATATAGATCACTATAGGTGATTTTAAGGAAACAATTACACAAAGAAAAAACTAAGAAACATATTAATTTATTCTACTCATATTTTTAAAACAAATATAATAGAACCTTATTCATAGGTATACAAACACATAAAAATTATAAAAATACTGATGAAAATTAAATATGTTTTTTACTTTTTTAGTTTACGCTTCACAATCCTCTATTTCTAAATATATCAATATTATCAATGTCTAATTATTAAATCCTCTATCATATTAGTATGGGTTGCTTCCATTTAGATTTAAGGACTTGTTTTCATTATATATCCCCCATTAATCATTTTTTCCGTATATCCCATGAATTTTATTAATCTTGATAAATATATCATTATATAACAATTTAATGAATATACATGCAAGATGTTTGTTTTTTTTTTCTAAATAAATTCTTTAAGATTTTATTATTTGTATTATCTCCAATAATATGATACCTCATGTCATTTTTTATTATTTCATAAAAAACTATCTTTTTCTCTAAAATAGACGCTGAATGATTATCTTTGAATATTTTGGTAGGTTCATGTTGTATTTCATCCCAATATTGTAGCACATTTCCCATCCATATGATATATTACACTATTGATTTGGAAACAAAACACTTAGTTTTAGAAGATAATAATGACATAATGTATTTTTATTGGATCATCCTATGATTGTCTTCTTACCCAGAAAAATGTGAATCTTGTTTTATTCTTACTTTCATCAATAACATTCTCCGAGTTAGGATATAAATATCCAACTAGACTAAAAACTTTTATCATTTTTTAGAACGTATATTTATTAATAATACCTATAAAATAACTCAAGATTTATTTAATAACTAAAATGTATCTAACATGTAATCTACATATATTTTTTGGTATGTCAAGCCTCATAAAGAATACCATGATTGGTGTATACTAGTTTTCAAATTATTCTAACAATCTATTTGATAAATATAGATTAATAATCGATTAAAATATTTAATTATAATTATAATCCGTTTATGAGATGGTTTATTACATTATTACCATTTTACATGTTCAACTTCTCCAAAATTAGTGTGGAATAATTTCATTTGGAAATTAATATTCCATAACCACATTGAAAAAATTTAATGATGAGGAAGTTAGTTATCATTTCGAAATTAGTAATTTCAAAATCATTGAACTTCGTCTCCTTAAATTTGGGAAACTTAATAAGATTATTTCCTATGAAAAATAATAAATTCAAGATATACTAACGAAATAAGTATATTTCCAACACACTTCTTTAGATATAGTGACTGTTCAAGTTGAATATTTTGAAATATACATGATTGAAATTAATCATTAATATATGTGCTTCATATATGTTTTTCTTTATTATGTCCATATGATTATTTCGTTAACATTTATATCATTCATCATTTTCCTTTATTCATGTATGTATGAGCTTGATCAATATATATCACATCATCAAAAACACATTTAGAAATGTTGACTTGACATCTAGCGTATGGATCTTGCATTTGTTTTTGGTAGTCAACAAGGTCAATAATTATATCATTACCATCCTTATAAATGGTAAATATACACCACCATTGTCAATGACTTCATTTTTTAGGTAGAATTTGGGGATGAATATCACCAAATAACTATCTCACTGAGAAATATTTAATTATTTTGAAAATCCTTTTTATTTCAATTGATTTACGAATTTCTAGAATGTCTGTAAATTACCATATTTTGTTCTTCTTGATAAAATGGATTGCCTCATCCATTTATTTCTTCCATAATTCATCAAATTTATCTTTCCTGTTTCTAATATGATCAGAATCCCCAACTGGAAATAATCGTTCTTATACTCCATTATTTGTTTCATTCTTTCATATATCTCTATATGATATATATTTTTTGGCCCTTATATTGTAATGTTCTTATTCTATGTCTTCATTTTTAAAAAAATGTTGTTATAGAGTCATTTGTTCTTTATCTACCAATTCATCCATTATTATTTCATCAATGTGTTGTTATTATTCAATAGTGAGTTGAAAATATCTTGAATGTTCATATTGTCTATATTTAAAAACTCATATTCTTACTAGATAAAATATCTTATGAATATTATTTCTAGTCGACGGTATTATTAACTTGGAAACCCACTTCATGATATTTATATTCATTAATAACACTCATTAATCATTTTTTATCTATAATTGTTCATTTTTACTGGGAATCCTAATAGATAATATTTAATGTAAAACCCTAAGCTAAAAAACTCAAGGACTATGAGCAACACATTCTTAATTATTGTCTTTTCATAAATATTTTCTATTAGGAATTAAACAAGTAGATACACATCATAAGATGATTATTTGATCCATAATAACCCATACATGAATATTTCTTTCAAAATTATTCTTTCTATAATCATATGTTTTATATTAAATCAGCATATTAATTAATTTTTTGAGGTGTATAAGATGATTTTATTTGATGTATAATTACATGTTTCTTGAGTTTCTCCTAAAAAAATCTTATATGTTCTCCTAAAATAAATTAGACCAAATTGATATTGTACGAAATGTTCATTAATTATCCACTATTTCGTATAATTATTTAAAGACATCAAATATATGTGACTTCATCTAGATAAAATATTTCACTAAATGAAGCTATAATAATCAATACATGATTGATATTACCTAAATTTTTATTTTTTTATTTAATGGTCTTCACACATAAGTGTGGAATAACTTCGATGGCACAATATCTTTTAAATTCAGATTTTTTGAAACGTTATTTCCACTTTTCGTCTGTTGAATAGAATATTATCATTTTTGGTATAGATGGAAATTCTTTTTGATTCCCATTCAATGTATTCAATAATTATAATAATTTTAAATGTTGAAATTTTATATGTTCAACCCTAAGATGCTATTTATAGTCATTATCATTAGATACCACTATAAAACATCATGCTACCTCATGGTTTATCAAAATAAGAATTTGTGGTTCTTAAGAAATGATATTTTTTAACCGAACATCCTTTTTCATTATCAATAATACTTTTTGAATATTATAACCTTATGTTGAATCAGTTCACAACTTGTTTAATGATACTCAAGATATCGGTATTCATGTCAATTATATAGTATAAATTAACAATTATTTTATTTTTTTCTTTAATTTTCTTGATTATAATATTTACACTTAGGTGAAAAAATATTTTTCATTTTTCTCCAAATGAAACATACCCTTGAACCATATTTTCATGAATCAAAATATAGTTAGTTTGAACTTTACTTTGGTTATTAGATATAGATTATAGGTGCCACATACATTGATTTTGGGATGAGGTTTACACCATCAACATAAGAGAATTTTTAGAAAAATCACCCACTCAAGAAATATTTTCCCTCGATGAAATTCTTTATGGGTTTATCCCTAAATCATTCACACCTATAATATCTATATAATTTGTAATTATATTAATGAATGTTTCAAATGACCATTCCTTAAATATTAATACATCAACTTCTTCTTCCGTGGCCTTCTCCTCATAGAGTATAATTTTGATATACAAATGTTCTTGGTTTGTTAATCATATAATTTATCCTCATGTTTATGGATCAATTAATTTTATACCGAATAATTTTTCTTGACCACATTGAAATGGTCCATTTCCTTTTTACTGAGTTATTGAGGGGAATTTCTGAGTATAGGGAATAAAAAACTCTTTTTATATCACAATTTTGAGTCACCATCAGTTCATGATCTTTTGGAGAAAACTTCGTATTTTCAACAACATTCAACATCAAGTATTCAGCTTCATGGAAGGAAATAATTATGTAATCAAATTTTGGAGCTAATGATTGAAATTTTTTCAAACATCCCATCATGTAATCAACATTGTTTCCACTTATTTTCATTTGGTTGACCAATTCCATGACTTGAGTATGATACTAAAAAATTCATTTCTAATATTTTATTAAAAGGGTTTCAAACTCTACTATTAGATATTAAAGATGTATAAGTTAAATATTTTCCACACTATTAAATAAATTTTAAATATATTTAACTATATCTGTTGATTTTTTTATGAAATCATAATCTCTAATTTAGATTTAAAATTTTCTTGAAATATGATATGTTTTCTTTAAATTAATTAGGTTATTTTTTTCAGAAGATACAATTTAAATATTTTGAATAGTGACCACCACTGCCTTAAACTCTATCTCGACCTATCAAACATCAATGATGATATTGACATCTTGTGCACCATTAATCAATTTAATTTCAATTAAAAATTCATTATAATAATACTTCATTAAATTTGGAATCAAATCAAAGAAATTATAATTTGATAATATGTTTTAATGAAAATATACTTCTCAATGTGGAGAGAGAGTATAGATAAAGTTGAAAAAAATGGAAAACAAAAAAATTAGTGAAAATGAATTTAAATTTATATAATAAAATATGAAGTAATAATAGAGAATCAAAGGAGATATATATAAGGAGAAAATAGAATGGGAATTTTTTATAATATTAGTTAAGGTGGAATGAATACTGGAGGAAAAAAATTGTATATTGACATCATTAAGAGGAAGAGATGTAAACAAATTGACACTTTGGAAAAATATATTTGTTATTTGAGGTGGATACACATGGGAAAAATATATCCCATTATTATAATTTTGAATCTGATATGGGTTAAATAAATTATTTTAAAAATATCCTGTTTATTTGTTCATCATCATCTTCATATGTTATAGAATTTGATTAGTAATAGATCCCATTAATGATAAACATCACTGGTCTTAATTATTGGGAAAATTGCACTATGTATAAATAGGGAACCATATTGGTATCTTTATATCAGATTTATAAAACACATATATGAATACCATATTTGATCTGTTAAAAAACAGAAATAAACTAATAAAAATAGAGATATAAATAAAGTCTATCATATTTTTTAGTATGTTATTTATTATTCTTTGATTCTAACCACATCATGATTCCATAATGTAATTTTTTCCATCCACAATCATAAATGTGACACTTCATGTAACCCAGATATATGAAACTTATTGTTCTTAAAAACTGTCTCTCACTATAGATAAATAAACACATCTCCTAACATTTTTAAACTAAACAATTCCTTATTTTCATTTAAATATATTATTCCCTCACACCACATTGTTTAATAACATATATAAAATGTAGGCATGGGGTTATGATATGTAACATTACCTGAATTAAAAACACCATGAGTGTGGGTAATATGGTTGTTTCCATATTGGATGTAGGGTGGATTTTAGAGTGAGTATGAATGTCTTCATTAGAATAGGATCTCTGGAACTTAAATGAAAAAAATATTTCTTTCAGTGATGATTGGGGCTTCTATTTTTTACTCCCCTTTTATACCTCTTTCATAACGTTATATCTCTATAATATAAATTTAATACATGATTATTCTTTTTTACCTATTTTTTAATATAAATCATTATGATAAAATTTATTTTTGTCATATAATTGTGACTAGTATTTAGTCTCAATGATTAGTAATATAATTTATTAAAACGAGAAAAATTTTATATGAGTTAAATAATCACTTATTAAACATAAAATAACTCTAATTTATGCTTCATTAATGAAACTTTATCTAATAAAACATCTTTGGGGGTATCATTAGTCCAAAATGAATGTCTGAAAATTTTGGAATGATCTCATGGTGAGTTATTATGATTTTTCTATAAAACATATTAGATATTATTTTTAAAAGTGAGTTTAAATTATATATATAAATATATTTTATTTAAATATGTGTTTTTAAATTACACCACTTCTTATATATTTTTAACTAAAAAATGATGGTTTTAAATGTAAATTCACTTGTGGGTTGAATTATTATAACAACCGTTTTTTTATTTGACCAATAGGGGTATATTTTTTAGTTAAATGCTTTTTATTAAAATTTGTCATTTTAGTAATTTTGTTTTTAAAAAATAAAATATCTTTAAAACTATTAATAAAAGATATATTTAGTATTAATTGAATATATTGTAATTTTCCAATTAAAATTTTCATTCTAGATCGATTGAGTTATGTATCAAGACTTGTAATTAAATATAATGGTAATGTAAACTCTTTTTGATTCCTTCATTCATCCGAAATTGTCTATATCCTAAAAAATTATATCTAATATTTATATTAGGTTGGGTAAACATTGATGAGGAATATCTTTTTCTATTATTTTTATTTTTATTTTATTTCATTTGTTGTGGAGATCAAGTTTTATCATTGAGTAGTTAAATATGATTTTTATTTTTTATAATTTTTTCAGTCGGTATTTAAGATTACTTAATTTTTTTTTCATTGATTATCCTCGAAAATGTAAAAATAATTTTATTTAATCTAAAATTATAGATTTTAAATATTAGAGGCAATTGGTATTTATTGAAAGGTAAATTGTCATATATTTTCTGTATAATGTGATATATTAGGTTTCATAGGTGAGTTGTGGAATATAAAAATTAAAATTAGATACTAACAAGATGTTGTTAATAGATTCATGGATCTCAATTTATACATCATTTTTATATACATTGATTGTAAATTGAGAAGATTCAAAAAAAACATTTAAAATTTTATTATTTGTAAACCATGTAGATAAATAATAAAATGATAAATTATTTATATTCCCTTTTATCCTGGCCATTTTTAAATTATTGATGGGCCGTGAGAGGGATTAAATCGACTATTTTTTTAGAACCATGGGGATTTTATCAATCCCATAGTTATAATAGATTACCATAAGTGTTCATGTTGGAGTTTGTAATTCGAATTTCTACTTATTATCTTAGAAATGTGGGTTTGATTTCACTAACATCCTAGTAGGAGGAATTTTTTTTGGTAGTTAATGATTTAATGTCTTGAATTATTTCCCATAATTATTTATTAATTAAAGTATTTATTTAACAAGATAAAAACATAATGGTCAAAATGTTGCTCTACATAATGATTATTCTATTCACACTTAGTCGGATAAAGGTATTGATGTTATTTTCATTGATTTTAAATTCGGTATCATTCCCATGAGGCTTATATTATGGTCCAATGTTATAGGTGTTTTTTATAGAGACATTTAAATTGATTATTAATTTCGGTGCCTCACGTGTAACACACTACCTATAGAACCCATGTCCCATGAGATGAACTTGGATACCACATAGCCTCAAGAACACTCTCTATTCACAAAATACCTTTCAAAATTATTAATGAATTAAAATAAATTATCTAGGGTATGATATTCCCCAAAATTAAATTTCTTATTTTTAATTTATAATATTGGTGGATTTAAAAATAATGAATGTAATCCATGATTAACTATGATGGTTAAATCTTGAGTTCCCATGACGGTTAATCTAAGGAAGTGTTTAAAAGTAAACAATGAATTTATTTCATGAGTAACTCCGATGGTTTCTCTAATTTAATGTTTGGATGTTAACCATTATGGTCATCCCTCTATAGTTTTTCTAGTTACTCAAAGGCAATGTCCCAAATTTAACCATGAAGGTCTTCCATTAGTAGCTATGATAGTTACTCCAATTTTAAATATGATGTTTATTCGTTATTTAAGTGAAACAAGATTAACATTGTGAAGTATTATTAATGTAAATTTCATTTTCTAAAGGAAACGTTTGTGATTTTATTTTACACATAAATATTTTTTATGAAGTGTTTTATGAAAAGTGTTTGGAAGAGAAGAATATATAAAGAGTAAGAAAATTCATTGTCTTTAATCCAATGTTTATTATAATATGGGAAAATATTTATATGTACTACATGATAACTATTTAATTAAATCTTTTATGTCCCTTGATGGACATTTTGGAAACATCCCATGTTTTAAAATGTCATCCACAAGGATTTATTGATTTGTAGGGACAAGTATCATGTAAAGATGAAAATTGTGTTGATTTTTCATGAAAATAAATCATGTAATATTTTTTTAAAAATATTATTATGGAAAATAAATTTTGAGACGAATTATGCACTTATAATTAAATGGGTTTTATGTACAACTTTTCCAGATTTTCTATAACTCTAAACCTAAAATATTATTGAAAATCATATAATCTAAATTCTAATCTAAATTCATGATAATATGTAAAGATTATTTTTGGGTCCCTATTTTTTGTATTAGTGATGGGTTTAGAAAACATTTCATCTTATTATTATTATTATTATTTTACTTATAGTAATTAGAATATTTAGAAATACTCTAATGGGTATGCAAGTTTATGTTTATTTATATGTTTAAAATCATAGACCCACATTTTTATAACTTCTAATGATAGATTTTGTGGTGATTAGTGAAATTTTTGTAGAATGGATATAAAATTTAATCGACTAATGTATAAATTATTTTAATGATAAAGTATTATAGAATTTCTTTGGATATTTCCTTTAGAAAGTTTGTTTCCACTTTGACATTAAACAACTCATTTGATATTATAATGATTTTTTTCATATAAAGTATAACATATAAATATATAAAAAATTTATATATTATTACATTATTATTCCTTTGTGATGTTTGGAAATCACTATTTTTTTAAAATATTTTTCAAATTATTTAGACAGGATCTCAAGTATTCAAATAACCCATGAGAAATTATTTGATCTGTGTGGTACCTTTTTATTACTAAAAAAATTATATGCATCATGGTTTTCTCATATAATAATTAAAAATATAAATTCATCCATCTCATTCAGAAAATAAATACCATTCATTACATGAATATTTATTTTCTAAATTAATTAACATTATGCTCTATGATAAATGAGTTATATTTAGAATGAATTACATCCAATATGCATTGTTGTAAGGAAGAAATAACATTATTATGTTCCAAGTATAGAGCATGCATGAAATTTTATTTTAACGTCATAAGGACATATTACATGTCATAATTTATTTGAATATATTATTAGGTAATAAGATTGATGAAATGTTCATGTATAGAGTTTTCATCAATATTATATATTTGTGTTTCATCAATATTTTAGGAATCATGAAACATATAAGGACTATTCTATGGATGTTTTTATTTTAAAAATGAGGAATAATATATTATATTGAATCAATACCATTGAACAATTGAGTAGTGAAAAGCGGATAATTTTTTCAATACATTCATTTATATTTTCAAAATGATTGAAATTTTTTTAACCCTTATGTTTATGATATGTAACTGAATATTTTAGGAAGAATTCATTTAAATTAAGTGTACCTATGTTTAATGGAATTAGTTGATACTATTTCCTATATAGTCACTTTTTTGAAGTAATTATAAGTCAATAGAAATTGGGAATATATTTTTTATTATAAATGTTTTGTTGTTCAATGTTATTTTAAAAGAATATCTTTATTTTTGGAACCTTATATGATATTTGGAGGTTTTTTATGTGTAAAAAATATGAATTAATTTTATAATAATATATGATTTTACATTTTCAAAATTTTGAATTAAGTTATTTAATGGAATATCATGGAGATTAAATGACTATATCGTATACATTTTTTTGTATGAGACATTATGAGTGATTGGTATAATTTACAGATAAATATTAAATTAAGAATGGAAGGCAATGTGATCAAATCCTTCTGGTTTTTGGGGGTTTTAATATATGTTTTTAATATGATAAATATAATATATATTTATAGAATGATAAAATTTGAGATTTGGGTATTATTTTATAATTTTGGTGATTAAAGTATTTTGTCTTTTTCAGAAGGATTATTCATTTTTGGGAATTCTCTTATCTTGTGCCAACCATTTTCTTTGTTGTTAATTTATAATGGATGATGGAATTACTATTTTAATTTTTGGCAATTATAAAATCAATTATATATTGATTATTGTTTTGTAGACATGATAAATATTCATCGTGAATACTCATCATTAGGCAAATAAAGGAAATTATGTTAGAAATCGATTTAATTATGAACATATTCATTTCAAGTATGTATATTTCCCCATGTTCGTAGTCTAGTATATAAAATAATATTTTAAATTTTGGAAAATTATTTTAAAACTAAACCATTATTTGTTTAAATTTATTATAGTGAAATTAGTTTCCTTTTAATACACAACATATTTGTCATTATGTGATGGTGAGATTTCACATGACAATATATTCAATCAATCTCTATCAGTATATTGGAGATATTTTCCCCCATATATCAAGTTTTTCACTTTATAAATTTTTTTCATACATAAAAACCTATATAATTTTTATTCTTGCTAGCCTTCACATGTTCCTTTTCCATCATTTCAGGAGGATGATTTATTAATCCTTTTTAAGATATAGGGTATAAATAAAGGTATTTTGAAATATAAAACTGCAGTTATTGAGCCCAGGTTTTAATTTTGATGGTTAAATTTCATGAATGGGGGTATGTAAAATCCAATGGAATTAAATAGAAAGTCTTTGTTTCATAGAATAGAAGATACAAAACACTGATCTTAAACAAATAAAAATGTATTATTATTTAAATTATATTTTTATAAACATGGAATTAAATTATTTGGTACCAATAGGAATAAATTATTTTTGAATTATATATAAAGGTAATTCTTAGTAATGATGTATTAATAAATTCACAAAAATAAACCACATGATTTTTTGTAAAGTATTTGTATTCTACCAAAATAGTTTTTCTTTATTATGTTTTTTATTTTTTGTTTTAGAATAATATTATTTATTTTTAGAATTTATTAAAAATTTATTACAGAAAATAAAATTTATTATTAAAATTATCATATCAAAATTATCATATGTTGAGTTTTAAGAAATTTCTAAATTGTGTATTTTATTATGAATTATTTTAAAAATTAATATTTTAAACTATATTATCATTCCAAGGGATTATATGATAAAATTATAGTTTTAATTATTTTAGAATATTCATTAGTTCCTTTTTATTTAATATGATAAATTTATAGTTTTTTAATTTAATTTTATAATTTAACTAAGTATAATCACATTTTAAACGAAAAATTAATTTTTTCTGAAGAAGTGTTTTCTTTGTGTTTTTGGGGTTACATACAATTTAAACTACCCAAATTATGATTTTTTATATTTTTTAATGTTTATTACATATTTTGAATAAATAGGTACAAATTTTCAAAATATTCCCATTTTATTTTTGATAAATATGAATAGTTTCATATGTAATTTTTGTTAACATAGTAATGAGTTAATCATATAAATAAGGGTTAAAAATAAAATGATAATGACTATAAACTGACACTAAATCTTCAATTAAACCTATTTGTTGAATAAATTTCATACCTACTAATCCAAGATTATGTTATATATCCTAGTTTATATTTCGATGAGATTGTGAAATATATAATATTTTATTTAGAGGAAAAAAAATGTCACACTGTTTTTTTAAATAAATTTAAATACATTATAATATATATTATGGTAGGATATGTTTTTTTATACATTATTTTTTTTAATATAAATCATTTAACTATCTCTTGTTAATTTATTTTAATTTTTTTGTGGGGAAATTATTACATTAATTACATGGAAAACACTATTTCATTAATTATATAAAAAATAAAAATATCACATAAATAATACAAAAAATAAAAAGTATTTTTATTCGGGATAATTTTTGTGATTCAAAAATATTATATATGATCATGAAATGTTGGGTACTTTTTAAAATATGTGGTGATAATTATATGTGATGTCTTGATATTATTAAAAGAAATGTTATTAATTATACTAAATAATTGAATTTGTGATATAATATAATACATAACATTTATTAATTGATATAAAATTCATATATATATTTTATTTCGAGAGGTGATTATGATTGTGTTATTTATATCATCCTTATTTCAATAATGTTTCTCTTTTATTTTTATTTTATCTATATTATCAATCAAAGAGTAAATATTTATTATTTTCATGATATGTCTTAAAGGGGTTAATAATAATTTAAAACCAGAAGATAATGGTAAAAATTTAATCAATACATGTATAATTTAAAATTTATAAATGTATTTTGATCCATAATCATACTATATTATAAATAAATCTGTTTTATCCCATTGTAATTGAAATTAATCTGGATTAGTTTAATATTTTTACAAATTCTCAGAGGGTCCATTCACTCTCTCATAAAAAAGGAACATCTTATTATCAATCGCCCATTCTTCAAACCCAGCGGTTTCAACCAATACATACATAAATCCCATCCTATAATCCATACCATCATTCAATAAGACTTTGGTTTTGTTGAATTCTAATCTTATTTGTCGTAAGTAGTTTAGAAATAAGGTATTTCCCAAATAATAGCTATACATTTTATCTAAATGTCTTAGTTTTATTTATTCTTAAACCAAAATATAAATAATATATAAAAATTATAAAATAGGATAATTAAGTGTAACTGTTTTTATAGATATTATAAAAGTACACATGAAAAATAGTGTTTTTATGAGTTATTGTTTACCATGATCATACTTGGGATGATTTTTTGGTCTCTCATAGCCACATGAATGAAATTAATAATTTTATAGAATATTATTTTTGGAGAAGGCCAATATATCATACAAACATTTTTAGTAAGTATTATATTTTCAACACTGAATTGTAATGACCAAACCATAAACTATAAATAATCATTTTAAATATGAAATTATTTTCTTTATCATAATTTTTTTTAATTTTTTCATAAATAAATAATTAAATTAAAGTCTAACACAAAAATGATGTAATAATTGTTTATTTAGTGGGATTAACAAATAAAAGATTATAAATAATTGAAAATAAATATAATGTGAGATATTAAATTTTATCCATGAATTTTATAGATAACATTTAGATAATAGTCATATTTTCAAATAGTTTGTTCTAAGATATCTTATTTTTTTCAAATTAAATTTAATTATTATTCTCAAATATTTAATTACTATTTTATTATAACAATTAATATACATTAACTATATTAAAACATGTAAACTTCTTACCACATTTCAACTACACAACATTTCAGCCCTACATGTCACCTTCTCATTTACTTTTTCTCATCCTCTTAGCAACCCCTTTCAAATTATCTTGGCCTAACAGAAATTCTATCCCTCCTATCCTGACATACCTCTCCACCTCTGGATCACTGAATCCCCTCTCCAACTACCCCTCCCTCTCCCTATCCCACTCCAGTGCTTCTGAATTTCTATTTCTTTTAAAATGATGGTATGTGTGTTCTTAGTGTTTAATTCGTCTCTTTTTCAACCCCAAGGGTGTAGAACAGGTGTTCAAATCATAGAGGGATCAGTTAAGGAGGAACATATGGATCTTTTATAATATCTTGTTTGATTTATCCAGATTATTTATTTCTAAACCTTTTCTTTTCTATTATAATATTATCACCCTCTTCTATTACATTTCTTCTATTTCCTTCCACCGATCTTCTACATCCCTCCTCCTCGTGGCCCACAAAACCATATCATTTCTCTTCATTTCACTCCCCATAACAATGATTTAATCTCCTCATGTTGAACCTCCTGGTGTTTTCAACTTTTCTAAAAACTAATTTCATGTCCCCCTTCAATCACACTTACCTTTCTAATCACTCTCTCTTCTTATGATTTATTATAGAAACATTCATGTTTTGTTGGTTGAAATATGTGAAACCATGGGGTTTTCACCTAAAAATAATGTCTCTTTATCACCATAAATGGTTCAATTTTTATATATTATATTTTAGGTAGAGGTATATAAAAACTATATTTTTATGTATCGTCTCTTCTAATACATTCCATAATTCCTTGTAATTTCTTCATTATTTTATTTATATCCATAGTTTCAATGATAAATCTACATGTAATACTTTAACTAACATAGATTTTTCTATATCCAATCCTCTTAATTGTCAGACAAGAGGTCATTCCATTATCTCACATAATATAATTTATTCTGTATATTGATTCCATTACACATTCTGTACGTTTTGAAAAAATGTTAATTGTATTAATTTTTTATAAATAACTAAATTATTTTTTTGAATGTATATATTTGAATTTTTTAATTTAGTATTATTGTTTTTAGTAAAGATTATCTTTGTAAAAATTCTTTTTTTCCTTATCATTAGGTTTGTTATTTTAATTTTTTAAATTTAGTTCAATTTCAATACATTTATAAACAATGTTCTTTATTGTTACTAGGATCCTTGGAGAAATTTTTGAGACTATAGTTACTAAGAGTTTTTAAAATATTAAACCTATTTTCAATTATAGGTACCATCATCTTTGGAATTGTTATTATTTTGCTTATATTTGAGAAACTACTATAGAATCCTTTTAATTTTATTGATCTTTTTTTACATCATAATTTAATTAATTTTAATTCATGCTTTGTATGGATTACATTACCCACCGTATGACTCATTGACTTCAATGTTATATTTATTCATTTTCTATAATGTTCTTCGGTGTTATATTTTGTATAATTTTCTTCTTTGAGAATTTTATTTTCAAAAAAACTATCATCATCTCTCTTCATCTAGATACTATATATTCATTTTAGATATTCCATCCTAGTGACAGTATTACACTACTGATGTTATCCAATTTCCCTTAATGGGTTAGTGAGTTTATTTAGTCATCTTTTTACTCACCTATTCCTTTCATTCAGGATCGACTATTCATTTTTCCAGTACACCATTAACTCATGTAGTACAACTAACCCAATCTAAAAATATTGAAAATAATTTTATTAAATATTTGTTCTATAACACCATAACCAATTTTATTATATGTAACTGTTACATTATATATTGATAAATTATATTATATAAAAACATTTTCCATATTTCTGGCTATGTATTTAGTTTTCAACTAGTTAGCAGTATAATTTTAATTTTATTGACTTATTCTTTTGTTTATTTCATAATAGGGGAACAAGAATTTTATTCCATAAATTCATTTTCATTATATTTTTCTAAAAACACATCGAAGAAACTCAAAAATGAGAACAATATTATTTTATTTTATGACAATACATTAAAATAGCTCTATTTTGTTTTAGTTGTGAAGAAAAATTATCCCATCAACATTATAATTCAATTTTCATTATTTAGGTTAAATACATTAAATATATTTCCTAAATTTACATCCATTATATTTTTGTTATTTCACTTCAATATAGTTTACAAAATAAAAATATATTTTTAACATTATCTCAATATCTAAAAGTAAATCCATTTGGATAGGTATGAAAAATGAGCTTCCCTTCATTTTTTTTAATTTCTTTGATATTAATAAATTTTATCCTATTCAATTAATTTCTTCTAAGAAATTTCACCCACCCCTTATAATCAATTGATTATTTCTAATATCATAGTGTATGAAATAGTTTTGGGGAATTTAATTGTGTAATATTTTTTGTTCTATTAATTTAATATTTTTATCAATTTTTAGATTGACAGTTTCTAAAATATATATTCATGTGCAACCACTTTCTGAAAAAATTGTATATCTGATATCTATTGAATTTCACTTAAAATAAATTCCTAATTGTTTTACAATTTTTAACGAAATTTTTTTTCTGAATGTTTCTATATTCTGATTTCTGGTTTGATTATATTTCAAATTTTTTAAATATTTTTATTTTTTAAATTTATTTACCCAACATGAACTAATTCTTAATGATATACGCAATCTACATGCACACACAAAGATATTCAAAAAATACACAAAGATAGAGAGAAATGGTTTCAGAATATAAAATGGATAACTTTCCTCGATCTACCTTGGTTTATGTCATGTTTTACTCTTTCATTACTTCAGATCCTTAGAATCATCCTTTTATTTTCACCATCATGGTTTTGTTTGAATCGATTTATTGTCTAACACAACATTCTTAAATATTGGATAGATATAGACTATCTTGGTTGCAACATGACATGTTATGAATCTAGTAGCTCTAATAAATAGGATTTTCTTGGGTGCATATGCATCCATGTCACAACATACTATATATAAACTTATATAACATTTCAAATAATTTTTTTTAATTTTGATTGGATAAATTATTACCCTCTTCATTATAAATATTTCATATTTTTTATCTCGAAATTCTTGTTTACCAAATATATATTATACAGAGAGATTTACAACATGATTTCAATGATGAAAAATTTCTCTATAAAAAATCAAAAAAACATTAAAATTTCAATCCTATATTTTTCATTGATATTTTTATTGATAATTTTGTTTTTCAATTTATATCCACAAGCTTCATTGTAATGAAAATTCATTTCATGTGTTCATTTAAAAATATGTATTAATTATTTCATTCCCCTTTAATTCATTAATTGATTTTATTGGACACCAAGGATAATTTTCTTCTCATTCCACAACATTGCTCGACTAGCGTTTTCATTTGGTTCTTCACATGCTTCAATCCAATAATGAAGAACACCCATTAAATACAACCAGTGATTAGAGTAATTTCCACATGGTGATGATGTCAATAATAGTAAGACCAATATAATAAGTTGATGATTGGTTTTGGGAAAATGTATAGACTTACATGTTCCTGCATATTCTTTATTCACTTATTCTCTATATGGAATCGTATTGTTTTTATTTTTCAGTATAATAATGACCTCGGGAGATGAACGGGGCTCATAATAGATGTGGTAGTGGTGTCAAAAACATGGAATCTTGCCCAATGGTGGGAATAATGAGAAATATTGGAAATTTCCCCTAGAGTTGTGGTTGTGTAATCCAATCATGGTTGGTAGAGTGATGGGAGAAAATGGAAAATATTATAAAGGTGATGGTTTAAATAGCCCTATTGGTGGTTCTAGATCTATAATGGTAGAATACAAGGCATGTTAGCACTGATAAACATTGTGTATTATTTTTTGGCACTGTGGATTCCTTGGATTATAAATATCACACATTTATAAGCCTTTTTAGTAATATCAGGTATCTATTTCTTCTATTGGGATTTATGTATCGATATCACATCGGGTGTGATTTTAGGTCACACGCCATGTCATACGGAACCATAAATCCTAGGGATTTGATGAATATAGGACCAACCACCCTATTTTAAATTGGATGGGGCACACATCTTATTATATGGGTAGAAGTACATGTCATGGACATTCTATGACTGGATGCACATAAATCATGTATGGTGTTTTTCTTCTATTTTTTTAGAAATTTTATTAGATATCATCATTAATTAAATTAATATTTTATTAAGAGGGTGTTTTTTTATTGAATCATACAATTTCGCTACCATTGTATTTTTAGTTACACATACATTATAAAAAAATATTTGTTCAAATATTCAAATAATGAAGATCGAAATAATGTCCATCTCTCAAGGTTGACATAAGGTGAATTCCAAAAAGCTGTCATCGCCATTTAATCCATCAGGTTCCACATGATATTAATTTTTTTGTGGTCTAATTTTTGATAACTAATAGTGGATACATTTACATTAATTATTTATTTTAACCCATTATTTCATGTTAATAGTTAATTTTATTGTCCTTTTTTTCATTAATGGATCTAGGGACCATACATTAATGTCACAATTACATTCAAGCACTGATGTATTTTATGATAATCTCAATAAATGTAACGACCCAAAGTTTCATTAAAAGAAAATTCCTCTTGATCCAGTTAAATGTTTCGTTATGAAAAATGTTTTTATAAGATGTCAACTTCTTTAATTTTACGTTAAGATTTGTGGCCATTACTTTTATAGATGTTGAACAGTGATCATCTGAGTAGTATAAATATAAGGCTTTAACGAACCCAATTCTACTCAGACAAAGGAAGCGATGGCCTCATCCAGTAGAATTGCCCCTTACGAAGCCCATTTGTCAGAGCTCGGAAAAGAGGTGGCGTCTTTGGGCTTTGCCCTTGACCAAGCCCAAGCTGAGCTTCATCAAGTCAAGCTCGAACGTGATCGTCTACGGGAATAGTGGAAGTTGATTGAAATTACCACTCGTGCGATGTTATCCGAGCCGACCCAAGAGGCTGTCATCATTGCACACCTTACCCTTAGGTCTTATGCGGCTATTTTAAGGGGTTATGTAAGAAATAAGTAGCACCATGTTCATGTACATTATTTTTGTATATAATAACGAATATAATTTCTAGTCATTTTTGATACATTGTAATTAGTTTTTAAAGTACAAATGGTGTTTTTAGTTATTATTTAATTAAGAATTATATTTTATTAAATTAAAGTATTATTGAATTAAATAATATTTTAATAAAATATTATTATTAATATTAAATTAATTTTTTATTATGTATAAACGATCTGATAATTTTATGAATGCAATTAAAATTTTTATTAAGGTTTGAAAGCCATTTCTGTCAAAACCCATGAATTTTTTTTAAATGTCGGTTTTTATTTTAAAAGTGATAATTAACATATTTAGAAAATTATTTAGATAAAATAAATATTATTTTTAGAATCAGGACGTCGAAATTATCCAATGGTGAAATTTTCATAATTTTCTAAGACAGTCAAATTTTTGGGTAAAAATTAAATACCATTTAAATATATAATGCGTTTTATGACATCAGAATGACCCAATGGTGATGTAATAAAATAACATAATCCTTATGTTCGGCCAATATGTGTTTTATCATTAAAATAATGAAGTTTTGGGTTTGTTTGACTTACTTTTCAAAGCATTAATGGAGCCCTCAAGACTTATTCAACACTTTGCCTTTTTAAATTAATTTCCATGGGAGTGTGACTCACCTCCACATAAGCAACCCTACTTTTTTAATAAGTTCAGACCTTGGCCTTGTAAAATATTGTTTTCCTATTTCCTTTTCCAGATACCATGGGAAAATACCATGGGGTGGTTTGTGGTTTGGATTATTTTAATATAAGGGGTCTCAAACCTAAATAATAAAGAATTCTCTCACCTTTCCTATATAAACCCACCCAAGCTCCCACTTACTCCTCACTAAAATCCCTTGGAGTTCGTCCAACTTCTGCCCTACTCTCTCTAGAATCCTCCCAAGGTGCCCGATGCTCCCAAGAAGCCTCTCACAAGCCTCTCTCTAGCCTTTGGAAGCACACTTCCAAGTAAGGGGTTTTTCTTCCTTTCTCATTTTTGTAAATTTTCTTTAAGTTGTATTGCCCTTTTAATTTCAATTATGAATGTTGGAGTATGGTTTTGAACCTCCCCCATACTTCCCTCTTATTGTTTGAATGATGGGAGAACCCTTTCTCTCTAATTAAATTCCTCCCATGTACACCCGTTACTATGCCGAAATTCCGAAAGAAACCTTTTTCTCCTCTTTTATATTCAAGCAATACTTTTGTATCATGAATCTAATTTACTTTTAAATTGTTGGGAAATGTATCTATATGACCTACTTACTGTACATTACATGTAAATATGATGAGTAACCCCTTTCTTTCTCATCAACCTTTTTTTTGAATTCTTATGTCACGCTGTTACGCTGCCGAAATCACACAGATTTTCTAAGCCAATATCATTGTGTAGTGAATACCATGCCCATTTCTCCATCAAGGGTATTCACCTTTATGAACATTTACTTATTGATTATAAAGTTTAATGTATGAATTCCACATTCCTTTATTGTGGTATAAATGATTATGTTTTATTAATCCATGTTTTATGATCCATGTGGCACACTTATGCAGGAAATGAAATGTTTAAGAAGGGTGCGCCCTGATAGCGCTCCATTGCATTGGGTAACGTATAGTATCATGATACGTCATGTGCAATGAGTGTTTACGCATGCTAATTCAAGTGCAACGAGGGTTTACTCGTTCTTCAAGTGCAATGAGGGTTTAATCATGCTCCATGTGCAATGAGCCTTGGCTCATGCTAATTCAATGTTAAGTGTTGTTGCCACATTTCCATGTTATGGTTATCATGCTTTATCATGCCTTTATGTTCATGTTACTCTAATGATCTATTGATGTTCCTATTTACTAACATGTAATGTACTCCTCATGTTATTCATTGTGTACTCCCTTACTGGGCTTTATAGCTCACCCTTTTCTTATGCATGTCCTCAGGTTATCCCATGCAATGCTAAGTACGAAGGAATGTAGTGGTCATGTAAAGTAAGTATTCAATAAAGATGTTGTATTTCAAGTTTAAAGTTTTTATGTAATGATCCTAAGCCCCAAAGACACTAAACCTCTCGATCTTCTTTGTTGTATCAAGTGAAGTTTTATGTAATAAAGCATGCTTAAGTTGTAATAAAAAGAAGGGTTGTCATAGTTGGTATCAGAGGATAGGTTAAGTTATTTTTGGGATTAGGAAACCCTAGTAAAGCCTTAGATACAAGACTAAGTATAATAAAAACATCCCTAAGTTTTGGTAAATACTAAGTAAGTGGTTTATCAATCAAATACATCCCTATCTGGATACGAGCTGGTAGAGGCGGCTCTGACACAGATGTATCCTAGGGGTAAAACCCGAAAACACCGCTTTGAGCTAGACTCGAATGAGAACTGGTGCACGACAACGGGCTTTGTTGCACTCTTGGTTACGACACTCCTGGGGGATATGTTTTGATAAATTCACAATCTTAGTATGAACCCTTATTAAGGGAAAAATTCCCCTAAGAATATATATTAGAATGAAGATCATGAATAGCCTGGATTGAATCCTATAGACTCATGAGTTAAAGAGATTAAAGTTTATTTATAAGTCATCAACTTTTGTCTTTGGATTACCCTTTATGTGTTACCCCTAACTTTCCTTTTATTCCAGCTAATGGCCGGTAATATGAGAACTCGGGCTAACAATAGTTGTGAAGATCAGTGTGATGATTGTACTTATGAGATGACCAATCCAATGGGAGTGGGAATCGCGAACTTTGTGACGCATCTCTCTCAGCTAACTCAAGTTTTGAATAGAAACACTGGTCAAGAGGAACGTTCAACCCCCCTAAGAAAGAACAAGTCACTATCAAGAGCTTCACGAGACAAAGGCCTCCTAATTGTAGTGGATCATTCGATCCCACGATCGCTGAACAATGGATCAACTCCATTGAAAAGATATTCTCCATCCTCCAATGCTCTGAAAAAGAGAAGGTTCTCCTGGCGGCTTATCGTATGGAGGGTGAAGCTAATCAATGGTGGACGTTGATCAAAAATACGATGCCTGAGGAGGAGATCTAGGCGTTGGAATGGAAGGAATTCTGGAAGATGTTTTTTGATAAATATTTTCCACGCACCCTCCGTCTTAAGATGGAATGGGACTTCCTTTCCCTCAAACAGAAATATGCAGAATCTATGGGAGCGTACGAGGAAAACTTCACAAGGCTTGCACGATACGCTTCCGGCTTTGTCGTTACCCCCGAATGCAAGGATGACCGCTTCTTTGGTAGGCTGAAGCCTAGCTTGCGGAAAGCATTAGCGATCTGTGACTTCGACAGCTATGAAAAAATTGTCCGATGTGCCCTCAAGGTTGAAATGGAGATCGGAGAATCACAGGGGTATCATGGGGACAAGAAACGTAAGGTGGACTTCAATGCTGGTGGTCCGATGGATAAATCTAACGGCGCTATGAAGTTCCAGCACCCCACTTGCCAAAAGTGTGGAAAGAAGCACCCTGGAAATTGCCTTAGGGGGACAAGAAAATGCTTCAAGTGTGGAAGAGAAGGGAACCTAGCTGTTAACTGTCAGCAAGAAGGACCCGCGGCTGTGACAGAGGAGTGTAACGCTCCGTTCGAACCTCAACGCGTTGTTAAATGCTAAAAATTCAAATAACCGGGTCATTTTTCAAATCAGTGCCCTAATCCAAGGGTTATCGGAGGCTACCAGCAACCTCCAAGACAGCAAGGAAGAACTTTTTCCATCACTTCTGCCGAAGTGAACCCCGAGAACAAAGTGGTGATAGGTACGCTAGTTATTCATTCAAGAATAGTGACCGTACTTTTTGATTCAGGTTCTACGCATTCTTTTATATCTCAAAAGTTTAGTAGAACAATCCCTGCACCACCACAAATCATGGAAGAAAAGATGTCGGTGAGTACGGAAAATGGGGCAATCATTGCATCCCATGAATATAAGTCCTTCCTTATTATAATTTGTGGATTGAATTTCCCAGCGAAACTCGTCATACTCCCTTTGGTGGAATTTGATGCAATTCTTGGCATGGATTGGCTTTCTTTATATAGAGCCAACATAAATTGTCGGGAGAGGGAAATCACACTCCATATGGAGAATCGACCCCCGATTCTTTACAAGTGTCAGGAGGAAGATGAATCTCCTTGAGCTCCATCATCTCAAGCATGGATATTACTGCCTTATGAGCACGCATATCTGGCTCAGATGATTGAGTCCAAGGAAGAAACCACCCTTGAAGAAATGCCTATTTTGAGGGAATTCGCTGAAGTATTTCCCGAGGAACTTCCTGGTCTTCCTCCAAGAAGAGATGTTGAGTTCTCAATTGAACTTATACCTGGGGCGCTACCAATATCCAAGACTCCATATAGAATGGCTGTTGTTGAGCTTGAAGAGCTGAAGAAACAACTACAAGAGAATCTGGATAAAGGGTTTATACGCCCAAGTGCATCACCATGGGGTGCACCAGTCCTCTTCGTCAAGAAGAAGGATGGGTCAATGCGGCTTTACATCTATTATCGTGAACTTAACAAAATCACGATAAAGAACAAGTATCCTCTCCCAAGAATCGATGACTTGTTTGATCAGCTGCGTGGAGCACAATACTTCTCCAAGGTGGACTTGCGGTCGGGATATTATCAAGTAAGGGTGAAGAAGGAAGATATCCACAAGACTGCTTTTCGTACAAGGTACGGGCACTATGAATTCATAGTAATGCCTTTTGGACTCACCAATGCTCCAGAAATATTCATGGACTTGATGAATAGAGTCTTTAGAGATTACCTTGACAAATTTGTGGTAGTCTTTATAGATGATATTCTAATATACTCCAAAAACAAGGAGGACCATGAGGAGCATTTAAAAACTGTACTAGAGACTTTGCGTAAGGAGAAGCTCTATGAAAAGTACAACAAGTGTGAGTTTTGGTTGAAAGAAGTCTCATTCTTGGGCCATATCATCACAAGAAATGGGATATCTGTGGACCCCACAAAAACAGATGCAATTGAGGGATGGCCGAGGCCAACATCGGTAACTCATATCCGTAGCTTCTTGGGGTTGGCTGGATATTATCAACAATTTGTGAGAAATTTCTCACGATTGTCCAACCCTCTTACCAAGATAACTCGAAAGGGAGTAAAGTTTTCTTGGAGTGATGAATGCGAAGAAAGATTCAAGGAGTTGAAAAGGAGGCTTATCACTGCACCCATGCTCACTTTAACCACAAGTGGGGAGATTTTTGTGGTATTCAGTGATGCTTCGAAGAAGGGATTAGGATGTGTGCTGATGCAGAATGATAAAGTGATATCTTATGCCTCAAGGCAGTTTGAAAATCCATGAGCGAAACTATCCAACACATGATCTGGAGTTGGCGACGGTGATCTTTGCCTTGAAAATCTGGCGGCATTATCTCTATGGAGAGAAATGTGAGATATATACTGACGAAAAGAGTCTTAAATATATATTCACACAGAAAGAGCTTAATATGCGCCAGAGAAGATGGATAGAGCTTATCAAGGAATATGACTGTTCAATACATTACCACCCTGGGAAAGCGAACAAGGTGGCAGATGCCCTAAGTAGAAAGGATCCAGCGATTCTATCAATGATGAGAATTGAGAAGGATCCAATCTTCTTAGACTTAATGAAGATGGATGTGGGATTCATAAAGAAGGGAACATCATCAATCCTTTCACAAATGATTGCTCAACCATCTCTTCTGGGAATGTTAAAGGTTGTTCAGAAGGATGATGCGGGAATCCAAGAAAAAGTGGAAGCTATCAAAAAGGGAAGATCCTCAGAGTTTAATGTTAATGAAGAAGGAATTGTGTGGTTTGGGAAAAGACTATGTGTTCCATTAAGTTCGGAGCTGAAGAAGGATCATTTGGATGATGCACATAGTTCAAATTTCTCTATTCACCCAGGGAGCACAAAGTTGTATCGAGATCTCCGAGAAATATTTTTGTGGGATAATATGAAGAAGGAGATCGCTAAATATACATCAAAGAGCCTGGTGTGTCAGCAAGTGAAGGCAGAGAGGCAGAAGTCTAAGGGGATGATGCAACCATTGCCCATACCAGAATGGAAATTGGAGAACATCACCATGGACTTCGTCACTAGACATCCAAGGACATCCAAAGGCAACAATGCAATCTGGGTTGTTGTGGATCGTCTTACAAAGACTGCACACTTCATTGCTATTCGAGAGGATTTCTCTTTGGATCAACTGGCACAGATATGTATCAGGGAAGTGGTACGGTTGCATGGAGTACCACTATCTATTGTGTCTGACCAAGATCCAAGATTTACCTCTATGTTTTGGAAGAGTCTTCAACATGCTCTGAATACTGAACTGAACTTCAGTACGACATATCATCCTCAAACAGATGGATAATCTGAGCGGACTATCCAAACACTTGAGGATATGTTGAGAGCATGCTCAATGGACTTTAAAGGAGGATGGGATCAACATCTTTCTCTAGCTGAGTTTTGTTATAATAATAGTTTCCACTCGAGCATCCAAACAGCACCATATGAAGCCCTGTATGGGAAAAGGTGTAGAACACCAGCATGTTGGGATGAGGTCGGTGGACGTATGTTTCTTGAATCAGAAATGGTCTAAGAAATGGTAGAGAAGGTGAAAACCATTCAGCAGCATATCAAGGCAGCCCAAAGTCAACAGAAGAGTTCGGAAGATAATCGTCGAAGAGACCTTGAGATTAAAGTCGGAGACATGGTGTTTTTACGCATATCTCCGTTGAAGAAGGTCATGAGGTTTGTAAAGAAAGGGAAGTAAAGTCCAAGGTACATCGGCCCCTTCGAGATTCTTGATCGTGTTGGGGATGTGGCCTATCGACTAGCGCTTCCACATACTATGGCCAAGGTGCATGATGTCTTCCACGTATCCCTCTTAAGTAAGTACATACAGGACCCTTCACATGTACTCTCTTCCGGGGTGGTACAATTAGAATCCGATCTTTCTTATGAGGATCAAACAGTGATGATCTTAGATCGTAGAGAAAAAGTTCTACGAAATAAGACAATGCCCCTCGTCAAGGTGTTGTGGAGAAACCACAAGTTTGGAGAAGCAACTTGGGAGTCGGAAGATATGGTGAAGCTAAGTTACCCACATTTTTTTAGTGTGGGAAAAGGAAAATTTTGAGGGCGAAATTTCTTAAGGGGGGAATATTGTAACGACCCAAAGTTTCATTAATAGAAAATCCCTCTTGATCCAGTTAAATGTTTATTTATTAAAAATGTTTTTATAAGATGTAAAATTCATTAGTTTTACGTTAATATTTGTGACCGTTACTTTTATAGTCGTTGAACAGTGATCATCTGAGTAGTATAAATATAAGGCTTTAACGAACCCATTTCTACTCAGACAAAGGAAGCGATGGCCTCATCTAGTAGAATTGCCCCTTACGAAGCCCATTTTTCAGAGCTCGGAAAAGAGGTGGCGTCTTTGGGATTTTCCCTTGACCAACCCAAGCTGAGCTTCATCAAGTCATGCTCGAACGTGATCGTCTACGGGAAAAGTGGAAGTTGATTGAAATTACCACTCGAGCGATGTTATCTATGCCGCCCCAAGAGTCTGTCACCATCGCACACCTTACCCTTAGGTCTTATGCGGCTATTTTAAGGGGTTATGTAACAAATAAGTAGCACGATTTTCTTGTACATTATTTTTTTATATAATAATGAATATAATTTCTAGTCATTTTTGATACATTGTAATTAGTTTTTAAAGTACAAATGGTGTTTTTAGTTATTATTTAATTAAGAATTATATTTTATTAAATTAAAGGATTTTTTAATTAAATAATATTTTAATAAAATATTATTATTAATATTAAATTAAATTTTTTTAAGTATAAATGATCATATAATTTTATGAATGCAATTAAAATTTTTATTAAGGTTTGAAAGCCATTTCTGTCAAAACCCGGGAATTTTTTTTTAAATGTCGGTTTTTATTTTAAAAGTGAAAATTCAGATATTTAGAAAATTATTTAGATAAAATAAATATTATTTTTGGAATCAGGACGTCGAAATTATCCAACGGTGAATTTTTCATAATATTCTGAGACAGTCAAATTTTTGGGTAAAAATTAAATACCATTTAAATATATAATGTGTTTTATGACATCATAACGACCCAATGGTGATGTAATAAAATAAAATAATGCTTATGTTCGGCCATTATGTGTTTTATCATTAAAATAATGAGGTTTTGTGTTTGTTTGACTTACTTTTCAAAGCATTAATGGAGCCCTCAAGACTTATTCAACACTTTGCCTTTTTAAATTAATTTCCATGGGAGTGTGACTCACCTCCACATAAGCAACCCTAATTTTTTAATGAGTTCGGACCTTGGCCTTGTAAAATATTGTTTTCCTCTTTCCTTTTCCAGAAACCATGGGCCAATACCATGGGATGGTTTTTGGTTTGGATTATTTTAATATAAGGGGTCCCAAACCTAAATAATAAAGAATTGTCTCACATTTCCTATATAAACCCACCCAAGCTCCCACTTACTTTTCACTAAAATCCCTTGGAGTTCGTCCAACCTCTGCCCTACTCTCTCTAGAATCCTCCCAAGGTGCCCAAAGCTCCCAAGAAGCCTCTCACAAGCCTCTCTCTAGCCTTTGGAAGCACACTTCCAAGTAAGGTTTTTTTTTCTTCCTTTCTCATTTTTGTCAATTTTCTTTAAGTTGTATTGCCCTTTTAATTTAAATTATTAATGTTGGGGTACGGTTTCTTACCTCCCCCATACTGCCCTCTTATTGTTTTAATGATGGGAGAACCCTTTCTCTCTCATTAAATTCCTCCCATGTACACCCGTTACTATGCCGAAATTCCGAAAGAAACCTTTTTCTCCTCTTTTATATTCAAGCAATACTTTTGTATCATGAATCTAATTTTTTTTTCAATTGTTGGGACATGTATCAATATGACCTCCTTACTGTCCATTACATTTAAATATGATGAGGAACCCCTTTCTCTCTCATCAACCTTTTTTATGAATTCTTATGTCACGCCGTTATGCTGCCGAAATCACACCGATTTTCTAAGCCAATATCATTGTGTAGTGAATACCATGCCCATTTCTCCATCAAGGGTATTCACCTTTATGCACATTTACATATTGAAAATAAAGTTTCATGTATGAATTCCACATTCCTTTATCATGGAATAAATTATTATGTTTTATGAATCCATGTTTTATGATCCATGTTGCACACTTATGCATGAAATGAAATGTTTAAGAAGGGTGTGCCCTGATAGCGCTTCAATGCATTGGGTAAAGTATAGTATCACGATACGTCATGTGCAATGAGTGTTTACTCATGCTAATTCAAGTGCAATGAGGGTTTACTCGTGCTTCAAGTGCAATGTGGGTTTACTCATGCTCCATGTGCAATGAGCCTTGGCTCATGCTAATTCAATGTTAAGTGTTGTTGCCACATTTCCATGTTATGGTTATCATGCTTTATCAGGCCTTTATGTTCATGTTACTCTAATTCTCTATTGATATTCCTATTGCCTAACATGTATTGTAATCCTCATGTTATTCATTGTGTACTCCCTTACTGGGCTTTATAGCTCACCCTTTTCTTATGCATGTCCTCAGGTTATCCCATGCAATGCTAAGTACGAAGGAATGTAGTGGTCATGTAAAGGAACTTTTCAATAAAGATGTTGTATTTCAAGTTTAAAGTTTTTATGTAATTATCCTAATCCCCAAAGACACTAAACCTCTCGATATTCTTTGTTGTATCAAGTGATTTTTTATGTAATAAAGCATGCTTAAGTTGTAATAAAAAGCAGGGTTGTCATACTAAATGTTTAATACACTTGGTCATGTATTTTATACATTCCATTATTTTTGGAAATTTTTAGTTTATATCATATAGTTTAGCATATTTTTAAGTACTTTTTGATCAATGGTGTATGCCTCCTCATCCATACGTTTGAAATTTTCCTACCATAATCATCATGAATTGAATATATCATTTCTGAAGAGGGGACTTCAGTTATGGTTACAGGTTACTATGTCCCTACAATATTTTATAATTATATTTATCTTTTGAAATTAATTTATTTGAAAACATAACATTAGAAAGATCATGTTTGACAATATCAATTGGTCATGGTCAAAAAAATTTAATTCAAAATGCCTTTACTTTCCAGAAAACTACTCATGTCACAAATTTTATAATACTTACCGACAAGTTTTTTATTCATTCTATTTTTCACAATTTTTATTCTATAGAATATAATTTCCTATATTTTCATGTATTCTTTGATGATCGACATATGGCTTAGAATAAGTGTGTTTCAAATTTTCTTCCATTGTCATCAGTAATTGAATTAATATGTTATTTAGAGAGGATTCAAGATATTGTTGTAGATTATTGTGGCCCATAAAATATGTGAACTGATTAGTGGTGGATATGTGGTTTTTACATATAATTGTAAATAATTTCATTAAAGGAGTTCCTCACAGGTTAATTTTACATGATTATTAATATAGTAATAATTTATTATTAAATATATACATGTATTTATTTTAATAGAAATGGATTCCGAGTTAAGAAAAATATTTAATCTGTAAACTAATTAACAATAAAAAATATGAAACATGACTACTATCAGCAAAAATATTAATTTCTTAATTCATGGTGTTGAACTTTAGGCCTCAAAATAACACAAAATTAATAATATTATATTGAATAAAGAATAGGAAATTTATCTTAAATATCATTCCCTACAATAAATCTATCATTTCAGATTCTACATGACGAAATATGAAACAACTCATGGCCAAGTCGACTGTCCAAAAAATGAACAATAACCCTACATTACAATTAAAAATATGTAATAATATCAGGTTATATTTATCATATAATTTATTGTTAATTTTTTCCTCATTTTTCATAGGAGGATTACATTTAGAATAATTATTATTTTGTGATTATTAATGAATTTATAATTTTGAGGGATATAAGACGTCATAAAAATCACCACTCAAGGAACCAAACAACATTTTCCCAATGATGGAAATTTTTTAAAACATATGTTTACTTTGATGGAATATCCAAATATTTATTTGGGTTTAACATCACCTAATAATATATACCATTAATATGATATTCCAAAATTCATATCAAATAGGTTTTCCTTCTCAAATTTTATACTAATTATTTTACAAGTTACATATTCCAATATATTATTCTTTCATTTTATTAGAACATAAGATGTAATTTTTTTTCATCATACATAAACATGGTATTAATCATGGTTTATAAAAAATCCCTTCATTGAAGCATTAATAGGTTATATATAATATTTAGATAATCATAGGATTTGAATCCTTGAACACTGTAAATTCTTGTCTATAATCATCATTGTTGTCAGTGGTTAGGATTAACTTTTCATGTTTGTTTTATTGTCCCAAATTTCTATCAGATTATCTAAAAGAATATTCTTAGTTATTATCTCCATGTTTAGTTTAGATGAGGAATTGGATCTTTGGTGAATCCATGACCCATCATATTATAGGAGTATTTTCAATATCAACTTGGGAAGAAAATATTTCTATGTTTAAATAAGACCTTTGATTTATTATTTCAATACCTATAGAGTTTAAAAATTACAAAATATTACCAACCATCCATTGCATATATAAGAGATATATCAACATTGGAACTTCTTTGTGATAATTTTCATGGGATCAAGGAACTTGAAACACATATAAATAAAAAAAATTAGATTTCATGATCAAAAATAATAAAATATTAATCACCTGACTCAAAATATCTAATAAAAAGAAATTCAAAAGGAACAATAATGTTCCATTGTTAATATATATTGAAAATAGTCCTAGAAATATATTACTAATAAATGGTATTATCATTGGTTAATATTTATGTGAAAACCCTTTATCATGGTGATTCACAAAGACCATCATTTTTAGAGAGATTCCAACATTAGTTTAATGATCAGTAAAAGGATCAATATGATTTTAAGTTATCCTCTATTCTTATTAAATAAAGGATATAAGATACATAAAATAATATTTTGATATAGAATTTATCATCATAAAAATTAACTACGGTGTAGTTGATATCATGTTTAGTTTTGTACTTGATCAAATTACTCTATTTGCAACTAAAATCCCTTGTAGGTGAATAATCAGTATTATAAAGTGTTTCTTAAGTCTCTAACATTGAATAAGGAAGATGACTCCTAGATAGCATTATATTCAGTATAAGAAAGTGTTTCATGAAAATCTATAACATTACAATGCGGAGAATAAATTTTATCTAAATATGGATAAATAAATGAGTTGAAATTTCATTAAGTTGTTATATATAAAGAACAATTTTTATTAATAGACCCTATCATCCCATAAAAATATAGATTTCAACTAATTATATAAGAGGAGAAATGTGTTTTTATTATAATTAATATTTATTAGTTTGTATCATATACAATATGATTTCAAATATTCTATTTTTTATGATATAACATAAACTATATTTGTTATTTAAATCATTTATGAAATTTATAACCTATATATTTATGAAGGAATGTTCAAGTGTAAATTTATTCTATAATGATTTATTCCTTCCTCAGTTATGTTATGGTTAGCTTCATATAGAAATTTTCTTTAGATCATGATTTATCATACTAAGAAGGACCTCATAATCCGTTACAGGATATTTCCACCATTGGTTGATGACCTCAATGTTAATGTGGGGAATATAAAAGTTTATGGAGAGTTCACTATGTCATGTCATGTTGAGGCCCTCATTCCTCTAAGGTTTCCTTAAGAGTCTTCCCCTATTCCCTATTGGATCTTCTATGTTTTTTCTCATTGAAATATTTAAATTTGATTTCACCGCAACTCAATTTCATGTTGTATTATGGAAGGTATATTTTTTTATGCATAAGGATTCACATGAAGAAATATATTATGCAATCAAAATTTGTTTCAATATTAATTAGATTAAATATTATGAATCCATAAATCAATTTCAGCCACTATAAGGTTTTTTTTCTAAAAAATCATGTAAATTGTATTTTATAAATATTAAACTATGGTCACATATTTATTTATATACATGAACAGATTGTTTGGGTATTTTATTAGTTCAATTAATTTAGTAACTGTACATATTATTTTCAAATTTTTATTTTTATTATTATATTTCATTTTAAATATATTTTCATGTTTTATAGTGTATATGTTCATGATTTATTTTTATAATGTAATAAACCAGTTCCATATATTTTTTATAACATCATTTCTATGATGTAGTTCATTTCGATGCATTATATTGGGTTTTAATGGAAATAATTTTAATTTTTTTTTAGATTCTAAGTCCTAAATTAGAATTAAATCTAAAATATATTATTATTGTCTTGATTGTTACCTGAAAAGTAAAAAAATGAATAGTTCACCCATAAATTTACCAAGCTTCTTCTAAGATAGCCACTGTAAATATCTCACATTCTCATCCTTATTTTTTGACATGTTAGTTTACTCTATCACAATTACCTATTACTTTTTGTTCAATTATTGTTTTGTGGTTCATTTAGACCTATTTGTATTTGAAAACATTTTATGATATTTATAGTATAGAACATAGTGTTAAAATTATATATTTTTTGACTGGATTTGGTGATCATTGAGATGAATGGATAGAAATCATTGGCCAATTTTGACTCGAATACATGAACAGATGGCTTTATGAATACAATATTTTAAAAAAGGTATATTGATTTGAAGGAATTATGGTAGAAATTTTTAGTATCAAACTCTTCACAGATAAACGTATATTTTTTTGCAGTAAAAGATATATCCATGAAGGCAGTCCTCTAACAAGTATTGCTACTCTTATAATGGCTCATGTTGTTTCTCCTATATCTCTTTCACTCATAATATTGATATTTCCATAAACTTTTTTCCATCATGTATTTATTCTTTTATAATATCTCATGTTGTTTCCCTTGATCTCATTCACTAATGATTATGATATTTCCATAAACTTATTCATCACTAAGATAAATTGTATATAAAAATTATATTATTTCAATGGCACTACGTCCCCTTGAATAGTAATTTTTATTATTAATTAATAATTATTTGAAATATCTAAAATATATATATACATTTTTCAGTTTATAAATCATTACATTTTTTAAACAAAAACATTTATATCATTTGTATAATATATGTGGTTGTTTTATGCATTCCTTAAAATTGTAGGCTAGGAATACTTCCTTTTATATTATATATTAAAACGAATATTTGTTAAAAATATAGTTCTACATTATATGATTCATGCATACATTGATTAAAATTATATACACATGTACATATAAATTAAAATCCATACATATATAGAATTCCAGAAACACATGTCAACAAAAACATTTACTCTATTTCCATGTATCAATGCAGAACTTCATTTTGTCTTCAAATTTCCTCTATATTCAAAAATATGACATTGATTCCATATATATTTACCAATTTTTTTTGGAATATGTATGAAAATTTATAATTAAGTGATTATCTCGTGGAAATGCATAGGTTGGGTACTTGTTTTATTAAAATATATAAAAATTATTAAAATCTAAAATTCAACAAATGGATTGTCATATGTTAAAAAATGATATAATGTATTCATTTATGGTTATTTTTAATTTTATAGTAAAAATATTTACCCTCATCGAGTAAAAATCCATTTTGTTATGCTTAGAGTTGAAAAGATTAAATAAAAGTAAAATCCAAAATATAAATTAAATAATATGATGTAAAATTTTCTAAATATAATTTTTTAAGAGTATATTGAAAATTATAATATTATATTTCAAAAAACTAACATTGGATCTATTTTGAAATTTATATTAATTTATATTAATTTATATTAATTTATATTAATTTAGTATTTTGAGTGTTTCCAAAAGCCCCCCTCTCCTCAGTTTTAAAAGGACACATCCTTCATCACTTATTCACACTAATTTGAGCCTTATAGTGTAAGAAACCCTTTCACACTTATATTCTCAACATCACTTTTCATTCTCATGAGATAATTCTATTTGAATTATAAAATCCCTATATCCCATAAGAAAATATATTGGAGATATATGCTGAAAAAGAGGTGATTATTTTTAACAACTCATCAATGTTCACTTCCCTTTCTGCTTCTTCTTCCTAATGTGATTTAAATGATTAATTAATAAATAAAATATCTTCTATATGAATAAAAATTATTATGATTATAGGATAATAATATTTCACCTTATCTCCATCCTATAAAAAATTAACACAGTACACATACGTACATAGGATATAAAACCTTCATATCGTGGTTTAATATATTTTTCATCACAACTTTATATGGATGAGTATGATGAAAAAAATAAAATATACATAAATATGATTATTATGATATAATAAATATTATAAAAAAATATACCATCAAATTTCTTAACCTTTTATCCATATATAAATGATATCATCGCTCACATGTACCTACAACTTATCGTCTCCATCCAAGTGGTGGGATTAATTATATGTCTTAATTATTCAAAGGGCGGTTAAAAAAAATTTATATAATGATTTGATATAATATTAATTAAAATGATATTATTTTTTAGATATTGAATCTATATCATTTAAAACATAATTGGGACATTCATGACAAAAAACATGAGAAAACTATGAAATTAACACCCAAAACAGTAAAATGAATAGAATTTTTTTGAAAATGAGTGGTAAAATGTTATGAGGGGATTATATAAAATATAAAAAATATTATTATGAGTCTTTTATAATATAATAATATGTATAAAACATATATAAATAAGTTTTGTAACCATTAGGAGTAAATCATACATATGGTAAGAGTATAACTCACAATCTCATTGTTAATAGAGATTGTTTCTGTTTTAGTCACCATTAGGGAATATTTCATTTCACTAGTGTGTTTTATAATATATTGTCAAAAAAATTTATTATTAAACGATGAATGTTTAATTTCATTTCCATACCAATTCTTTTTTTTACAAAATAGTTCATCATGATTCATTTTATGTTTTCCAAAAGAGGTGTTTTATGACCTTTACGACCAAATTAAAAGGGATGTTTTTTTATCTTATACAAAATGAGTGTATTTATTCAACTTAATGACTCCATAATTGTGCTTGATCTATTATAATGTCATACAACTTGTTTTACTGAATGTATTATGATCATTGTTACCATGGATGTTCTATTTTGACATCATTGAAGCACTATGGTTAATGTATTGACATTTTATATGATATGTTTTCTAATAAAATTATTTCTATTGTTTATGTTTAAATTATTTCATATGAGGAATGAATTGGACATAGCATGAGATCGTTGGGGACATAAATAACCCTTATATTCATTAGTAGGTCTAGGGAGACAATATATTTTTGGTTTTGGATGAGGCCTTACCCCATTGTGTATGTTGTCTTGTCCAAAACATTGATAGTATTTTTATGATGTATCATATTATGCATTCACACTTTATGAGAATAGTTATTGATATTGCATGTCATTATTATATTATTTGAATATCCATGGGATTATTTATATGAAATTATTTTATTTTTATTTATTCATTCGAGATTATACTCAAGATTATGTTTAAATTTGTTATGTTTCATATGTTCACATTACCTTAAGGTTTATTATTATTTATTAATCATTGATTGTTTTATACACTCACCCTTACAAAAAAAATTTGTGCTCTTCCATTTCTTTTGTTTTATTTTTTCATTGATTATAAGATGTTTATTATTATTGACCTGTATGGATAATAAAGGGGAATAATGTTTTTCATTAAGTAATCATTATATTGAATTTTATAATATAAATTGTAATGTTTGTTTCACGTATGTATCTATTTTTCTTAAACTAGTTATCTATTTTGTCATATTAGATGAGGTTCCGTATACAACATTACTATTTAATGAAGTAACAATATACTCTAGGATACTAGGGTTTTGTTATTTATAATAACCTATGGAAATTTTTTTCATTATCATTTCAAAAATTCATCATAACTTAAACTATGGAAATTACTTGGGTTTCATAAATTTTTCACTATAACATATTCAACCCATGCGAAATTAAACATGTTTAATAGAATCAGAATTAAATCGTCATCAGTATAATCTATCCAAATAATAGAATTTTATAGAATCACTTGGAAATATACATAGTAAATCATATGTAATAAAAATGATATTTTCAAAGACAAAAAATTCCTTTAGAATATCACAGAAATAATTCATAAGAAAAGTGCCATTTAATATTGAAATAAAATATTATAAATAAATAAACTCCAACAATTATGGATATCTTTTTCATTCATATGAACCTTGAAAACTTTTATTGGATGATTCAGACCCATTTGGGGTTAATAATATGAAAAATAAATTCATGGTTTGTGAAATAAAAAAATCTGTTATCATTTTTTTGTATAAATTCAAAAAGAATATCATTAAAATGTTGAAAAAAGATTATTTTTAATATATTTTTAAATTTTAAATCGTCAGTAATAATGAATTAAAAAATTATCAGATAATATTTAAAATATATTTGAATAAAATTTTAGAAAACATTGATATGGGGGTTTTCAATGTAAGAGGTAAATAATTTCATTATTCCATAAAGAAATTCTATCAGCTTAACGAGTATAACAAAAGTGAAAAATGAATGGGTAACACAAAATTTTTCTAAATCACTATATTATAATAAAATTTTTGTTATATTTTATTATTAGTTCATAAAATTTCATCATCTAGATCTTCACTACATACAATCCCGATAAACAATGAAATTGTATCATAAAACCCTTACATCAAGTTTGATTTTCATTGTATGAAATGTAACAAACCTAAAAATAATAATAAAATTATTATAATTATATAACATAATCATTTACATATATATCATGTCATATTTAATCCATATAAAGAATTTTGACTACAATTTATTATAGATTTTATATTTAAATCTTGTTTTCTAGGTGTAAACTATATTGTTCTTCATGATAGCTTTAGTTTTCTAGTTCAGGACCATATACTTTGATCATGGTTAAATCACCTCTTGGAATTTTTTATTGAAATATAAAATAAATATATAAATATACATATATATATATATAATCATCCATAATGATAGAGATATAAAAACTACTTACGTATTTTAATGATATTGTATGTCGTACGTACACATGAACACTATTCCATTCTTTCGACTAATGAAATGAATGAAAATTATATAATAAATTAACTTTATATAATAACTAAAATATCTTATGTCAAATATATATTCATAAAAATATTTCTTTATTACCATCCATGGAAAGTGTAATCAATAAAACAATCACATCACATCGTGGAAGTGCTAGTCCAAACATACAGACGTGTGATATTACCATTTTCATACATATTGGAAGGTATGAAAGTAGAAATGAAATTATAATTAATAAAAAATAATTATTTCTTAAATATCATTTATAAACATTAATCTAATCATAATAACTATACATTAATGATAGTGATAGAAACTGAATTGTACCACAATTAGTAGAATGTTGTCCACAAGTACACTTGAGTGGTGATTTCACTTCCCATTTGGTGGAGTATAGAGTGGATATTTTTTTCAACAAAATCAAAGTACAATATTAATTTATTTATTCTACATATTTAATTATTTTATTATTATTAAAAATGTGGTATGAGAGTTATAAAATGATATAAATCGATTGGGGCTGTGTAATATAATTACCTCTTCTCCGACAGACCACCTTTAGTTACATTCTTCAGTACAATTTGAATAGTCTCTAAAAAACTAAAAAAACCAAATATTGACTATTTATGTTTTTAACATAATTTTGTAGGTTAAGTAGAGATATATGGATAAATACAGTTTAAACAAGAGAAAGGGAGGGTTCACTTTTATAAGTAGAGGAGAGGACACACTTGTAATTTCTTTAATGACTAAAATATAGTAATTTAATACTCGATAAAAATGGATCCAAATGAACATAGTTTTTATGGTGGGTAGTATAAAGTCAAAAAATGTTCATAAAAAATGTTTTAAAAAATTTAATAGTCATAATTACACTTATCTCTTGGTTTAACCCCTGGTAATCCCATTTTAACATTCACTGTGATGACATATTTATACACTTTTTAATATTAATTATAAAAAATATTTAGATTATTAAAAAAATTATTTATAATGATTCCAAATATGTGATACAACTTATCAAATTAAATTAATATAGTATTCATAATTTAATATATAATTAATCCTAAAAATGATTTGAAATATTTATTTTAGAAAATAAATGTTTGCATAAGTATCATTTTTTTATCGAATGTACAACATAAAATTAATTCAAATGACTATAATTTCATTTTTCATAAAATATATGTTAAATTAAAAAATAAATTAATTTCAATTTTTATAAATAAAATTTCAAAAAGTAGAAATTATTAATTATTTCATTTCATTAAAAAATTTATTTATTAAATGTGTATGTTTAATTGATATAAAAAATTTATTAGAAACCAGATACTTATTTACCAATACATTTTCTTCCTCAAAACCATTAAAAATCATTTTTCAAATGTTGATAAAAATTTAATGACTCAATTATATTGGTATAAAATATTTTCATTTATTTAGACTTGGGGTTGTTTGTATCACATGTTTTCATGAAAAAGAAATTTCTTTGAAAAGAAAAATATCATTAAACGTGTGGGTGTTACATTATACCCTCATTAATATGAATTTGAACATTGAAAAATACATTAATTCAATTTAAAAATTAAGGATATGTATATTTCACTATATCATAGGGATTCCATACAGTTTTTTCGAATTTATAATTCCTCTAGATAAATTTGATGTGACTAGAATAATTCTTCTGAAGAACATTATCTCTATAATCAATGATTTATACTAATATTTTGTCATAATAGTGAGCATAATCAAGTGTTAGATCCTCCGGTATTCGTATATGTAATTTATTTGTTAGTTAGTTTCTCAAGAGATATACTTGAAAAAAATCATTTACCTAAGATACATTTGAAATAAACACAAATTTTTTGTTATTATCCCAACTCCACCCATAATATAGAAAGTGAAAATATATCCAGGGCTTTAATTTTCTATATTTCCAAATATCATAATATTCATCCATAGATAAATTTATATAAATACATCAAAAAACATGAAAATCAAAATTTTTACAATCACAAATATCATAAATTTTCTATCGATTATTATTAGTCATGATGTTCTATTAAATAGATCCTTCTTTATATGAATTTTTCTTATTTTATGTCCTATTATATTTCCCTCTCCAAAATTATCCCTAATTTAGAAGTTTGATAGTTCATTCTAATGAAGGGATGATAAGGATACATCTAAATAATGATGGGAAATATATTGTTATAAGAAAACTAAACTATAGAAAGTGTTAATCCTAACCACCTTTTATAAGCATAGTAAAAGATAGAAATATATCATCTTGGGTTTAAATGGTTTAATGATATCTATCTAGGGATGATATAAATTATTTAAACACAACTCTGCATCCAAAAATTTTTAACGACATTTCTATAACATCAAGAAAAACATCACACCCTATTATAAATAATAGAATATTAAACTCCAACAAAAAATACCATTTTAATATTGTATATCATGAAATGATTATCAAGATGGAAATATTATCTGATATAAATGATGGGTTCTAAATTTATGATGATATCAAATACAATCCAAATAGCATTATATCCTTCAAATGTATTTGGGAGTCCCTAAACAAAATCTATCGCTATTTTTACAATTTCAATTCTTCTATAGTTAATGGTTATAATATACCATTTTAGTATTATCAGTCATCTATAAAATTTTGATATACCAAGAAACATCACACATAATATTCCATAGCTAAATTCATCTCGTGCCTCCATAAATACTCTATCAAGTCCCTATTAATCTTTGTACTTCCAGGATGAATAGGTAATTATGAACTATGTTCCTCATAAAAACACCCTTTCATCAAATATATTATATAAGGGATAGATACATCTCTTCATAACCTTATCATTCTATCCTAATCTAAGATGAACCCAAAAACATTTCTCCCATTATTTTTTATTTAAAAATCATTCTTCTAAATATCTTTAATCATCACCTGGATAGATTTTTAAGAATCAATTTTTTTAGGATATGCTTTATCCTAGAAATTTAATAATTCTAGAAAAATACATTCAACATACAACAAATTTGGATCCTTTGTGATCCTCATCATTGATATGTTGTCATGATCTTTTAACCCCTCAGCATATGTCACTTTTATTTCCATCCCAGAGTGGTGTTGTATTGACCATTCATAATCATTTAACTATTCTAACGATATTATATAGGTTATATTAAACTATCTCTATGTTAATATATAATTTAAACATTATTCTCATAATATATTTCACACATTTTTCTATAATGATATTTACTCAATACCATTAATGAAAAAATTACTATAGTAAACTCTATATTTTTTGTGAATCTTTTTTTATGAACTATCCATTTTTACGAGTCATATGTTGTTACAATACCATTATATATACTTTCCCATACCAATAAAATATTTTATAGATAAATATATATTAAAAGAAACTATAATATAAGGTATTGGAAACACATGTTCACTAACTAAACTTATCTTTAATTCCTTGAAATGTTCTACACATTCATATATCCAATGGATCTTGGTTCCCTTCTGAGTTGACATGGAGACTATATTGTTTGGTCTTGAGAAATTTTATTCAAATCAACATAAATATCCATTCAAACCAAGACAATTATGGATCTCAATAAAAATGGTCATCCTAGACCAATACCCAATAACATATATATTTGATCAGTTCACAAATATACCATTTATTAATAATATATGACCAAATAATGAAACATATATAGACAAAATTCACACATAGAGAATTATTCCTAAAAAATTCCATTATTAGGATCTTTATTACATTCCTCATGTGAACTTTAAGGTCTTCCTTTCATTGGGAATATATAAGAATGTCATATATAATGACTTCCAAAAACTACACATTGTAATTTTAGAATACTATATTAATTAAATCCAGGAAATATATTTTGGACATTAGTAAGACCAAATAACATCACTATTAATATATAAACTCCACATCTTGTGTGGAATGTTTTATTGGGTGCGTCATCACGTTTGAATCTAAACTGATAGTATCCATATTGGAGCTAAATCATGGAAAACAAATATTCTCCAAATAATTTATTGAAAATAATAATCAATAATTAATAGGGGACACATATTCTAGGATGTGATTTTGTTAGGTTCCTCATAATAAACATAGAGTCACATTTATCATTATATATTCATTATAAAATAATTGGTTGACCCAGTGGAGAAACCATGGTCCAAATGATTCTATTATAATGATTCTTCAAGAGTTTCATCTTTAATTTATATAAACCAATTGGATACCTTATATAAAGACTCATTGAAATATTAAAATAAATGGGTATGCTTTTTATTGAAAATGAAACTTCAAAAATCATTAATATGAATTAAAAAATATTATGGAAAGACACAAAAAAACATTCCTACATAAGGCATTTATTTAATTCTGAATTTCTACACAAAAATATGAGAAAAGAAATTATTTCAAATAGCATTTAAGACATATATAAAGGATATAATTTCCATCATAATTTCATATTTATTCACATCACTATAATAGGATCATAGGTCACTTTAAAAAATCAAAAATTACATCCCCTCCTCAACAATTAATGTTGGATTTTTTTAAATTCATTAAATCCATGCATTGGATTATATAAAATAATACTAGAGGGAAAATTATTAGAATTTATAGAATCTCATTGCAAAAAAAACATCAATTATAAAATAATCTTAGTCTTCACCTGTTATAATTATACCATAATTTTTTTACTACCAAAATCTAATCATTAGGGATATGAATTAACATTCCTTTTATACATTTCTTGGTATATATGAATTCATATAAATACGATCAAATATTGTAATTCATTATTTTTTTCTTACATATTAACACATCAACATAATCATTATATCTTCATGCCTTAACTAAAACCGATATAGAATGAATGAGAATCAAACACCATTTTATGTAATCACGTAATCATGAGAAAAATACATACAATTTCTAAATCATGAAATCAATTTTCAATCTATAACACAATTTTTTAACCGAGTACATCAACAATCATGATCTATTCAAGTAAATTATAATGGTTAGTAAATAAAATTTTAATTAACCTGTGAATATCTTCTAGAAGTGTCACACCGTGTACATAGTATGGTAATGTTGACCATGAACCAAATTGATGGTAGAGATATATTTGACTAACTATTTTCAGGGTTATAACCCTAGATGCACCTATACCAAAAATACAGCCACTGTTAGTATCCAGATAGGTATGTTAGTTTTAGTAAGACAACAATACTTTCTTTACAATTACATAGATTGTACTTCTATACATATTATTATCCTAAGGGTTGTCTCTAAAGTTTTCTTATGATAATTTTCAAATGAAACTAACCCTTATCATAATAGAATCTTTACCAAACCACACTTAACATATATAAATATTACATATTTTTTGATGAATATTCAAAACATAACATTTTGAACCATTCTATAGTTAAATAGGATTGTTTCCTTTGGGAACATTAATAGACAAAAAACATGTTCATAATACATCAAAATCCATGACCACAATGTTCTTAATAACTATCACCCTTCTTATAAATATCATTCTTAAAACCATTTCTTATAACGTAAGGAAGAGATTCATAAAATTGGTGTCTTCAGATTCTTAGTAAGGGTAAACAAGGATGTTATCAATAACCCAATTAACACAACATGATCACAATGGTACGAGATCATGACATTATTATTTTAAAACCATACCTTATATATCATCAAAAATAATCTTCATTTATTAAACAATGTCTAGATATTTAAAGAAATGTAATATTAATAGAATTAAATAACATAATCCATTAAATCAGTAAATTTTTATAAGACATGTTTTTTATACACATAAGCGTCGAAATTCATATCCTTAAACAATGATCACATTCAATACTTCCATAATACATTGGGTTCAGTCTCTTATTTTATCACATCCTTTATAAAATTCCAGTCCCATGTCTATCATATTGGGTATAATACCTTACTAAACTATGTTCTATGTATATTCAAACACTTACTATCTTATTATATATATATATATATATATATATTTACACAATGAATTAGTGGGTTATATAATTCTATGCTCACTGATAACAGAATCATAATCCATTTATATATAATCCATTACATCATAAAACATTTATCATATATCATATCCTATAAAAAGAAGACATTTTTAAAATAATTTAAGAAATTCATCATAATATTAAATGTGGAAGTGAAACAGATTTCATAAAGGTATTGTTATATTTTAATTATCCATAGAGAAATAAATAATTTTCAAAGAATCATCCTAATATCATTAACATCTTTAGCCATATAATGAATTAATGTTGATGGTATCAATAGTTATACCCCCATTAAATAATTATTGACATCAAATCATGTTATCATAGAAGAAAAATGCCTTTAAATAACATTAAAAATTTTAATGAGGAATATTCCATTATTTTTTTCTTTTAAATCAAATATATAAAAAATGAAAATTAACAAATAATATGAATTTCTGTTTTCAAAAGTATCCCTGCAAATATAATTAAATATTCCCAAAATTGATCGGTCATGATAGTGGAAAATTATATTCTTGTTCTATATGCTAAAATGAGATTTCATTAATTTTTTCGGAAAAAAGTCATAAAGTACATTATCTGGAAATACAAAAGAAGATTAATTTGAATAATTTTTTAAATATTAATTTATGGATATGATCTACATAAAAAAATTAAACTATAATTAAACTGAAATTGTGGGAATTTTTTTTAAGAAACGTGGGTATTGAAAAAATTTTAATTAAAAGGAGAAATAAATATGGTTTTCATTAAATACAATATATTGATATCTCTAGTAATTAATTATATTAAAATGAAAGAAAATAATGTATCCTATAAAAAAATAATATAATAATAAATTTTTTGGTATTCATGAGATATATGATATAAAATTTTCACATTGGAAACTAGATCATAAACAAACCTAATAAACAATGACATTGTGATATAAATATGTTACCTTAAGTTAGATTTACATAATATGTGATATAACATGAATTATAATATATATAAATTTATTATAATTATATAATTTAATCATTTAAATGATAATAATATTTTATATTTTCAACATATAAATTTTTTTCACCAATTTATTAATAATTTGTTATTTAAACTGGCTTTTTCAGGGTTTAATTATTTCAATATTTCATGAAATTTTAGTTTCATATTTAAATACCATATACATAGATAATTATTATATAATATTTAATATTTTAATTATGAAATAAATATAAAATATATTAATTATATATATCTATACTTATCCATTTAATAATGAGTTAAAAATTAATTACATCAATCATGGAGTCGGTAGGCTATATGTATGCATGACCACATTTTACATTTTCTAAAAGATGGGACATGAGAATGTTAAATTATAGTTAACCTTTAAAATGTTGTTTTAATATTATATATATAATATATATCATTTATACTCAATAAATCAATCTTTATTAATATACATGTAATGTGTAGTAATGAATCGAATCACTTTTATCCAAGGAGGTGTTAGTCCATATGCAAACAAGAGCATCGATATAATTTTCAAATGAATTTGAATGTAGGAAGGTATATATCATATTATAATTATGGAATCACAATTATTCAATAAAAATATTATTTTAAAATAAATCCTTATTAATATAAATCCTTTAGTGATTATTATCAAAAATATATTGTAACTCTCCATTGAAGAGGCACTAGACATGTTCACATGAGTGATACATTCAGTTACCATTTGATGGAATAATTTTCAGATATTGATGGTACCATATTCATAATAACGTTTTATTATATTTGGGATACATAATTTTTTATTTTTGGATGGTTATTATTTAATATTTGCTTGTAAAAGAATAATTAAATTGAAAGGGTCTGAGTAATATTATTACCTTATCATCAGTATGCCTCCTTTTGTTCAACTTTTATGGATCATTACATTTTTCTTTTCAAAATAACTGAACCTAAAATCCAAATATACTGAATTTTAAAATTTAATTTTTTAGTTTTTGTTCATTATTGATGGAACAACTATTTCTATAGAATATAAATATGTGGTGTCCTTTTATAAATGTGGGAGAGGACATAATATGATATTTTTCAATATTAAAGTATAATAATGAGATACTAAATCTAAATGATTCCAAATGGACATAAGGTAGAGTGTGGGAATGTTTCATGTAAAACAATATCCATAAATTAACATTTCTGAATGTTTATATGGTAAACATTGCAATATCACTAGATATAACCCCCACCCACCTCGGTAAAACTGGTTGAACTAGAACTACTATGACAATTTTTTTAATGTTTTTACTATTCATTATTAAATACAATTATGATAAATTTATTAAAAGTCTTAATTATTATTATTAAAAATATGGAATAAATTTTACCTTATACAATTTAGTTAATTGGATTAATTTAATTTAAAATTGAACACATAATATACATCTAAAAGCCATTTTATATGGAATTTGTATTATGAAGTTTACAATTTTTTTAAATAATAATAAAACATAAAATTTTCTCCAATTAATTGGATTATTTATTATATTAATTAAACAATATTTCTATGAGTTTATTGTAAAATTAACTGAATATTTATTCATTTTTAAAACATAAATATACTTTTTTAAAAAAATTATCACTTGTTACAATGAATTGAAAAATAAATAATTTCAGAAAATTATAAAACATTAACTCTAAGATAATTCTAAAATGATGATTTAAAAAATTAATTGAATTTTCCCAAATATTTTTTCTTGATGTAGGAAAAAATTTCTTATATTATTTCCCCACAAAAATCAATAAAATACATTTTTTATTAGAAATGTGTTTGTAATGTATATCATGACTTTTATAAAATTTTTGTATTTTTTGTAAAAATGTTTTCTTTTTCTAAAAACATTATACATAATTTTAAATAAATTTATATTCATATTCATTCATCCAATTTAATGGCTAGGTGATAGTGACATACTATGTGACGTTTCATTTAGATTTGGGGCTGCGTGTAGAAAATTTTATCGAGGAAATTGAATTTACTGAAGAGAAATACACCAAAACATCATGTGCTTTTATGGTTAGAAATCATAAGACATACAATATAAGAGGCATATTTGTAAGTAAGTCTACAGAAAATTAGAGAGATATAATGATTTTTGGGATCATAATACCTTAGATATAAAATAAATAAATTATTCATTATAGTATTTGGTTGTCATCATTGTAGACTAAAACATCATCAATGATATATCTAACTCTATATACGGATATTGTATTTTAATTCAATCAGTTTTTTTTAAATTTTTTGAGGTGAAACCCCTGTTCTAATTTCATAAACTAAATTATATTATTCAGTTTTTAAATTTTATAAATCATATTCATGTGTTTTAATTACTTGTTCCCTGGAAAGTTTAGGGAAGAATTTATTAAAACAAAACCATGTTCGGATTGATTTTGTGGTATGTACGGTTGAATGATTATGAAATAATGTTTGCATTTCCTCATCCCTCTCCCCATGTCCTTCCACTCTTTTGATTCACAATACCTCTCTCTCTATCTCTTAGTTTCTCTTGTATTAGAATGGGTCTCACACCCAAGATATTGCTGATGACATTGACGTGGGGTAGAGATAAAGGATGCACCTAGGCCTATAGATGTTTTAAGGTTGGTGGTGGTTTCTATTGAAGAGTTCCATTTGGGGGAAAAATAATGGTGATGGTGACTAAGAATAATGAGGGAATGAGGGTTGAGTTTTGTCATGGTGAGGATGGTGGGATAAGCCTATTGTGATGCAGATGTTATCTATGTTGGTGCAGCCAATGTGAAAGTTGGTGATCCTGAGTAGGGAAAGGTCATTACTATTGTTTTCATGATATTAAATTAAAGAAGGAAATAGTGTGTGGATAGGTAACTTCCTTGACTAGTTGACCCCTAGAGATTAGATATTCTAATTTCATGATAGATAATAATGTTGGTCGAGGCCAATTGTGAGTTAAAGTGGGTGGGCATGGATACATAGTGTGTAGGCTAAGGGAGTGTGAGAACCCCCCCTACCATAGCCAATGTTGGTATAAATGAAGGATTCATGTTTAATATGAGTTCCACCATCCCTAAAAATACACCATAAATGGGATCCCACATTCCTCATTGTGTATTCCCTCCCCCTTTTCATAATTTCATTTGGCATTCCACTGGGGTTCCACATTGTCTTCATTCTCCAGTTTTTGTGTTCATCACTAGTTTCGTTTTTGGTTCTCATATAAGTAAAATAAATATCATATCCTAATAATTTTTAAATATAAATTAAAATTTCATGGACCATTCATCTATTAGAGTACATTTGATACGTAAGATAATAAATTTTAGGAGTTAGATCTGTAGGGTTGTAGATGTGGTTTGGGATTGATGGTCGTATTATTCATAAGTGTTGATATATTAGATCATGAGTCCCCAACATCTCAAATATGTATTTTTTATTTCCCCATATACCTATGGAATGTTTATTTTTTATATAGTTTCTATATCCACCCATGTAAGAGATTAGATAGGGTATGGGTATTCAACTTTATTCCATATTTTTTTGGATAATACCTGTTTTTTGGTGAAAATATAATCACCCACAACATTAAAACTAGTTTTTGATTCCAATAGATCAATTAATATTGTTTTCAAGGTTAGGAACTTCCATTTTTTTCTAGAGAGATTTTATGGGTTTTATCGAACATGGGTAGTTCAAAGGTATGGTTTAGTAATCCCTTTCCCTAAAAATAGTATTTTTTAAGGTATCAAATTCTCTATAGGTTACTAGATTGGAAACATGATATTAGTAACTATGGATGTTTGGGTGTGATCCCCCCATGAATAGTATACATACCAATGTGAAGAGAAGGCACAAAATTATGATTTTTATTAGGAATGTGTATTTTTTACTTGTTGAGTGTTTTAGATGCTTTGATAATATATATTTCTCAAGAACCCATCAGATTAATTTGAGATTATATAATTAAATATGTTATCAAATTATTAATTTTTAAATTGTTATGTTATCTATGTGTTTTTAGTTTCTCAATATATATATACCTTCGTAGTTTGTAACTGAGATGATCGGGGATTATTTGCCTCTCAAATGCATCCAGTAATTGAGTATATATGCATATTTTATTAACAAACTCTTAAATATCCTCTCATAATATGAGATTTATGATTAGTTGTTTATTTTTATTTCCATTGGGGTTTTCATAACATCTTACTATGTATGTCTATAAAAACCCTTATAATAGACCTTCTCTTTTACATATTTCATTTTTTCAGATGATGTAGGGTTTAATAGGTTGTCTTTATGGTCATAATGTATCTAATTATTTCTCAAATATAGCACCAAGACACACTTGCTGTTTCAATGATGGATCATAGTACTTCATGAATGTGGTAAAGACTATTGGGTTTGATGGTTTATCCAATAGTGAAAATATTAATGCTGATATATCTATTATTTGGCATTTATTAGTTTTAGAGGCTTTTGGGATTTAATTTTTCATAATTATTTTCATTGATAGATATATAAATTTTTTAATGTTTTATGTATGTGTTGAGTACTTATATATTTATTGTATATATTGTTTTTAATTTTTTATATCCATGGTATATTTTTTCTATTTTGTAGGATTATATAAGTTAAACACTCTTATTTTGTGTGATATTCAAACATGGTTCTTGTTTTAATTTTTTGTCATACTAGAGTTGTTCTTGGTGGGGGACACCGTTCATAATTCTAGCTCATTTGAGCCCCAAGTGGGTCTTGTAATTTCAGAGTGGCATCCAAACGATCATGTCCGTGGGATAATGATTTGAGTTAACGGTCATGTGAGTATAGTTTTAAAAATATATTGAAACAATGTTAAGGGGAAATTGGGTAATGTTGTTAGTATTATGAGACAATAATTTTAAAATAGATAATGTATCCCTTCAATAGAACTCAAATATATTTTTTGTTTCACCATATCTATGAAACATAGGTTTAGGGGACACTAATTTTTTTAAATTCGTCATATAATGGTCAATAATTATCGTCTATGTTCTTCATCTATCATCACATGTGAATATAATCCAATTATTTTAGTTTCACATAAAAAATGAAAGTTTCTACCCTATGATATCCCACTCATGTGAAAAGTAAGAGTCGTGTTGAACATACAACTCTAGTTGTTCAACTCACCAAGGATTATTTAGAAATGAGATTTTTTTTACTATTCCATGTTTAGAGAAATTCATCTGACAAAATATGAGGAATCTCATATCCACATTGTTCTTACTCTGAATTTTTTCCATAGGGAATATGGTAGTACTTATTATGTTGGATGTGACTACCTATATGATGTATGTGCTACATGAATAATGACATCAAAGGAAACATATGGTAAAGAGGATATCCAAACACTGATTTGATAGAGGTTTTATAATAGTTAGGGAGTCATGTTTCTATTTTTTAAAGCATTCATTGACTAGATGAAGATTATTTCACTAAAATCCCTTATTAGAATAGTGATCCACTGTTTGATAATTTTTTCTCAAAGTAGAAATTATATTTATAAATCCTAGTTAGATTATGACCCCTTGTCTAAGTTAAATAATTAACCGATGGTGTTGAACCATTTGTGGAGTAAGAGGAATATGTTAGAGTGTTCGTTGGGGATAAAAGACCTCATGAGGTTTTCCTAAGAATTTATTGTGTAATTTTTCATGATCAATACATTATTAAAAGAATATAGTGAATCGTTATTAAGTTGGGTTTGTGCTTTCATACAAAACCAACTATGTTAGAAACTATTGAGTGAGCTTCAACATGTTATGGACTATTTGAAAGGACATAACATTGATATTGGAGTAGGGTATATTTTAAACTAAGGATATGAAAACTGTTTTCATTGAAAAACATATCTGTTCAAAATAAAATTTAAATTAGAGACCTGTTTTTGATGGAAAAATACACCGTGTATAAAATCATATTTTTATTTCCAGTTATTCCAAATCCTATATTTTTTACATGAATTCTATGGGTATCATTTGGGGTTGTTTTGGGTGTAATTTTTATAGATTATCATAATTGTAGGCTATTTTATGTTGTGCGACTGGATTCCCAAACCGTTTTCCCTTTAAAAATATTATTCAACCCAAAGTGTGTGATTTTTCATGGATATCACATTGTATGTAAATCCATGAACCCTCTTAATATGAACCATTCGACCCATTTATAATAGGTCTATGGCTTGCGCATTGTTTTTAAAATCCACTTGCATCTACCTAAGAAACAATGTGGATAAGATTTTATGTGATTTGATTTAAAAAAAATCCAAAACCCCTCATTAAGAAACAACTAGCTCATACAACCTTGAAGCAATTTCTCCCATCCGTAGATCTCATCGTAGGGAGTTCTTCTTATATATGATTCCAAAAAAAAGTGATCCAAAGATAGGAAAATGGTGGTTGATCATCTTCGGGTTAGTTCACTCCCACATTCTTATTCTACTGTGATATCTATCATCCTCCGTATGGTTCAATGGATCCTTTGTTTCATAATTGATCTATTACCAACAATTTTGTGGTTATAAACTTATGTTTGGACCTCATCTCTCCATATTCAATTATTTTTATTCTTCCATTGAAAATCACATTTATGGTTTCATGCTTTCGGATCTAGCAACTAAGATGTAGGCAGTTCAATTAAAATTATCGACATTTATTGACCCTAAATTTAAATATTTATTTTCAACTATTTTAATTATATTCAATTGTTTGATTATGAATAAATTGATTTCAATTTTTTTCATGGAGAAACAAAATCCCAGTGTATTTTGGGATATAAAAAGATGTTTTTGGAATGGAATGGGGCCAACCCCTAATTCCATTGAATTAGGGTACATTTCTAAAAATTTGTGAAAATTTAAATTATATAATTTAAATTTTAGATTTAATGTAAATTGTTTCAATTAAAATTTTGAATGTAATTAGGGAAAAATTGTTTTCATAGAAAATTATAGACCCCCCATATTCCATTAAATTGGGTGTTTCTTATAAAATTAATAGACTTTAATTAAAAATTAAATTATCAAATTTATTTATGAATTTTTATTTTAATGTTTAATGGGGAATTGATATGAATTAAAAATATTTTTAAATTGGATTAAAAATGGTTTTTACAGAAACCATATGGTTTTGTCTTGGTTAAAAGGCATGTTTTTTTATAAAAACCCTATTATGGTTTTAAATGAATAATTGGAATATTTGAAATGGAAAATGGTATTTAGTTGTGTTTTAAGAAGTCGTAAAATAAATTTCCCTATAATTATTTTATTATTGTATACTATAGAAGACATAGATTGTTAGTGAGTTATTTTGGTAGGACATTATGATCTGGAATGATCTAAAACATCATATTAGCACATCACATCTCTTAGGAAATGGTGATGCGTCCTAATTTTATTTCGTTCAAAGGGATGTATGTAAATAGTTTTCAGTCCATAGTTTTGGATCTCTTTATCATATAATTATAATAGATTATTATGCATATTACCATGTTGCTCACTTGTTTTTATTTCAAATGAATATATTCAATTGTTGTAAACGGGTTTTCAATCCTTTTGATTTATATAAATTTTTTATATAATTTTTTTATTAATACATTTCTAAAAAGTTCCATTTCTGAAAATAACCCTTTGTTTTAAAGAAATTATATTACTTTTGTCACAAACCGATTCAGGTCACCAATGAAACCAGCACCCAATCAAAGTCATGGAAAGGCACGATGAGAGTTCCTAATCCCCACAAGCTGGAAATAGAGCCCTTGTATCACAAAATGGAATTTGGTAATTATTTACCCAATCTTATATACATAAAACAACAAAAAAATTCAACATATGAAATCTGGAATTTTCAAAACAAACCATATTTTAGAAAAATTAATAATTCCATTACATAATTTAAAACATTTCTCATTGACAATAACAAATAGAGAAACTCAATATGGATAGACCAAGAACCACCTCATGTCAAGAGGAACCTCCCTCAGTCCATCCTCATGGCTCTGTAGTAATAATAACTGATAGAAACCCAAACCATTGGCACTAAATACATTTCCCAAACCTTTGTCAAATTGTCCATGTTTACTTATACCCAAAGTTCTAGGTACAGTTTGATCCAATGACTAGTAGGATTCCACCCCTAAAAGATTCCATGTGATAAAAATTAAAAAATGAAAGATTGTTTGTTTTCATAATCATGAAATGATAAAAAGAATTTTAAATATATTCATCTTTAAATAAAAATAGTTTTCAAGTGGGTTACATTAAGGAATCATCACTTTTAAATAGAATCCCAATGCTACTGAATTTTTTAGTCAAACATATCGTATGCCGATTTTAATCATAAAGTATCTTATGAGCATATGAAATGAGAAAATAACACTTAGGAACTAGATAAATATGGGTCAGGGGTACCTCGTACCTCAGTGAAAGTAACCATACATATATTTTTTCTCGTTCACTCGAGCCACTTGTAGAGAGAATACCCATAACCTAGTGGTTCCCTTCATCATCATCATCATCATTGTTTAGTAACTGTTTTCATCGTCAAAAATTCTTTGTGAAATAGGGGACAAACCCCAATAGATCACAAGAATACTAGTACATGTCTACCCACATAGATTCCCATGTTTTCCCTCTGGTGCTAAAAAAAGTTCCAGAAGCCATAAAATTATTTTTTCACGTGAATATACCACTTACAGGTTACACACACATGACAACATCCCCCACACGTGTCCCATAATACTCCTTTAACAAAAAAAATCCATTTTTCACATCAAAATCACACTAAACATCCCCCAAACATGTTCTTCACTTTTCATGCAGTTTGATAAAACATTTTATAAATTTACAGAAAATTCTAAAAAAAAATTACAACTTAAATCACCTCTTTATCTTTCGAAAACCCTATTTTAAGTGAACACAATCACCAATACATTACATTTTCAACATTTTCAATGTTTCTATCACTTTGATTAACTCAATAAATCATTTAAAATTTTCAGAAAATAATCCTAAAGGGGGATAACCTTGTTTTTCATAGAAAACCCATTTTAAAACCCCAGTTCAATTCCTAAATCACACCAATACTCATCCAAAACATATTTGAGAGCCCTAAAAACATTTATTAATCCAATATTAAATGTTATAAAACATCCTCATATAATACCACAAAATATACCGATGAAAAACAAACATTTTTAAACAAATATGCCATTTTGAAACTAAACGTGTTATCAATATTACCAAAAAATGGTTCCCCCCCAATTATAATTTAATTATAACATGATAAAAAATAAAATAAGATAATAAAACTCATATTAAGATAATTACACATGGCACCACCTACCATTTGTTCCAGAAAATACAAACTATTGTGCAAAACATCAGTCCCACCACTACCACACTACAAGGAAGTGAAATTAAGCCTGAATCCACCAGATTTCCAAAAGATGATACAAAATCAAACCTTAGTAATGATACTTAGCTTATTTAAATTTTAAAACCTCATGAAAATTAGAAGAAACCCTAATAAAATTGGAGGAACATGAGATGAAACTCACTTAATTGAGAGACCATGATTAAAACGCCACAAATAAACCAGTAACGAAATTTACAAATTGCCAAAAATTAAATAGGGGTTAAAATAAGTATTATTTGGACATGTGAGAACGTAAATGGAGGTAAATGAGTAAAAATTGAAGTTGTTATGAATGAAATAATTTAACTCATCAAATATGGAAGATTCGAGAAATTCAAGGACGTTTCTCCCTAATTATCGATGACTATTAGATCCAAATAGAGGAATGAGAGCATGTGGTCTTTCCTTGGGTATATGGTCAAAGGTGAGAGTAAGAGTCACTGAAAAACTGTAAACATTGAATAAAATATTAAAAAATTAAAAAATTAATTTAAATTTGGAAATGGTCTTTCAGGATGGCCCAATTCCTTAATAATAATTCCAAATCCATCATTATTACGGATTCCTATGGAGTCCAAATTCAAATAGTGGTTCAAATATACCAAGCGATGCTAATTGGGATATTGAATGAATGTAAAAATTTTAAAAGTGATACATTTATAAAATAAACAATGTTTATTTTTAAATATTGTAATGAGGTCACAGTTTGGCCCTAAATTTGAAAACCCACCATTTCCAACAAAATGCATGTGAAACCCCCATAACAAAGCATGAATGGAAATTACATGAACAATAATTTTAAAATAATTCGTGGATCTGATTTTGTGAAAATTATTTCCATAATTTTAAATTATATTCATGATTGGTAATATATTTTCATCTTTTGAAACATAAAGAATCATTTTCATCAATATAATTTTCAAATGCCAAATATTGTTGTTTTTGAATTTAAAAATCATTATTAATTAATTTTATATTAGAAAATTGATTTCAAATCCATGTTTAAAATCTTATTGGTATTTTTATCACATCCTACTAGTGTATTCAGTTGTTTTTAGATTATCTCCTTCCAGTTTTGAGTAGAGGAAATTCATCTTTTGGAGGGGGTTCTAGTTGTTGTCCTTTGGACCCGGTGATTTGTGTCTAAGTTGGATCATGTGCAGTTTTTCTTCATATTTTTCAAGTGATACCGTGTGGTAGTTGATTTTTTTATGTAGTTTTGTTAATTATTGTTTAAAATACGGTACATTGCTCTTATTTTATTATCGTTGGTATGAAATTTTTGAGTTTTCTATTTTAACTTTGCATTGTTAGTGGAAGAATACTTCCAAACTTAATTGTGTATGATGTCGGGTTCTTGTCACTGACCCATGGGGAACAAAAAACAACTTCAGGATATGTCATGAATATATCTATTATTGGGATACTAGGGAACCTAGGCCGGTTAGTGGGAAAGTGGTATCAATAGTATTGGGTTAACAACTTGTCTTAAAGTCAGTACGCATTGTGAAATCTTTTCAGGAATTTGGTGGTTGTTGCTATTGAGTGTATAGAAAACAATCACCGAAATGAACCATAGTTCTATAGTGGTATTTAGTGAAATAAATCATGTATATTAGTTGTAGCATTTTCACTTTTTTCATTTGGATTATAAAAAATCAAAATTCGTTCTGTTCTATTTCTTGGGTTTAATTTTCCATTGATGCTCTGTTTCAGTGTAATATGAGGTCTTATATATTGTTTTATGATGTTATGTAAAATCTTATCTCAAAGAATATGTGTGAATTGAATATATAAGGAATGTGTTTTTTGAAAATTATTGGGAGAATCATATTGATCAACCAAAACTGGTAGATTTGATTGTGTGCACTATCCAAGTTGTAGTACATGCACTACCTTCATTTCCCATTCAGTATCGTGAAATGGCACATCCGATAGACATTATAAAAGATTGTTCTCATGATATTATTCATTATAAGAAAACGAAATTCAAAGACTTAAATGTTCCTTAGGATATTTAATAATGGTTTATTATGATGGAGTGTTTCTTTGGGATCTTGGACACACCCAATGAAGTCAAAGTGAAGTGTCCCACCATCGTGCTAGAAATACCATGAAGGATATAGTGGGACATGAAAGTAACAATTAATATGAATATGGAAATAGAGTAGAAATAATTAAAGGTCTTATCAACAACAATTTATATCTAGAGTTGATTATGTTGTCCAAGGCTACAGAGTTATAGAAATTTGGGTAGGCTATAAGGGTATTGATAGGGTATGAAAATATTTTTTCTATGACCTTGAATTTTTTATAATAGATTGTATCGAATAAGAATCATAAGATAGAAAAGAATGTGTTGGGACTTATTTAGAATATTTATTCTCATATTTTATTTCTAAAATATACTTCTAATACTGATGTATTTAATGGATAATTGATGCTCATGATGGACTTGGCTAGGAAGTAAGGGTGTTGGGATTTTCTTTCTCTCCTAATGGAAGAGTGAATACCTTAGAGGGAAAGATGTATAATTAATATTCTCATGGTGGTTCTTAACAATAGGATCATTTTAAACCTCCAAACCTTTATAGTAGAGGTCCATTGGTTTGGTACTAGTGTGGCATGTCATGGCATTCAAAAAGAATTTCACTAGGTATTCCAATAATTGTGGATCTTATGGAATATTGGGTCACTTGTAGAAATTCATCCAGGTACATTCCACTCCATGTAGTAGAACACGATCATAATCACATACTAAATCTATGATGAAATCATAAGAATGACATGTGAAATCATTACCTTCATAATAATCTAGAATGGAGATTTTTTATGCGATGGAATAGTCTCAAGAGGATATAGATATAGGTCCAGGAACTGAGATATATACGATCAAAATAGCATCATCATTACTGACATATTTTTTTGATACTGGTGTGTCTAAATTTTTTATGTCCACTAATATTTTTAATTATCTAAATATATATTGTATCTTGTAAAATGTATATTACTACAACCTTTAGTATATAAAGAGAGAAGGGTATCTCTAGTACCTCTTGTATTTTCCCTCTATCATATGTTAATAATTCTTGGAAATTTGTGATTCTCACTATGAAATCCATTGATGTGACATTCAAGATGGATGGTTACATTTCCTTAAGTTCCTGAATTGACTTTTATCTTTAACAAGCCTCATTTACATAATCTGATTCGGTATTTCATATGTTTAATGGATATCAGAATCCAAGTTCAAGGAGATATAGACCCTATTATCAGGAGATGGGGAAGTAATACATGTATTTCTATTTCACCATTGGTGATAATCTTTGCCTATTGATATCCCTCTATTTGAAATTGAGTTTTTAAACATTTTTGATTCATGCTTCTCTATTTTACCACTGGCGAGGGAGGTTGAGTTATCCATTTAAATATTTTCTTATACTTATTTGGTTTTGATCCCCTCTTGCAACATGAAAAAAGATTAAATGAATGATAGGAAGTCCTAGTTGGGAGATCTTTTAGAGAAAGTCATTATACACCTAAGTGTGTCACCTTGAGTGGCATCGGTCCACAATTATATGAAGGTTGATGGTTCCCTTCTCCAACATGTTGATTACCAAAATCTCAATCAATTTATGGTAGAGAAAAAGTATTTGTTTCCCTGGATTGACGATATATTAGATCAGTTGAAGGTCTAAAGTGGTAAATGAAGATTGAACATCGATCTGGTTACCATTAGTGGAGAATAAAAGAATCTGACATTCATAAAAACTTTTTTAGGATTGTGTAATACCATTACGAGTACCTTGTTATTTACATTTGTATAACCAACAATCATACAGTTTTATGGAATTAATGAATAGTATTTACCATGAGTAACTGCATACATTCATGGGGGGTATAGGTGGGTTATATATTTTATCAATCTAAATCAGGGGAGGATCATTTGAATCATCTGAGAATAGTTCAATATTTTCTAAGAAATCCCCAAAATTATGTGATGCTATCGAAGCGTGACATATGTATTCAAGAAGTGAAATTCATGGAATTCAATGAGCTGATACATGGTATATTTGTTAACCTTAAGAACGTAAAATCTATTGTGACATGAGAATAACAACAGAATGTTTTCGAGATATAAAGATTCTTTGTTACATCTGGGTATTACCATCAGTTTGTTAAGGACTTATCAAAGTTGAAATCTAAATTGACTACACTAAATCAGATGGGACTGATGTTTTCTTTGAATTATATATTTTAGAGTTATATTTTTTATAAAAACATCTTTTCATGATTGCACAATATTTGACTCTTCTAGGGGCCCGGTGGGGATATGTCTTCTTCTATGATGCATCAAGTTTTGGATTATCATGTATCCTTATAAAAAGATATCATGTTGTTTTTGTGGGTCTCTTTAGTATATTTCATATGAGAAGAATTATTTTACCAATGAACTCACACATATTTCTATGATTCATGCCGAAAGGAGTTTGTGAAACTTCCATTATAAAAAATGTTGAACTGTGTATTCAGACCAAAATATATAAATTATTATATTCTCTAAAGGTTAATTAAATCATCATCAGATTCATTGGGTGTAATCCCAAAAGTCATTTAGTTTCAAAATCGCCTACACCATGGTGGAAGGTAATGTTGTTATAGCTGCTTTGAGGTTAAACCATCAAAACTAGTTTGTAAAAAAGTCATTGTTAGTGGAACTCTACGACACTCTTTTCATATGTGTATATAGGATTATTGGAATCTAAGGACATGGTTTCCCCTAACAATGTTCTTTTGAAATCCACTCTTATAGAAATGATTTTTAGAAACAATGAAATGATGATAATTATCGTAGAATTATATGCTCTCTTAATGGTGGGGGACCACACATTACTGTTCATTCTAAAAAACACATCATTCTAGGATTTCAAAACAATTTTTTGGTAATGTCTTGAGTAAGAAAATTAGTGATGTGGGGTTTTCCTAGCAACCGTGATGATTTTATATGACATGTGGTGATTTTTATTGTGGTAAGTTCTTTGGTGGAGAATTATAGATTATGTCTTTCATTATTCTATGTGCCCGTATGTGAAGTCCAAGAACCATAAATCATTAGGTTTACTTCATCAACATTTTTGGACTACATAAAAGTTTGATGATATATATAGACATTGTGGTTGGGTTTCCATCTACCAATATAAAGAAAAATATTAAATGGGTTGGGATTGAGCATTTGAGTTATTCATATCAATTTATATACATTTATGATACAACCAAAGTTGAGGAGTTGGGAAATCACTATGTGAATGATATTATTCAGTTTCATGGTGTTACATAATCTAAAGTTTCTGATAGGGATCCTTGGTTTACATATCATTTTTGGATAGTCCTTTTTGAGGAACTGGGATCTCATGTCCATTTGAGTATGGCATACCATCCATAATCAGATGGAAATATAGAAATATTCATACTTATTCTTGAGGTTAATCTCCATAATTTTGAACTCGACATTAGTAATGATATTGAAGATTAAATAAGGATGTCTGAGTTTTCTTATAATAATAGTTACTAGTCCATGATTATAATGACTCTATTTGGGGCCTGGAATGACTGGCCTTGTAAATCATCACTGTGTTGGATGGATATTGGTGAATGTTCCTTGGTTGGACTGAACATTGTCCAAGAGATGAAAATATTGATTCAGTTGATTTGTTAGAGGATGTTGATGGCACATAGCCTATGTTAGACTTATATCGATCATTAACTATTTGGCGGTTATAATCCTAGGTTTGATCATCATTTCCTAGGATTCCATTGTTTTCTCCCTTCATAAGAAAATATCGATTTGGGTTTGTCACTTCTAGATCTAGAATATCTTAGTTAGGTGGTCCCATTATGATTACCAATCATTATTAACCCTAAATTGCAATATTTAATTTCACCTATTTGAATTAAATAAAATTGATTGTTTTTCAATAAATGGATTTCAAGTGGATTTTTGGAAAACCCTAATCACATTTGATTTGTAGTTTTATAAACGTTTTTTTTCAAAAAATCGGGAAAACCCCAAATTTTTTGATTTTGGGTGTGTTTATGGAAATTTATGAAAATTTAGTTTGTTTAATTTAAAAATAATTTATTGAATTTTCCTTAAATAATTTATTGAATTTAATTAGGTAAAAATTTATTTTGTGGAATATTTTGAAAAAACATAATTCAGTTTAATTGGGTGTTTGTTATGAAATGGAGGAAATTTTTTTGAAAATAAAATATTTGAATAAAAAATTGAAATTAAATTGTGAAATTGAATTTTGAATTGATTCCAAATACCAATTTGGGAAATTGGCATAATATTTTTTTTGATATAACTCTTAGAGATTTATATTATTTCAAAACCCATGCTTTTTTATTAAAAAACAATTATAGGTTTTAAAGGTAAAATTGGATTATTTAAAATAGAGATTCATATTTAATTTTATTTTAGAGAGTCTTAAAATAAATTTATCATCACTGTTTTATTATTATATCACATGAATAAAATTGTATTTAGTGAGTTTTTTATGTGAATTTATGATTTATATTGTTCTAAAACATCATACCAACATATCACATCCATTAGGTGATGGAGATGATCAATATTTAGCATTGGTTCAATGGGACAGATGTATATATTTTCCTTATCAAATTTTCTGGTACCAATAACCTAGAACTATATTACCTTATTTGAAATTTGACAATATTTCTCACTTGTGTTTATTTCAAATGAATATATACCATCGTTTTTAACTATTTTTTAGGCCCGTTGATTTATTTAAACTATTTTTTATAATAATGTTTTTATCCATTTTTTGATAATTACTATTGGGGGAATGAACTATTTTTAAAATTGTAATTAAATTATTTGAAAATTATTTCCACGATTTTATATGTGAAGAATGATTTTCTAAAGTATTTACATCTTTAAAAATGTAATGTATGATTTTATAAATGTGGTTTTATAATTAAATGCTTTTTTATTTTAAAATTTAATGATATTTCATGGTTAGATTTATATTATAGTCTTCTTATGAAATGATTGAGTGAAATCCTTCTTGGATATGGATCGTTCCCATCGTGTTCCATCCACTGTTTACAGATTATCTCTTTATAGGTTCATGAATGGAAAAGCAAACTCGTGGTGGTGGTTTTAGTTGTTGAAAAATGGACATGTTGAGTTGTGTCTTAGTTTTTAATGGGTAAAATTGTATTCTTTTTATATATTACTATATTGTGGTAGTTATTTAATATACATAGGCATGTTTATTCATGTTTTAATTATATATCATTACTCCTAAGAGAGTTTATATTGTACAAAATATTTTTCTTGTATGTTTTAATTCATAATTTTTAGTGGTAAAATTATTTCCATGTTCATTTTTTTATGATGCCAGGTGATACTCAATGACCCATGGTGACTGAGAATGCCCTTCAGGCTATGTTAGGATAGGCGTGGTTACCAGGTTAGCAGGTTATCTAGCATTTCCATGACACCTATTGAGGAGAAATCCAATAGAGAAATTAATTGTGTATGAGGAGATAGAAATGGGTGGCCCTATGATCATATCTTATCTTAACCACCATTACTTAGCTCTTATTAAATAATGGGAAGTGAAAAACAACTCTCATTGAAGATGAGTATGAAGGATATTATGTTGTTGGTTGAAGTAGAATTTCTATAAAATATTTTCAGAAGATGAATATTATTGGTAAACACTATAAATAAATCATATTAGTTAGATATTTTCAATTGATGGTGACCATATTCCAGTCCTACACATGGGTAATTTTACTTCATCTTTACTAGATACATAAGAAATTCATGAGTTTTATTTGTGTAAATAGGTGATCTAGTGGTACCTAATTTTGTTTAGATTAATAACTAGTGATAATATTAAATGATAACACCAAATATTTTATTTCATGTATGATTTATCCAAAGTAGTGATTCCCCCCTCCCATTGGGGGTGGGGATTATAGAAATTCATTAAGTAATTTTATCCAGCTTCCAATAAAATCATACAAGAGGATTTGTGTTTTTTTAGGATTGATACAAATTAAATTCACATAGATATTTCAGAATTCACTAACGATTTCAAAGGGATTCCAGTTTTTCCCACAGTGAGAGTCCTATTTAGGCATTGTCTTGTATTCTAGATATTAAGTTTTATAGTCCGAAATTAAATTTTAAAATTAATCCTTATGATTGATGGTATTAGGAAGTACATATTTTGTATTTGGGGAGATTTACTAGAATAACTATGAGAACATCATATACATCATAATCTCTTATTGTTTTAGAAATGGATTAGTAGAGTATTAGTGGTCCATCGTAATGTTGGAACCATGGTGGTTGATGAGATTAGTGTGGGACAACAGTGACCTATATGTTAATACCCAAGAATGTGAACATTATGTATGAATGATGGTGGAGGACAATGAGTATCTACCATTATAGAAGTTGATAATTATTTGGATAAGGAAATATTCATCACCTATGATCAATATTGGTGGTCACACACTCTTATCTAATGTTATAGATATCACAACAGTGAAGTTGATATAGCGGGCCAATATTACTGAACATTATCAATTGATGGGATTTAAAATTTTTCCTATGTTGGGGATTATTTCAATCACTTTACTATGTGGATAGTGGTTTTTCATAATTTTTATATTTAATATCAATTTGAAAAATAATTTAATGGACTTCCATATTGATGTCTTTCAACTAATATCTAATTTCCAATGGATATTTTTGGGTAAACCCACTACATGGAAAATATCTCAATGTAGTGGAGTATAAGGTATTTGATTGATGTTGGGGTTATTAGTCAATTACGTTTTTTTGTTATTATCATGGGTTATAGAGATGAAAGAGTACAACCATAGTTATTTTAAAGACTATTCATTCCAATAATAGTGTATTAAGATGCATAATGGGTAGTGGTATTGTGTTGGGTAGTTCAACTATGATAGCATTATTCTTAATGTGATCATTAATATATTTCATGAACAAGAAATGAAAATAACATCGGAAACCTATGAGAGAATACAAAAACCTAATAATAAGGGGTGTGTAGATTTGGAACTTCCATAGATGTTTATGAAGATGTTGATGAAGAAGTACCAAATTTTAGTTTGTGTAGATTTATTACCATTAATTAATAAACCCTGATGACATGAGATAATGTTCAAGAGTAGGTGGTTTCAGTGGAGCAAACATCTATTCAACTCTTTTAGTATCAGTCTCAAATATGTTTGGGGTGTTTAATAGTAGAGTTTGGAATATATGATTTTTTGGATGTATCAACCATATAAAATACTATTTTAAGAGGGGGAGAGGGACACATCAGTTAGATGTATTCTTTGAAACAAAACTCAATGATATAAAAGCTATATGATTGTTGATTCAATTCATAGAAGGTGGTGGGAATATATTTATAAGGGGAAATGTTAAAGGTATTGTGCTTTGTAAATACTCACATGAGGTGAATTCAGTATTTCATTATTGTCTTTATTTGAGATGTGTTAGAGATGATGTCATTATTGTTGATACAGGTGGAGTCCCATCTTATTTTAGAATTCTATCAAATTTATTTTGTGTATAAATCCTTAAATATTATAGAAAATAATGTGATTTTAGGTTAATATTCACATGATGTTGATTTTTGATCTTCAATTTGAGGATACGTAGTTGTTTCCTTTTAATATTAAAAATGCATCAAAGGTCAAGGGATATAAAAATGACAATTATTTATGTTGATAATTAACTCAAAAATGATATTTGGAGTCATAGGACCTCTCATGAGGTAGTATGGTGATATATAACTTGAATAAATCCTCATAATTTATTTATCATTTCATTGGTTATATGGTGTAAAGATTACCCCTAGTTTGAGACAGTGTGGAGTTTTATAAAATACATATCCATATAATAAAACATTAAATATAATAAATTATTTTTAATATAAAAATATTTTCCAATATTAATTATTATCTTCCTTTAAAATAATTAATTTTATGTGAAAAATGAGCACATTATTATTTATTGTATTGTGGTTTTTTCCATAAGAGTTCTATATTCTTCATTTCACATCAGTAGTTCAAAGATTCAATCCTTAATATTTATTGTATTTATATTATAATGAAAAATACATAGTTTAAATATTAAACATTTGGTAATCTAAAATTAAGGTTATCATTCATAGAAACTATAATTTGAAAGTAATAGATAGAATCTAAGGATACCAAATTATTTTGGAGACCTTAACAACCCATGTGATAAATGAACAAGATTCATCATTAAAATAATCAATAAAACCTAATTAAAATGTAGAATTAATCATAAAAAAATTAAATCAAGGTATGTATTTTTTGAATTTAACAACACCTTTCATAATCATTTCATTATTTAATTGACGTATTGAAAACCCTATTCCCAATAATTAAACAACAGAATATTATTCATGATTCAATTTATCTAATCCATGTTCATGTGACTTTAATCCCTATTTTATGGATTTTTGTGTTTAAAAATTAAATAACTCCAATCCAGTTAGTTATAATTATATGGTTTTGATATTGGATCAATGAAAAAAATTTATTCAAATTCTCACCCACACTTAAGACCCACTCATCCACCACCATACCTCCCCGTTCTCTATTCTTATCGTATATGATTTCATGGTATCTATCCTTATTCATGTATAATGAATATTATTATGTTTTGTTCTCTAGGATGATTGGATATAACACCCCATCATTTTACATGTATAACAATTGATATAAAACACGATGTATTTAATGCCTTTATTTACAAGATAAAGTAAATATAAAATGAAATATGATATAGCAAAACATTATGACCAATTTATTGGATTCCAATGTAAGAATATTATTTAAAACATTGTGGAAAATATTTACAAATGATTTATATAATGAAACCATATTTATTAATATATAAGAAACAATTATTCAATTTTTAGTATAATCATTTTATGCTTCAAAATTAATTTCTCATTTATAATATATTTTATAGCGTTTTTGAAAATTTTATAAATTTTAATTATATCCCTTTTAAAAATAATATATTATAAAAATATAGCATTTAAAAAAAATTAAATTTTAATTTTTTGGATTTTTCTTAAAATATTTAATTTTTATTATTTTGAAAAAATATCTTTTTTATATGAAATTATCATTTCTATTCTAGTATATACGATGTACCATTTTCTTCGGAATTTGTTGTGAAATTTAATTATTTTATTCTTTTAAAAAACCTATCATTTTAATAGTGATTTTCTTTGTTATAATTTTTTGTATTAAAACATTTTTATACTTCCAATGTATTATTTTTTGGAAAATAAAATTTCATCGGATTTGTATGTATTATTTTAAAAATATTTTCTATAAAAAATATAAATTAAATTTTGTAAAATTTATTTAAAATTTATATTTATAATTTAATTTTTTATGTTAGTTTACTTTCATTTTCTGGCATAATTAATAGAAAAAATTTAAAACATTTGGTACAAAAGTTTAGGTTAACATGGGTTTACTCGGGGGTGATTAACTGTGAGATAATGGTAAAACATCCACATAAACTTTTCTAAATCATATTTTTTGTCCATATTTTAAACATTAATCATATATTATTAAATTACTAGTCATTTGGGTTATATTTTTTAAAAACAATACATTAATAAATTTTATTTTTTGAAACATTTTATGTTTTTCCTCTCCGTCAAATATAAAAGGGTGCCACATATCCTATCTTCGACAAAGATCAAGAGAATATTTTATAATAATATCCCCAATACAATACTTTTCTAACATCACTCTACATGTCTTATAGGTCTTTGTTTTCTCATAATACCATATATTCAACGATAAATGTGTAACCCAAGGGATGTTTCTTAACAATGAGGTATAAATCCTAAAAGAGTAATTTATAATGTATATCCTAATCCTGACTCTTATAACCTATTTTATCCCAAATATAATTATTTATGTTGTTTTGTAAATATATTTTAGGCATTATTGGGATTATGAAATAACCATTTTCAACCTCCATTCAATCAATTGGTAAATGAATGTATCACTTGTGTGTACATGTGGACTGGTGCCTCAATGTAGAAATAAGATTCAATTTTCATCATTATCATCCATTTTTTTTGTAATTATTGATTTATCTAATATATAAAATTTACATGGTATTATTGTGTTTTTTAATGGTAAAATATTTTTTATACTTTATTCATGTTTTTTATAAAATTAAAAATCGTTCTTTTATATATATGATATTCCATCTGCATAGATAATGTAATTAATTTTTATATAACTACCTTGTAAGTATTTTTTTTAATATATGTGATAAAGATATATTATATTTATATATTTATTAAAAAAATTATATTTTGGAACCATGATTAATGTAAATTTACAAATACTACTAATCTAAATAATTTATGGGAAACAAATAGTTAACACCCAGAAATGAAGATTTTAATATTGAATTATTGACAAATGGGTGTCAATATATTATATCACAATTATATAATGTGTTATATTTTTTTTCATTTTTATGTTTTTGGATTGTAATAAATTAAAATTTATTATATGTTATTTTTGAGTGTATACGATGATATTCAGACTCGCGTTAAGGGTTTTACATTTCAATTTTATTTTTTTAATCAGATTGTTTATGATTAGGTTTTGAAAAATGAAAATATATATTATCTCACTTATAAATGTTATATATTTAATTAAAATATGGTTATTTTTTGAAATCAATCATTTATATTTTATTTTACCTTCTTTAATTACCCATGATAACAAAAATTAGCTTTTATAGAAAACATGAATTTGTTTCAATCTTCAATTTGGAGTCATTTTCTTCCATGTCCATATTTTCCAGAATATATTCTCATGGATATCATTAATATCCTTCAAATATTTATTAATGTAATTTTTACCAATGATTTTATTTTTAAAACACATTTAAATATAATATTATTGTCATTTTCATAATAGATAACTTTTTATAAAATGAGTGAATATAATATTTGTATTTATGACTACGACATGAATGGAATTTTCAACTGTTATGACCACTCAGTTAATTTATGAATCCACTAAAATTCTCCCAAGTTTAATTAAAATAAGTTTCATAAAATTGTAATTATTTTTAGATATTAAATAATTGATTTCAAAATGAAAAGGTTATTTCCGTCAAGAAAATGTTTTGATGGTATTTCAAAGGGATTCTCATTTTTGACTATAAACGTTGATGTTACCTTTATTTCTATAAGGATATTATCCAATGAAACACTCCATATTAGTTTCTATATGGTTTATGATTTTGATAATTAAATAATAATGAATCTTTTTTTGTGACGTTATTATTTAATGAATAATGTTTTCCTCATATGTATATGAATGGATTTTGATTCTTTGATGAGTTGGTCTGTTGTATTCCATCAATGAATTAGGTAAAGAATAATGTTTTTTTGTGATCAATTTGTATATAAATGATTATATCAAGATCATTATATGGTTCATGATAGGTTATCCAACACCAAAAATAAGATACACAAGACATTATTCCAACCTCGATGCAGGTATATGGGTGGTCATCACAAACATAACATGTGATGAATTCATTCATTAGTATCCTTGATATATGATTTCAATGATTACAATAATTATTATGTCAATATTTCAAACCCCAATTCTATTAAAATAGCTAATAAAAATTTTATTCTCTCATATCATATGTTTATTGGTTCTATTTTGATTCATGACATATGAAATACAATGATTTATGTAATGAATCATGATTGTGAAATTTAAATTTTTTGTTAGGTTTTTCAATTTTTATCCTCATGTTCTCATACACCTATTATTGTATTATTGTTATATGACCATTGATATATCCTTTTCATACCCATAATAAACATTTGAGACCACACATTCTATTTTTCCATTTTTCTCAGAATATGATGAATGGTTTTAAGTATTATATTTCATAAAAGGGATTCAATTTTTTTGAACGTAGTAAGAGATTATTTGATTATTTGATGATCTAATTATTTAAAAATAAATATTATCAACTACAATAAAACATTATAGTTCTAGAATGGTTTATAATGATATAAAATGAATATTTATATATTATGATTTTATATTAATGAATGAGATTTTTATATCTCATTTGTTAAAACTCGATCAACTTTTAGTGATTTATGGAAACACGGATAATGGAACATTACTGATAATCCTTGTGATAATGATATGTAGATGATAATTTTATATGTAATGATTAATATATAACATTGGATTTCCCATGAAATAACTCCATTACTTGAAGTAAGTATGTAGATTTGGTTGTGGCATAGATTAACATAGTGTTAATAATTATGAATTAGAGGATTTAATATTAAATCAATCATAAATGGTTCAACATTAATGTTCCTAATAATTCACACAATGATAGAAACTATCAGGGAATGTTCTTGGGATAAATAATATTTTCATTATATACCATATTGGTGAAATCTTATTGATGATGAATTTATATGGCCATGGTTAAATTTTATTTTTAATTTATTGAAAATAATGAATCATGATTTTGATATCAAATGAATGATTTTTTAGGATTATATAGTTTCACTTTATGACTATAGTAGACCACACTACGGTTTTCTTTTTTATATAATGAATGTAACTCAAGGGATCCATATTAATGCCTAATTTTAAGTAAAATTAAATGAGTATCCACCCAATGAATCATATTTTATGGGAAATATAATGATAAATTACTTTTCTATGATTATGAAAATTTCTCAAGTCATGAATCATGTTGATCTATCAAATGAGAAAAGGGGTGAACAATGTTCTGTTGATTCATTCATAAGGAAACATCAACATTATTTTGATTGTTCAGTGAGGAAACTAATTAATGTGAAATGGATCCCTTCCATTGAAAAGATATTTTATTTTCTCTAGTTTTCAGATAATGAAAATTTTATTCTTTTTTAAGGAGAATAAAAGAAAGGTTGTAATTTTATGAAAAACCTGAGGTAACATGACGAAATTGAATCTATAGAATAGGATTATTATAAGAGATTATTTTTCAATATTAAAATTATTTGTAAAATTAAAATATTGATAGATTAATAATTCCATGAACTAAATTATAATGATGATGAATCCATTAGTATTTATGAGTAAATGTTATTGGGATTGTAATGTACTCTACTGGTATTATCATCTAACTTAAAAAAATATTGAACAATATTGTAGTGGTGTAAAACCTGGCCTCTAAAGATCATTAATCATAAGATAATTATATTGTAATGGAAAAACAATTCAATGTTCTCTAACTGTTGAAATGGATATCAATGGCACCAATCAATTTCATGGTTTTGACAAAAAAATCAAAGATGTAATTAAAAGGAATATTTAATTAGAAAATCCTTAGGGATGATGTTGGGACTTCATTAATACCAAATGTTTGTAAGGTAACATGCAGAAAATTTTATTAAGGGAACGGGTATATGAATTATGTTTGTGTGGGAAGGTCATTAGGAAAATCAACATTGATTTTAGAAGAGGATAATATATAATTAATAGAGTATGAAGAAAATTCATAGAATTCACCCCCATGATAGAGGGTTTCAAATTCAAGGATTATGTGTATTATGATAACCAATACATCAATTTGAGGGGTAATGACAATGATAGATTTCAAAATACACTTAATATATGAAACAAAGGTAAATATCATTTTATACATTTTTTCTTTGTGCTGAAAAGTAAATATACCACCCACACTAGAACTATTAATTTAATTTATTTGGATTATTGATCTAAAAACTCTTTTATATTTGATAAATATTTTATGTGTATCACATCACCACCTCAATGATTCATTACTAAATTATCATTAAAAAATTCTAGTGGTAAAATAATTTCATCTCTTCTTTATGATTCTTCTCTAATTGAGGTTTGTGGGAATTGGCTTCCTATAAATATCATAGTTATCCCCCTAATTGAATATAATGTTATATTTGTTATGGAATGGATTTCAGTATAAGAGTAACATACCAATTTATGAGAAATAAGTAAAATTAAATACTCAAAACCACATTATGATCTTTTATCTAGGACAGTATAATTATAACCATCCATTTAAAATTAAATCCATGTATGGGTATTGATTACCATTCAAAGAGGTTATTTATATTAGATGTTTTGTGAGAATCACAACATAAAATATATTACTATTTGTTTGGATCGTTATTATTTATTTTTAGAAGATTTGTATAATATTACCATATGAATTTATGTCTTTATTCTAATAGAACTCATTCCTAATGATACACACATTTCAAAGATTCTATATTGAATTATCCCAATTGAGTTGTATGAGTTAAAGATAGAACACCAGGAGAATCCTAAAAAATGATTCATTAGGCCACGTGTATCACAATGGGTTACCCATTTTATTACTGTTAAGAATAAATATGGATCAATGTGTTTTAATTTTTATTTTCATGAAATCAACAATATCATTGTCTATAATATGTGTCATCTTCCCCATATTAATGAAATGTTTAATAAATTAAAAGTAACTCGGTTTTTTATATTGTTAATCTATGATTTTTAAAATATCAATCTTGGCTCAAATCATATAAAATTCCCATGAAAATATTTTATATGAGGTATAGATATTATGAATTTATACAGACTCCATTTGGTCTTACAAATTATCCCTCTATCTTCAGGGATATAATGAGAAGAGTATTTTTATATTACCTTGATTTTTTGTGTGGTATCATTTTAAGAATATGTTATCTAATATTTGAAGAGAATTTATGATTTGTATGATCAGATGAGGATTTTTTGGTGAACATTAATAAGGATAAGTTATATGAAAAATTTACAATATGTGAATTTTGGATACATATGGTTTGATATTTTGTTCTTATAATCTCAATAAAGTGTATATCTGTGGATCTATAAAAGCTTTTCCGTTATTTAATATTTTTCTAAACAAACTATGGTGATTGAGATATATATGTTTCTTTGTTTGGATAGATTTGATCATGAATTTGGGATAAATTTATTAAGTATCTCCAATCCACTCGCCATCTTAACTCCATATATAGTGAAGTTTCTTTAGAGTAATGAATTTGTGGAAAAATTAATGGAACTAAATAGAGTGTTAGTTAATGAAAAATATCTCACACTATAATAAATTATAGAACCAATTGAGTTCTATAATGATTCATTGAAGTATTTATTTGGAAGCTTCTTCATGCTGAATGATATTGAAATTTCCCATTCATTATAAAAATGAACATTGATGATTAAAATTTCCTAACCAATGTTTGTGAGTAAGATATAATAATTTATTAACTAAATATATGGAGGAATTATCATTATAGAGTAACATGTGTCATATAAAATGATTTTAAAATTTTAATTTTTTTATTAACATATAATTATTTTAATATTCTCATGTGAATATTATTGGAGTTGACTAAAGATTATGTCTACTAAAAAGATTACCATACTGGTAATTTAAGAAAAGTTGGTTATTCTCTATGATTAAAGTAGCATGTTATATTATCTGTGATGTCTATAAAAATATTCCATATTTCACTATTCTAAAAGGATGGATCATGAAATCATGGAAGAAGGGGAGGAATAATATTTTGATAAAATGAGTATTCAACCATTAATCCATGGAATTATTAAAGTGGCATAGAAGGAAGATATTGATCATCAAAATTGGGTACAAATGTTCTTAATTTAAATTTTTATACTGATGGAATGATAATTTTTTTAACCTTGTCTGTGTTATATCAACAAAAAACTTGAATGTCGTGATAATGGAGGTAACTCGTAGTTACAAATTATCTATTCATACTAGAAGTATGATATGTATAGTGATTTAAAGGATTATTTAGGTTGGGAACAAACGATTATATATATATATATTAGATTATGTATCACAGTACTTGGTATTCCCACAATTTATGTATGAGAGATATAATTCAATTTCAATGATACAACCATTTACTAGAATAGAAATAGAAAAATACCACCATGTATTTCATCATTGGGTTCCATAAAAAATATAAAGGGAATAATTCTATTTATTTTATAGAAAATAAAAATAAGAAATAAATTAATTTAATTACTATATGAGAATATTTATCTCTTTATCATTTTACATGGATAAATATGAATGCAGTGGGAAGATTTTATGGTATAGGATAATCTATTTTATTTTATCGAGATCAAATGCTTACCTGAATTTTTCGGTGAATTCCCCAGTAAGATCTACATATAGTGTCGTGTGTCTATTTTACCAGTTATCTTTAGATAGATGGTTAGTCTAATAGAACTATTCAAACCCTATATGATATGTTGGTATCTTATTATTTGGATTTTAAATATGGATGGGATCAAAATCATAATCCACCCATTGTTTCTTATAATAACAACTTCAACATAATTATTCATAATGATCCTTACGAATAACACAATGAATACAATTATAGAACATTACAATGAGATTATTTTGTTAAATATGAGATGATATGGGTATCTATCCTAGTTAAGGATGTGGTAGAAAATTTTATATCCACTTTAGAGTGCATCAAAATGGCTCGGAGTTGAAAGAGAACATATTCTAGCAATAATAGATTATATCCAAAACTAAAATTTGCTTATAATATATTATTGTGAATTTCACTAAGAAGTAATGCGACAATATTTATAAATAAAGTAATTTTTCACTAGGTTAAATGTTACATTAAAAATACTTAATCAGGTATTGACTATTGATTAACACTTTGTTCATCCAAGAAACCTATTCCAATTTCATGATATGCTCCATGATTCTCATGATGAATACTTACTTGATCCTTCACATATAATAAACCCATAGGTTCAACCGTTGGATCAAATTACTTATGATGAATTATCATCGATAGATATCATGGATCATAAAGATAAAGTGTTATGGAATAAGAATACCCATCTGGTTAACGTTTTAGAGAGGAATCATAAATTATTAGAAGTTAATTGGGAACATGAGGACATGATGAAACAGAAATATCATCACATATATTTATAATAGTGATTTAATTTTATTGATGAATGAAATTACTAGCGGTGTAGATTGTAACACCCCATAATTTGATATGTATTTACTTTGAAATTAAATGTGATATATTTTAAACATGCCTTTACATATATCCATATTTTATATGAATAATGATATAGAATACCATTGTGACCAATTTAATATATTGATGTCTATAAATATGATTAACCAAAAAATTATAAATATTAATAATGGTTTTATATAATTAATAGTTACTAATTATTTCTTAACAAAATTACCTGATATACATTAAAATCAATTTATTCATCAAAAATATGTTTTCTTTGAATAATATTTTTGTAAAACATTTTTTGTGGATATTAAAATTAACAGCAGCTACTTTTATATATTATAGTTTATAAATATGTTATATTTTTTTAATTCATAATATCAAAATCACCATAAGGTGAAATTTTCAATTTTTCTAAAAATATTAATTTCTGAGCGAATAGAGAAAAAATTACGAGTTTATAGATTAATGTCTTTTCCATTCAGTTATTATGAAAGTACCTTTGGTATTAAAAATATTTTAAAATTTTATAACATGTTTTCTATTAAAAATAATTCAATACATTTAATTATATTCAATGTTTTCCATAAATTTCTGGGATAATATTTTATAGAAAAAATTAATATTTTCGGGAAAATTTAATTCCCTAATATTTTGTATATTTATATTTAATGTATTATTTCAATAATAGAAACAGAATTTTATATAATTTATTGTATAATTTAAAAATATAATATTAATATTTTAAACTATGTCAAAGTTAATCATTATTCATAATTAATATATGAAAGAGTAAATGTCTGTTTCAAAATTTAGGTCTAAAATGAGTTTCCATTAGGGGAGTTTAAACCAACAGATAAGAGAATGAATTAAATTTCGTTTTTCATAAATATGTTGTATGTCCATATATATGCCCTATAACATCAAATATTTTTATATGATTATTTCTGGAGGCTTCTTTCCTTAATAATATATTATTATATTTTAAAAAATTTAAATATATTAATTGTGTTCTCTCCCTCGCTTATAAAAGTATGGCACATATCCTCTCTTCTTGGAACTATATGTTATTCTAAAATATATAAATCCTAGATGAAATTCCATCATGTGATCCCCAACCATTCCCTAAAAGTTTATTTTTATCATAATACATCCCTTTCAAGGCATATGGTGTATGCCAATGAAGGTACTCAATAAAGAAGTATAACTCTTAACTGTGTACTTTGAATATTATTTCTTCTTCCACAATATCTAAACCTATTGTACCCATAATATAATTATGAATTATGTATCATCAATATATTGAGACTTTATGGAATAATGATTTTCCATCATGTTTCCATCAAATTAGAGAAGAATTTATCGCTTGTGCTTCAGTGTGGACAACATCCACCACATAGTTATATGATTCCATTTTCGTCAAAGTATTTCATGATTTTTAATATAGTTCTATTTATTAATAAAATATGATATCCACGATATAATTATGAATATGGATTGAAGTAATATTTTTGATGTACTGGATAGAGTTCAATCAACAGTAACTTTACTTGGTTGTACACATGGAATTAATGGCGCCTCTCTATACACAAGAGGATTACGACTACCAATTAGGGTCCAACGAGGAATAGTGTGTAGTCTATATATCTTGATCATATTATCCTACAATGGTATAATCATATCAATCATTATTAGAATCACAATAATTCTCTGATCAAATGTAGAAAAAACATCCATTATATAAATTACCAAGTAATTTCATCCAATATTGTCATATAAAAACAGTGATCATGGCAAGCTATAAAAAACATGTAACACATGGTAATAGGAATCCTATACAATACATGTATCAAAATTAAAAAAATGTACAGAAATGATCAATATACATATAGAATCATGATCCATATATTGGTATTATTCCCATCAACTCCTATAATGTAATTGATCAAGAACAATAAAATTAGTGTTTCCTTATTTATCTACCTACATAGATGAAGTCTATTTGGTTACAAAATAGAATCCCAAATAGGGTGTCTAATATTACATAGTAGGGTACCACTATAAGTGTCAATAACTATTTTTCTAGTGCATATAAGCTGAATTAGAGTGCATATAAATCAATAGTACACATAATTAGAATATAAGTTATATTTTATAGTCTTTAAAATGTAACGTTATCATGAAAATAAAACGTAATGGCAATTTGTAAATATTTTAAAGAAAAATCAATGCGGGTTTCCATGTAATATTGTACCAGTCCCACATGAAACAATGACTAAAAAGTAGAAATTTCCATTATAAAAAATAAAACAAGTTTAATTAGGTAAACAAAATCCAAAAAAAGTTCAAGTATTCTTAATATAGTAAGTTTTATGGTGTATAAATGTCTACGAAATCCTAGAAAATCATGTAAAATAGATAAATTGGACCCCTGGGGAAAACATTTCCATGTCATTGAAGTAATCTAGTTCCTTGGAGTTGAATCTTCCTTGGAATCAACGTAATCTAAGAATCTATGATCCATGTGGGATAAATGTAAAATACATAAAAGTAATCTAATCAGATACTTTCTATGGAGTATAAATTTCCCTGGATTCCTAGTAATTGGAAATAATATGTTACATGGAGTAGAATTGTATAATTCTTCCTAATAAGTCATTAGACCCATGGAGTTGAAATGTGAAAGGAATCATAGTAATCTAATTAAAAAAGTAATGTAATATATGGAGTGGAAATTTACAAATAATCGAGGTGGGGCATATCTAAGGATTATAAATGACTATTTCATCTAAATCGATCGCCAGTGCCAAACCTTAAATCCTTAATTATCAACATAACTAAATCAATGATAATTCCATTATTCATGTCACCAATCAATACATAAAAATAATTATTCTAAAGGATTACTTATTTCATATATGTCATATATAAATTAAAAGGTTTTATATGGTCTGTCAAACCATTAACAATTAACATAATCACCATATTCAATTCTCCATTTTACAATTGAGGTCAACACACCCTAAGGTCCATATAACCATGATAAGATGACAAAACCCACCACATGGGAGGTACGGGTGGATTTTAACTACCTCTAACCTTATATACGAGTTTCGAGGAATTTACCAGACATAAATTTAATATTTAACTAAAGGTACAATTAATTTATGAAGCATCACCCTAAAAAGTATAACATGTGTTCCACTAGAAATAATATATAGACTACTAGAAATTTAGGGAAAAGTTATAAAACACATACCATAATCTCATATATGAGTACACATTATGCCAAAGACATCGATTTGGTCTACATTAGAAGAATATGTAACAATTAATAAACTCTATAAACATAGGGAATGATAGATTTCACCAAAATAACAGCACTAATAGAATGAAATATGATAAAATGAGCCTAAGGCACTAAAAAACATAAAATTATGTCCAATGAGATGTATATAAGTTGAGTCAGTGGATATAAAAGGAAATTAAACCAAATCTTGTATTTGGATTGAATCAGGGTCCAAAAAGGGAAACTCGGACTAACCACAAGTGAAAAAGAGAAAATAGAGGGTTGGATACATATTTAAATGATGTATGTGTAAATATTTCCCCCCTTAAAAATTGGATTTCATAGTTTTATTTCATAGTTGTCCAAACCTTGTCAAAACCAAGCACCCACCTCTGTCTCAATAACTCACATCACATTGAAACATTCCATGGTTACAATTTTTATCATATTCTATAAAAACTATTCCACACACACAGTCATGAAACCTGGGGTGATTTTTTTCAACAAACGGTGAGGCTATGGACAGTGGACTAGAACAACGCCCACTATTTACCCTAATTGTGTATCCCTTCCGTCATAGTTTCCACTTACTATGCTATAAATATATATTTTTTCTATAAAATGGGGCTCTGGTCTAAAAACAATTCTAAGACAACTATTTTTCTTCCATATACATACAAATAATTCATATTAGATCAAAACCAAAGAATTAAACCATAAATAAATGGGTTCTATACATCATATAAAATCAAAGATATTAACATCTTCCCCTTAAATCAACTCATCCACAAATTTTCCTTCTAAGGGTGGTAATGTATCTTGAACTATATATTTAGCTACTCACATTTACATTGGCCACCCACCCCCACATATTTTCTTGTTTAAGGTTGTGATAACATATCACCAATACTAGAGGGGCTAACTAACCTTGAAAAAGCATGGTACCTTGATCAACAATATTGATTATATTCTCCTCAAATGATACATCTAACTCCGACTCAATCTCATTAGGATGAATAATATGTGAAAAATCATTATTATATCATTGAATCTAAGATACATGGAAGACTCCATGCATGTCCTGGTACCTCTTAGTTCAATTAAGTAATATGCTATCATCCTAACTCTCTATAGAATATCAAGGTGCACAACATAAAGATGCAATAAATTCCCTTTCTCTTGAATCGTTCTAATCCCCAATCTTGGTGAAACATAAAATAAATATGGAATCCCCTCCTAAAACTATAGTGGTCGGTGAAAATAATCAATATATGAATTATATCTTCACTAATATATTGTAATTGGATTCATAATAAACTATACCTATAACAAAGACTCCTAAATGAGATGAGGACCCATTAGTTCTACATCAACTACTTTTGAGTAGCACAAGGGTGAACATAATGAAATATTGTATATTTCACCATAAGGAGACATCTATATGGTACAACAGAAGATTTTATTATAATGTATCAATGATCTATGTAAGTTTTTATCCCAATAACACTAATATCAAGGTCTCATGCTCAAAGCATGTTCTTATGAACTTTTATATTATACCACTAATTACCATTTGCCTATTGGTGATAGGTTTTACTCAACTGTTATTGATAACCTAGTACCTTTTTTAACCCCTTAACAAACCATGACTTGAAACAAGAATATCTATCTAATAAAATTTATTTATTAACCCTGTAGAGGCATATGATCTTACGAATGCAAAACCTCCCAGGCTTATCACCTAAAAGAGTCTCAAAAATAGGTAGAAAATGGGAGGTGTTTTTATCCTTTCTATGATCACCCATGTAGAGTCATTGTCTAATAGAGATATATCCAATATCATCATGAAGTCCATGTTGACATCATCTAATTCTCATTTAGGAATATGTAAGGATTTAAATTACCCATTGCTCACTGGTTCTCTGGCTTCACCTGTTTTTATTTGGAATTATCAATAATAATCCCCATTATTTCTCGCTTTATCCTCGGACATCAGTATGGGTGATTTAAGTCATGATACATCTTGTTAAGACCATGATTCACATCCCATATAGTCATATGATATTAAAATGTCAAATAATCTCTAATATTTTTCTAAACTGAAATGATTCTATGAATACACAAGATCTCATTCTCATTAATGACCCAACATGGAGGAACGTAATCTCTTACAAGGCTTTCTTATAACACTAATCCCATGAAATTTGATTGCTTCCTCATCTCAACTATGTCCATGAAGTGAATATTACTTTTAAAATGAGGAATTTTAATGATATTCAAAATGTTTCTATCCTCTATGTGCATCTATGAAAAAATGGACATAAACATCCACTCACTACTAGCCTTCTGAACCAATTGTTTCTATGTCCTCATACTCAGCGCATCAACAACTACATATCCCTTTTAGGAATATAAGAAATATTGAAGTTATAATACTATAGGTATTCTCCCCACATTCCTTTCCGATGAATCAAGTTAAAAAATATAAAGATATATTTTTTAAATTTATGTTCCCTATAAAAAAATATTATACCTATAAGTAATGCCTCCAATAGAGAAAGGAATGAAAAATAGTTTCTAAAATAAGATAGCGTGTTAGGTAGTACCTCTTGTGTGGGAACATCTTAGAAGTCCTATAATCCATCAATCGACCCTTCTATATCATAACTACTAACAACCTTATACCTTCTGCACTAGAATACACTATATAGAGTCATCGTAGACATGGATGAATTAGAACCAATGATGAAGTTATTATCCCTTTAAGATATTCGATGAATGTCTCACTTCTTTTATGACCATATAAAAGTCACGCCATTGTATTTCAAACCCATAAGAGGTTTATATAGGGCCAAGAATCCATGTATGATGTGTTTGTAATTACATTATATCCCTATTAAACTCCATATATCAAATCAATTCATTCTCTTCACCCATGAAAATATTGTTCTCACATTATCTGAGCTGACTAATGCTCATATATATGGGATAATATGACCCGGGATATCAATTATATCTAACGAAATGTGTAACTTTGTGAGACTAGCATATAATTTCTTCTCACTCAAACTATTTAATGTCTTCTAATGATATTTCTCATGGGGGTGTTTAGTGTGATAGTACACAAAGATATTATCTACTAATACCACAACAAATGAATCCATATATATATTGGAATCATAGTTTATCGGTTCTATGAAAATTGATGGTGAATTCATAATACTGGGAGGACTAACCAAATACTATTACAAACCATATCCATTAAAAAAAATCATGATATGTTTGATAGTTTAACATGAGGTTTATGATAACATGATATCAAATCAATACGTATGATCACTCATGCCAAATATCATTTTCCAAAGATAACATCTATCTAAGGAAAAGAATACCTTATCTTAACCATCTATTAGTTCAATTTTTTAATCTACACATAAATGAAGTGTTCCAACTACCTTCATGGTGAAAATACCACCTAATCCTATGTATATGTACATGGTTATATAAATCCTTTTACATAAAATCATCTAGAATCACCTTGATCTGTTAAAACACATTATTAGTTATCTATAAAGTATAAATGTATACCACTAATTCTCATAGAATTCCCTAGATCATAAACTCTACCCCCTCTCATGAGGCATTCATAAAAATCCATATTGGAAAAATTATTTAAACAATATAGAATATGGGAGAAGTAAACCTAATTCATTCCCTGAAAATATGGATATACTATAGTAGTCTTGATTTTCACCCCACTCATCCCACAATTCTCAGTTCCAACTCTGCTTACCTGGACATCTGATTCACCCATGTTAATAAAAAACCACAGACTATAGATGTGATGGTCACCCTTTGGAAATATAAGTCAACATAATAATGATAGAGAAAAAGGTCTATGTCAAGAATGATGTGGAACCCTATATTCTTGATGAAAAAAATGTCTCATATGAATAAAAAACCACATACCTCAATGGAAACCCCTTAAACTAGCATAAATTCTCCAATAAAATTTTGAAATTGAGTGTGGAGTGTCATGAGGCCACTGGATATCTGAGAATAAATCCTAGGGCTATAAAAAAAGTCAAATATATGAAATAATTAAAATCACATGTATTAAATAGAGTATATATTAACATACATGCTACCAGTATAGTATATCTCAATTTATATGGTATAGAACTCTACTCCTCGGGTATTAGTTGTATTGTATGCATATGGACCAATCCATTACTCTAAGATATTTCTTTACTACCATGAGGATCTCCTCTCTATTGTAACTAAAAATATAGTGTTTGGATACCCCAACCATGACCATGACCTCGTGCGGATCACCCGACTGAACTGCTGCTATATGTATGACATGAAGCTGATGAATCCTCTCCTAAAGGTGGATTCATTTAAAAAACACTCTCATTGGATTCTAGAAAAATACTATAGGAAAAAAATATAAATAGACCATGCTTCTGGAGGTTTATCTCTCAAATAGGATTCTATCACACTATCTCCTCCTATGTCCCTACCTCCCACACTGGTGATAGAAATAATGACTACTAGTACTAATTCTTTGGAATGTATTCCCCTTGACGAGTGGTATCAAAACATTACTTCATCAAACCAACCACAAAGCCACTGCGTCATGATTTTGATATTCCTTGCTTTGTGGAGCTAGCATTCCTTAGAATACATTCAATAATGAGAAGTATATTTTGTATTTCTCATATGGTTGTAAGATAAATACATTCACATATTATCTAATTTCATAACAGAGACCATGCTCAAATCACATATACTTTGAAACCACAACACCTAACAGAATAAGTGTGAAATATATGAGATCTATAAAATGTGTAAAATAGTCCACAATAGATAAGGTTCATTACTCCAAGTGACAAAATACTATCGATCTATCATCCATTAATATTTTATGTTAACTGTTATCATATAAATATTTTTATGAATCCATCCAATCTATATATTGATGATGATCCATCTAAGTAATCATGATCCTCCAACTCTTGGGGAATCCTGAAGAATATATATTGTGATAATTAAACTCTTCTCATGAGGTTTCATGAGATGAATTAAAATTTATATGATCGACTCTAGACATGAACCTACTAAAAATATTCTTTAATCCCCCAAACAAGTTAGTAGATTCTACTATTAGAACTCATCGGTCAAAACATCCATAGTCTAGCCTAGTCCTGGGGCATCGTGAATGGTCTTCTTTAAAGTGTAGAAAAATGCCTTGGAACTACGCAACTATACATTTATTTTTTTTAACAAGAGGTTCCAGGTGGAACTACTATAGGTTCTACAGGTGGCCTAGGTCCCACCACCTACAGAGCATGGCCTTTTCTTCCCCCATGATTGACCAACAGAATCTATCACGGTGGCATAACTCTACAATGTTCAAGAAGAAAACATAAGAAAAATTTGATAATGAAAAGATCACAAATATAAAATTAGAAAATGTATAATCATTCCTTGACACAACACACACCCATCATTATACTCTTATGTCTAGGTTTATGTAATATATTGATCATTATGGAAATATAGTGACATTGTCTAAAAAATACTACTATGTTTTGGTCAGTGTCAATTAATCTCTTATAATTTAGTTTTCTATGTATAAATAGTTTAAATTTCATTTTATAGGGGAAAACTATGTTTCATGTTTAATTGGAATCCCCATTTAATGATGATTATTTCTTCTAAAATTTGGTTTCATTTAATTTCATTCTCATTTATATAATATTTCTCATTAAAATGGATGAAAAATATTGATCACCAATTCTATATTATAGGTTCCCATAAAACATAAAAGTTGAAGTGTTGAATCTAAATAATCTAATCCAGTCATTCAAAATTATTGTGCATGATATGTTATCACAATTTCTTGGTTATAAAAATAAATTCACCAAAACATACTAAAAATAGTTCACGTGTTATTATAAACATGGAATTGAATAATATAGATATATCAAATCATGTGATCCTATATAATTTATTGATTTAATACATCCTTTACAAATTATTCCTGGGATTAAAAGCAATAATCATAAGGAACAAATAACTATAGGTGCATCACTAAATGTTAAAATCAAAGAAACCATAATAAACAAAATCCATAACATAATATCCCACCCTAGGTAATTTGGTATTTTCATGTAGATGGGATAGATACTCCCAATAATAACTCATTAATTAACTCTAACACAATCCTAATAACTTGTAAAATATTCCCAAATAATAGGAATAAGTATTGAACACATTGATAACAATTTATACCATCCCAAACTATGTTCAATAAACCATAATTGGCCCCAGTTTATAGGATGGCATTAAATGTGACTCCATATATAATAGAGGATGTATAATTGTAGTGAGGGACCAAGGTGGAACTATGGGAAACTGTATACTCAAAATCAGAGTTTAGTATAGTGGTATAATCATATCAATCAATATTGGAATCATACGAAATAAATTAACAGTAGATGAAAAAATAAATTATATAAATAACCTATTAAACATATCCAATAGTTTCATATAAAAACTATGAACATTCCACGCTATAAAAACCATTAAGATATTGGAATTGTTATCCCATACAATACATGCATCAAAATTATAAAAAAACAATATCCAGATAGCATCGTGATTTTTAGCTCAATAATGTTCTCTCAAGCTCCAATGACATACTAAATTAAGAAATATCAAGTGAGATAATTTATTTATATCTAAATGCATCCATGAATTCTATTAGGGAATGCAATGATAGCACAATCATGGTGTGAGATATCACTCAGTTGGACACAACCAATAGTGTCTATAATAAATATATTCATTACATATAGGATTATATAGAGGTCATATATAAAAGTAATTCATATAATAACAATAATAGAGTTGATATATTCCAAAATGTCAAATCACATTTTGGTAAAGAAACAAAATCATAATGGACATAAATAAATAATTTCAAGTAATATCAATATACTACACCATTTAATCGTATACCAGTACCACATTGTCTAGAATCTAAGGAGTAGAAATAAACCTGAAAAAAACTAAACTATGTAAATAAATTAAATATAATTTACTGTGTAAAAATTCCAAATGAATCCTAATATATTATGATCTAACTAATTGATATGTATATGGAACCCTAGAATGTAAATTAAATAACTAAAACTTGATCAGAATATAGGAATGTCAAATTCAACAATATAAGTTGGATCCTATAGGTAGAATTGTTCATGACATCAATGTTATAATAGATTATAGGGTCCAAGGTGTATAAATATTCATAGAAACAATGATTTCTAAGAAGATACGATCAAAGGAGTATATTTCTATACGACATAATAATAAGGCTTAATATAAATGGTGTATAAATCTACAAGGACTCCAAATAATATAATTTAAATTGTAAACTAGATACTTCTATTAGCAATATCGATAGCATCCTGGTGGGTTGGATCCATGGATTAGAAATATCTAGGGCATCTAAATGAGTCATTGGTTCCATACCATAAACCCTACATTATCATCAAAACTATATAATTACCCATTATATTAATAATTTCACTAGTAATTTTATGACCATACAAAATCTAGTGGATCAATCTTTTCAAACCATTCATATAAAAATTACAATACCCTTTTTGGTGATTAAAACCATTATCAATTCACTTTATTGACATATTAAATTCACAATTATACAAGTGAGGTCAGTGAAACCCTAGGGTGGTATAATCCTATCCAAAAGAAAGAACCCACCCCATGGGACGTTTATTTGATGTTAACTAATGTTAACCTTATATAAAAGTGTCAAGGATGTCCTAGGAATGAATTTAATATTTTTATCATTATTCAAGGATTTTACGAATCATTTCTAAGAAAATGATGGCATGCATAGTAATGAAAAAAATCAATAAACAACTCCACATTTAGAGAAAATATTTATACCACCAACCATAATCCAATATAAGAGGACACAACTATTATAATCCTATAATTTGTTCTAGGTATGAAAAAATGGAAAAATGGATGAGCACCCTAAAAATACAGAATAAGAGCCTGCCCTAAAATAGAATTATTGATAGAAGGGAAACTGACAAAAAGATCCTAAGTAGACAATAAATCATCATTAGTAATCTAATGAGATTAGTGGAATAAGAATAATATTTAAGATAATAAAAATACTCCAAATCATATATTTAGATATAAGATATATCTATCATGAGAAAATAGGGCTGGCTATTTGAGAAAATGAGAAAAGGGGAGGAGGGTTGAATATTTAAATTAATTAGTGGAAATAATTGTTATTTCAAATTCAAAAATCATATCCCATGGTTTGTATTCCCTTGGGTACAAACCATGTTCCAACCAATGATCCAAATCTACCTTAAAACCAATATTTTCACATTCATGGGGAAAGGTCAGACACATCATATGGTAATAGTTCATTTTCACTCTATTACAAATCATTCAGCAGAGTCACATGTGTGTGGCATGAGATTTATGGTTTCATAAAACTATATATCTTTGTATAGTAACCTATAACCCAACCTCACCATATTTTATTCAAATTTTTTTGGTTGGTCCACATTGCTTTTACTAACCATTGGGGCTGACTATTTTCTCCAAAAAACGGGATTGTAGTATCCAAAAAAGCTAAGAACACCCTTGTTTCCTCCATTGACATAATTGGATTTAATATTAGGTCAAGATAAAGGAATTATTTTATAAATAAACATTCTCTATATCTCAAAAAAACCAATGATTGTACAATAATTTTTATCTCTTATTGCTTATTTTATTTCCAAATTAAAAATAATGTGTATGCTTACGTATAGACTTCAGTACAATGTAAATAATTTTTCAATATCTACCTTTTATATGTGGTTCTAAATAAATATATAATTAAAATATCTTATATTTATATTTTTACATTTTTTAGATGATGAAAACATAAACACTATATATGTACAAAAACACTAAAACCTTCACTTTTATTAAAAATGAATCATTTAGTAATCGAAAACAAAGAATAAAATTAAAAATTTTAATAAAATGGGTATTGAAATATCATTAGAGGACCATATAAGACCCTAATTATAAAAATTATTTTATAATTTAATTATAATATATTTAGTTTTATAATAAATTAATTTAGATTTATTATAAAGGAATTCATATATTAGGTAAGGTTTTTACGTTACAATGAAATTTTTTATCTAGATTTTTTATACGTAAGTTTTTAATGATGAAAATATATAATATAACTCTAAACTAAATTATGTATTTTCTTTTACTCTTTTCATTTCATGATATTCAATGGTTTCCATTCATTTTCTACTCTTTATGTACTCAATTGGCCAAAATAATTTTCTATTTAAAATTTTCAATATTTCTCTCTTTTATCAGGAACCATTTTATCCCGTGACTACATTTACGTAAAAATGATTTTCATATTTTATAATGACTTAATAAATTTAATTTTACACTTAATTTTTTAATATATTATTTAGAAATAATCATTTTTTGATTTTCTTAAAGAGGTACCATTTTTTATAGTTGTGAACAAAACACTTTATTTAGTGATTATTGGATAAATTTAATTTCCAGCTATCATGATTTATAAATTATTTAAAGAATATTTTATATGTTTCCATAATATAATTTTAAATAAATCCTTAATATATTTGGGATAATTCAAATTTTTAATAATATATTTAAAATGATAATGGTATTTTTCTCCAAAAAAATGTTCTAGTGGCCTTTATATAGTACATTCTTCTATAACAACTATGGTTGATTATATATATAATTCATTAGGGATATTATCCAATAAAAAAACCATTAATTTTTCAATATGTTGTATATTATTAGGTTGGTGAATAGTTAATGAGATCCATTTTATTTTCCACAATTTGGCACTATGAGTAAATGAATAAATAATTCATGGTCTTTTAGCATATATATGATTGGATTGTGGTTTTTTGACCAGTGGATCCATTATATACCACCACTAAATTATATAATAAATGAGCTATCACAACCTCAAATTATACCTGGGAGGTTTTCTAAAACCCAAAATAGGTTATATCATATGTTATTGCAGGCCCAAAATATGGAACATGGGAGATTATCCCATTAATGAATATACTAAAAATGTTGTGAGTATAAGTATAATATGTGATGAATGTATTAGTTGTTATATCTTGACATAGTTGGGGTTTCCATGGTCAGGGGTGTGCTAGGTCTTATACTCCAACTCTACGATGGCATAGGCCGCTTGGCTGGTCCCTCCCCCTCTATCAGTGGAGGGCCCTTTGACGTCCTTCATGGGAGTGGGGACCTCCTTCTCTGCCTTTTCTAATCCTTATATTTTCCCGACGTTCCCTTGATTTGTTTTGAGTCCCAACGTTCCGAATCTACATAATGGGTTCCCAAACCATTACCATTCGAAATTTGAATTTAACAATGATTTCATGTCCTTTATCTTATATTAATCGCTCAATTCACTCAGAGAATGCCTTCGGTGGATTCATTGGATATGTTTTTCTTCAACTCGTGGTATTTACAGGATAAGGAAACTGTGTGATTGATCAATAAGCAGAACAACATGATCCATTTTACTTCGTATGAGAACCAGATTAAAGCCTGATCAAGTGCTCACTAATGCTAAATGGTTCTTGAAATTTCTTCTCCAGATGGCTTTATGACATCCACATGAGGTGGGATTCACCTTCAGTTGTGATTTGGGTTAATCGTCCCAATTTTCCATTTCCGTTGCAAAAAAAATTTATAGTTAGGATACTTGGAAACATAGAAGGTAGGTAATCATTCTCTCATAGACGAACCAATTCTATTTTCATCCTATTAACGAATAGATTTTTTTTTTGAAGTTTATGCCTCAAGGGTGCCTCTCGACTTGGTTTGGATTAAAGTAGTTGTGGTGTTCTGTGAAAAATAGTAGGTTTCATATAAATCATGGGTTTATTTCTATACATATTGAAAACAAATTGGTCACGCCTTCATGGAATATAGCAATGGATCTAGGAATTCAAATAGGTAAATTGGTGTGGGTATAACAAGAAATGTCAAGTCTCCTATGACCAGTGTGGTAGAGGGTGTAGAGGTCGCAACCAAGGCCTCTCTTTCCCAGGAAGACAGTCAGTAGTGAGTTCCTTAAGCATTTGTGGATGTTTCCGTGAAGAAATCATAGGTGGAAATTGGGGCTAGATCTAGGGGAACCTAGAATCGAAGCAGATATAAGTCACCAATAGTGGAAGTGGGAGGCCCCAAGGAACTCTTGGGTGCATTATATGCTGATGTGGTGTTCTTAAGGAGTGGTAAATGTTATAGCGTTCTGATAGCGGCTCTTAAAGAAGCTGGGAGGATAATTCATTGGGTTTCAGAGATATTGCAAGTATGGAGGTTTTTGTTATTGAGTTGGAAGCCATTCTGATGATCAACATAATGATGACCCAGTTCTAGATGAGCAGGAGTAGTCCAGGTTCTCCATAGATGAGCATAAGGACCCCGAGTCTAGTGAGAATAGTTCTAGCTAGTATGTAGATGCAGTTGAGGGATAGTTTTAAGTTCAGGGTGAATGATTCTCATGTTCGATGAGAGGTAGTAATCTTAAGGGAAGATGAAAGGCAATAATGTAGAAATGAAACATGCCAATCCCCATGGAGACAAGGTCTGTGATGAAAACAAATGGAAAGCTGATGGTCAATGGTACTCTCCCTTATTCCAAGACGAATAGTCAGTAGAGGAATCTAGATGTCACTCCTAATCAAACCATATAATTTATAATGAGCTTGATGATATATATGGTTTAGCATGTGCTGACACTTAATGTTACTGAAGAAGAAGAAACAAGAATAATGTGAGGACTTTAAAGATAAACCTCAATGATGAGACGTATACTTGTATTGAAAAACAAGATCTGGTTTAAGTTTGAGGGTTCAATAATTTGTCAATCATTCTTGAAGAATATATTCAGGGTTGGGACAAGATTACTTTAACCATTGAAGTCCTTATAATGGACGAACCAGACTTCCATGTAAACAAAATTTCTTGGAAATTATTTAGAGATAATATTTTTTATAGGATTAAATTGTTCTTCAATTATTTATTCTTTCCTTTGTGTATTTGAACTCATGTTTCCCACATTTTCCTTAATAGTTTTCGAATAAATAATATTTAAATTTTAGGTAGTATTATTTATAATCCCATGAATAATTTTTTGATGATTATTATTATGAAACACCATATTCCACTTTTTTATGAAAAGATACTATGTCAATCTTATCTATTTATATTATATTTTATTTGATTAATTTTTATATTTTTTCAAATGATCTATATAGATTTTTGTAATTAACCATTATTATCATCCATAGACTATTGGGATGCCTTTAAAATTCTAATCCCATGCCCTCATATTTTTATACTCAGGATATGATTAAATGTTCACTGATGTATCGCTTTCAAACCTTATTTAGTATTAAATTCATAGTAATTATTATGTTACCTTTTCCCAGGGAAATTAACAATCGTTTTATGCATTATATGTATATGGAGGGTTCTACTTGAGAAGAACATGTTGTGAGACAATGTATTTATTATATGATTCAGTTTTTTGTATATCCATGTTTCTAAAAACATTAGCAATGTATGGTTATATAATGTATCTAAATGATATGTTATAAATATTCAATAAATAAGATGTAATAATTTGGTTTGAAATATTTGTGTTGGCTTAGTACAATCCATGTGTTGCAATTAATATTGTAGTGGTTGGTCTGGGTGATTGAAGTATCACTTATTAAGTAGATGATTATGAAATCATGGTGTAATGGGGTGATGATTGGGGTGGAAGATATAAGTAATTCTATAATTGGGGGAATGATGTTTGTTTGAGGCTATCCATGTTGATTTCTATTGCTGATGATGATATCCCTAGGTGGGATACATTACAAGTTTTGGTCTTCCTAGTTAGGACATGTGATTTAGGTCTGACACATGATACACATGGGCTCTACACATGCATTTTCAAAAAAAATTTGATGAAATGAAATCAATAAGGTCAAACTATTATTTTATAAACACATTATTAAAAATATATAGGATCCTCCATATTTCATGATTCCTCTTATTTGGGTTGTTTTTTGCTGCATCCCCACATATTTTCCTTTTTGGATAAATAAATAAGAACATCCTGACACTTTTCCAAAAATATTTCAATGTAATTACCCATTGATATGTATATGATAAATTTTTAGGTGATATTGAAAATTGATATTGTTATCTCTAAAGGGATGAATAATGGGTTGTTGAAGAATTATTTCATCACTCTTAGGGTTGGAAACACCCAATGGGATGGATATTATTGGGAAAGGATCCCCTAAACATCATGGATGGGTTAGATATTACCCCACAAACATAGGGTGTGAATTATATATCTATTGAGATTGTAATCAAAATTATAAGAGCTAAAATGGGCAGTGGGTACTTTACTGATGTTTGTATCCCTACATTAATGTTTCTAATTGTTATGTTGATGTTAAAGAGTTTGAGAAGATCAATTACTTTAAAACGTGTGATTACTCAAGAACCCTTGAGTTTAATTCATGATTTGTGGAAGAATCGTGATATTAATATTAGATATTTCATGCTTTCTAGTACTCTGAAAATCAGTTGTTTCTCACAAGACATATGAATTTATATTTTTTAGGTGATATTACAAGTGCTTCATTATTACCCATGGACATTATATGGAAATCTATATGTCTATACCAGCTTTTATTTATTCTTATTATGATCTCACACCATGGGATTTTATCTACCTTTTTTCTTTGTCATTCCATTTAGATTTTTTTTTTCATCATACATATTATGTATATTCATATTCTATTATAGGACATTTCCCCACATATATGGACCTTGTATATGATTTTTTTTTATTTCCAAAAAAATTTTAAGGTAAAGTGATAAGCCAAAAAATATACATGTAGAACAATATGAGTCCATAAATATTGAGTCAATGAATACTATGTAGGGTTTAGAAGAGGTCTTAGGGGATGTGGAGTTGGTGTTTATACTTTATGAGTTAGTAAATTTTGATGCATTGTTACACATGGTATAGATTTTTGTTTAATGATTAAGGTTGTGACCAGTGCAACAGGATATTGATCTTGGAGTGAATGAGTTACTGAAGAGTATTTTGGTTTCCTTGGATTTTTAAATTATGAAGTTTGATAGATGTAATATTCACTTAGGGTCATGAATGTGGAATTAAAATTTTACTTTGTGTCTCACTAATTCATTTCTTATATTTTAATTATTTACATATAAAATTCTTGTGTTTTAGTAATTCTATTCATTAGATATATTTTTATGTGATATACCTAGTTAGTTTTAATAATCAACCACTTCTCTATTGCATGATATCTTCTAGTGGAAAAAATGGTCTCACTACAAGCTCATGTGGATCCTTCAATGGATAGATCTATTCAAAATATCTTATACATTTCATGAAATTAAAAAAATCTATCCATTAATATTACATTTTTCTCAACATTTAACTACCCATTTAGAATAGACAATATAACCAAATTTTAAAAAAAAATCATTACTTCTTTTCAAATAAAAACGATACCACCATACTTGATAAAAACAAATTAAATGGAATATATATTTTATTAATTCATATGAAATAAATATTTTTCCTTAAAATTATTTGATTAAATGCATCTTATTTAGTTATCTTTGTTTCTGATGAGAATCTAATGTTAGTTGTAACACACCATGATTTAAATATATATTTTAATTAAAATAAATCGTATTCGATCAATATAAATTGATATACACAACACCCATAGAAATGGAAAATTATTTATATCATAACCGTGGAATAATAAAAAAAATTGTTGTTCATTATGAGAAACCTGAAAGAAATAAAATTATAAAAATTTAAAAAATAATTAAATTTCAATTAAATAAAAATAATATATATTTGAAATTATAATTATATTGATATTATTTTAAGATAACCCCAGTAATGATAACTATATAAAGGAAAAACATGTTAGGATTATGAAAATCATATTGAAAATGAAATTATAGGATGCAATTAATAATTTTAGATGTATATGTAAGACAATATATCGTAATATAATATAACTATTATATATATTATCATGGGTTATATAGTACATGGTTATATGGAATTTTCATATAAAGTCAGTAGATATACATCTATATAATATGAACTTTGAACTTGTCTAATTATTAGTAAAAAATTAAAAAGGATATTATTCATATATAACAAATAATTATTGAATTAAAAAATTTACCAATATTGGTTTAAAAAAACTACTACTTCACTAGTATTATTATTTTTATTTAATGGTTTATCTTATATTTTCGGCAACCATATCATTACATACATAAAACAAAAATATCATTAAATGAATATTCATTATATATAATTATAATTTATGTTGAAACCATAATGGTTTTGTATCCTTGAAAATATGGATACATAAAAATTAGGTACCTAAATGATCAACATCATACCCTTCAATTTTATTCAAAACTAGAACCATTTTTGAAGATATCATACTTAAAAAGATTCATCATACCCTGGGGGGAAATGAATCTTAATAAAGGATGAGATTAGTTTCCTAGAAAGGGTAATGATGTGAGATATCAGTCAGTATTTGTTTTTATAGTAACTTGAGAATACGTGTATTATAATATTATCTTAATATTTGATAATCATACCCCTTAATTCATTGATCATAATCTTCTTTACCAAAATATATATTTCTGATTAATAAGACTATAATCTTAATAGAATCAAAAACCATGAGCCATGATAGTGAAACCTATTCATTATATCAAGGTATAAAAGTCTGTTATAATGTGTGGAATAATAATAATAAAAGAAATAGTATATCAAGGCTACCCACCAAGGCAGTCATCACATATTAGGATTTGGAAAACCACTTATATTCATAATTTGGGGTTTGGATGACCACTCATGTACCCACGATAAGTATTGGAATAACCACTTATGTACCCATTATACACATAAAACAATAAAATAAACCTAATTCATTGTATTTATATTATAATATCAAATTATGTTGAAAGATAATTTAATTTTATATCATATATGACAAACAACAATGTTCTTAAAAAAACCATAAAAAAATATAATTTTAAATATGTCCATTATCACAGTCATTAAATTGGTGAATATGAAAAGCAGTTTCCTTATAATTAAAAAATTTAGAATGTCCCAAATGAATAATAAATTAGTGAATTGTTTTTAGGATATTTCAACATTAATTTTATTGAATTAATATAATACAGATAAAAAATCTTTTTGTATAAAAGATATTTCATAATTTTTTTTGAGAAAAAATAATATTTAATTTTAATCAATTTTATAAATTTTATTATATATAAATGATATATTTTTTAAATAGTCAAAAAAATTTAGTTTATATTGATTTTTATTATTTTTTTGAAAAGATTACTTTATTAGTGCATAGTTCAAATATAATGATTTTATAGAAAATATTCATTTCTATTCATGTGTTTAAAAAAGTTAAATTTTGTATTGAAGTTATTTTATAATTTGATTAGTTAATTTTTTATTAAACATAATACAATTAATATAATTTTATTAATTTTTATGTTTTATTTTGTTTTGAAAACATTTTGATACTTAAAAATATAATTAACTGAAAATAGTTTTTTCATCGGGTTTTGCTAAAATATTATAAATGTGATCCCTAAATCATGTGGGTATTAAATTAGATAAAATATATTATGTATTTAGAATTATCTTGTAAAAATTTGTAAAATTATTTAACTTTATTTTTTCATACAGAAATATAATATTGGTAAATATTTATCACATCAAAAATGATGAATAAGATAATTGAGGTTACTAATAATATAATATAGAATTATTTTCTCGACTTGTCACCCGAGGCCCATTCTGTGATTACCCAAAGCTTCTGTCCAGAAGGCCAGAGGCAGGCGACTAGCGCTGAAGTCAACAGCATTAATGTGTGAGGCATTTTCATGAGTACTTGTATCCACACACATGCCAAACAACGTCCAACAAACTGAAAGGGGAAAAGGTATAATAAAACAAGTTACGAGATCTTGTAAAAATGAAATCATGTGGACTAGAATACAACCCCAACAAAAATAACTAAAAACAAAAATGTTCAAGGGGACTTGGGTGTCCTTATGCTAAAAACCCCAACTGATGGTAAGACTAGTGTAGCTAATGGAACCTGATGTAGTCTGTCCTATCCACATAATCCCACTCAGCCATTCCTGCTCCTTGGACACCAAGTCTTATGATGAAGAGTTGAGCGTGTTCACCTGACACAACACTTGCGGGAAAAGCCCGTGTAGGGGTGAGTAAGAAAATACATAGTAAGGGACCATGAAACATAATGGAACGACCAAGAATAAATCCTCAAAGCAAAGAATGAAGAATATAAAAGAAGAAAGAGAATTTGTCACAAGCATGAATCACAAGACTACACATTCCTGATATATTTTAGGGAAGGAATAGAAGAATTATTAGTCACATCTTTGAACACGTAGGTTGCTGGAGATCACCTCGGTTATGAGTACAGTGGGCCTGCTGGGTCACACAGAAGCTACTTCCCACTAAACATGGACTCATATTGTACTCATCACGGGTGAGTACCATGGGTATGCTGAGTCACACCATCTCTCTCCCATTGTGGGCCTACAAAGTCACATTGAGGTGCTTTCCACTTTGGCCTACTAAGGTACTCCTCCCCATCGTGTACCGTGGTATTGTTGAGTCACATAGCCTCGCTCCCACTGTGGGACAGAAAGGTCACACATAGGTGCTTCCCACTAGGCCATTATCGAGTAACTCATAGTCACTTGTCAGCAGTCCTCCAGTCTCAAAAAACTCTGGGTTCTATTCGTATCAGGCTTGGGATTACTGCCCCTCAATCCATTCTTTGCATATAAACTTATGTGAAAGTATCCTTAGTACCATACCAAAATATCACCCTCGTTGAGAGGGTCCCTACGTCGCAAATTTCTCATCAACCGGATTCACGGATTACAAGGTATTTTCATTTTATTATATAGGGACCGGTTGCATCTAGGCCTAGTCCTACCCGATTAGACCGACCCAACCAACCAGTCCTGGGGTTTCACATACCTTGGTTTGATTCTACTGGCCCTACCTTGCCTAGTTTTGGTTAGGTTAGGTCCAATCTAGCTTGGCCAGTGGGCCATGGCCAATGGTCCATGACGGAGCTAGCCCAATTTGGTTGAGGGTCCATCACGCCAGGCCATCGGGCAACTCATTATCATCTGGTGTAGCTAGAAGGGCACGGGTCCAGCCTTGTGGCACAAGTCCATCCTAGACCACTAGCAAGGGTCATTTCCCAAAAACAAGATCTTGGTCCACCAAGGGAGGATCGGTGGTCTGCGCCCAGGACGTAGTGACCACCGTTGTGTCCCGTCCATGCCCCACAACTCATTAATGAGGACTTCATCTACAGCGGTCGAGAAACTGATGCTCTCCAGGGTGGCTCGAAGGTAGGATTTTGCATGCACATAGAGCTAGGATAGAACCACCTCTACCAAGGAATACTGGCTGAGGCCTCATCCACTATGGCATGAACAGGAACACCTTCTCCTCCAGTGCAACTAGTGAGGGTTGGCTGCCTCATCCAGCAAGCGGCACCTAGGGAGGCACTGCCTCCTCTATGTGGCGGGTGTGGGCAGGCTGCAACCATGTCTGTGGTGTCACACCGACTTCACCTTCTATGCACCACCAATCCCACTCTGGTGGTCCGATATATGATCATTCTATGCCTTTAGGCATCTTTGGCCGCATTGATCCATTCCATGGCCCCAGATTCCTCTCACTATCACTTGACTATACGAACACAAAAAATGTAGCTGAATGGGTACCTAATCTTGGTCGGGAAGTCCCACACCCTCCGCATCAGAGGTTTAAAATAGGGGAAGGTCCTAGGATATTAGTTCAATCATACATGTAATATTTTAGTCCCAGATAGAGATTTCCAAAAAAGCCATCCTCCCACAAGAACAGATGAACAATTGATCAAACATTTCAGTGGATGATCTGAGTTTGTCATTGAATTTATGATTAGGAAATAAATGAAACATCTAATTTTAATTAGGTTCTATCATTAACGTTGGGTGAAGCTCCGAGCCATCGTTGATTTTTGATCTGTTAGCATTGGTCTCCGTTCGTTGATGGTGTTCGTCATTGTTATTCGACGGCATTCGTCACACTTATTTGGAGAGGAAACCCGCAGATGGTACAATATAACATTCCTAAGGTTTAATTCACATGCCTCCAATGTGCCAAAAAAGTAAAATGGAAACAGATTGCAATGCTTTAGTTACACTGGGATGCTGCATCAATATTCTGTTTCATTTGCTAAATAATTTAGCTATTAGATGACATTTAATGTGATGGTACACCATGGATTTTTAAGCCATTAATGAGCTCCATTAATTTCCTTTTTCATCTCCTCGTCGAAGAATCGCAAAACAGCCTTCCGCCTCTCGTCAGTAGAGGAAAATAAATAAAATATCTTTTTAAATATATTATAATTTTTTTTTGAAAGGTCTGAAATGTAACATTTCTGATCATCCCTTTTAGGCCAATGTTAAGTTCTTCTAGGTGAATCTCGGAATTATATGTTTATTGGAGCCCACAAATTTTTGATATGAGAACTATTTCAAAAGTTTCAAATAACCGCATGCACATTTATTAAACATACCATAATGTAATTTCAAAATTTCATTCCAGGCTCACCGGGCCACATAATCAAGTGATGTTTGAGCATGCAGTCTCGATATAATTCCATATAATTTAAAACCATTACATGGAAATTATAAGACATTAAATTATCCCCACCATAGGGGTTTACACCCTTGAAATCCTAAACAAGGGATAATCAAACAAATATGGGTACTGATCATGAATCTGAGCCTCCTGCTCCCATTTTCTCTCCTAGAGATTCTTGTGCTGCCATAGAACATGCACCAGATGAATCTTCCTCTCATGCAGTACCTATTTCTATCGATTCTCTACTTCCATCTGAAACTCTTCAAACATCTCCCCGTCATCAATGTCCAGATATCCCTATTCGATGACATGTGATTGATCATGCATGTATCTCCTCAGCAAAAACACGTGGAAAACATTGTGAACATTGTGAATTTGTGGTGGAAGATGTGCTACGCCACCTCTCTAACTCTTATTAGGATCTAAAAAGTTTCAATGAACCTTATATATGGCTTTATTCCCCATCCAAATCTCCACAATCTCCCTCGGGGTGACACCCAAAGGAACCGATGGTCTCCCTCCTAAAACATTAAAGGTCTCTGTCTCCTGTCTTCATAAAACTTATTCCTCTTCTGCGCAATCCTCATACGCTCCTAGATATTATGCACCTTCTAGGTGGTAGCCCATACCAACTCTAGACCCCTAACATCTGACTCCTTAGGTCTTTCTAGCACAGAAGTGATATTAAAAGTTTCATGTACAATTCCTCGAATAGTTCCATGAGAATCAGTGAGTGATAGCTATTATTGTATGAAAACTCTACCACTAGCACGTGGTACTCCCAATTACAAACAAAATTAAGGACTAATGAATGAATAATTTCCTCTGGGCTTTTATGGTCTGATCTATCTGACCATATGTTTGGCGATGAAAAGTTGTGCTCAAGCACAGCTGAGTCCCGAACTCCTCTTGTAATCCCTTCCACAGTTGGGTTGTAAAGAATGAATCACAGTCTGAGATGATGATCAAAGGATCACCATGAAGTCGAACTATATCTTGGATGTGGAGGCATCTCAAGACCTCTATTAGTACCTAATCACAACTATTTAGTTAGTGAGTCGGGTAGTTGAGTCATTCAATGACCTCCCTGATAGAATCATGGCCTCTATATGTACATGGTAACACTATCACTGTGTCCATCGACATATTTTCTTATTTCAACTCTATTAACTTAGTTTGATGAGTGATGCCTACTGAAAACGGATGCTTGGAATTCTAATGATGAAAAATGTGGCTTTTTGGGATGAACTCCACCATTTCTTTCTTTATTCCTAGCCACCAGTACTGATGTCAGAGGTCATATTAAATATTCGCCACTCCAAGATATATTGCCCATGCGGATGTATTGAACTCCATCAACACCTCCTCCTGTAATTCCACTGGTAATATGGTGCACCCTCTAAAAAGGATGATGTACTGCCCACATATTGAAAATCCATTAGAATCATGCCTTGAGGATAACTTAGCATGTTGGGCCTCACAGTCAACATCCACCAGCTATGTCTCCCTCACTCGCTATTAGTGTGGGGGAGTAACAATCATCGACGTAAGGTAAGCTGCTCCATCCTCATCCACGAAGGATATTTTTATCATGGCTAGATGCTTTGTCGCCTCACTCAGTAGCTACAAACTAGACCTCCTCCTAAGTGTTTCTACTTTCATGTTACCCTTCTAAGGAGTATAGACTATATAAAAGTCAATGTCATGGAGGAATTCTATGCATTTCCACTGTCTCAGGTTCGGGTACTTATGGGGGATGATATACCTGATACTTTTTTTGTCAGGGAAAACTATAAATCATTCCCTCGTTTATTAGTGCCACCACATATTCAAGGAAAATACCACTACTGCTAACTCTAGGTATTGGGTCTCTTAGTTTTTCTCATGCTTCTAAAACATCCATGACCCATAGGTGATCATCGCTCGCTCCTTCATTAAGACACAACCTAGAACAGTCTCTAATGTATCTCAAAAAACTACGTACTCAACACCATCCTATTATGGTGTCAATATGGGGGGAACTATTCTATCTCTACCTCATCTTCTTGAATCTCTACTGTAATTTCTCCGTCCACATGAAGGGTTTTCCCTTCACTGTCAAATCTGATACGTGTGCTTCCACTCTATAAAAGTAGAGAATAAACCTCAATAGTTAACCAGAAACCCCAAGAAGATCCTCCCCTTAGTCATGATCATGGGCATCTCAGATGGGAGCATCGCCCCTATCTTCTCTTCTTCCACTGAAACTCTGTCATCCAAGATGACGTATCCCAGAAAGCGGACCTCTCAAATAAATAACAGTAAATTAGAGAATGATTTACATAAAGATAGTGATCTCAGAGTTTATCTAGGATTATTCTAGGTGTATAGTGTGCTCCTCCTCCGATGTCGAGTACACAATTATGCTTTCAATGAAGACCACAACAAAATGGTCAAGGTAATGTTCGAAAATCATGTTCCTGAGGCCCAAGAATACTGATGGGGTTTTGGTCTCTCTGAAAGGAATCACCTAGAACTCATAGTGGCCATACCAGAACCTAACAGTTATAATCAGTATGTCCTCATGTTGTACATGATGTTTGTGATAGCTTGGTCTAAGGCATATCTTGGAGAAAATTATCACTCAGTTCAGCTGATCAATGAAGTCACCAATTCTCGGTGGTGGATACTTTTTCTTCACAGTCACCTAGGTCATGCGTTAAAAGTCCACACACAACCATAAACTCTTGTTTTATTTCTTGGAAAACATCTCCCAGGCTACCCATGGGGAAATGATGATCCCAATGAACCCCTTCTCTTAAAAGTCCTCTAACTATACCTTCAGCTCGTGATGCTCTACATAATCCATCTGATATACCGGTGTGGATATTAGTTTCATCCCATTGTAGAGGTTGATGAAAAAGCATACGTCTCTTAGAGTATGTAGTCCTGAAACATTCTCAGGAATAACATTCATGTACCCATCCACCAATATAGGAAAGCATCAAATCCTCTCATTCATTTTACTAAGGGAGAGGCATTCCAACATGTTAGTGATCAGATACACCCTCTTTCAATAAGGTTTGTCCTATGATGTAAGGGTTTCCTTCTTGCTGTTGAAGGAATACATGGTCCCCTTTGCGGACACTCCACAATGTATTCCGAAAATCGTCAATTTAAGAATTGACTGTGGACAACTAGTCTATACACAATATGGCATCATAATGCCTCGACCCCACTCCTAGGAGATCCTAGCCTTAGGTCTTTCCTCCTAAAGTTATCTCACAATGTCAAAACCATTGTGTAATCATCAAATCCCTTCTTGTAGAAGTCTTTAGCCATAACGATCGAGCCAATGCCTCCAACGGAATCTCTGAGATCGAAACAAGTTCCATGGCAAGGAAAGAGTGGATAGAAACTATGTCTATATGAACTATAGAAGTGGTGGAGAAGACACATATCATACCTCTGATCAACTCCGGAGTACTATGGTCATAAGCCTCTGCTGAATATAGATAATCATGACCCTATCCACCTCCTCACTCAGGTCATGGTGGACCACGTTGGGTGGTGGGGAATGTACCTCAAATCGTATCCCACTGCCTATTACTTGGCATGTTCCCCTACCAAATCCACTTCTCAATGGACCTCTTCACTTAAACATCTAACTTTATCTCGACCGTCCCTTAACCGTAGGCTGTTCATCTACATCTCTAGTCAAGAAATCACATGCCATGATTCCCTGCACACCGCAAGAGAAGCAAAGAATGGCTCCGAGCTGACTCCCGTCTAGTCTAGGATCCCTGCACTGCCAACACTAAGTCCTGGGATCGGCACCTAAATTTTATGGCAAGATTGGGACCTCATGTGAGTTATCTTCTTCCTGCTAAAGAATCCCCATCTTGGGGTCTACTGGTAGCTTCAGTTGACGGAACATGCTCCTCCAAGAATCTCTCCACTAGATGGGATCACTCCAGCATCCAAGGTAGGTATGCTGAGATGAACCATCGATTCCCTCATGTCCAGCCTAAATTCTAACTCAACACATTGATCCCTGAAGAAAGGTTCCTCAACCAATTCGGTGGAGTAGTTTGAAAGATCTGTGAACCTCTAAGAGTACTCATCCACCATCATGCTTCACTCTTGAATTTGATGCCCCTCTTATAGGTGAAAAAAGTTCGAGTTTGTGGGAAAACTCTTCCTAGAATTGCCCCTCAAAATATTTACTAGTGTGAGTTTCTTCATCATGATTCTTAATCGTTAAAATTCTCCATCTCCCTACTAATCCCTGAAAAAGGATCGCAGTTATGATCAACATCTTGTCATGCAATGTTCTCAGTAAGTAGAAGACGCACATGACTACCTCCAGCCAGTCCTCAACATCCTATGGATATGTCTCTCTCCTGTTCCTGGGAGGAATCTTTCTCTAGAACTTGTACATGGGGTGGATCTAGCATGCGTCCTTTACTAGTACTTCCAGTAGTAGCTATAGATAAATGTGTGTTGGTAACACCAGTGCACCACCCGATAGAGCCATCTCGATTACAGGTCGTTGAACCAACACATCATCGCTAGTTGGTTTGTCTAGAAGATCACATATTAGAATCCAAGATATTAATCCAAATTAAAGAATCTAAACACAGGTCAAGATGTATTATGGTACGATGGTTATATCTAGTGAGATGGCTCTAATTCAAAAAGAAAATAATGAGATAATTAGGAAAATAGTGTTTTGATTATTAGAGCTGAAAAAAATTCATGGTCTTGGTGTATGGATACATTGGCTGCCCCACCAACATGGGACACCATGAATCTTAATGTCAAAATTGAAACACATAGAAATGTTTCCCCCAAAAAAATAGACTCTTGGTCTTAGAGGTGGAACTAAAAACCATATGATACCACTTTTTCACAGCCTATACACCGTGGCTCGTGTCGTGACTACCCCAATCCCGCCTACTGAAGGCCAGGGGATGGCTACTAGAGTCGAAGGCATCAACCTACAAGTGGGAGGCATTTTATTGTGTAGATGTACCCACACATATGCCCAACAACATCCCACAAACTGAAAGCGGAAAACAACTATTTCGAAACAAGTGTTGGGTATAGGTACAATGGAAATCATATGGTCCAGAATAAAAACCCAACAATGAGAACGATAAATAGAAATGTACAAGAAAACTCGGGTATCCATCCACTGAAAACATCACCAAATTGTAAAAGTAGTTCAGATTCTGGAACCCAAAGCAGTAAGTCCTATTTTCCTTATCCTACTAGGCCATGCTTCCTCCTAAGTCACCAATTCCTCCATTGAAGTTTTGATCGTCTGCACAAGACACAACACGTGCGGATAAAACCTGTGTAGGGGTGAGTAACAGAATACATATTAGGGGACACCGAAAGACAAAGGAATGACCAAAAAGTAGTCCTCAAACTAAATAACAAAGTATAAGCACAATAAAATATCATGAAGCCCAAGAACTAAGTACCAGACAGCTCACTCTAGGTATATTATTGGTTAATAATAGAATAATCATAAATCACATCATTGAACACCTCTGCTACATGATAACTCCTCCGCTATGAGTACAGTGGGAATATTGGGTCACACAGATGTCGGTTCCCACAAAACTGAGATGGTTTTGGTACTCATCACTGATTAGTACATTGGGTATTCTGAGTCACACATTCTCTCTCCCACGGTGGGAATGAAATGTCACACAAAGGTGCTTCCCACCATGGCCAACATATGTAATCCTCCCCATCATGTACCGTCGGTCTGCTAAGCCACACATTCTAACTCCCACCTTGGGCCTACAGAGGAAAAGATGGGTGCTTCCCACTTGGCCATAGTCGAGTCAAATAGAGTCGTATGTCCGCAGTCTTCAGAACATAGCTAACCGTAGGGTTCTGAACGTAGCGTGCTTCAAAGAACCGCACATCAAGCCATTCATCGCTTCTCAACATCTATTAAAGTATACTTAGTGAAATATAAAAAAAACATCCTCTTCAATTGGGTCCTAGTGTTGTAAATGGATCGTCAATCATACACCCAATTTTCATGTTATTATAGTTTTAGTAGTCATTGTTCGTTGAATCTAGGCCCGGTCTGACTTGGTCGGACTGACGCGACTGACCCGATGTGGGGGTCCTACCTATCTCGAGTCGATTCGACTAACCTGACCTGACCGTGTTAGGATCATGGTAGGTTCATTGTGGACTAGAAAGTGGGATCAGCCTAATGGAACTCGTTGTACCCAACCCAGTTTGGCTGAAGGTCTAGCTCGCCGGGTCTTCCTGCTACCTGGTCTAGTTCGACACTACTTGAAAGGAGAAGGTCCAGCCTTTCAGTGCATGTATGACCCACAGGGCACATGTCAGGCCGGACCCACTGGTTGAGGATGCATCCCACCACCTGGAGCTTGGTCTTCCTCGTACGGACCAATGGTGTGCGCCTAAGACGCGGTAATCACTGTCGAGTCCCCTCCCTACCACGAATCACGTCCCTAGGGCCTCTGTATGCCGCTGTCAACTGACCAAAACTTTATAGTGCAGCCCAGATGTGGGTCACCATCTCCACACAGTTCTAGGAGGGTGTTTCCTCTACCATAGTTGACAGGTTGTTGCCTCCTCCACTATGGCGTGCACGGGCGCACCGCCTCTTCCAGCTTTCCGATGAGGGCCGGTCACCTCATCTAACACGCGACGCCTGGTGTAGAACCACCTCCTCCATGTGGTCAGTGAGGCCCATCCACTACTATGCTAATGATACCTTCCACAAGACACCTGGTCTGCTATAGTGGTCTGATCTCTGATCCGCTTGAGCCTTCAGGCCTCTTGGCTCGCCACCGTCAATACATTGGCCCTGAATTCCTCTTACTACCACTTGAGGATTAGGCCACAAAGAATGCGGGTTTGTAGGGACCTGGGCCGTTTTTTGTGTCATCCCACACCCTCCGCCTTAGTGGTTTAAAATAGTGGAAGATCCAGTGATTGTAGATCAATTAAAAATGTGACCGTTCAATCTCAGATAATGAAATACCAAAATTCCACCCTCCTGCAAGAACACATGATCCATAGATCAACATGTATGTGGGTAGATCCGCATTCATTATTGGATTTATGAATGGGTAAAAGAAACTTAAACACAACCCTAACTTGTATTTAGGATCAGTCGCTAATGTGGGGTGAAGTTCCAACCCATCATCAATCATCGATCTGTTAGTGTGCATCTCTGTTTGTGTTTGGTGCTCATTTCCATTCGTCGATGGGGTTTTTCGTTCATCATTGCCGAGGAAAAATGCCGGTTGTTCATTAGAGAATATGAATGTTTTAATTCTCTTTTATCCAGCATACCAAACAGATAAAAAGAAAACATGTCACATCTTTTATGGTAAGTTGTGATGTTGCGTCATTAAACTGTTTCATTTATGAAACAACATAACTATTACATTTTAATTAATGAGTCACTACACTGTAGGATTACGATCCATTAATGAGTTTCATTAATGATCTGTGTCCTCTCCTCATCTCCACATCATTTTTCCTCCTTCCATTTCCCATTGTTTGAGTAAAAGAAATAAAAAAACTTTTTAAAGTTAATTTTTTTGAAAGTTCCACAATGTATCTTTTTTGTTCGACCCTTTCAGGATGAATTTATGTTCTTTGAATGTGAATCCGTGCATTCTGAGTTCAAAATTTCCCTCAAAATATCGATTTTAGAACGAGTTCAAAATTTATAAAATCCCACTCACAGCTTTACTAGCGATACCTTAAAAAAAGTTCAAAATTCTGTTCTAGGCTCATTATCCCTCGGAATAAAATGTCGTTAGTGTGTGTAGTCTCAAAATAATTCCATATAATTTAACAAAAAATTAAACTGAAATCCTATGGCATTAGATTAAAATATTTATCTAAAAAATAAATTATTTATATTTTTTATGTTTATTAATACCATAATAATCAAATATTTAATCATGTGGAATCATTGAAAAATCTCTAATATATGAGAACATTTATAATATATTATAGAAAAAAATCTAAAACGTCACACGCTATGTTTTAACTAATATAATATTTTTTCATCGTGTTAAAATAAATTTGTTTCCTTTCATTAAAGGTTATTTGAAAAATTATATATTTTTTAATCATGATAAGTTATTTTTAATTTTTAGGGAATAAATACCATTAAATTCTTATACACTACCGACATACTTATAGTTCATGAAGTATAACAATAAATTAAATTCTTAAAAAAAAAATTAATATTTTTTGGATGGGTAATGATGTTCCAAAAATTAAACAGATAAATTTAATATATTAGTAAATTTTAAAATGTCATATTTAATCTGATTTACTATTCTTATTTTTATTAATGTAAAAAATGTGAATTAACATGAAACTGAATGTAATGATATTTTATAATAAATAATATTTTATTACATGATAGAATGTTCATAAAAATATTATTGTACACCATTTTGATGTAACATGGTTTGTAATTTCAGAAATAATGCTAACAGAAGGGTAAGGTGTTAAAAGTAAGGGATAATGGTTAAAGCATCACTTAAACAAATTTAAATATTATTTGATTATAGGATAATTACTTACATAGATCTCATATTAAAAATATTTTTTTTATCTACATTAACATGTAAATTAATTTATATTTATTTTAGACCTTATGTAATTCAGAAAGTGCCCCTTTTCCCTCTTATATAAGGTCCCTAAGTATCCATTATTATTCGTACTTGATATTCCAAATTTCTAAATAAAATTAAAAAAGACATATTAACTTTCTTATACATATTATATTTGTGTTCTTATTCTTAATCAATGATTTCGGGGGTCCTTGATGAGTGATCCAAAGTAGTTGTTAAATAAGGATTTAATCATCTTAACCAAGATATTTCATATTAATTCAAAATATACCTCTTTTTATTACTTTATAAACATTAATATACAGTTAAAATATTATATTACCTATATAATCATATTGGAATTTTAATTCAATAACCTTATTCATCTCATTTTCCATCCCTTGTGAACTGAAAACCTCGTTTGCATGTATGTGTGGACCATGTCCACCGTGAAGCATTGTGTTTCATTTTCCATCACTCTATATAATGAATATTTATTATTAAGGATTTAATGTATATATTAATTACTTTTTTATCATTCTTTAAATATGATATATTATTAATCTTCTTACCCTTCTACTCATTAAAAATTATAATGTTTCCCCTGCATAAGTGTGGAATACCACCTCTATAATGCGATTTGATTCATTATTCAAAACTAATCTTAATGGATAATTATATAATTTAACTTTATATATGAAAATTATTATTTTATAATTCGTATTATTCATTATATGTTGTAATACTAAACCATTTGACTACTATCAATCTATCAGTTTCATTTTGTGATTATGTATCAAATGCCCTAACATCACCTGATATGGACTTATCCTACTATATAATTAAATATTCCATTTTAAACATTTAAATAAATCAGTTTTTTTTAAGTAAATCAACAAATATAATTTTATAAAAATATAAATAATTATCAAATATTCACAATACATGATATTAATAGGTTTACATACCTATCCTCAGATTAGGGTATGGGGTTTCAAAACTCAATTTCCATTAATTAGGTTACCAAAATTATTCATTGATTTTTTATGAAATTATTATGTCTGAATGGATTAATAAAATTATTTATTATTTTTATATATTTATTTTTTCAAGATTTAATCATTTTCACATAATCACTTCATGGATTAATTTTCACATCAAATGTCATGATATTTATAATTTTTTCTCATCTCCCATTTTATTATGTAATACTTTTTTTATTATCACCACCTATTATATTTTTTTAATAGAATTTCCCTATAATATTATATATCCAGAATATATTTATATTAATTGTATGTAATGTATACTATGTCATTTTTACATTCATAGGGTTTATGATTCAATAGTTACTGAAATGGTAAGAGGTTTATGTTATAATATCAGTTATTTTCAAGATCTTTTATAATATATTTAAATTTATTATAATAATATGGATGTAATCCTTTTAAAAAATTACTTTAATATACTATGTTTATTCCTCTAATCTTTTTAAATAGAGCTATTTTTAGTCTTATGTACTTAAAAGGATCAAGAATATCATCAAAATATAATTTGTCCTTATTTTCTTTGTGGCCGATAATAATTTTCATCCATGTCTATAAATTTAAAAATAATTTTATGAATGTTATTACATATGTTATAATTTTTTTTAAAGGTAGTTTTTACTAACATTGAACTTATTTACAAATTTTGAAAAAGGAATGTTTTGATGAATTTTTTTTCAAAAAAATTTCTATTTTTATTTTTTATAATGTTGTAAATATTTTTTCTTCTTTTAAAATATTTGACCTAAATAGATTTTTTCAATATCATGAATTTTAGATTATATAATAATTCCATTATATTTTTCATTTTTTATTTTAAATGAAATACATTTCTCAATATTCTAGGAATTTTAGATAAAATGTTGTCAAGATAATATGTTATTTTTTCATTTTTTCATAGAGTTTTTTGAATATTGATTTAAATTTATTTTTAACCTATTTCAACATATATTATGTAATGATTACATTTAATAGTGATATTAACTTATTGTAAATTCCAATTTATCTCTCTTGATGTATTATTATAATGGCGATTTAAAGACAATTCTATAAAACTCATTCATTTTCCTTATGAAATGTGGTGTTAAAATGATGTACTGAAAAATATTTCCTTTCAATGGTTTATATCAGAATAAAAGTTTTTTATATTTTATGGGACATTTATAATTTATTATTATGTGATGGGTGGGTATTTCATGTCCCTTAGTGCATTGGGTAAAAATAGATGACTCCTGGGGTAACTATATTATGTGTGTACCTAATTTCACATTCACTACATTATGAATTTATCTGGTTTTGTGTTAATAAGTTTGTAAGTGGATATTTTTCCTTGTACATATGTTTTTCCAGGGACTTATTTATATGTGAACATGTTTAAGATATTACTTAATTTTATGTCCTCAACTTTATGAATAAACTTGTTAATATTTTATACATGTTCAATATATTATATATGTATACATGGTCTATATATTTATTTATATGATATTCTCACATGGGTCATGTTTGAATATTTATGATTAAAGGTGTTTATGAATTTTTTATTCTATTATGGAAAATAATTATAACATGATTTATGATTTATGATATATGAATTTATTAGGTATGTCATTCAAATGTTTTGATCATATTATCGTACTGTTATTATTATTCATGATCATTGATTGATATATTTCTTTATTAACCTAATAAGGTATCTGATCCCATCAACTACTATTAATTCGTTATCCTCATGTTACAGAGAATGACATTATGTATGATTTTTATATATGGATATCTTGTGTGGATTATTTTGTGGAATTTGTTTATTTCTTCTTATGGGAAAATAAAATCTATATATACTCTGAAAAATTCACATTTTTGACAAATACATATATTTCATTACTTAAAGTGTTAATTTAAATTTTTATCAAAATATTAATAGAAAAGGACCTTATGTATGTAAGTCAACAACATTCTTGTTTAACGATGTTTGATTTTAAGGAAAAAGTTGGGTCATGTTTGTTGGTATCGAATCTATAATTTTTAATTTATTTTTATTGCACTAGAATATTATATTTTAAGTCATATGATTTTATAGTTGGTATTACAATATGTATTAAATAATTTTGGGGATTTATATATTTTATTACATAGTTAACATAAGATTTATTTTTATAACCAATAGATAATATGTTTAAGAAAGATCACAAATTCAAAGGAATAAATTCACATTTTTATGTTTTTTGTAATATGATATAAATGTAATTAATGATATGTTGGGTGGAAATTTATTCATTTTTGGCTAAATAACCCTAACTTGTATCATAGGATTTCACATGGAGGATTATTTAGGAAGAGTAATAATAAATTTTATGTATGTATGTAATGTTTTATAAGATAACCATTGAGGTTAGCATATTCGTAGTGATGTTATTAAGGAATTATGGTTACCTATTTATAGATTTTTTTTAATTTAAACTATGGTTATTATTACTGAATTCTTAAGACTAATGTACTACTTCATTATATGATTGTTTATTCATTTTTCATATTATATTTACTTGTTTTAACCATTTCAGATTCATTAAATACAATATTAATAACTATTAATTATTTAATAGAACTCATGAACTATAGGAGGAAAAATTTAACTTATTATATTTAAGAAAGTTTCATATTTGACATTCATTACATGGATTAGGTTTTGAAATTCTAGTGGGGACCCGTGGAAACATGTAGTAAATGTATTTCAATTATCTTATGGATTTGAATAAATTAATTATGTGTTTTTAGGAGGTTTCCTATCATAATGGTAAAATGATAATTCACTTTTAGATAATTGATATAGAAATGGATTTTTTTTAAGCATTTATTATATGATTAAATTCTATTTCACACCTCATTGATTTATAGTTTCATTTTCCCCTATATTATCATGATCATTCAATTTATTTTGATAGATTATTTATATCACCATCCATCAGTATTTAAACATTACTCTTATCCACCATGTCCACACAATCACTTCTCAATAATGTTATCTTATTAGAATATTCATGTTGGGAAATAATTGTTTTGTAATACATGATCTAAATAAAATATTTCAACATAATACAATCTTGATACCATTTCGGTATAGATGTTTGAATAATTAAGAAAAACATTAACTAAAAAACCAAATTCATTTTTTAAAATAATCAATATTTTAATATTATATTAAAAATAAGTTTATAATAAGTCTTTGACATCTTCAATAATTTTTAAAGATATCCTACTAGACACATTTCACTTATATTTATCATCAATCCCAAGGAATGTGGAAAAATATTTTAGGGTTTGGATAAAATTTTAAATAAAGATAAATATAAATGATAACAATAAATGATTATAACATATATAAGATGAGAATATGGGTATAATCATAATACATAATATTAAGATGCTAAAAAATCCTGGATCATCAAATATGTTTCTATTCTTAATAATGTTTCTCTTCTAACATCAATTTTTCAAACCATTAACATGGAAAAAAACATGATACGTATTTGGTGATCCATGAAACATTGGAAAGAAACACAAAGAATCATAAAAAATATATTTATCATATCATTATGATCCATGATACCCACGAAAATATTTTTAGAGATAATATTCTGTAGAGATAAATGCATTCAAACTCACCCTGTCTGAACGTAGTTACAATCTAACCCATTCACATTTAAAATTAACAGTTGAGAAAAATTCCTTCATATTCACCCATTTTAAAATGAGATACCTACTAACCTATTAAGATAACTTTTCTATATCATGATACATAGACATTTATCTAATATAGTATATTTAGATATATGTCACATATATCTTATAATCCACATATTTCTGTTTGATAAGAAAATAATCATCGAATCATGAAATAAGTCAATAAATGAAAATGGGATTCATAAACATTTCAAATTGAATCACATAAAGAAGGAATTTAAAATACCATCGATAAGGATAACATGATATTCATAAGAAAATTTAATGGGTTTCCAATGATATTCACTAACTCAATTAAAAAAAATCATTCAATAATAATAATAGAGGATTTTTTATACCGTACATATATAGGGTATATGGTTAAGATAATAATTATACATAATCAATAGATATATTGAATATGGGAGGGAACCATTCAAGAAAAAAGAGTAATCAATAGGTTCTTCATAGTGAGGAGGTATTGAAAAAACTGTTATGGATATACACTAAACATCATTAGGCAAGGAAAAGGTAGTGATTGAGAACTTGGTCAAAAGAGAAGGACATCACATAAGCCAACCAGATATTGGAGTTGGATAGAATCATTAAATAATATCCCAAATATTCAAATAGTATTAATATTAATTAAAAATATATGAACAAAATAAGTGGGTATTATTGAGTAATATAGAGTATAATTCGGAGAATTAGTTGGTAATATATAAAACACTCTATGATAGTGGGGGAAGATAGAAGAAAAATATTCATTATAATTAATTTTTTAAAATAAACTTCATTTTTTTAAGAATATATTAATAAATAAATTACAAAAAACGTTTCATAAATTTGGTAATGATAAAATTGAAAAAAAAATATTTTTACAATATATAATCCTAGATATATCATGGAAAATGGACTGAAAATTTTGAGAAATTTATATCAATAAAACCCTTATCAATGAAATATAAAAAAATTATAAAGTAATTTTCCAAGAAACATTTCATAAATTTAACATGAAGTTTTTAAAAATATTGAATAAAATAATAGTAATTGAAAATTTTCATATATAAAATTGATGTGGAATGGAAGATAAAATGTAAGAGACTGATATTAAAAACATTTTGTATTAGTATAACGAGTTTATGAAGCCTTTATTTAAAAGTTGTTAAATTGAAAAATGAGTTTATAGAATTATATTTAAATAAAAAATATGTAAATAATAAAGAAACAATTCTATGGATGGGAAATGCTGGGCATAGAAAAGTGTTGTTTATTAGAATATTTGGTAATATTTCCTTGTAGTATCACATTTTATAATATAAATCCTCATGGAGGAAGTGATGGATATATAAAATATTTAACCAAAAAATAAAAATCTTTTATAACTTAATATATTCACATGGAGGATAAAAACCATATTTGAATGGTTATGTTAAATAAATATATATATAACTCAATGAACGATAATTTATTTATCAAAATACTTACACTAAATTTACACTAACATGGCCATACTATAACATAATTTATATAAAGTATATATATATTATATTTACATATTATAGAACCTTAAACATATCCATTAAATTTTATAAAATTTATTATTTTTTTCTTCTATTAAATGATATTAAATTTTAGTTTTCAAAACACGATGATAGAAAATCAGGGAAAGATTTTTGTTTCTTCACAACTGTATAAAATGTATTATGAAAAGTGTTCATGAGATACATAAATGTTCGGATATCAATAGTTAATAATCATTATATTATAGTGTTTATTATGTACATTATGAATAATATTCACAAAGAAAATTTTAAGTCATATAAAAATGTAAAAATGTTGAATTAAAAGTAGGTGGTACAAAATCATGGGTGACTTTGATAATATAATTATTATAAAAAATTGATTTATGAACTAGGTCTAATGGGAAGTAAGGGTAACCTATATTAATATGAAATTATTTGTATAGTAAAGGATACATTTTAATTATATAAATGAATAATAAATTTAGACATAATAAGAATAAAAAAATATATACTAGAATAAATAATACTAGGAGGATAACCATTTCATTTTCATACATCTTACTCAAGCATGGGGAGTCTCATAAGAACCATGTAAACTACATGGGAGGGATTTAGAGTGTGAGGGAGATGGTAAATTTTTGATCACTACACTTAGGGTGGATATGTATGGGATAATAGGTGGGAGTCATCTTCATTTATAGTTTTAATATATCTTATTTTTCATGAAATATAAAAATATGTAAATGGTAAAAATGCAATCACATGGGTGTTATTTGTGTATAGGGACATATGTAATTTAGGAGGGAAAATTAATGGTGAAAAATTTCTATATTCCATTCATACCTAAAATTTTGTTGAAAATGTTGTCAAAGGACTTCTAATTATTGAAATTCTGAGATACTTTACATGCCCATTTTTTACAATTATTAATCATGAATAGAAAATTAAGAATTTTAATAATTTTCCCCAAATTTAAAGGCGACCCTTACTAAAAGATTTCAATGTAATAGGTAAAAAATTGTGATCCATTTATGCTAATTTAGTTTCTAAAATCATAACATTTATATCCAGACATATAATATGATCAAAATATTTTTTTATATAAAAAATAATTTTCATCTGGGGATGTTAATCATATTTTACTTTGATTAACAATGAAATGTTTTTTAATATAATTATATATTGCTGTAAAATTTATATAAGAGTTAAAACATGAAATAGATTAATATAATTTAGTAGATAAAAATTACAAATTTTCATTCATAACATCCAAGTATGTTTATTATTATTCAAACAAGTTATATATGTTAGTAAAATAAATCCAAAACATGATTTATTCATCTGAAAATTGAAATAGATAAATACACTTAAAATAGTTTCCCAAAAATATTACATATTTTTCAAAAATGATATTCATGGGTTGTATAAATTGAAAATGTTATTTTAAAATAAATTATTTTACATTATTAAAATATATTTTCTATTAAAAAATATTTAAAAAATATTTCATATAATAGTAAGGGTTTTACCAAAATGAATTATTTTATTATTCACTGGAAAATAAACTATTTTAAAAAAAAATTCAAAAATTCGTACTAAGATAATTTTAGTATAATGAGTACAAAAATTAAAAATATAATATAATATTAAAATCCATAAATTAAAAAAATTTATTTTAAAATTAACATTATTATATGATGTATTTTTTAATAAATCTTTTCAACATTAAATTATATTACTAATTTACCCTTTAAAAGTAATAAATTATTAATTGATTACTATCATTAGTGTGTAATTCTTGTTTTTTAATAATCATTATATGCTATGTTGTGTAGTATTTGATATAATGTTCTCAATATTAAATTTATCTTTGAACCGTAATTTGTTTATAATTTATAAGTACTTTTAGATGAATATAATATTTTTCAATAATAATCAATTTTTATTATTGATTAATTGTGTTTAAAAAGGTAAGAATATGTTTTATGACATTCTGTAACAATACAAGGGTTTTCATTGAGTATGGTATGGGTAAGGAATTTATTCTATAAGACGTGTAATGGTATGATCCCATTTCATGGGTTTTATAAAGGTAAATATACTTTCATATGTGTACTATAATATTTACTCTATATCTTTAAGGGTGAAAATCATTGGTGTCACACACTCATGTTAGGGAACCTCATATTCCAATCACATCTTTTATCTAGCACTCCTTTCATATAATTCCATCTACATTTCATTTTATTATGCTGGGATATGTTATTCCATAACCCACATACTTTCAATTTAATGAATCAATGATGACACCCCTTTCAATATTATTTAACACTCCTAGGAACATTTCTGCATATCTGTTACCGTGCCAAAATTTTATATGGCTTCTTTACTTTATTCTCTTCATGTTTATTTATTATATTACAACTTTTATATCCAATTTTATATGTTAGGGAATGTTTTTCCTTGACATTATTACTGTTCATATCATGATTACATTATTTGATACCCCTTTGTCTCTCACCAACCCATTGTCTGAATATCAACATGATGATGTTATGATACCAAAATTACACAATGATTTTAAATTCCAAAATAATTATAAAGTGAATACCGTAACCATTTTTCTATAAAAGTATTTCATATTTATTCCCAGAAACATATAGATTAGATATTTACATGTATTTAATTCACATTCCTTAACCGTGTAATAAATTATGATGTGAATCTTGTTATATGTTCTAATTAGATCATAGAATCCTGAAAATATTTTAAGAATGGTTAACCCTAATTGTCGTCTAATGCACCGGGTAATTATTATTTTCATGACATGTCACGTGAATGGTCTTCAATTCTAGCTTTGTCTCATTCTCCTCCATATGAAATAATCCTTCACTCATATTCCTTTATGTTACATGATCATGGACTCATACTCCTCCATGTGCAATGAGCCTTGGGTCATTCTTCTCCCGGTGCAATGAGCCTTAATCAGGCCTATGTCATGTTCAATATTATTTCCAAATTTCCCAGGCTATAATTATAATGTTATATAATGACTTAGTATTCATGTTCCTTTTATTATCCATTGATTTTCCTATTTTCTTAAATCTATTATCATCATCATGTTCTGCCTTATTTATTTCCTTTACCGGGCTTTGTACCTCACCCTATTATTTTGTTTTTCCCCACAATGTCCCATGTAGATTTATGTTATTTTTAATATTATGATCATGTCATAGATGTTTTCAATAATTTTATTTTATCTCATGTTCAAGATTCTATGTTATTAACATAATTCTCAATGATGCTATACATATGGATTTTTCTGTTGTATAATGTGTAATTTTATATTATAAATCTAGTATTTATTTTTTAGTAATGATAAGAGGAACTATAGTGGGTATTGTAAGAGGTGTATAGTTATTTTTTGGATTAGGGTTAGAAACCTCTAGAAAATTCCTAAAAATTAGAGCACTCCAAAGAATTCCTTAGGGATAAGAATAAAAATTATAAAACATCCCTAAAATTTGGTAAGTGTATGTTAATTAGTTTATCATAAAAATACATCCATATTGGGATACTATAAGTTGATGTGGTTTTGGCACATATGCACCAAAGGGTAACATCTCCAAAAATATGTTTCGGGACTATCTCTGGGTAATCTGGTAGACCACAATAGTCCATACTAAATACTTTATTAGGCAATCCTGGGGGATATGCAATGGAAAATTCATTATATCAATAAAAAATTTAATATGGGAAAACACAAATTCTTGTATGAACTTATATTATGAAATAGATCGTGGATAAAATAAATGAATCTAAGAAACTCATAAGTTAAAATAATAAATGTAATTTATAATTTACCCCTTTAATTTCATTGGATTTCCATTTATGTTTTTAAATTATATACTCATCCCTAATTTTCATTTTTATTGTAGAAAATGGTCAGAAATAGGAGGATTCATGTTAATAACTAATGAGAATAGTAGTGTGATAACTTCTCCCAAAAAATGAAAACATGATGGGAGTGAGAATCAATAACATTTTTAAAATAATATCTCATCTAACTCTTGTTCTAAAAATAAAATTGGATCAATAGGAGAACCCAAATCCCCCTTAGAGATAACAACCCACAATAGATAGCTTCATGAAACAATGGGTTCTTACTGTTAATGGATCATTTTATCCCTTAATCGCGGAACAATGGATGAACTCAATCGAGAATATATTCAATATCCTTCAATTTTATAAATATCAAAAAGTTATTTTGGGTGTCTATACTATAGAGGGATAATTAGATCAGTGGTGGACATTGATCAATAATATGAAGCATGTGGAATTGATTGAAGAAATATAATAGAAGGAATTTAGGAAAATATTTTTCAAAATTTTTTTACATCTCACTAAGAATCTCAAAATGAAATGGTATTTCCATTGACTATGGATAAATGACACTAGATATATTGGGAAATATGATGAATAGTTCACATCTATTTCATAATACACCTTTGTTTTTTTACCCGTGAATGCAAGGATTACCACTTCCTTGGTGGTCTAAAACCTTGTCTACAAAAATCATTGGCAATCTATGACATTGATAACTATGGAAAATTATTTCGATGTTCCCCAAACATCAAAATGAAGATTACTTAATCTCAAAGTTATCGTTAAGATAAGAATAATAAAGTAGAGTTTAATTTTTTTTGTTCAAATGGAGAGCTCTAATGGTGCTAAGAAATTCCAACATCCCACTTGTCAGTTTTTTATTAAGAATCACCCTGAAAATTTCCTAAAGGGGTCAATGAAATTTTTAGATGTGTAAGGATGGATAGATAGATAGTAATTACCGACAAGAGAATCCCACTATTTTGATGGAGGAAATGAACTATCCTATCAGCCCTCATTACATTATTCATTTATACAACTTCATAAACTAGGGAACATTGCAAATAAATTCCCTAATAAAATTGTTTTCAGAGAAACAAACAACCTCTAAGGTAACAAGGGCTTCCTTTACCCATCACTACACCAAAGTAAACCCCAAAATTATTTTTGTGACATGTACACTAGGTATTCATTATATGAATAAAAAACATATTTTTTCTACTAGATGTAAACATTCATTTATATCATAAATGGCATTTAGGGCTATCCAGACACCACCAAAAATCCTGGATGTAGAGATATTAGTAAAAATTGGAAACGATGAAATTATTGCATCCAATGTAAATAACTCATCCACATTCAACATTTGTGGACTAAAAATACTTTAGAACCTTTTTATACCCCCTTTTGTGGAATTTTATTCAATTATTGGAATGGATTGACATTCCATATATTGAGCCAACAAAAAAAATTGATAAGTAAATCACTCTCTATATTGAAAATCGGCCCCTTGTTCTATAATGGTTAATAGAGGAAGATTAATCCTCAATATCACTATCATACAATTAATGGGTATCATTTCCATATAGTTAATGGTAGTTATATGAAATTATTGAGTCTATGTAAATGGAAATCCTCAAAAGACATGCCTACTATGATGGAATACATTGATGTGTTTCCTATAGAATTTCATGGTCTTCCTTCTAACTCATAGGTTGAATTTCTAATTGATACTATACCTGTGGAGTTACCAATATCAAAGCCTCTATATAGGGTCTCTATTTTTTATCTTCATGATCAAAATAAACAACCAAAGAAGAATATTTCATAAAGTGTATATACACCCCAGTGCTTCACCATGGGGTGAATTAGTCCTATTTATCAAGAAGGATGGGTCAATGATCCTTTGCATTGATTATCATGAGATCAAAAATATAATGATAATGAAAAAAATCCTTTTATTTGAATTTATGACTTGTTAAATTAGTTTTGTCGAGCACAATACTTCTCCATGCGGGATCTTCTATCAAGATTTTAACATGGTACGGTGAACAAGGATGATATCCCCAATACTAATTTTCATACCATGTATGGGAACTATGTGTTCATTTTAATTTTATTTGGAATCATTATTGTAGTAGAAATATTAATGAATTTAATTTATAGTGTCTTTATTGATTACATTGATACATTTATGGAAGTCTTTATAGATGATATTCAAATATACTCCAAACCCTATAGGATCCTGAGGAACATCCGAGCACTATGCCAAAGACCTTGTGAAAGGAGAAGCTCTATGAATTGTATAACTTGATTGAGTTATAGGTAAGGGATCTATCATTCTTGGGGAATGTAATCAAATTTAATGGGATTAATATAAACCATCAAATTCCAAGGAAATTGAATGATGGATGATGCCAACATTTGAGACATATTTCAATAACTTACATGGGATTTCTATATATTATCAAGGATTTGTGAAGAAAAAAATTTCTTTTCATACCCTCTTACCAAGATATCATAAAAGGGAGTAATGTTTTAATGGATTTGAATAGGAGTCTTATCACATCCCATGCACTCAAACTACCCAGAAGTGGTAAATGTTTCATAAAATTTCATGATAACTTGGAGAATGGAGTAGGATATGTGTTGATTGAAAATAAAACATTCATAGATTATGACTCAACGTAGTTTAAAATTTATGAGAAAAAAAGTTCAACACATAATATGGAGTTGGTAGTTGTTATCATTACATAGAAAAGCTAGCTAAATTATCCCTATGGAGGAATTATGAGATACATTCTACTAAAAAGATCTTCAAATATATATTCACCTTGAAATACAATAATTTGAGCTAGTGAAGATGGTTAGAACTCATAAAAAAATTATGACTATTCAATCCATTACCATCCCTGTAAAACAAATAAGGTGGTGATTAATCTATGTAGAATGTACCAAATAACTATTCCCATGAGGATAACTGACAAGGTTCTGATCTTTTTGGATTTGGAGAGGATTGACATGCGAATAAAAAATAATAGAACACCATCAATCATTTCACAAATGGTTGTTCAACTATATCTTCTGGAATGGTTTTGGGATCCTTAAGAAGATGATGAGGGAATTCATAAATGATTAGAAACTATAAGGAACTAGAAATCCCTTTATTTCAATGTTAATGAAGAAGTAATTATGAGATTTGGGTCATGCCTATGTGTTATCTCAAATCCAGATTCAAATATGGAAATATTAGAGGATACAAATAGTTTAAATTTATCCACTCACCCAAGAAACACAATGTTGTATCGACAACTCTCAGAAAACTATTGGTGGGACGAAAATTGGAACGATATGGATAAATTTATTTTAACATGCCTTTTATGTCATCATGTGAAGGATGAATGTTAGAATTTCAAGGGGATTACACAATAATTTCCCATACCAACATGGAAATCAGAAAACATCATCTTGGACTTTATCATAGGAACTACAAAGAAATTATGGAAAATATGAGTGGACTATCCAAGATCCTGAAGATTTGTAGATATCATTCTCAATGTACTTTAGAGAAGGATGGGAAAAAAATCATTCTTTGTTCAATTTCACTTATAACAAATGTTTCCATGTGATCATCTAAATGGATCTCAATGAATCCATTTATGTGAAGAGGTTCATAGAACTAGAATGTTGGGATGATGTTGTGGAATGAAAAATTTAGTGACATAGAATTTAAATAGTAATGGTGGAGAAGGTTATGTTCATTTAGCAGAATTTCAAAGCTACTCAGAGATGAAAAAGTTCTATGTTGACAATCATCAATGTGAAATAGATTTTGATGATGAAGGAATAAAATTCCTCCTCATATCTTCATGGATGAAAGTTATGAAACTTTAGAATAAGGTAAATCTTACTCCTAGGTATATCATATCATTTTAGATCCTTGACCGTATCTAAGCATTGAACTATCAATTAGCACGCCCGCGAAACCAACTTCAATTACATGGTGTACTGTATGTATCCCACTTGAAAAATTACATACTAAACCCCTAAAATGTACAGAATCAATAGGTGGTACATTTTGATAATGATATTTCTTATGCAGATAAGCCTATGAATATGTTAGATCATTGAGAAAATGTTCTACAAAATAAAGCAATGACCCATGTCAAAGTGTTGTGGAGAAATAAAATGTTTTAAGTAGAATCATAGGAATCAGATGGGTGATGAATCAGAGATACCCTCATCAATTTTATCATGGGGGTGAGAATATCGAGGGATAAATTTCATAAGGGGGAGGATTGTAACGTCCTGAACAATTATGAGTAAAATTCACCTTTCTATTCATTTAAATGTATCATTATTTAATTTATTTATAGAATACACATTCAATTCATTTTGTTATAATATCCTATTATATTTTAATGAATACCATAAATCATTGTTGTTGATAATGTATCCAATAAATTGTGATCACATCACTGGTAAAATTATATGATTTTAACAGATCTATTTGACAGAGAGACATGAATTGATGGCCATAACCAGTATGACTCTATGCTATGAATCCAATTTTTCAGAGATTTTTTACGGAGGTTTAATTTTTGTAATTTTTCTAACACCAATACCAAGTTGAGATCCAACAACTTAAGTACAATAGAAACCATCTATATGAAAATATTATGATCATCAAGATTACGGTCCAAACAATGTTCACCGAATGACCCCATGAAAACCCCACCATCACACACCTTACACTTGGGGAATATTTTTTCGTATTAAAGGGATATTTATTAGGACCGTACCAATTTGAATATGTTCCATAGTTTTTATAATATAATAAATATAGTTTCATCCTATTATTGTAGCTTTGTAAATTATTTTTAAAGGACAAATTGTATTGTTGGATAATATTAAAATTCAATTAAAAAAATATTTTGGTTGAAATAATAAATTTTTTGACAGATATAATATTTTAATAAAATATTATGTTTTTACAACTGATATAAAATATCATAGAATTTTTATGAGGTCAAATATAATATTTATTAGGGATCAAAAGCTGTTGTTGTTATAAAACCTGTCATTTTCTATAAAAAATAATTTTTATTTTAAAAGTAAAAATTTACATATTTATAAAATTATTTTTATAAAATTAATTTTATTTAGGGAATCAATATTTCAGAAATATCTAATGGATAATTTTAAATAATTTTCCAAGACAGTTGAATTTTTTAGTGAAAAATAAATACCGTATAAATATAGTGTGTGTTTAATGACATCATAATAATAGAACAACGCTGTAATAAATAATATAAAAGGTATTATAGGCCAAGAATATGTTTTAAAATAAAAATAAAATAATGTTATGATTATAATATTTCTTTTATAAGGGAAAAATTAATCCTATAAAACATATAATATATTTTCTAGATTTTAAAATCATTTCATTTAGAGTGTGACTCACCTCCACATAATCAAGAAAATTATATTATTATAATATGGATTTTTCTTTATATAATAATGAAAAAAAACTCCCATTTGGTAGAAACCATGGAAAAAATGGGTTGGTTTGTGGTTTAAAATATTTTTTAGATATTGTCCAAAACCTAAATAATAAATAAATCTCCCTTATTTCCTATATAAACCCACCCAAGATCCCATTCCGCCTCACTCAAACACCATGGTGAACACCCAAAATCTACCATATAATCAATAGAGTCCTCCCAAGGTTCCCCCATTATTTCAAGGAGCCCCTATAATGCCTTTAGATTCACACACTCAAGTAAGGGATCCTTATCATATACTATCCTCTTTTATAAATCAATCCTTTTATGTTATGTATTTTACGTTTCTATTTATTTTGTGGCGATACTTTTTTCCATATCCCCAACACTATCCATTCTATTTATAATTGATGAAAAACATTTGAACTCTCGTTTATCCCTCTTACGAACATTTATGCACACTCGTTACCATGCTGAAATTTTGTAAGGGTTCATTCCTTTCTCATATTTTTAGGTTTCATTATTATGTTACGCCATATATTTCCCATTATTTATGTTGGGGTATGACATTTCATGTCCTTTTTACTGTTCATTTACTTAATAAATATAGATTTACCCACTTCTCTCTCATCATCCCATTTTATGAATATCTTTATGATGACGTTATGCATTCAAAATTGCACTGCGATTTTCCATGCCAAAATAATTGTGTGGTGAATACCATACCAATTTATCAATAAATGATATTATCCTTTATTCACCTATACTTATTGAATGTATATTTACATATATTTATTCCACATTATATTATTGTGGATTAATTTATTATGGTTATTGAATCCATGTTTTACGATCTATGTGGCACACTTAAGAAGGAGAATGAAATGATTATGATGGTTACACCCTGATAGCACTCTAATGAATTGGGTATTGTTCAGAATCATGATAAATCATGTGAAATAGTCTGGGAATATTCCCTTGATTCATGATCCTCCATGTGACTAGATCTTTGACTCATTCTCCTCCATGTGAAATGAGTCTGGACTCATCCTCCTCCATGTGAAATTTTCTTTGAATCCTTCTCCTCCATGTTCACTGAGCCTTGACTCATGATCTCCAATGAGGATTTTCCTTGAATAATACTCCACCATGTGTAATGAGCCTTGAATCATGATTATTTCATAGTTTTTGTTGTTTCCAAATTTCCCATGTAAAAATTATCATGTTATAGCATTCCTTGGTATTCATGTTCCTTTTTATTATCCATTGTTATGACTATTGTCTAATCTGTATTATCTTCTACATTTCATGAGTTGTTTATTTACCTTACTAGTATTTGTAGCTCACCCTTTTCTTATGGTTATCCCAAGGATATCCCATTCATTTTTTTGTTTATTGGAATATTAGGACTTTGTTAGATAAGATTTCAATAATTTTTTTGTATCCCAAGTTTATGATGGTGTTTTTTACCAAAATCCCACAGACATTAGACTTATAGATCATTCATGTTTTATAATGCATTCATTTATAAAATAAATCATGAATTTAATGTTCTAATAAATAGAATCAGCATTGTATATTTATCAAGTCGAAGGAACGTGAATGGAAATCCACCTATTCCCTAAACTTTCTGAAGCTCATTGATTTTATACATATAGTTTTGGGGTTTTCTAACTAACCTTCCAAGTTTCCAAACATGAATAATTGGTATTATCATAGCTATATCTCAATAACGGACTCGTAGATCTATCTGATTAATCTTTCATTCTTCCTATGAAGATGATGTGACATAAACCAAGGATGGTGTTTCTATTCATCACAAATAGTGTCGACATCAAGGGGGAGTTGTTCTTTTAGAATCACACTTTCAGTGACGTTCAACATTAAAATTCATATCTTAAAAATATTAATGTAATGAATCCTAGTATGATCTCCTCCGTGTTTCTCCATCCTATATGGTTGAACCATTTTTCTTGTAAAGTATATCTTACGATTTAATACTATGATTATAATATGTCATGTAAAATCAATTATAAAATACATAAAATAATCAAAAATTCCAATACATATATATGGTTAAATATGATTGCTTATTTCTAAAAGAAATAAATCCCTAGTAATATCTCCATCATCTAGTAGGGACAACCATATACTATTGAAGACTGAATCATCACTAATGCATGATTTTATTATTTTTATTTAAATATATTTATTCTATATGATCATAAAACCGCCATCATATTCTCTTGAACCTATATTTATATGTAACAGACATGTTAGGCATAAAAATAATATCTTCTAATCATGAATGGTCTATGTATCTATTTCTTGTGTCAATATTTCAATGTATCCAAATCGATAGAGCTAAAATAAATATCTATGATTACTGATATAGGCATCTAGGGATGATGGTCACATAGGATATGTTTCTACATAAACATTTTATGTAACCATCCTGGAGACATCCCCCATTTGTTCATGTATGTATTTCATCCATATAGCAGATTAACATTACCATTTTTCCATATACAAATTTTTTTAAGTAGCCTATTTCTTTCAACATGAACCCTTTACGCAAGAAAAAATTACCCCAAATGAATCTCACGTTTTAAAATAATATACTTGTCAACAAATATAATATAATATTTATTTTGGGTCCCAAATTACCTCTCTTAGATATTGTTGACAACATCCAAAATTCACATTACCATAACACCATTAAACCTCCATTTTAACTTCTCCATCTATTTTTCACCGAAATAAAATGTCATATTTTCTAATAAAAAATAACTCATGGAACAAATAATATAAAATAATTCTATATGCCTATTATTTCTAGTCTTGGTGTATGGAAAATATAATTATCTAGAATCAAAAAAATATCCTTGTATCTCACATATCCCTTTGAAATTCGATAGAAATTCTTTACCTCATTCAAATATTTATGTAACTAAAACATTGTTTAGAGAAAACATATCATGATCATGAAATAAATTATGGGGATTGGGGTCTATCCTTGAAATAATTATTGTGATGGAAACAGTGAATCTCCAAGAATAAACCAGTGCATCCAAAATAACACTATTGGTATAGTCTTTGTCAAAATATCGAAAAAGTGATCTTGCTTTGTCATATACTCTAGATCTAAACTTCTTTAATCGTCCTACTCCATTATATTAGGATATTTGATCTAAATGTGAATGGAAAATGAGTCTTGAATTTTATTTTCTCATTATATTGTTCACACTTGATTAATCACAAAAATCTGGATTCTGGGGGATCAATTCAGTATCCACATCATAAAGTTGTTGTTTTATCTAGAAAAATTGGGTGCATGCGTTAGTGGAGGGAATGTATTAATAATATTTAGTGATTAATGATATGGAATATTTCTTCTTTCATTTCCATGATATAGAGGAATTCACCAGAAAAAAGATCCACATAAAATTGAAATAAAAGAGTCTAATAATCTAACTGAATTTGTATCTGTAACTTCCATCAATTTCTTTCTATGAATAATAGGGATAGAACAACGCATCATATTATATGTTATATATAGATTAAATTATTATTCCAACTTCATACATGTGGCATTACTTGGGGTCACTACAAAAATTATGATCTTAATAGGCATAAAATAAAATTTCTAATTGAGTACTATCCACATAGAGTAAAAATTTTATAATTTTTCCAAATGTTTTGAGATATACATTTTATCATCTCTCATTATTTGATAATTTTAATATTGGATCTACCAAAGTATGTGTACTCCCATAATCCTCCATCTCAAATCTTCATAAAACATCCTTATAATTATTAATTTATGATACAACTATACCATTCCTTCTTTATATAACCTCCATTCCTTTTAGAAATTAAATTTTACCAATTAAAGGATTCTCAAATTATCACATAATGAGTTTTTATAACTAATTTAATTATTTTTCATTTGAACCACGAAATATTATGCAATCAACATAGATAATCATTGTAAATCACATTCAGTTATCCTTATTTATAAATTGTTTTTGAACAAATCCTCATATATAGAAACAAATTTTATTTAGAAGTTAATAAAACCCAAGATATCATTATAATTTTTCATGACTGGGCCATTAAAATCCTTCTTTAGTAAATAATAATTTAGTTCATATTCACCAATGAGAAAATCATATGAAATCCTAATGTAAAATTCACGTTCATGGAAAACTCTGATGAATGTTGATTTAAAATTCATTTAATATTCCCTTAAACAATTTCGAATCTATTGAAAAAGAATAAATAAATGACTCCAGAGAATGAAAAGGTATATAAGTCTTTTTAAAATCAATTCATACATCTTGAAAATACATCATTCACATATTTGATCAGTTGATCCAGATTTCAATTCCATCCTTATTATTTCGGTTTCAAAATAACAACTTTATTCTGATGAATTCATGCTACATGCACTTATAAAACATAACATGTCTCATTCTTCTCTATTTTCCCATTCTCCTCATTCATGTCTATGAACCCTTTTTATCCTACACAACCTATTTACATGTTTTTCCCCAATAATTATATTAAAAAATATATATTATTGATCCATCGTTATATTAGTATCAATCCAATCTATCCAATCTAAAAGGATATTTTATTAGATAATTTTTACATACTATTTTATATTTTCTCTTGTTTTGTAATTTCATCATATTCTTTATATACTAATTCAGTATCTGTGTTTTCATAATTCCATGTTACTCACCCTGAATGTTTTTCTCCTTCATAACCGTCAGATTCAAAAATTAGTCTCTTGTCCCATGAAATTCATTCTTATATTTCATTTATTTTAATAATTAAAACCAAGACAACATTATACCTATCAACTATATTTTCAAGTCCCTTATTATAACACTTGTAATGTTTACTCTCTAGAGAGTATTAATCAAATAAAACATTATTACCCCAATAAACAAAATTTTTTCTTGTATCCTTATTTATGTTAAATTATGAAATTAAAAATTTATTAATGAAATTAGTATAGGTATGATTCTTCACAAAATTATATATTCATTTCTCCATTCATTTGAAAAATTCTCCTTTAGATATGTACACTAATAAATGTAAAATTTCATGATTGTATCATTCTATTGGAGACATTTGAAATTACTTGTGTAGATCTATGTTTTTTATGATGTGATTTGTTATTACCACAAACCAATTTTCTAGGGTTACTAAAATCAAAAACAACATAGTTTTTATTTCCATTTTTCTCCATATATTAGTTAGTTTAGTGATTTAAATTTTTTTCCCCATTTTAGTTCAGAATATCTAAATCATCATACAAAGAATCGTTTATACTCCCCTTCAATGTAGAGTAATATTTAATTACTACTTATTGTTAGGTGTAGTAAGATAATTCAATATAAATTTTTTCAAATCCTAAAAGATATATAATGTTACTTCATCCATTTCAATGTGTTAGATTCACCTAAAAACATCCCCATTAAAAAGCTCATGATCCCCCATTTACTTTACCGTCATTGGATTATAATATTTTGATTAATAAACCTTTTTTGAGATGAATCACATATGTATGGGTGATAATATATAATATGGTAAGTATAACATGATTCATCACTATTTTCCAACCTCTATATAGATGTTTTTCTCAAATGTTCACACAACCTATGCAATAGCATGTTCTCCTCCTCTTTTGATAGCCTCCAAAAATTATCATTTTTTAAAGTATTCCCCATGTATAATTTTACAAATAGGATAAGTGAACTATTATTTTGTTATATTGTACAGATATTTTTATTGGAATCCACAACATTTCCATTATCAAATGGTTTTATTATACTAAATAGTATTTTCTGTTTCTATTAACTAATGCAATTCAAGTCTTCCAATAATCTTTTCCTCTGTTATTGGATTTTTTGGACCCAATAATATTAATACACTCATCATTATAAAAATTAATGAATCCATATTTAATATTGATTATATTAATAATAAAATATTTTATTACATTAATATGTGATATTCATCATATATCCACTATCCACATTAATCAATTTTTCATTTCCCATAGTTAAATAATTATAACATTGTCCTTATCTAGTTTGACCGTTTTTACCAATGTTTTTGAGGAATAATCCTCCTCAATAGTTGGGCCCATGAAATATTATTCTTAATACATTAATGATAATATAATTAGAGTCTATATTATTTTGTATGAACGTTTATACTTCTTAATTATTTTATTTCTATTTAATTTGGATTGCTTTCATTTTATTATTGATGTGAAATTGATTTCATAATTCTTGAAACCTTCTAAAAAAATAGTTTCCACAAAACGAATAAGATGGTATTAATGTTCTACATAACTAAATGGATTAATGTTTCTCCTAGAAGGTTATAATTGTAATTAAGCACACATATAATGTTTTTCATTTTATTTAGAAGAAAAATTTAGTAACATATGAAGAATTATAATTTTCACTAGTTGGATGACTTACTACCTTTCCAGTGTTGTAAATATCATCCTTGTTTTGGGGAGTCCTAGAATTATATTTGGAGACTACCATATATTTTGGTGTATCATTACGCAATATAAATTGATGAATAAGTATTTGTGATTCCACTATATTTTATATTTATTGAATTCGTGATGTTTTCTTTGAATTTTTTTTCATTATAGAAAGTGTAAAAAATATTTCTAAATCATCTCACAATCGATGATAATTTATAAATTCTTATTATTCTACCAAATCTATAATAACATTATCATTGATGTTTTTTGCTAGGCCATAAATGATTTGATATTTTTATTAAAATTTATAATTCAGTTCAGATTACTATAATGAATTTCATAAATTCAAATTTAATGTATTGAATTGTCAAACATCAATTATGATTTTTATTCTTACTACTGTTTCATGTATATATTATAATAATGAACCACTTCATTGTGTTTGTCAGTTATTTTTCCATGTACATCGACTTATTAATGGTATACCCGAATTTTTAGCCTCATATAAACCCATCCAACAATTCCCATTTTCTCTACTCAATATCCTTACCTCCTTGTTTATTTAGAATATCCATCAACACACCTTAATCCTTACAACTCTAATAATATTCTACTTAAATTTATATTTGACTATCTTCTTTAATAGTAATAAAATTTTTCCTTTGTAAAGAAACCTATTAATAATTATTTTTTCTATCCATTTTCATATTTATATGATTTCTGTCACGTCCCTCACATTCTGATTTTTTTTGGGAAATTTGGATGCATGATTTCCCACATTAACAAATTTAATGTATCTAAGAGGACTGTGACCCTTAAATATTCATATTAATCTCATAATATTATAGGATATAAATTAAATAACCACATCAAGTACATTAACATCTATATTCCCCTTGATTGATAGTTTCTTTGTGGAATTAAAGGTCCCTTCGAGAAACTTTTTTTTGTTCTGGATTCCTTAACTTTTTTTTATCATTTAATAGTCTACATGAATACTATGAAAACGATAAATGTAAATTTATTTGGTGTTTTTTATTCTAGAATAAAAAAAGTTTCAATAAAATGAGGATGGATTCTTCTCAGGATCTTATGTTTTATATTACAATATATAAGATCATCAGAAAGTCCTCATATACATTCAATATGAACATTTAAAAAATTTAAAAATACATCAACCCTTTAAATTTTTTCATTGTCACATATTCTAATTTTTTCCTTAGAACATGCTTATTTTCCTCCAAAACCATCAAATAACTTACATAATTATTATTTATATTTTCCCACAAAACATGAGAGGATTTATGTCACAACCCAATCATGGAGTTCCTGTCCCACAACAGAAAGAACATCAAAGTTGCAGTTCATCTGGTTTTCCCTATCAAAGAATGGGAGTCGCCACGAAAAAAGTGGAGGATGGTGTGTGTCTATCTTGACACCAGTGGTTGGTAGTTGGGACCAATATCATGATGAGTCCAAGGAAGGAAGAATCATGTGAACCTCACCTCATATGAAGAGCTGGATGGGTAAAACCTGCCCGCCATAGAGGTGGATGGGGTGCTTCCCAGGTGAACTGTTGTGCTAAGATGCTCAACTCGTGACAATTGGTATCAGAGGGGATGTGTATCCTGGTGTTGTAGAATGGTTTCATACGGACCATGGAGGTGAGAGCAGATTCCAGAGGTGTCATGACGAGGTTACATGACAGTGAAGGTCACACTTGAGGGATTTCATAGGCAGGGAAACCACTATGAATGGTTGGTCTCATGGAAGTGGTTTGCATCCCAGAGAGTGGGTGGACAATGGTTGTTTGCATCCTAGAGAGTGGGTGGGCCATTGATTCCAACAACAAGGAAGGAGCATCCCCTAAGGCCATGCATGGTATCCAGTTATTTGGAAGCACCATTTTATAGTCACATAAGAGGTCATGATCCTGCATGCATGAGGGCGTGCATGGAATGGTGCTGGGATAATGTCATGACCCAATAATGGGGGACATGTCCCACACCAGCAAGAACATCAATGTAGGAGTTCATCCGGGTTTTCCCTATGAAATAGATGGTAGTTTCCCCAACAATGTCGAGGATGGTGTGTTTCAGTCTTGACACCACTAGTTGGGAGTTGGCGCCACTCTCTTGATGAGCCCATAGTAGGACGAAACCAGTGAACTTCTCATCATATGAAGAGCTAGATGACTAAACCCCACCCACATTGGCGGGGGCTGGGGTACCACATGGGAGAACTATTGTGTTGAGATGCTCAGCATGCGGGATTTATATGACATTAACATTATAGAAATGGGATTACTTAGAGTTTTTAATAAATAATTTTTTTATTTGGAATTTGTATATAGATCTTTATGATCTTAATCCATCAAGGATACATTTTCAAACATGTTATTGATTCTATATACGTCCTTTCTATAAGAATAAATGCATTGGGATCCCAAATTATGTTTCTCATATGTTTTTTCACAACTAGAAATTATTTAATTCAATTTTGGCGATATATTTATCATTAAAAACCTCTTTCATGCTTCTAAAATAGATGAAGAACGAAATTTCCTATGGTTGAACTTTTTAAAATATTAATAAGAATTACACTTTAATACACTAGTAAAACTGGATATTATAGTAAAAACCCATTTTTTTAATACATACCATATTATCATACCTTGAGGAACACTTAAATTTCTCTCTACCATTCATCTCAAAGAGAGATTAATGTCATAAATATTACTAGTGAATCAACATAGTTCACCCACACAAGGATATTCCAAGAAAAATACATAAAGATACATAAATGTTTGGAGCATTCTCAATAACCCTCCTAGTTCACTACGATAAATAATTAGAGAAGTCACATATATCATTTAATAATGAACTCAAAATTCCAATAAATAAATTTCCCCAACATCATATATATATATATGATTCATAAAAACACCAAGTACATTGTTTATATTCTTAAAAATAGTTATTTTCTATAAGGAATTGGTCTCCTAAAATCTCAAATTCTTATACCTTTATCTTTCAAGATAATATCTTGAAAAACCTCTTAGAATTCATCATAGATTTATTTACATCATTCTCACATCTCTCTCTTTTTTTATCCATGTCATTTGAATAAAATCAATTGATATTATATCATTATTATTACATTTAATGTAAATATATTTTAAACAGATATAAAGGACTCTAAAATCTATCCACATATCTCAAGTTGAAAATAAGAAGATTTTTTTGAAACAAATAAGTCCCTTGTAATAGCTATACTAACTAGTTGAAACGTCATTAATATATGTAAAACATATTATTTATTGCACCTTGATTGTATTATTTATATTTTGACCACCTTATGTTGCATGGTCATAAAACCACCATAAATGCGGATTACCATTAATTTTTTGGTACCAAAAACTTTTGTACATGATAATATCAACCATCAATCATGTATGGTCTAGGAATCCAAATTCACATAGCCACGATACAACATAGCTAAATAATTGGATTTCAAATAAATTTTGTTTATTTTCAACCCTTTTAATTATAATGGATGGTCATGTAGCCATTTTTAGCATGTATCCAATGTTTATAGATATCCAATTAATGTTTCAATTTTTGATCAGGTACCTGATTCTCCCACAATGGGGATTTATCCATATAGTCACATCATGTAATCATTTTGGCCATGTACACAATTTTCATACAAAGCTAATTTCCATGAACAAAAACACTTGATAGATGATAAATTTCCAATAAAATACTCATATGTTCTGAATATCTAATGTTTTAATAAATCGAATAAAATAATATAGAGTTAAAAAAATTATGTAATTGTGAAAAAATAACACAGATTTTTTAAGGTTAAATCTATAACATTATAAGGGTATCACCCTATTTAAAAAGGTTTTGTTTGTGTACATTAGAGATTTTATAATGGTAGTCCTTCAGAATAGAAGGATAATTTCACATTCATAAATTTTTTATAAAAATAATTTCATAACATTAGAATTAATTGCATCCATTATTTAATGATAAAATCCTCTCCCTCGTGGAACGGTTAGGAAATTTTTTAGGGTAAAAAAGAAACCCTTTTTCTTCGCTTTTTATGATGAATTTTTTCCCATGTTTCTTTTTCTTCATCTTTTCCAGATAAACAATGTAATACTTATCAATGATTATAAATTTCAATAATTGTGGTAATATATATCATTGATTCATTTTTTTCTTTTTTCAAATAATTTTGATGACTAAAAACTATTAATAATTAATTTTTTGAAATAAAAAACTATATTTTTATATTTAATTTATGGCTCTAATATTATTATCCAATATAAGGTTTAGTTATTTGGAAAATATTCAAGGTCTAATGAGAATTATTTTTTGTCAACCCATTGATTTAAAGATTCCCATAAATTCTATTATATAAAATATGAGAACCCTCTATTAGCCAAATCATGTTCTTCATTTCGTTTCTAGGAATTAATATGTTTCACATCTCTATATTATTATGGGAACTACAAAATTAAAGGATAAACCGATATAAGAATTTTTTATAATATTCTCATAATATGTATATTATTTATAATTTTTAAGCCTTATATTAAAATGTTAATTAATTATTTAAATGGTGATATCCTGGAATTATGGGAGTTTATAATTATAAAAATTCTTGTTTTTTCTCAGATTTATCTATATAGAGTATTTATCATCATATGTGGAGAATTTTTCATCCTCAAAGATAAAAAAATCTATTTATCAAGAAGGATAATATTGAAAAATAATTTTTTTATATTTTTAGATAAAGTATTTTCTATAACATATGATATTTTATTTATATGATGAAAAAATATTTTGATTTAGTTGTTGGAATATAAGGAGATTGTTTTCAGCTGGTGAGTACATAAACATTATTTGTGTGGTGTTTACTTATTGAAACATAATTTATTTTACAAAATACATTGATTAAGAATTTTCCAAAACATAAAAATGATCTCATATATAAATTCCCCACTTTTTATTATTTTTTTGAAGGAATATCTTGATGACCATGAATGATTATGATCTCATGTGTGTGTGTCTGTAACTTGTGAGGCTATTATGATATTTCAATCATTGGTTATTTAAAATGTACATTGTTTGAATTTTTTTTATTATGATCACAAGACTTTATATTTTTTCACTTTATTCTCATTATTATATGATTTTCCTCAATTCTCTTCCATGATATGTATGTTACATCACCAGGGAAGGTAACATTAATAGTGCTCAGAACTAGTGGATTATCATGAAATTTTTATCCCATGGAGGGGGAGTGTGCCTGAATTTCAAAGATAGTTATGATGGATCTAAGAAAATAGTAAGTATAATATGATACCTCAAAATAAAGTGTTGAGGATTCATTGATCCCAAAAATCTAATTAACTAGTTTCTCTATGACTACTGATTTCCGAGAAGTGCGCTCTATGTCCTATAATTTTTGAGTAGCATACTCGTTGCCTAGTGATTTTTCAGTGGTGCATTAGACTCCTAGTGATTCAAACATAATATTTTTTTCATGAGGACTTGGAAATTTATAGTCACATGTACACACAATACATTTATTACTATATGTTAAACATTCACTAGCCTCATGGCTAGTTCTTCTTACTGCCACCATCTCCTTATTTTTTATCTGGCATGCAGCTAAATCAAGTATAGCATGGGGTCTGTGGTTGATTAGTTGGTAAATGAATTCCCGATACATGATTGTATTTTTTTATATTACTATTAACACATTTATTATTATTATTATTATTATCCTGGAGTATTATTTTTTTAAATGTTCAAAGTTTATAGAAAAATAGGTGATGTATGGAAACGTATTATCACTCAAACCTTACATGAAAATATTGATTCACATGTAGTTTTCATGCATAGAGATACAAGTAAGGAAAAGAGGATCATGAATGATTGTTGAGAAAAGGAACATGGTGATAGTGGTAGAGTTAGATGGACTCTGGAGTACATCACCATTTTCATTTATTTTTTATCTTCATGACTTATACTCTAATTTGGATTTACACGTTGGGATCCTATATATTATATATATCACATGTGTTCCATATCTCATTTTCCACAACATATGATAAAAAATTATTATAATGATTTATTATTATAATATGTGTTATGAAATGTTATTAATCATATATTCTCCCCATTATCAGATTTAGATCCTTACATAAAGCTGGTAAAATAATTCTTATGTGGACCTGTGCATGCAGTCAAGTGACCCTAATGCTTGGATCTGGTGGTTTTGGGTAATGGAATTGTAAAATGTTCTTAGAGAAGCTATTTTATTGTTTTAATTTTGAACTAACCATGGATATAGTTTATGGGAGATTGCTGGTTGTGACCTGGGAAAGGGAATTTTCCTTATGCCTCACCAACACATGTGTTGTGGACCATTGAATTACTAGGGATGAGATTATTGTTTTTATATTTATGATATTCTTGTGCATTCATGAATCATTATTATGAAGGTAGGTATGCATTTCATATGTATATACTTATTTTTGATCTTTTTATGAGTTATTTAATAAAATAACTTGAATTATTCTATCGGTAAAGGATAAAATCTCTATTATTTGATGTTCCTTTATTTTATGATATAACATTTGTAGGAATTAATTCTTATAATAAAATAATGTTATTGAGTATTTATATAAATTTTACTATGACTAAAATTATGGGACAAATAACATTGGTTTTTTATTGGATTCTTATGATTTTTTTAACGATTGACACCTAGGAAATTGTTTTTCTGATATTCTATACTGATTAGTATATATCATAATGAATTTGTTTCTCTTCATGTTTCTAATGATTCACAAAACATTGGCGACTGGTTGAAATTCATACAGTGTAGGAGGGTTATTCAAATAACACTCCAACACTTGCTCCATTAGTCCAGGAAAATTTTCTTCTTTAGTATGTAGTTTTCCCTCAGATGCCTATCCATGATAGCGAAGACAATAAGTCTGTGGTCAACTATAATCAGTACTTTCATCTCAAAAATCCTCTACAATTATAAGGAACTGCAGTATTTATGGATAATAAAGACTATATTTTTATTATCGAAAGGATAATTGAGTTAGTAGAGACCCTAAAGGATCATAAGGTGAGTCTATCTATATTTAGGGTGAAGGGACCCACCTAGAGGTGGTGGAGTGTAGTGAAACCTTGTCGATGTTTTAAATGTTTGAAAAGGGTAAAAATCAAGTTATATTCTTTCCGGGAGTTAATTCATTGATCAATGGAGTCATATATTTCTTATAAACTGGTATATTTCAGAAATAAATTGATGTAAGTATTTTATTATATGACATGACTCACAAAAGATATTCAAACGGTGCTGATGAAAAATAATGTCTTAGAGGAGGATCAGGTTTTGGGTCTTATTGCAATTACCAATGTACCTTTAAATGATACGCTTCCAATATGGATGATGACATGTGATGTATTGTGTTCAAGTGATGACACACTACCAATGTTCATTAGGGGCTCATAAAAAAGTATACATAAGAGGTTTCATAGTGTTTCATTGGGGAAGAGATTTTGAACCATAAAATTTTATTCACTATACATTAAAGGAAATGATTTTATTGAGTAAAAATGGATCATATCAAATAGAAATACTCTAGATTTTTGAGGTTGCTCAGGGGTTCTAGGTAGATGTGATCTATAACCCATTGATCTAGTTGGGGTCCTCAATATTAGTCTCATATGAAAACTAAAACTTGTTATGTGACTCAAGGATAGAGTCGTGAAGCTGAGGCTGAAAATGTATACATAGGGGATCAGACTACAACATATATGGGGGGATAACAATAATCTATATGAGGTATAAAAATGATAAATTCTACTAAATCTACTACACTGGTTGATTTTGGTGTTTTCCTATTCATGTATATCTAAATATGCTTTGACTATAATTCAGTTAACAGTCAACTAACACTGAATGTTAATTTCTCTTGATATTTCATTACACGAGGAAGATGTGACCCATATTACCAAGAGAGTAGTATTAAATTATTCTATCATATAAAAATTCATTAGGGACTTCTATACATCCTTGTAATGGGAATTATATAGAGGGGATAATTCTAATATTTTTTGTTGGGTTTGTGATGATTTTTTGAGTTCTTTCTGTTACTATTGCACTTTTTTCCGACCTGTTCGGTTTCCCACTTTTAACATAAATGATATAAAATATAAAATAACTTATCATTAGAGGATATAAGATAACGAGGAATCATAATATAATTTAAATGAGATTCACATTTCATATCAGTGTTTTCCCAATGATTAAATAAATCCTTGTTGACTTAGTTTAGTTTCAATGAACAATTCAATCCTTAGACAGTTGGACAATAAGTGTTGATGATTAAAATATTTGAGGATATTACTCTATCATATATCTGAGACATTGATGAAACATATAATTACCATATATCATCGGTTTACTTTTCATAACAAATAAATTATTAGGATTCAATTTAGAATGAATCTTATGATGATTAGCAGGGGAAGTCATGTCTTTCACCACTTCGTTAGCATGAGTTAGGAGAGGCCGAATTTATGGATACTAGTTTTTTATAGAGACATATGAGGGAGTTAAACTAATTTATAGTTGTTGGATAATTACTCAATTCAGGGAGTGGGCATATGATGAACGTATCAGGATACCCTTAGTATTTCTTTTCAAAAATTGGGCTTTCTAGAGACAAATAATCCTTCGGATGCATGTACAATTATTCTTCATGTGTTATTCCTCCAAAAGGTACATGTTAATTCATACAAATGTTTCAAACTAATAGGATGTTGAGTTGGATCCAGATACTACTTAGTAGTAATTCCCTATATATATGTTATACTCGAGTGAAAGAGAGATATGAGGGAATATTGTACAACTTATCTATATCAGGTCACATCATAAAGTAATCTTGAATGGAATATAAAATTGGGAGTCATATATTTTATCTAATAATCATGAGTTATTCATGAAAGGGTTCTAGTGGTATTTTTCATAGATTAATATTCATTTAGCGGAAGATTTTTAATATTCGAATATTTAAATTGATCCCAAAAACATCATTTTGATATTTATTAAATTTATTTTTATTTGAATATATATATATATATATATATTAAAAATAAATAATAATTGATTTTGATATTGCATACGGTTATGTATTTTGAGGAATTTTTCATGGGTAAAGGGATTCTTCCATGAGTTTGGTTGGGGTGAACCCTCTTTTCTATAGGTTACATAAGGTAAAAAAAAATTCATGAATTATGTAAATGTAGATGGAGTTAGGTAATGGTATCGTATATGGTTTTATTCTCACAAAAGGTTAAAATATCCATATATATAGGTAACCACTTATATAAGGATAAGAGGGAATTTATAATAGCAGTATAGGGGTATATCAATTATTGAAAAATGGTAACATCCAGTTTTTAATTGTTATGTATGTGTACCATCGTCATAATATAAGGGTAGGTAGTCAATATGTATGGGTAAGTTAAAATTTCTAAATTATTTGTATAGGTAATCATGGACTATATAAGTTAAGGGATAAGTTCATACTATAGATAAGGTAAATTCCATACCCTATTGATATGTCTAGTATATGTGTCAGGGTAAACCAAGTTATCGTTACACATCACTTTTTTTAGGAAACTGTCTTTTTTTGTATTTCAACTTATTCTTCCATTTATTAGACAATAAACACTGTTCAATTATGATAAATTCTAACAAAAATGAGTTTAAATACCATTTTCATTAATACTTAATTAAAATATTTATTAATACTGCACATGCAACAAAAATGAATCCTTTTAAAAAACAGTGATAATTTGAATCTTTTTTTATATTTTAAATATATATATGATATTGTTGTTTCTAAAATAGATAAACCCTTAAAATTGTTTTTTACCATTTTAGTCTTCATATAAATAAAATTATTTTATGTGAGATGTAAGAGTTCTCCAGCAACTAAACCAAGTTCTTTATCCAGTTTCCAGGCATGGAAGATTGTTACTTATCTTATATATTTTTAGTATTGTGTTATCAATTGGTAAAACAAATGTAATAATTATTTATAATCCTTTCATGTCATGTTTTTGAATTATGATCTATGGATCCTTCCTCCAAATTTAAATATTTATCTAAATAGTGATAATTAATAATTATGTAAAATAATAACCTGAATTATTTTTGGAATATCTCCAATTATCATAGAGAGAGGGATTATTGTCCTTTGTGTAATTATTTTCCTCCATGGATAAATAATATATAATTCTAAAGAAAAAATATATTTAAACATTATGGTAATTAGGGATTATCCATGAATTAAAATTTATTATTAAATGTGGTATTTTATATTTTGGAAATAATACAGTTTGAATCATATAATTGACACCCTATCGAGAATTTTGATATTTTGGTTACATGAACATGATTCGGTTTGTGTTTCCATGAGAAAACATTATGGTCTCCATCGATGATATTGATGTAGGAATTATCTAGTTTTATATAGTTATTTTATAAATATATTTACCCAGTTATTATTTAAATGTTGGTGTATATTTTTTATCATGTTTCATCTTGATCACGTGTGGGTATTTTCAAATCATACATGACCATTATTTTATTTGATTCCAAGAGTATTGCTAGATTAGAAGTTTTCCATGGTTTATTATCATGAAATGAGGTTAATAGTTTCTACAATATTCTCATGATGATATGATTTCCTTATATTATCAACCTTTTTATGTGTGTTACCTTATCATAGAGGGTGTCATTGTTCGTGCTTGGAATAAGTGGACTGTCATGGGATTATTTTCTATTGGAGGGGGAGTGAGAATTAACTGTGATGATGGTGATGAAGGACTTAATAATGTGATGGAGACTTTATAACACCATGTAAATCCTTCATTATAATGAACTCAATCATTGGAATACAAGTATCTTATTTCTCGATTTCATGATATTTGAAAGAATGAGACACAGTGCCTAGTGATTTGTGAGCAGAAAACTAGATTCCTTGTGATTCCTGAGTGGTTCAAATTATGCCTTGTGAATCAAGAATTGAATGTCATACTTGATCCCTGGTAAAAATCGAGTCACATTTACATAGATTTCCATGGGTATGTCGAATGTCGGATTCACAAACCATGTGTCTAGTTTCAGTTTAATCTTACATCTCCTGGTTTTCCCTCCAACATAGATCCCAAAAAGTTTTAATTTAAATTTTATAGAATCTATGATAGCATATGACCACTCAGTATATGATTGAATGTTTGATATCAATTTCTACACTTTTACTATTATCATGCAATACACGTTTTATAGATTTTCACCTTTTATAATTACCCATTTGTGTTATCCAATATTATTTTTTTACTTATATACATACTTTATATCCGAATGATTTTGGATACATAATGTATATAGATACATGGATGGGAAAGGGGACCATAGCTAATAGATTGAAAGTGGAGTATACTAGTGATTATCGGGACTGACTATAGAGAAATTATTAGTTTTTATTAATTTATTTACCTCTTGTATTAAACCCTTGTTTTGATTTCACCATTGAGATAATACTTTTTAATTTTTTTATGTGTATACTTTATTTATGATTTAGTGTGTTACTTTAATTATTTATTATAAGATTATTTAATTTTTTATTGTGAAATCAGATGATGATGATAGTTTAGTCTCCCAAGTAATAGGTTTAGAATATATATGATAGTCAATAGCCTCTTACATATGGGGAGGCACAAATGATGCCATGTGACCTAGTGGATTTGACTGGGTGCTTCAGGTTATGGTTTTATGTTAACAACAGGTATTGTGTGTAACATACATTATATAAAATATAATATATCTTAAAGGGTAAAAAAAATTCATTATAGTCTAGCACCTTAAATAAATTCTTTCTACATAATTTTAATTATTAAAAACATGTTAAAATATGTGAGGGTATTCTTAACATACTCATTATTCTAGATTTAAATCCAAATTTTCCATCTACCTTACAACCATAACACTACTAATCATAATTATATTTTCTCAAAATATATTTATTTTTTATACCATAGTCATTTATTCTTTAACTTCGCCGTTTCAAAATCTACATATGTCTACAAGTCATAATACCAAAGTGAAATATGTTATTCATCCAAAAATTAAATCTATGATTAATCCTTAAATTTTATTATCCCCTAGTTCATCTAATCACAATCTCGAAAATAGATTCCATAATGAAAAAATGTGATAAAATTACTTAAAAATATCATGAAATTTCATCAATACCAATAATAATGGTACATCATAAAATAAATCATATTAATCATCTAGCCTCATATTTTCACAAGATCAAACGTGTATTAAAAATAAAAATTATTCATCCATTCAACTTTTTTCATTAATTGTTACTTATAATAATATATCCTTTCTATTAAATCAATAATCTAGTACATTAAAATGCTTAATTTATGCTTCTATAGCTTTAAAGAAACACCATTAAAGAACAATCATTATCTGTTTCGTATAAACCTAACAATATTTAGAATATAACTGAATTTCATCAATAAATATCACTCACTAATAAAAAAATTTATTTATTTATTTTATTTCATCAACCTCACTACCATAGGTAAGACTTGTAAACTCTGATTTTAATTATTATAAGAATCTAATTAAATTATTTACCATTTTGGTATGATCCATTACTCTTATAGTTTTTATAATGGTTACAGTATCGCAATCTCTATAATGTTACCTCAACTAACCTAAAGTTTTATCTATCACATTACAATTTGGATAAATATTAACTTATAAAACAATGTTGGAATTTAAACTCCCAAATTCTTCTCAACCGATATATTCATAAATTTAAAACATATCTAAAACCAAATCCAATTCCAAATATAATTTGGAATACCTATCCATGATGTAATCCATGAAATTATGATAATATTTCATAAAAATAAAATCCCATGAACTTTTAGGTATACAGATTTAGTCAATGAGGACAAACATTCATTAAAAAATAACTTCATTTTCATATAATGAAAATATTATAATTATATAAAATATATTTTAATCCGGAAAAATTATTTAAAATATCTAAATAATTATTCTCAAAAGACACCCTTATAGTCACATCTTCTGTATTAATTTTCTTCATAACATAGTGAAATGGAAACATAAGAAATGGTTGTGTTATGATGTAGAGTAAGGGTAACCATAAGTGACAAAAATAAAAGATCATAAGTGGTAATATTATAATAATACGGGTATTATCATGAAACATAGGAATGTCACACCCCCAACAAATAGTAGGTTTTAAAAAATGTGTACATAATCCTAATATATAAACACAAAATATCAATTGAGAGAACCTTTATCCTGGAAAAGTAAAAGAAAAAATTATAAATAAATCATGATCCAGGGAACATATGAAATAAATTTTTACTATTTTAATCATAATATTTTATAAAATAGAGAAATGTAAGACCCACCAAAATATTCAGACATAAAATTTTGAGTATTGATAAGTGTCATCACACTCAATATTTATGAGCATAGATAAACTCTAACCAATTTTGATATAAAATTTGTAGTATAACTTAATGTGATTAGACTCGCCCTTTTCGGAAAAATATATTCATTAACATAATCATGTAAATTTTTTATCTCATGATACGTAAAAAATTATGTAATTCATTATATTGAGATATAGGTCTCACCAATATTATAATCTATAAATTTCTGTACCACCTAAAAACAATCATAAAATCATAAAATAACCAATTGAATGAAAGTGGATTTATATAATTTTACAATGGAATTGAATAAGAAAATCATTATTTACTCAATAAATAATAACAAATGATATACCTCGATAAAACAAAGGGAATCAAAATAAAATTAGTAACATTGTTTGTCAATAACATTCAATCACAAAAATATGTCATTGGGTATTTATAAAATATATATAGATTGTATAAAATAAAAATAATAATTCCCCACCATCAACTGTGGTTTGAAATATGGAAACAATTGGTGGTACAGAAAAATGTGGACATGGAAGTGAAAAGTTCATTAGAAAGTACATGAATTATTATATTTAAACTCATACTTTGTAAATTAATTTTTCATGGTGGAAGATATGTATATAAAAACTAATTCCAAATAAAATAATATTTATTACAAACTTATATCATCATATAGATTGTTAGATCCATATTTTAATTAAAATTATAAATAAAGATGAGTATATCTTAGTGATAGTTAATTTAGATATTTTAACGTCTACCTTGATTTTCCATTTTCTTTTCAACACTCTGACCTCCTTCTTGACCAATAAAACTCTCCCAGTAACCAAATTGAAAACCATTTTTATAGATATTACCTTTTATAATCATAAATTATATTTATAACATTGATTGATATTAGAGTTTTGTATTCACTACATGAAGAAAGAAAATCAAGGAATGATTTTCGTCTCATAACCACTATTTAAAAGGGATTATCAAATAAAATAATAACCGGGAATGATAATCTATAAAAAATAGGTCATCATTAAGAATATAAATTATTGTCTATAAATTTTTGGAGTTATAATAATAATTAAATTAATAGGTGTATCACAATTATAGTTCTTGAATTTCTTGGTGGAGGGAGAAAATCAAGGGGCAAGTTGGGTATCATAAAGTCTATACAAAAAATTATTTAAAATGGGTTTTATAATTTTTATGGGTAGTATCCCATAAATAATACATCCTTTAGATAGTAAAATGTTTATTATTTACTTATTTATGAATAATAAATTTAATGTAAAAGGTAATATCTCAAAATAAAATGACTATTCAAAAAATGAGGAGGAAAACCCACACCATTTTATGTTTCTTGTTAAATAATGGGAGGAATCATTATAACTATAGGACTCATTGGGAAGGATTTTTATAGGGCGAGGGAATCTAAATAAAGGATAAATTCATTTGGGGTGGATATGGATGAGAGAGTTGGTTGGAGTTACCACCCTTTACATTTGAAAATGATTGGCTATTTCATGGAAATCGGTGTTAGAAAAAGGATATGAACGGAATCACATGGGTGTTAGGCGGGATTCATGAGTTACGATGATCATGTGGATAAAAGGTATATGATATAAAAATTTATAAACATAATACCTAAAAATTATTTCTATCAGGTTTATGCATAAATTTAAAATATTAAAAAATTGAGATAATATAATTACCACATTTTTACCTTTATTAATCTTGATTAAAACATTATTCCTAAAAGTTATTTAATTAACAGAAATATAATATGAACCATCATACAAAATTTTTTTTGGAATAAAAAATGGAGATTAATTTATGCTAATTCATTTTCTAATGTTAATAATATTTACTTTTAAATCCAATCGCACAATTTGTAGAAAAACTATTTTTGTAGATAAAAATTATATTTCATAGTCGAATGGATCTTAGTCATACATTAACTTGATTAAAATATAAATGAGTGTTAATATATTTATATATATGGTTTAAATTCATGTTTATTAATCCTTTTTATATAATAAAATAATTTATTACACAAATATAATGTTTTGTCATTAATGTGGTGATTAACATTAACCGTCGAAATCCAATTTATATACCTAAAAATGTAATTTTACTTATTACATAATTTTAATAAATTTTCTTCAAATATTTGATAAATTTCATCATAATAAATTTCTAAATGTGAGAAAATATTTTTTAATGTTATAGCATGTAACATCTGAAACCCATTTGTCTTAAAAAGTGTAATTTTAAGAAATCATTAATGTATACAAAAAAACTAATCATTTTAAATTCTATTTATATTAAAAATAATATTATTTTTATATATGACTAATGTGACAGTAAAATTAATCAAAAACCTAATATCCCCATGTGCAATGTTAATGAAAAATACAGAAGAAAATTCATTTTAAAAAAAATATGATATTATTTTATAAATTGATATTAATGATTTTGATAAATGGAATAGAGTAATTTTTAATTTTTTTTTTAATTTTTAAATATAAATTTTGTAATTAACATTTATTTTAAAAAACCAATTTCATAAAAAGTGATTATATTATACAAATCAATAATTTTTATTATTCACCATAAAATTGATTATTTTATAAAAATATAAAATATTTATATTAAGATATTTTTAATATTTTAATTGAAAAAATTGAGCATCATTTATAAATATTATATCATAAATTTTTAAATTTACAAATTAAAAATTAAATTTATAATATAAAGAATTTATTGGTATTAAAAATATCTCATTTCAATATTAATTCATGAAAATAATTTATCATATATAGGGATGAATTTTTAGTTGATTATAATAAAAGTGTTTTCAAAATATATTTATTAATAATAAACACCAAATTAATTTTTCAATTTTGTATGTTGTGTTTGTTCTATAAAACGAGTTATAGAATATAGAATATATTTTAAACTATATAAAATCATAGGTTTTAATTTATAAATCTTATTATGTGATACTCTAGATAACCTTGTATATTTTCCTTTCCTCTTAAAAACTATGTTTTATTTATTATTTTTACGATATGGGTTTTCAAAAATGTTATTTTATATAATAAACCACTAAATTACCAGGCAATATTCAAAATTTTGAATATATAACTTATTTCGGAGGGAGTGGAGATTTTAATAAACATATATTTTATATGAGTATTGTTTTTTATATTGTATACAAGATGTAGTAATGTTTATGAAAAAATAATGAAATAATATTTTTTTTATATATAATTATTATAACATGGTAGTTGAATTAGAAGTTATGAATATAAGTAAACACTGTATGGAATATATTTAAAATGAAATTACTTCATAAAAATTTATTTATTAAAATGTAAAATTCGAATGTTTTAATTTATCTTGGAACCTTATATTTTAGTAATTTATAATCATTTTAAGAGAAAATATTATTTTTCAATAGAGATTTATTATATACATGATTTAATCACGTCACATAAGTGTAATGTTTATTTTATATACCCCATGTGAGGGTAAAAGATTTTTTATAAGGGTTACATGTGGCCAACAAATGAAATTTAATGGTAGAGTCCCTGGTCAGAGTTCTAATTAAGGCTTAACAAAGTAGTTCAATGGTATCCATGTGTTGTATAAGGGTCATCCGAACAGAATGATAGAGTAAAAATATCTACATAAGTTTAACCATGAATTTTTCATTGGTCATTCTATAACTATGTAAGGGTAACATGCATTTCATATGGGTACATGCATGCAGTGTAAGGGTGACTTCTCAAGTAGGGGTGTTGCATATGGGTAGTCCATGCACTAAGGTTCAGTAACCAAGAAATTATATATTTATTGTAATGGTAAATAGGTTCTAGTTAATGGTATGTTGGTTTTTTCATATCATATTTAACTATAACTTCAATTGTGTAAGGGTAAACCAATTTTACCCATACATAACACATAATCCATCTTTATGGTAATAGTTTTACCTTTTTTTAGATTTCTCTCTTTATCTTATGAAACACAACCCAATAATTAATATTATCCATTTTAAATTAAAAATACATGATTTCTAAATCATTGAATCATTTAGCTATTAGAAATCATATTTTTGGATGAAATATGAAACTATGCTACTTTCAATCACTTTAAACAAGTATTATGTAATGGTGTTTTTTGTGGTTTTTATTAATATGATAATCTAGGAATATATGTTTTTCTATAATATATGAGCCCTTTTTCATTTATTTTTGGGTTATTCTATCAATATTTTTAATTCAATAAACTCTATTATGTAGGACCTATGGAGTCCTAATGAGACAAATTTTCCCCTCATTTTCTCCTTGAGACGTAGTTAAACGTTCTCTATATTCATACTCGGTGAAATTCAGGGATGAAATTAATTCATGGTATGACCTTATATATTCCCATATCATTCATTCATGTGAAATTTTATATATAATTTTTTCATAGAAAAATATTTATTAAATCATTTGTTTTTTTGATAATGATAACAATTTTGTAAAATTTAAGTAATCCTATATTTATCAAAGAAAAATTATAAATAATTTTCACTTGTATGTATATATTTAATTTGAAGACATAGTGTATCATAAAATTTGGTTTTATATCTTATTTATATGTATTAAATTATTTGTAAATGTGTTAGAAAAAATTTTAAATATTTAAAATTATCTGAGAGAGAAAAATAATTATTATCTGTGATATATTATTTCCTTTGAAACTAAAATAGATTAATCTGGTTCCAAGGTTCCTTGGATTGTACATTGATTCTACATGTACATGAACATGACAAGGGATACCATTACATGATTCTCAACTAAATTCTTAATCAAAAACTCGAAATATGAAATTTCTTACACTTTTTGGGTATCTCTAGTTAAATATGTTCCAATGATGAAAATTCAACTCTTTCCATACTAGAATGTTGGGTATGACTATGATCAAAAGTTGGTGTGTTCATATCATGTGAGAGCCTTATGAGATAGTTGTGTCCATAGTACATTGGAATATTATATATTCTATTTATCTTTTTATCCCATGAATTTTATTTGCCTATATTCACTCATGATGAAATTTTATGAATTCTACTGTGTTCTAGCCCATTATATGTTTCTTGAGAGGTATCGCTCTTTGGGACCAAACAAGCTGGACAGTCAATATGTTTTATCACTAGGATGGGGAGTTCTCATGACATGAGATGTTAAGTATGATGGACCTAAAAATGTTGTATGGATATGATGTATGGATTCTTTATGATACACCCGATGCCAAGTGGATTTTAAGGGGCATGTTAATTGAGGCCTAGTGTATTATGATTATCCCAATCACTTGATGCCTATTAAATAATAAGCACACGAATCACAATATTACAATTGTATTAAAATTATTATGTTTAAAAAAATCCAAGAATAATGATATCTATCCCCATGAATAGATCTTGATTACTCCAAATGTCAAACCATTCCTTTCAAGATGAAGATAAAATGGTATGGTAGAGGCTCTTTGTGGATTAAGTAGCCCATAAGTTCCTAGTTTTTGGTTTTTGATGTTGAATAAAAATTTAATATTTATTTATAGAATATTTTTTATCATGATATACTTAGTTAAGGATGCAACGGTTGTGTCCTACTAGTTTTAAGGAATCACACAGTGTATTGGAATTTCAATACATGAGAAAATTTTATGATTAGGGATCTGATAAATTATAAGGGGCTTTTGGATGGTAGATGAAATGTGATGAATGTAAAAGGAAGTAAATTAGGATTGAATCAAAAATAAATTACATCTTTTATATATTTATAAACATTATTTCTTTATAAGATTGTTTGTTTTTCATCTTTTGGAGCTCATTTGCTATTTATAGGACAAGTATCCCATCTTTTAGATTATAAAAATTCCTATGATTATTTTTTCAAATGTTTATTCATTATTATTGGTGTTATGACATGATAATGAGGGTATAACATACCTATTGAAATTCTTACACACTTGAATCTAGTTGGAATCCACTTGTATATGGGTAGCTGTGCATGGGGTCTTTTGACTCTCTGGTTTGGACACGGTTCCTCAGGTCTAGGTGTTACAAAATAGTATCATACCATAATATGTTTTTTTCATTTTTAAAAAAACTGGGATATAGTAGAAAGGATATCGGTACATGGGACACTAGTATAGGATTTTTAATGTGTATATCTTTCACATTTGTAACAGACATCTCAATAACCATGAATGGGGTTATTGTTACTACTTTTATTAGATTTTTTTTTGGAATGTTCATGTATCATAATTAGGAATGTAGGTTTGATTTCCACACACAAAAACATATATATATATATATATAAACTTATTTTTGTGTTGTATGAAATATCTTTAATATCATTCCATGAATAATCTTTATATCTATTAAAGAAAATATCCATGTAGTTTGATATTCAATGTTGTTGTTTTATATTATTATTGGAATTAATTCCTTAAACTACGAATTATAATTCATTTTATATGTATATATGTGATGAGTGTTCTATATGTTATTTGTGAACTTCCTATGGAAACCATTATGTTACCCCTTAATTGGTAATGATATATTAATTTTCTTGATGTTCATTCTTATTATAAAAGATGAAACAACCCAAACATTTAGTTGGACCTCTAGTTGTGCAGAAGCGTGCGTGAGTGCACATTCCAACAATGGCTCAAGTGCTTCTGATTGGTATCCCACCAAAACTGGGATCCCTTCAACATAAATCCATGTTCAACTATGCTATAGATTTTTATCTCAAGCATCCACTAATACATAAAGGAATATATTGACCAAATGATACTAATTTTTATGTGGATATAATTGAGGGAATATTTGACCTTATTGTGTCACCAAAAAATATGAATGTGGAATAGGAACATTTCATGTTGTGGGGACCCACTAGTCATTGGTTGGGAGTCATGGGATAGTCTGGAAAACATGACGGTCACACATAGAAAGCCTTGAAGGACTTGTTAATATGGGATTTCAATGAGAATATATTGAATCCGACCATGGATAGGATTTTATTGATGTATAAAAGGGTTCCATAATTTTTCATGCCTCCCCCTGTCGTTATATTTGTCTTCATCATTTTGATAAATTTCAATCTATGTGTGATTATATGAGGGCCGAGATGTTCAAGATCTGAAATTATCTCAATATTAGACAATAGTCTAAAATGATCAACCTAGTATCTTACCTAGAGGTTTTATTCAGGGAAAAAACCATCAAAATTACCATGGGGAGGTTGTAGAAGATTTTATTTTCATACCATTCAATACATAGGTAGGTCGACCACAAACATTTTCTATTATTTCATAATCTAATTGAATGGAGGGGAAGTCCAAGAAAATAAAACATAATTGTTACATGTTTTTTCTATATAATTCATTATCTTTAGTCCACTAATGAAGACACCCACAATGAATTAAGACTATGATGATTGGAAAATAGCATGTGGAATACCCATAAATATAGGTGATGTACTAAAAGTGTGGAAAGATATTCCATCTCAATTCGTTTTTGTCTTGAGATAAATTGTTAAACATTCATTATGTATTGATATATATGCATTATGGGTTTCAAGAATACAACTAGGGTCCTCAAAAATAGAATCATGTGATGAATCAAAATGGTAATGTGTTTTTTGGATAATATTTCATAGATATCATAGTTAATATGAACAGAGTGAATAAGACTCTAGTAGATGGTGGTGACTGACCATATACTATTAGATTTACAATACTAAAACTATAAAAATTACCTATTTCCATATTTGACATGGGTTCTTCCCATTCATTCATATATTCATATATATATTTATTTGACATGAATTTCCACTTATTTTATCCCATATGTTACATTTGAATGATTTTTCATTGGGAAATGATTATGTGATTTTCATTTTGGGGAGATTAGTAAGAAATGATTCCATCCTAGGGGATAATATATCATACTTTTATACATCTAAGTGGATGAACATGACCGATTTTTTTCTAAGACCTTACATTCTCGATAGTAAGGACCAAGAAGCATCGTCTTTTTCATTTGTTTTATAAAGATCCAAAAACCATGTTGATGTTTGAGGATTTCATGATGGATTTTGGGACAAGTTTACCCATGACCCTTTGAATTTATGAAGAATTTAATGTGATTATCGATTGGTTGATGAAAATTTCTCACATCATGCTAATATAATAGACTCACTATATAGAAGTTCTCAAAATACATTTTTTCAGAAAGATCAAATTCTATCATAGATTTCCCGTTAGCATCGTATCTAATAGAGGCACATTTTACAACAATGTTTTGGAATGGATTATTGAAGATCTATTTACATGGTATAGTTTGAATAGAAATACCATTCTCTAACAAAAATACAATATGAGTGAATTATTAACCATTTATAGGGTATGCTTTCAGAATATGTCCAAAATATTGGTAGATCTTGTTATGATAACTAATCTGTGGTGGAGTTCCCTTTAATTGAAAAACCTATTAAAACACTATATGGAGGTTCATTACAATTTTTTCAATTTTGGAAAGAGGTGGGAGAGGAAACTATTATTGGTGACAACTCATAGATGGCCCAGATCCTATAATGGTCATAGGAGATGGCATGTGTAGTTCCCTGATTGTGACCAGGTCTTCTTGTGAGTGTCACCTCAGTTGGGGAATCATCTCTTATAGAATCAATATAAGATGGAATATATTGTTTTGGACCCATTTATATCGTTGACTATGATAGAAAAAATGGTATTATATTTGGATCGTCCTTCTCACTTTAGAGGTATGAAGGAAATGTTCCATGTGTCAAATCTCTCGATGTATAAGGCCAATCCTACACATTTGATAGACTATGGGGACACAGATTTGGATCCAAATGCATCTTATAAGGGAAATATTTTTATTATTATAGATCAAAATTGGGAGTTATTTGGAGGAATGAAAACACAACTTGTCTAGATCATGTGTCATCATGGAAGAAAATGAGAATTAAGAAATGTTTTAATAGAGGGATACTTTTATCAAATGGTGTATAATTTATTTTGGAAAAAATAATTGGTTTGGGTTCTAGTAATATTTAGTGAGAACCTTCATCCAATGTGTATGTGAATATCGATTGAGAAATTTTCACTTATGGATCCGTGATGTTCTTCATCCATGAATAAATGTGTGAATTTCATTGCCTTTTGGGAGATTTTTTTGGACATGTTTTCATGATTAAATATCATGTGATAAAATACTTGATGGACACTCATGATTATTATTGCATGTGGGTGTGTGTGTAATCCATGAGAGCCTTATGTGATATATGTTTCACTGATTATGTTTTTAATATATTTATTCATGGTCAATATTTTCCACATGTATTTATGTGGATAAATTTTCTTTTGTTGGTATGAAATGTTTTTTATGTGTTATAACATGTTATGTGTTCATTTGGAGGCATTATTATTTTTTACTAACAGCATTGGACCATCATGACATGTTTATCCCTTAGAGGAAGATTGTAAAAGAATTTAAAATGGAGGAGTAGTTGTGAACTGAACAGGGATGTGATGATGCGTTATAGATTCCATGTGATAAAATTGATTTTCTACCGATTCTAAGGATCATGTTACTCATGTTCTAGTGGATTCTGACTGTCCTGATCAATCAATGGTTTGTGGATTTGAATTTAGAAAACTCTCTTCTCATCGCACCTATGTGATTTATTTTAAAACATATTTTTCCACTTCATTGAATGGAATATTTAAATAGAAATTCCAGATTTATTATAAAAAATATTATATTATTTAAAATGGTTTATATAATTTTTGACAGTAATAAAATTAAAATATAGCAAAAAATATTTATCATAGTTAAGAGTAAAATTATTTTACTAGGGGATAAACTAAAACGCTAATGGTTAAAAATGTCCAAAAAAATGTAAAAAATTCATTGTATGCAAATATATCTACATTATATATTAAATTATAAAAAAAATTATTTGGGTTTCTTGAAACGTGTAATAAATGTCAATACACTTTTTTATTTTCAAAAATTATTTTTTTTTTCAGTCACTTCACTTATATAAGGGCACCCCTTCTACTCTAATGCAATCAATTAATAAACCCTTCTCATTTGACACGTCCTACTAAAAGAAATTTTTTATATCCCTCATATAATAATTGAAGACTTATTTTAGTCATTTATCCAACCAAATAAACATTCTTGTGTGAATCAAAAGATGTTGTTCGAAGAAGCATGAAACCCCATTAGCTGAGCATTTCATTCTATATCTCCATCCACTTCCATAAATTTTTATTAAACCATGATTATATAAAAATCACTATATTACAAATAATTAAATGTTTTTATGTTAATTTCATCATCTAAAACCATCTTATCATCCATAAAATCCGATATGAAATCAATTTTTTACAGTGATCTATAGCGTCACAAACAATTGTTTTTTTTCTTTTTGTCTTCTCAAGGATCTACTAAATGATGAATTGAATTATAGATAAATTATTTATGGTATTATTTTTCCTATGTAGTTATTATATCATATATACTATCATTCATTTTATTCTGTTATAATATGATGATTTCCTTTGTCTTTACAATAGACTACTCTCTCATAATGCGATTTGACTCGTTCACAATTTACATAAAAGGTTATAAATATGGTTTTAATGATTATATGATATATATGAAATAAATTTGTGTGTAAATATGTTATTTAACATTCTATCATTAAAATTTTTGATAAAATATAAGAAACATTCATTATAAGTATGTAAAACTGTCTCTATAAAAGATGTATTTCATTTTCTATCTATATCTCTTATGGATTACAATAAAAAAATTGTGAATATATTTTATTTTATATAGTATCTAAAGTTATTTATATGAAAAAAAAGATATGTTTAAGTGAAAAAAATAAATAAAAACATCATAAAAAACAAAACAATTATTTCCTGAGAGGGGACGTTAAAAAAACTTTTAACAAATGGGTAATAAAGGAAATAGGTAAATCATATATTGTATGATATTTATGTACATATTAATCATTAAACTATGTATAATTAACATATATTTATTATACATAATTTTTTTAAATGTACAATATAAGTCTATACATTAATTTGTATGGCATGAATGGAATTATCCACCATCATGAAATATAATTTATTTGAATATTAAATTTTTATATTACACCGATTTTTTTCTAAATAGGATTTCTAAAATGATAAAATCTTGTTTCCAAATTAGAAATATATTTTCCTCAAGAAATATTGTAAATGATCATTCAAAATAATTTTTATCTAAGATGACTTCTATTGATTTTAACTATGACTTATAGGGGAAATGACGCAACTGAAACTATTCTTAAAATTTCTCTAGATGGTTTTTAATGATAAAAATATGTCTACGAAACATTTTTCTCTTCCACGTGATATACGATGATAAATTAATTATCAAACACACTTCTATTCACATATTATGATCTGATGAAATTTTTATAACACCAATATCATTTGAAGGGGTTTGATCTAATTATTGTTTAATGAAATTGGGTCACATATGTGTATGATTTTAATTACATGATGGTTAAGACCAATATATCCCTCCAATTAATTGGGTAACAATATATAATTCATTAGATTGATCGAAATGGAATGGTAGTGAAAATCATTAATAAGGGATATTGTTTGTTATGATGGTCTTTAGAGTGAACCTTTACTACTATGATTATTTTGGGTTAGAACCCATTATGTTGTGATATCCTCATAAATTGTCCATGAATACTATGGAAATTATTTTCAATGTTTAGATGTATGAAACAATTTCTATGTATTATGAAAATCTATTTCTTTCATGGATCAAGTTTTTTTATTTCATTATGATTCATATCTTCTAAACAAAAAATATTTATTTCATTACTCATGATTATGTAATTTGATATATAGGTTATTTTTTCAAATGATATGATCAAGATAACATAAACCTATATTCATGTTATTATTATGTATATTTCATTATTTTCCTTAATAAGCATCTAATATCAATATTTCATATTTTTCCCTATAATATAAATAAATTTATTTTTTATGTTATGTATAAGGATGGTGACAGTTATAAAGAACATTGTGGGATTTGATGCATTTAAAAAATGAAGAAATATTTTATGTGTCTATGTTTCTAAAGGAACTCTACCTTTATGAACATCATCCATGTGTTTGAATAATTTAACTAATACTCATATTAAAAGATATATTATATTTCAATTAAAATAATGGGTCACTATTTGTGTGGACTATCTACCTTACTACTTAGTCTCATTAATTTGTTTCATCACATGAGGTTCACGTGTGTATCCCGATTGACACCATTTTAATGATATTTTTAATGTGGATTGTTCTAATTATGCTACAAATTGACTTTTTGTGATGTTTAATATATCAATTACATCTTATAATGTATGTTCAATCTTCTATATTCAATATTTGATCATACATATTAATCGTGGTAGGTATCCCATTAGAGGGATGTGTTATGAATGTGGTCGAAATGAATTAGATTATCAGATCAGGAGGGTTGTGTCATCCAGGTGTGGGGTTATCTCATTGAGGGGGATCTATCAGCATATTGGATGGTCCCTCATTATGGAATGGAACCAAACAAAGTATGATCATGGTTCTTAATAGATTTTTATGTGCAAAAACACTCGACACGTGGGTGTTATTGAATTTTTTATGGTTATTTATAATCCTCTATATTTGTTAATTTGTGTGTTTACTATTTCATTTCTTTTTAGTTTTCTGTATCATATTCACATACATTACATTAACTTTTTATCTATAGAACTATATTGATGGCATTTTTCTATGTTGTACTCACACAAAACTTGGGTTTCCATGACACATGGGTACTTAAGAAACCCTCACCAATTAGAGGAACAGGTTTGGATGAGGTTGAGGATTCATCATCTAGAAGGACATCTCATGGTAATTCTAGAGAGCAGGATGAGATGTTTATTTTATTATGATAAGAACCTATAATAATTTATTCTTTTATTCTATTAGTGTGATTAATATTGTTCATTAAAAGTAAATTTTTCTATTTTTTACTATTGATTTTATTTCTATTCATTCAATCGTATATACGATATGTGATTTTTTTCATCTTATTCTAGTTGTACAATTTTTACATGTCCTGTTATTTACCTCTCCTTATGCACTCTGATAGGGGTAAAATATCCCCATAAATCCATATGAGATCCTTTATACTCATCAACAACCATTTTTATACAAGGATATATTCATGATTTTTTGTGGAATTTTGAATCTAACCCCATTATTCTGGTTGATACCTACAATTAAGGATAAATATTCCCAATCAAATGAAGAGAAATTATCTCATCTTTTCATAAAAAAATCCTTCGGGCCATATTGATTACCCAAAAAAGGAAAGTGGAAATAAAACATCACTTATAAAAATATAAGTAGCTGCCAATAAAATATAAGGGTTTTATAAGAAAAGGATAATAAAATCATTATTAATGAAATTTTAAGCATAAAAATTCACTACTAAAATGAGATTAAAACATATATCATATAAATCTAGTCATTTCATTCTATATAATTATAAAAAACTGCTTTATAATAAATTTATTTTTATTATAAATATATTACAAAACACCAGTAATATATATAATACAATATATTATTTACATATCACATATTATAACCCATGTATTAACAATTATTTATTAATATAAATTTTATTTGTGATAAATTATTTGTTTTCCATGCATGTTTTGGTTTGGAAGTGTTGTCTCTTATGCATTGAGCACATTTTCATCATCTAAAAAATTTAAATCAATTAATTACTACAATATAAAATCATCAAATTCAATTTTCCAACTACTCAGATAAAGAGATGACGAAAAATTAATTATATCACAATGTGTTGATGGTAGTTTGTATATAAGAATGAGTGATGTTTCAACTATTTGTCAGATGGAAAAAATAGAAATTAGTTAATAATTATCTTTTATAAACATATAGTAATATAATAAATATCATATATATTATTGAATCCACCATTATAATCATTAATGTGAAAAGGTTATGAATACTAAAATGTGCCACATTATGGAGGGGGAATCCACACATATACCGGAACAATTTTTTTCATTACTATATGATTTAAAGGATGTGGATATGTTTCATATGGTAATCATTAAAATAATTTAGTCTATTTAAAATAATAAATACATAATTATAGATTTGATAAAATATAATTAGAGGATGTATAATAAAAAATAATTGTAATCATATATGGTTAAGACCTGTACATATTTATTAAGAATGATACACTAACTTGCCCCTTATGAATTAAAAGGATAATATTTCAAAAATACCAAAATCTCTAAGACACGGGGAATGAACATATGAGGGTGTTAAAATTGATATTTTCTAAGATAATTGGAACAATAGTTATTAATAAAATATAAGAGGATGTGTCTTCTTCTATGTGTGGGGAGGGTCACAATTGGAATTTTCTAAAGCATTAAATTAATAAAAATTAATTTTCATGATTAAGTATAAAAACTAACATATTCAAAATATAGGATGATTGTGAGTATAAATCCTCTCATCAAATACAAATTTCAACATTTTAAGGGATTTACTAACCCTTATCTCTTATTTTTGTTCACTTGTCAACCCTTTTAATGATTACAGTGATATCAATGTTTTTTTTACCATTTTTGGGTTATGAATGTTACTAAAAAAGTAAAATTACCCATAAGTTAGAAAATTATGATATTATCCACCATATAAAACTAGTTTGGTAAGATATGATATATTAATGAGTTTTAATGTATTAATAAACAATTATTTAAAATAATCTTCCATCAGAGTCATTTTTGGGATGATTCACAATGTTTGACATTAAAAAACACATTATAAAATAAAACTAAAATAAAATGTTTTAAAAATAACTAATATGATATATTTGTCTAAAAATGTAGTCAACATGATAAAACATCCAAGTTATATTACTATCAATATTTTTAAATTCGTTTAAATGATTTTTATATTGCTTGAACAAGTACTTTAGCGTTGACTGACAACATTTTTAGGTAATTATACTATAAATAAAAAAGTAAAAATAACATACCATGATAAAAAAATTCATCCATAATGAAAATAGAAATTTATTAACAAACTTATCATCTTTTTATTCCCACTACAAAATATTGTAGCTATTAAAACAAGTATAGGGACATTTTGTATTTATTATTTTCATAAAAAATATTAAATTCATTATTAAATAAAGAAACAAAAAATTTACAAGAATTTAACTAAATATTATTATGGATGAAATAAACCTAAATAATTTAATTATATTAGTTTTTTGGGGATTTACTTCACTTATCCCATTATATTATCCCTTTTTACCATTTTTACCCTTTCCAAGTTGACAAATATATATCATGGTTATTATTTAAGAAACAAAAAAATGGAATATTTAAAAACGTTTATCAATTAATTCCAAATAAGAAAGATATTTTTTTAGATTAAATTTCTATAAGTTACAAATATACATTTTAGAATCATTGTTCAAGAATTGAAGAATACTGCATTTTGAAAAAAAAAATTGTTTTTAAGAAAAAATCTGTATTTATTCTGATCACATTCCCATTTAAAACCATTATATGAATGTAAAAACATTATTATTAAATGTAAAATTCATAAATTTTTACTAAATCACTCATTTATAATTAGTAATTTAACATATCCAGAACACATTAGACACATAATAATAGTTTTTCAGAAAAACATCAATTTTTTATTTTAAAATGATCTAATCATTTGATAATCAATGAATTAATTAAAAACGTTTCTCAAAGACACATTTTAATAATATATTTAGTCAAATTAATACCCCTCTATCCAAAATCCTTGAAATATATTTCAAATTAAATAATAAAAATAATTTAATTGTATAGTATATTTCTTAAAACATGGTGTTATCGGTATATAAATATATCAAATAAATTAAATATATTTTAAAAGATATATGTCTTAAATTCTATAAGAATTACATAATTATTATGTCTCTAAATAGAATACACAGTTTATTATCCTAACCTTCATGTCTATAATTTTTTATAAGGAATTATGGATTTCCTTCTCTGTAAATCTAGGCATAATTTTGGTCATTTTTTATTGACATTGAGTTTCATTAGAAGTGTTAACAGATTTTTTTAAAATAATCAAAATTATTGATTTCTCCCACTTATTTATTTGTATTTGTTATTAATTACTCTTCTATAAGTTTTTATAGTATTATATTTTTTTATTTCCAATTTTTTATAAATTATATTCACTAAAATAAATGTTATTAAAATATAAAATGGGTTTCATTGTACTTTTCAATTCAGATTTCAAATTCATTTAAAAAATATATTCTTCTATGTAATTATACATTATTTTTTCATATGAATCACTAGGGATATTCCCTAAATTTTTCATCTAATTTTCCCCCAATATTTCTCATAATCCTTTCAAATTTTTGTTATCATGAGACCTTTTTCATTTAAATTATTAAAATATACCAAGATGAAAGTATGAATATCTTCAAATTAATGTGCCAATAAAAATTTTGATTTTTCATTCAATGATATGTGGGAAAAGTAATATATAACTATTTATAATATTGGTAAAAGGATTATATTTCTTTATATTAAGTGTAATGAAAATGGTACCTAACCCAATACACTATGGGACTCTTCCCACTATATTTATATTAATTAGGAGTTAATGCGGCCTACTATGAGACATTCTCCACAATGCGATGATTATTGTTTATTAATCATGTATATAATAAATGACTTTCTATTCATAAATACGTTCCAAATTTTATTACTATGAAATTTACTTATGTTATAATATAATGGATACAGACTAAATCATGTTTCTACACTCATATGACTAATGTCTGTGATGAACTGATTATCTTGTGTAACAAATAATTATTCATGATCTCTTTTTAGTAGGTATGATTTCATCTTTTTATGTCTCCTTTTATAATTTTATCATACATACAAATATAAGAGTTTCCCATGTAATATCTCGAACCAGGTTCCACACATCGGTGCCTTGAACTGGTCGATCACATGACCTCTAGAATGCCTCAACATATGCCAAAGGCTATCGAATAGCACTGAGGGTATAATATCGTTCATGGGGAGACAATAACCTCTTTATCAATGTCGTAAAATTGTGGAAAATAAATAAACAACAACAAATAAATAAAACCATAATAACAATAATATCAATGAAACAGGATCTCCAAAATAAGAAATACAATATCGAAACTAAACAGTAGAGTTTCCATGTTGAATATGTGTCAGGTGTCAATTTGAAAAGCTCAGAATAAATAATGACACTAAAAACTCTTATGTGGGTCATGAATCATGTCTGGTCCCCTCATCCATGATCCATCCAAAATCATCCATCTGACATATGGATCTCAACCTTATTCAATCCAATAACCATGAAATCCATTTGGGTACTAATAAGTATCCTAAATTTGGTGGGAGTACAATTGTGTAGTCCACCATAAATGGTGGAAACAATAATTTCCAATCAATATCTTTTTATATAGTTTTATAAAGAATAAATTACAAGAAATAAATTAAATAGTTTACATTTATTCAATTACCCTTTATTTAGCCATACAACCCACACGTTTCTAAGGATACCAAAAAACAATAAATACATATTTCAGCATGTTCCAGAGTCTTAACCATATCAGATATTTAGCTCACAGTTTATTTTAACACTTGTAACTTCATTATCCATTTAATCTCAATTTATTTTCATGGATAATTATAACTATGGTGCAATACAAACAGTTTGGTTCTATATCTGTATGTCAAGGGTCACGTGGGATTTTTCAAGTAACATTTTTTGAAATAATACTCATTTATCAATCAATAATGAAATTGTTTTAATGATGATTTGTACCAATTCCCACATTTATTTATCAAATAATCACACAAGTGGGATTTTGATGCAGCAGACTATGTCCCAAACTCATTTATCACTATAGGATTTTTATATAATATACCATGTCCCACACATGAATGTCAATTTATCACTATGTTATTTTGATGAGGCATAAGATATTCCACTCAAATTTATGACAAATATATAAATATCACACATATAAAAATGTCACATATATCACACTAATAATTGAAAATAAATAATAACCATGTTATCACATTCAACATGTATCAGAACATAAGATTACTTAATTCACTAATTAATTAAAACAATTAAAAAAATTACATAATCCAATCATTCAATTTTTTAATTAAACAGTTAATTAATCACATCATTAATATCATAATCACATTATTTATTTAATTAATTCAAAAATTAATTAATATAATTATAAAAACATCCTAATCACATTATTACATCATATAATTTAATACTTAATTAATCTTATCATTAATATACATAATCACATCCTTCCATTAATTAATTAAAAAATTAATTAATCAAATTAAAAAATCCTAATATATGTTTAATTAATTGAAAATTTTATTAATTCAATTCTAAAATTAAATTTCCCCAATTTGACTGAATTAATTAACACGCAAAAATTAAAAAAAACAATAACGAATGAAATTACCAAATAAAAGAAATTTAAATCCCACAAATACATTAAAATGACTTTAAAAATATTTTTGATTTCAATTTAGAAAGCCTTCCTCAAATTGTTAAAAAAGAAATCTCACAACATAAATTCCGCAAATTGAAACATATTGGTCAAACCCATGATGAATAATGATATATTGAAACAAATTCAAGAAACAAGATCCAAATGATCATGCTCCATCACACCTATATATAGATTAAAAAACATGTGGAAAATACCTCAATAAATGGGTTTAGAATATGAAAGATTGGGGAAACCATATGGGATAAGATTCAATTACTTGGAGTGGTGCAGATCTTCAATCTGGGCTTCGAATCACTAATAATGGAGTTTGAATAGTATTAGAATCCATCATGGATCCCTCTAAACAATATAACTAATTTATTGTCATGATAGGGTCAATTTGGTGTTAGGATGAGGTCTGGGAAAATTTAAATCAAATTTTCTAGTAAATTATAATCATGTGCATGGTGTCTAGGTAAGGTGAAGAAAATTTTCTAAATCATGTAGCTTAACCATGTGAATCTTCTATAGGGGTGCGAGGTTACTCCTTAAAGGGTTCCCAGATTAACAAAAAATGGAATAACGGTGGAAAAAAACTATCTTAAGGGTACATGGTTTTCTGATTTAGGTGCACAGTTTTTGAAAACCATGTTCCAATCGTACATAGCCCATCTTCCATCTAAAATGTTAAATTTTCACCCAAATGAACATGAAATAAAAACCTAGATAAACTGTACATACTAAACGGTGAAAGAGTGTTATATACGAGACTAATATATCCCTATAAATGTTTGGGTTATAACAATCACCCCACCTATTAATATCTCATCCTCTAGATCTACTCCAATGTAATCTCTATGATTCCAAGAAAAAAATATTTGGTCATTAAGCCCACGTTTTTACTTATCTCCCCCATGTTTCCTCTTAATCATATCTATGATTAGAAAATACATTAACAGTAAACTCTATCTTTACTGATGACACACTCTCACTTATATCCAACACACATATTAAAATTTCCTCAATGGATGCATGTGTCTCAAGGAAAATATCACCAACATCGATCACATGTGAGTGGTCTATGTAATACTGCTGATGTTTTAACACATGAAATACATCAAGCATTATGACGTACGTCTATGGAATTTCTAGTTTGTATTCCAGTGGCCCTTTTCTCTCCCCAATATCAAATTGTCCTATGAACATGGAAAAAACCATTAATTTCTTTCTATCCTATGATGATCCAATCATCGTTACACCTAAAGGAATACATGATCACCCTTTGTGAACTCTATGGGTCATCGATTATTGTCAGCATATAAATTATGTCTTCTTTGAGCCATATCTATCAACTTCCAAACCAGTTAAAACTATTCCAACGTCTCCTAGATGAGACTCTTTCACAACAAATCATACTCACCAGCATCCTTCCAGCCTAGAGTAGATTTATATATCCTACAATAATGTTCCCCATATGGTGACTTCTAAAAAGATTCTCAATAGCTATTTATCTGTGATGAATCCAAAAGTGAAAAATTCTTCTCCATATACCCATAAATGCCTCGAATACACACTCTAGAATATCTTATATTATTTTTATTGTACATTTCTACCAATTTACTATATTTGGTTGAAATATAATTCTTTATAAAACATGCATACCGAGTGACTACTATATGACCTAGAAAAATAGTTAGTAAAATATGAGTCATAGTTTGATACAATAATTATTGGAATTCTATGTAGATGGAATATCTATCTTACATACATGTCTCCAAACTGGTCAACATAGAAACTCTCTCGTATGTGCACAAAATTATCTACTTTCATAATTTAGTCCAAAATCACCAAAATAACACTATTCATTGGATGCTTCCATGGTATACATACATAAAATTCATAGTGACATCATCCCACTTCTATTTTGAAATGGTAACTAGTTGTAGTAATCATTCTATTCATTGATTCATTGACTTCACATGTTGAAAGGTGTATGATCATACCATGAGACATGGTATTTTCTTTTTATGCCCAACAAACCAAATTGCTGATATAGGTCATGGTACATTTTGGGAACACCTAGTTTAACCACCAAATTTAGGTAATAACATTCAAATATTAGCTCCTCCCACATACTCGTAGTCACAAAAACCAATTTCATAAAATTGATGATCACTTCCCCATATGTGGTCTAATCAGAAGGTAAAACTCCACCATCAAGGCTTTCCATCAAGTATTAAATTTTTGGATCCTCATAAAACCTATCACTAATCTAGATCAAAATTGTAGACTCCCCTGAAACTGATATAAGATTGATGTTTTCTTTATCCTCATAAACCACATCATTCATCTCAGCTAGTAAAGTCATAATTTTATACATATCACGAGACTCCTAAACTATATGAGAATAAAATTTATGAGTTATATTAACAACAACACTATTTCCCTTCTCATATATATATATATTATGTTTCAAAATCAAATGATAGCATATACTGGACCCACTTTCTCTACTAGAAATAAAATTATCTCATTGAAAATATATACATAAAGATCTTTTTATTAGTACACATGGTAAACATTTCTTCTAAAAGATAATGCCACCAACACTTCAAATGTGAAACCACTATTTCTAACTCGAGTTCATGTGTTTGGTAATTCCATTTATATGGCCACAAATATCCAGACTCAAACATCACTACATGATCTAATTGAAAAAAAATATTCTCCAAGAACAATCACATAAGCATCATAAAACACAATATACTCCTCACTCATCTCAGGTAGGATCAAGATCATTGTGGACGTCATGTTTTTATTCAACTCCATGAAGGAATTATCACATTCTTTGGTCTATTAAATCATTCCTCTCTTCTTGTTCAAGCACAAAAGATTCCTTTACAATTAGTAAAAGTTATGGATGAACATATGATAATATCTCACTAATCTCATAATACTACAAATATAAAAAAATATTGGTTTTCTCTTATGAAACCATTTTATGAACTTTTTTTGGGGCTAATAAAACTCCTCACTCTAACATCATGTGACCTGAGTACTGTATCTTTTTAATCAAAAACTAAAACATAGATAACCGTGTGTATATTTTATGTTCTCTATGTTTATTAAATATTTTGTAATGATATTGTTTATGATCATCATGAGTCTTAGATTACACCAAGACGTCATCCACAAACCATATCAAATACTGACCCTGATACGAGTGGAATATTTTATGAATCACATCTATAAACATATCTAGTGCAATAATTAATAGAAATAATATCTAGAAAAACTCAAAAATGTAGTAAGTTCTTCTGAATGATGTCCTTGGCTTGTCATATGATTGAACTCTGAACTGATAATGCCCTAATCTCAATCCATTCATGGGGAAAACACATGTTCCCCTAGAATGGTCAAAAATATAATTGTTATGATGTTAATGAATCCATTTATTAAAATTTATATATTTCATCATCTTGTATTAACAAAATTCACATGTTATCATCATCCTATCTTGAAAACAATACTAAAGAACATGAAGGTGATGAACTATGATGGATAGACCCCATAACCTACAACTATTCTAGTTGATTCTTGAGATCTTAAATGTCTATTGGTTTCATTATATAAAGTTGAATTGAAATAGGATCAGACCTTGGCATGAGTTCATAATAAATTCCACATCTATCTTCGGTGGTAGCCTTGAGAAACCCTTAGAAAACACATTTTGAAACATTTCAATGATGGGTGGAATTATATATTGATTCAAACCTCAATAATCTAGTATATGAATTGAAACCCGAGTAGAAATATCCCTCAGTTATTATTGAATTATCCTTGCATTTCCCACTTGGATGTCCAACCATTTCTTCTCTTTACCACAAAACATACAAGTAGCCAATTCGACTCTATTCTCTATAGGAGTCTCCAAGTAGTCAAGTATCATTTAGATAGACTTGATCTTGAACAATGCTAAATAAATTCTACCCACACTAGTAACATTCTAAGGGTGATACAACTTGAACACTCATTTCATGTTAGACATGCTCTTCACAATCTGACCAAGGTAACTTTCCCTAAACTACATGAAGCATTAAACGTTATCTCAAGTCATTAAAATAATAGGTATTAACAAAAATAGCAGATGTCTAACTTGATGCAATTAATCATGGTACCATATCTATAAAATTTATACCACGTGTCTTAGGAAAAATTAAACAACGTTAACATATTTAACAATAGGTATTAACAAAAATCCA